>OZ035963.1:40199089-40799089 GCA_964034945.1 Chrysopilus asiliformis
ACCAACCACATATATATATATACGCGGTGTCTTCGTTTATGTTGAAATCAGTTGATATCTCATATCTTCCGACACTTGAAAATGAGCTTAAATCAATTCTATTACTCTCACCTTTTGTACAGCGCGAGCTACAAACAATTTAGGATTTTAAAACAAAATCCGTTTTATGCATTGTAAGACATTTATGAAGAACCTACTACCCAAATAGCATTTTAGGTAGCAAATATGATGTTTATCCCCATAGTTCGTCACCATGCAGATCACGGCGATAAGCAATTTATGTAGAAAACACGTCCTTAGTCGTGCGTATGAGACGCGCAACGACACACATAGTGGGGAACACTTTTCTGCGGTTTGCTACGTCGCAAATATAACGACAGGGACATAATTAGTAGCCTCATGCGCGAGCGTCATCTGACGTGCATATCACACAATTACACAAATCATCGAGCGGGTTTTCTTTCTCCCTCGAATTCTTACTTAGCTTGGGTGAGTCAACAGAGATGAACAATAAAAACGTAAACAGAAACGAACAAGAAAAATCTAATGGCGATAAATTAATGGAAACTTTTTGTGGAGTATTATTTTATAATGGACTTTTCTTCCGATTGCATGTCGTGATTTTAATTGCCATTAAAATTTTTCGGCAATATTGGATCTGAAATTTAAACAAATTTTAATGGGCCATCAAATTATTTAGTTTTTAATGAAAAATTTCTTTAATTTTATTTTACCGGTCAAATTTATTTTTTCTTTTGCAATAAAATTTTGATGCCAATAAAATTGCGCTGTTTCAAAAATGTCTGCTATCCACTTTTTATGCAATATCCTTCAGTCATTCGCCTGAAATAAGAAATTTAATTCTCGAAACGAAATCGTTTCCATCAAATGTCAGTGAGAAATATGGCGGCTGAAGGCATCAATTTTTTTTGGTGTTTCTCAGACGGGGAGCTTTAATGAAACTTTAGTGGTAGCAGTTTCGTCACTTTTTCCATCACACGCTTCTTCAAAATTAAACTGACGTTCAGGCTCCACAGCCAATCACTATTTCGGCCCGAAAACCATCAAATGCTGCTCTATCGCCGCAGGATTTTCATGAAGCGAATGTTGCCCCAAAGATCGTGCTCGTCACTTCTTTCGCTTCTTTTACGCGGATGTGAATTATAGGTGTAAATTTTTAATCCCGATTGTGTAAATTTCTACTCTTTCAAGTCGCAAAGAACAAATCTCATGTTCCCGTACTTTTCGATGCTGTTTGGGTAGTTTAAATGATTGACGTTTTAATTTGATGTTAAGCATTAAAATTTTGATTTTTTTAGTTTTTAAAACCATACTCCGAATTAATTTTGATGGAGTCAGGGTAAGGTATTCTAATATCGACAAATGATACTAATATATAAAAATGAGTTGGTGTCTGTCTGTCTGTCTGTCTGTCTGTCTGTCTGTCTGTCTGTCTGTTCCTCTTTCACGCAAAAACGGCTGAACCAATTGACTTGAAATTTGGCATGAGTGTCTGTGGTAGTTCTGGTCCCAACATAGGTATACGGAAAAGTAGTGCGAGGGGTAGGGGAAATAAGGGGAGGGGGTAAAGTGATTTCGAAACTTAGTTTTCCCTCTATGTTACTCTTTCGCGGGGAAACTACTGAACCGATTGGCCTGAAATTTGGCATAGATGTTCGTCGGGGGTCCAGCCCCAATACAGACCCATTAAAAAGTAGCCTGAGAGGTGGGGGAGTAAGGGGAGGAGGTAAAAAGATCTCGAATCTTAGCTCTTCCTCTATGTAACCCTTTCGCGGGGAAACTACCGAGCCGATTGGCCTGAAGTTTAGCTCCAACATAGACCATAAAAAAAATTTGAAAAAACTTAACCCGACAACGACGGGTATGCAAGCTAGTTTCTTATAAAGGCAATCACGATTTCTGCCGGAGTCTTTCAAGATTTTATGACCTGGCACCCCATTTGAGCACAACTGTATGTAATATCGAGCCAGCCATCTTTAATTATATTAAACATAACAAAAGCTGTAATTGCCAATCTGGTAATTATTGAAAACCCGTATGGTGATTTAAGTGAACGGCGAACAGTTGTATCAAAATTCCACTTTGAAGTCAAACTTTCCAATAGGATTTTTTAAAATTTATTCCAATCGGATTTTGATGTATGGGAGTTTTATGTAGAATCATATCCTAAATAACTTTTGTTCTTGCACTTTTTTGATGAGATGCACCGTTTTTGAGATATTTGCAAAAAACCTTTTTCGTTCGTATAATGGTCCATTTTTGCCCATTAACGAACTTAGCCTTGCATTTTTCGAAAAACGAATCTGCGTAAAATTTCAAGTCTCTAGCTCAATCCGTGCGCCCGCAATCCGCGCCACAGGTGTAATTCATTTTTGTGTGTGATAGCGGGATCTTTACGTTACAAACGGTAAGGCAAATTTAATATATCCCTTGTATAAAAACGATTCCGGGAACTAGATCTTGTCGTATCACATTGCGAACTTGGCATATTTCTGGCTGGACAAAATCCTCAACCCAATTTATATATTCGATTTCACACGGAGTGTCTGCAACTTTAGGCTTCGAAGGCAATCTCGATAAGCAGCCTGCTACATTCTCCTCACCTTTAATGTATTGCAAATAAAAATCAAAGCCTAGTTTTTAAGTTATTTCTGGTTTTTTGGGCAACAAACGAAAACAAGACCTTAGCCCGGCAACGACGGGTATGCAAGTTAGTTAGAGTATATTCGAATTATATATTCCAATTCGCCATTAAATTCGTTATTTATTCCCGAAAATGCACGATATGGATTTATAATATAAATGGGGGATAGGAAATCATTCCGTAACGTAACCAAATGATTTTTCTGTTTTTTTTTAAACGTAACGAAAAAAAAAATTTCGTTTTTTCGTTATACGGTGGTTTTTAATTGCTAGAACTTTTCATTGTGCAAAATTGGTAGGTTAGTTCTACTTTAGCAGAGAAAATATTTAACACCAAAATCTAAGTCTATCTCCCAGCAAGTACTGCCAGCCGTACTTGAAATTTTTTATCTGAAAATTGGGGACTCCCAAATTGTTGAAGTATTGTTCTCTAACTCCTCAAGTAAAGGCCGTAGATGAAAAAGGATTAGAAAAAAAAGATGATATACTTCTTTTCAATTATTGATTCTCTTATACCGTGTAACGAAAAAGTAGCATTAAACGTAACAAAATGATTTTTTTTTTATAGTTACAAAACGAAATAACGGAAAGAAAAAAAATTTTAATTTCGTCACATAACGAAATGTATAACGCAATGTTTTTTTTTTCGTTTGGCATCCCTGATTTAAATATGAAATTGGCAAATTTTTATACCCGTATGGTGAAACCAAAGGGTATATTAAATTTGCCTTACCGTTTGTAACGCCAAGATCCCGTTATCACACACAAAAAAGAATTACACCAGTGTGTTTAGAATTATAAAAAAATGAATTTTGCATGTCCGTCTGTGGCGCGGATTGCGGGCTTATAGAAAAGTTTGCCTTCTTATAGAAAAGGTTGCCTTCAAAGTGGAATTTTGATACAACTGTTCGCCGTTCACTTAAATCACCATACGGGTTTTCAATAATTGCCAGATTGGCAATTATAGCTTTTGTTATGTTTTTCTTTATATTTGTATTTAATGGAGTAAGAATTGTTTGACTTGAAAAGCGATCTGCTCTAAATCTGTAAATGAAATTTACCAGAATTTTCGAGATAGGACTATAGATTCATTCCATATACTGAAAAGTTCCTTCCAATTATTAGAAAGCTTTATATTTCAATGATCAAAAATGTAAATGAGCAAAAAATCGGATAAAAGCCTTGATTTCTGTGTACCCTTAATCATCCTCAAGTTTGTGAAAATTATTAAACAAGAATCGGAACCGATATCTGGACGGGATTTTCATTTCAGTTCCTGTTTTCTGTGTAGATTTTTTTTTGTGCTATACTATTCTACGTATTCCCTTCTATAAATGGAAACATTTAAAGGAAAAGAAGTCAATTGGGCAATAACATTTCAAAAAATTTATTTACCCAAGAAAAAATACTATATTCATATTCCATATCACATTCATAAATGTTTATAATATACGTATGTATAAGCATACTTTTACATTCCTATCATAAAAACAAATAAAATGCACACTCTCCTATGTATCGAAGGATACAGATACTCGGGAAATTGTGCCACAATTTACACAACAAACGCTGGTTAATCTCCCTAGTCAAGTGTAGTGTCATCATAAGGGGGCACACGAAGAAAAGGATTGCAGTTTCCTTCCGCTCCATGAGTTGAACCCATTTTTATATGTCCTGATCTTTAACGGCATCGTCCTCCAAAAGAAAAAAAGTTTACACTTTACTGAGTGTAATACTATATGATTCCATGTATAAACGTGCACATGAGTTGTCTTGTACGAAAAATATCAAACACGCGTATATAAAACATATATGGGCTTTCATCCTTTCTGGAACCAAAAAACGAGTGTCATTTTTCACAAATGTTTTGAATTTCAATGAAATTTGCTTCCGATTTCCCTTAACAAGGAATGAATCCGAATAGGTAAAAAAACTGACAAAGGTTATTGCTTTTCTCTAAACGCAAACTTGAATTTAAAACTTTTTGTTAAGCAACAATTGTCTGGGTTAAGTTATTTGATGAGTTTAAAGATTTTTATAAAATGGTCACAAACGTCGACCTTTGGGAATTTTAAGAATGATCAAGTCCATTAAATTTTAAATTGAAGAAATGGAACATGCAGGTTACACAATAGCAAAGCAAAATGAAATTTACTTAAACAATTTAAAAAATTAAACGGTAAAAGGATTTGTTAGTGTTTCTTATAAAAATTCTACTGATGTGAAGACAGTATCGTATTTTTTGTATAGGTATGTGGATTTTCGTTTCCGTATACTTTCAATGAATGTGTTTACTAAAGTATACGAGTGGGGTTTAAAGGCTGCCGTTCAAACATTTATAACAAAACGCCATGTCCAAGCAATTGCATTCGGAGATCTTTGATTACTATTTGCACAAATCTAAGAAAATGAATGAAATCGAAAATCATTCCTGTCTCAACACACTTTTCAACAATGTTCATTTATTTTGTAAAGGTGGATATTTACTGTTTTTAACAATCGAAAAGCGACTTAAACATTTCAATTTCTTTTAGAAAATCCATTTTATAGCTCAAGAATTTTTATTAAAGTATTTGAGACAACTAGTAACAAAACAGATTTTTATACCCGTATGGTGAAACCAAAGGGTATATTAACTTTGCCTTACCGTTTGTAACGCCAAGATCCCGTCATCACACAAAAAAATGAATTACACCAGTGTGTTTAGAATGATAAAAAAAGTTGAATTTAGCATGTCCGTCCGTCCGTCCGTCTGTGGCGCGGATTGCGGGCGCACGGATTGAGCTAGAGACTTGAAATTTTGAGCAGATCCGTTTTTCGTAAAGTTCGTTCATGAGCAAAAATGGACCATTAAGGGGGGGGGGGGGTACCCCAAATACGAATGAAACCGTTTTTTGTGAATATCTCGAAAACGGTGTATCTTATTAAAAAAGTGCAAGAACAAAAGTTATTTAGGATATGATTCTACATTAAACTCCCATACATCAAAATCCGATTGGAATAAATTTTAAAAAATTTTATTGGAAAATTTGACTTCAAAGTGGAATTTTGATACAACTGTTCACCGTTCACTTAAATCACCATACGGGTTTTCAATAATTGCCAGATTGGCAATTATAGCTTTTGTTATGTTTTTTTCTTAAATCCTGTTTAAAACAATAAACAATTTTTAATAACGACAGTATAGCTCAGTATATAAAAAATGTGATAAATCAAAAATTTATCAATAAAAACTCAATTTTTACTAAATTTTTGTTCTTGTAACAAATTGCATAGATATTTTATCGTTACTGACAATTTTGTAAGATTAGCGAACAGAGTCGGAGAAATGCTCACTCCTATAGGAAGTTAAACTCATTATTTGCCGGAAACGAGATATTTTGCAATAGGTTAGACTCAAAAAAGACAATGTTTTTTTTTTTACAAAATTATACTTACAAGGAAGTTAGAAATTACTTCGATAAATTTTGAACGTGGATTTTCATTGGATTTTAAAAAAAAAAAACTTAACAACCACGTTGATAATCAAAATCATCAAGATGTCATGAATTTCATGATATAAGAAATTAATAAAACTGATCGAAAAACTGGAACATAATTATTTTTATACTGTCAAGAAAGTCATTCGTTACATGAAATCTATGAGGCTACATTATACGAACATAACAAAAGCTATAATTGCCAATCTGGCAATTATTGAAAACCCGTATGATGATATTCGTATCAAAATTTGAACAGTTGTACCAAAATTCCACTTTGAAGTCAAACTTTCCAATAAGATTTTTTTAAATTTATTCCAATCGGATTTTGATGTATGGGAGTTTTATGTAGAATCATATCCTAAATAACTTTTGTTCTTGCACTTTTTTGATAAGATGCACCGTTTTTGAGATATTTGCAAAAAACGTTTTCGTTCGCATAATGGTTCATTTTTGCCCATTAACGAACTTAGCCGTGAATTTTTCGAAAAACGAATCTGCGTAAAATTTCAAGTCTCTAGCTCAATCCGTGCGCCCGTAATCCGCGCCACAGACGGACGGACGGACAGAATATGCTAAATTCAACTTTTTTTATCATTCTAAACACACTGGTGTAACTCATTTTTTTGTGTGATGACGGGATCTTGGCGTTACAAACGGTAAGGCAAATCTAATATACCCTTTGGTTTCACCATACGGGTATAAAAACGTTAACTTCTATTAGCATCATCTTAGGCACAAATATTGTGCTATTCTTGGAGATGGATCGTACGCAAAAAATTATTATTCACAATATCCCAACATCCTCCTCATTCAAATGACAAAGTTTTTTTGTTACTTTCTCGAAAATAGAGCATCGCACCAAAGAATTTTCAAAGGTAATAGAATTTAGAATAAAATTGTACGTATGTAACTTTTACTTTAAAATTTAATCAGACCTTCCATTCCCTAAAATAAGTTTTTCACGATTTTCTGGAAAATGCTGCATATTAGCAAAAAATATTTCAACAACTTTACTATTTAGAATATAAATATACATTAATACTTTAAAATTTAATTGGACTTCCCCTTCCCTCTCGACATACAAATGAAATAGGTTATTTTGTTATGTAATTATTCTAAAAAAAATACGAGAGTCTTTGTTAAAAGAACTACATTCTACTCATTTGGTATTGCGAGGTTTTTTGATGCTATTTCGGGAAAGTGTCGATGGTGCTTGGAAAATCGACAGAAAACACGGTTAACTAAATGGCCAACTTCCGAATAAGTATTCGAGAAAATCCACATTGTTTACGGTGGTCCATTTAGGGGGAGGTATTTTATAATTGTCACTGACTCGATTAGTAAATGGCCGGACATTTTACCAAGATCTGACTCCAAGAATACCTTAGATGAGTGAAGGGAAGTATTTTCTTGCCTAATGCCTTAGCCAGTGATAACGGAAGTGTAGTTGTTTCAACCAATTTTAAATATTTCTGTAAAATTAACGGGATAAATTTTATTACATCGCATCTGTATCACCGTGCCAGCGATGGCGCGGCAGATAATTCAATAAAAACGTTCAAGAGCGCTATTAAGAAAATGTTAGACGAGAATAGTAAAATACCTTTGCATACGCATATTCAAAGCAATTTGTTTTCTTATCGTAATACTCCACATACACAGAAAATAAAATGTATGTAAATATTACGAAAACGTTTGTTAATATAACGAAACCATTTGTCCCCCATGGGCCGACAACATATTTTGTTAATGGTACGATGTCAATTTTGTTAAGTTTTTGTATTTTTGTATTTCGTTTTCCCAAAAATTTTGTTAATATTACAAATATTTTGTAAATATTACAAAAACAAATCTCTCTTGTTGATATGGAATCTCTTTCTGTTTCTTGCTTAGTGTGTGTTCATAGAATTTAATATATGCAACTAATGAGCGGAAATTGTTTTAGTGTGATGACTTCAAAAATTAAGAGATGCTTGTTTGTTTCTGATAGTTTCTATATTGAATATTCGTATGGAGGAAATGTTTTATGACGGCCAATAAGATGCGAAATGAAAATAATTTATTTTGAATTATTTTTCTTACAAAAACTTCTAACGAATGAATTCTCTCGACGAATGTTGTTGTGTTACCTCGAAAAAATACTATTCCCGTTTAGTATTTTTCGAAAATGGGGAAAAATTATCGAAATCTGAAAAAATGGGCATAAAAATTTTTTCAAAAAAGCATTCCAACTAATGTCTAAACTAAGAAATGCTTTCCCAAAACTGATTTTTTGCATAAGTTTCATGAAAAATTATTGGAATCGCTTTAAAATCGAGTTTTTAGAACTGGCGAATCGACTAACAAAATCGTCGCCATTTTTTCGTCATGCACAAGTGTGGCGCAGTTCTACTAGTAGTCTAATTACCTGCTGCAGGCATCCAAACATTAACAGCAGGGAATTGGATGCTTACAGCGGCTAATGAGACCACTAATAGAAAAGCTTGTGTATCGTAATGACGCCATGATGCAAATCAGATTTGACAAAATGTACTTCGTAATATTAACAAATTTTAGTAACTATACGAAAAAATATTGGTTAATTTTTTCGTAGTATATACAAAACTTCAGTAATATTTACGATTTTTTTTTGTTAGGCTTAACAAAACCCATTTTGTAAATAATACAACATTATTTTTTTCTGTGTACAACCAGTGTAAGGCCATCCCAGTTTGTATTAAAGGGAAATGTGTCTTCTAGGTTTGATAGGTTGAGGAAAGTATACAAAAAGAAGAATGAAATCCAAATTAAAAATTTTAATGGGAAGAAAATCAGAAAACAGTTAGAGATTGGGGATAATGTAGATTTCCAAAATTTTAAGACTAATAAGGAAAATTAGAGTAGGGGAACTATTTTGGTGGTTAAGGGAAATTCATTACCCTTATTCGTTCTCGAGATACTTTCATTACAGTGTGCAAAAATTAGTTTTAGCAATTTTTTTGCCAACTAACGGTCCTTTCATGGTCCTTTTCTCGACAACAGAAATCGCTAGAACCAAGGCCCTCCAAAGCAAAGCGCACCCAGAGCAAAACCCGTATTTGGAGTTCTCCTTAAAAAACGATAAAAACACATTTTTGTGTGCTTCAGAGAGAAGAAGGTTGACGCAATTTTTGTTTGCAGTTATCTAGATCAGCGACGCTCCGAATAACAGTCTCTGTTCTCACACTTTACATACCATCATAACTACAATTACTCATGCACTTGAAGTCTTGTTGCCGCTAAAATTATGCTTCATTTTCAAAAACATACTAAACTTTCAACGCTCTATCTATATTACAAGTTAAGAATGATTCATAAAATATTCACGCAGAGAAAATAATTTAACAGAGTAGTTTTTAACAACTCCTCAACTATTTAGTAAAGGGAAATCGTGACTATCATTTTTGTGTTGATATTGGTTAAACAAAAGGAAAAAAAAGCTTCTATTTAAAAAATGTACTGAATAGATAAATATTTAATTTTATTTTTAATTTCTGATACATTTTTGTTAAATAAGGTTTTTATAAAAAAATATCAGTTGTGGTCAACACAAAACTTTCTTCTACAAAATCTACGACCCTGCACAATTTACGCTAGAGCCCTGTCGCGTTGTCAACCTAAGGCGACCTCCCAATAAATTCTTGGTTTATTCAAAAATATCAAAAACGTGCAAAATTTGATATAACTTGAGAACGGTAAAAGATATCAATTTACGGTAAATGGTAAAAAGGTAGAAAATTTTAACATCTCCAATTCTTCCTTAAATTAATTTGTCGAAAAATCGTTAGTTTGCAAGTAATTTGCAAAAATATATTTTTTTATATTTTAATCTAAATATCTCAATAACGGTAAAAGATAACGGTAAGAAACAAAATTGTGCAGAATGCCATTCTCATTAATTCACTTCATACATTCAGTCAGCAAAAACCCGTTAATTTTCGAGATAATCGCAAAAAACTGTTTTTTTTTTGGAAATAACGGTTTATCTCGATAACAGGTTGAGATATCGAGTTATAGCTAAAGACAAAAGTGTGGGAAATTTTATTTTCTCCAAGTTTTGTCATACTTAAGGCCACTAAAAAACGCGTAGTTTGGGAGTAAATCGAGAAAAACGAAATTGCGATTTTTGAAAAACCGCCATTTTGGATACTTCCGGTTAACGGATTTCCGCCAAAAGTTGATAGGATCGTCCCATTTCAGGACCCAACATGCCTATAAAATTTCATGGCGCTAGCTCTATTAGTTTTTGAGAAATCTTGTACACAGACTGACAGACAGACTGACAGACAGACTGACAGACAGACTGACAGACAGACTGACAGACAGACTGACAGACAGACTGACAGACAGACTGACAGACAGACTGACAGACAGACTGACAGACAGACTGACAGACAGACTGACAGACAGACTGACAGACAGACTGACAGACAGACTGACAGACAGACTGACAGACAGACTGACAGACAGACTGACAGACAGACTGACAGACAGACTGACAGACAGACTGACAGACAGACTGACAGACAGACTGACAGACAGACTGACAGACAGACTGACAGACTGACAGACTGACAGACTGACAGACAGACTGACAGACAGACTGACAGACAGACTGACAGACAGACTGACAGACAGACTGACAGACAGACTGACAGACAGACTGACAGACAGACAGACTGACAGACAGACTGACAGACAGACTGACAGACAGACTGACAGACAGACTGACAGACAGACTGACAGACAGACTGACTGACAGACTGACTGACAGACAGACAGACAGACAGACAGACAGACTGACAGACAGACAGACAGACTGACAGACACTGACAGACACTGACAGACACTGACAGACACTGACAGACACTGACAGACACTGACAGACACTGACAGACACTGACAGACACTGACAGACATTGACAGACATTGACAGACACTGACAGACACTGACAGACACTGACAGACACTTACAGACACTGACAGACACTGACAGACACTGACAGACACTGACAGACACTGACAGACACTGACAGACACTGGCAGACACTGACAGACACTGACAGACACTGACAGACACTGCCAGACACTGACAGACACTGACAGACACTGACAGACACTGGCAGACACTGGCAGACGCTGACAGACACTGACAGACACTGACAGATACTGACAGACACTGGCAGACACTGACAGATACTGACAGACACTGACAGACACTGACAGGAATTACATTGCACAACACTATTTCTAATTATTTGAGAAGGAGGCAACTCATTGCTTTTAGCAATGTTTTTAACTATCTCATTAGCTTTAAATATTTCTTTTTCAAATGCCAGTGGGTCATGATTGTGACATGATGGTCTTTTTCGAACTAAGTGTTTTCCATCAGCCAAACATGTAATAATACGTCCTTTACAATTTTCATTTTTTTTTTTTTGCACAAACCCATCGAAAAACTTTTTTATTTTTTACTCAAGATGGTAATCATAACCATCTACTAGAAGCCTATCCTTTCCCTTATTGGATTTAACAGTAGAAATATTAATAACTGTTTAAATTTTTTTTATCAGATACCGATCTAGCAATTTTTCACTACTGAAGTCAAATCTTCAATGCAAAGTCCGAAATATGGGTAACAGTTATCTGTATCTATTATTTCATTGTTTTTCCCCGAAAAGTGTATTCATTGTTTGTGAATGTTTTTCATTGCATTTAAAATGTTATAGTAATCCTGGTTATTAACCCTTAATTTATGAGGTGAAAATCATATGCGTAAATGATGAGGTGGTTTCCAATGGACTTGTTCTAATCACATACCAAATCCGTGCTTTTAACTCGGCACACAACACCATACTGTATGAAGGTACTGAAGATTTCAGAGTCACTGTGCTGAAAAAATGAGAAATAGCAAAGAGAGAAAAGTCAATGTGGGTCCACTGGACCCACCTCATCAATTAAGAGTTAATACAAAAATTATTTTCATTGAACTGGCGCCATTAATAAACGGGATTTAGAAAAACTAGATTTTGGAAAACGAAATTTTGAAAACGAGATTTTGAAAACGAGACTAGTTTTCCATATAACACTTCAACTTTACACTGCGGAATTTTTCAAACTTTGCTGGGACATTTGTCCCAGCAGTCTCGAAAGGTTAAATGAAAAGTAAAACTTTCAAAACAGTATTTAAGCAGCCATGTCGTCTTTATTTACATATTTGTGCAGCATGCAAATCGGGCGAAAAGCAATTTTTGCGCAACGACACCCATAATGGGGAACAATTTAAAGTAGTTTGCCATGTCGCAATGTCGAAACTTTTTATGGAGTGCCTACTATTTTAAAACTAGAATTAAAGCCCGTCATATGTGTCTATTGGGTTCAAAACGAGTCTACTCCATTTTTGAAAAAAATGAGATTACGATTGATTTTGTTTCCTACTGTTGGTTCCCACAACTTACTTAATCATGCGTTATGATCAAAACTGTTTTACACCGTTAAAAATCAGTTTGAAAATGCGGTTTAGTTTCAAAATGGTTCTATTCCTTACGTATGTAAGAATCAAAGCGAGCCTATTCCATTGAGTATCAAAGTGGTGCTATTCCCATTGCAACTAATAACCAAGGCAGAAAATATAATCAAAGTGAGTATTCTTGCATGAAATTATTTTAGCGCGTAAAGGTGAAAATTAAGAGTTTTGTTTTTAGGGAATGCAATACCGGAGGTAATCTCTACACCGGTAGTTCGGTATTGTAAAATGATAATACCGGGATCCCGGTATTGCTTTCACTATTTGTTTTATTATCATTATTTGTCATCATAGTGTTAGCAACCAAAATAATTACCAAAGCAAAATCCCAGCTTGATGGTATGCGTTACTATCCTTGGGAAGGGAGACAAGGATAGCCAGCTCGGTGGGTGTTGTGAGATCGATTGCCGATCGATATTCATTGCATTCTTGATTGGTCATCGAGCTGGTTCGGTCCAACAAAGTCTCTCTTTGAATCCAATAATAGTTAGGGTGAAAACATAACAAAAGCTATAATTGCCAATCTGGCAATTATTGAAAACCCGTATGGTGATATTCGTATCATAATTTGAGCAGTTGTACCAAAATTTCTCTTTGAAGTCAAACTTTCCAATTAGATTTTTTAAAATTTATTCCAATCGGATTTTGATGTATGGGAGTTTTATGTAGAATTATATGCTAAATAACTGTTGTTCTTGGACTTTTTTGATAAAATGCACCGTTTTTGAGATATTCGCAAAAATCGTTTTCGTTCGTATGGGGAGTACCCCCGCTAATGGTCCATTTTTGCCCATTAACGAACTTAGCCTCGCATTTTACGAAAAACGAATCTGCGCAAAATTTCAAGTCTCTAGCTCAATCCGTGCGCCCGCAGTCCGCGCCACAGACAGACGGACAGACGGACAGACAGACGGACGGACATGCAAAATTGAATTTTTTTATACCCGTATGGTGAAACCAAAGGGTATATTAACTTTGCCTTACCGTTTGTAACGCCAAGATCCCGTCATCGCACAAAAAAATGAATTACACCAGTGTGTTTAGAATGATAAAAATATTTAATTTTTGCATGTCCGTCCGTCTGTCCGTCCGTCTGTCCGTCCGTCTGTCCGTCTGTCCGTCTGTCTGTCTGTCTGTGGCGCGGATTGCGGGCGCACGGATTGAGCTAGAGACTTGAAAGTTTGCACAGATCCGTTTTTCGTAAAATGCGAGGCTAAGTTCGTTAATGGGCAAAAATGGACCATTAGGGGGGGTACCCCCCATACGAACGAAAACGGTTTTTGTGAATATCTCAAAAACGGTGCATCTTATCAAAAAACTCCAAGAACTCTACATAAAACTACCATACGATTCTACATAAAACTACCATACATCAAAATCCGATTGGAATAAATTTAAAAAAATCTTATTGGAAAGTTTGACTTCAAAGTGGAATTTTGGTATAACTGTTCGAATTTTGATACGAATATCACCATACGGGTCTCCAATGATTGCCAGATTGGCAATTATAGCTTTTGTTATGTTTTATCATTCTAAACACACTAGTGTAATTCATTTTTGTGTGTGATGACGGGATATTGGCGTTACAAACGGTAAAGCAAAGTTAATATACCCTTTGGTGTCACCATACGGGTATAAAAAACATTACTTGTTAAGAAGTTTACTGTCTAATAAATGAATAACAATAATATGAAGAAAGGGAAAACATTTTTTACTTGAATTTAATTGACTTGAATTTATTTGTTATGTTCAAAAGCCATCTATTCCACGCTCATTATTTTCAAAGCGGTTCTATTCCAAGGGGTTAGCGTCAAAGTGGTTCTATTCCAAATTAAATATTGAAATTTTGGAAAACCTAGGTGCTTCTGATTTATGACACTTATAATATTAGCTTTTATGATGTTGCACTTTAATTTGAAGATACAGATATTTCGGTTGGTTGGTGCATACATTAACTATAGCTTTTTCTGCATTATCTCGAAATCGCTTATAGTGGAGTAGACTCGTTTTGAACCTAATAGACACATATGACGGGTGACTCCAATCTTGGTAGGAATTCCGTAAGGTCACAGGCGACTGTCGATTCGACGGCTGTCGATTCGACGACTTTTCAATTTGAACACCCCCCTTGATTTTGGCACGGCACCAGCTATAATCCTGGAACTTGATGTGTTTTCTGGGACTCAACCTCTCTTCAATAATTTAAAAAGTCAAAAAATTCCTAAAAGATAAGACCTATTTGACGATATAGCAAATATATGTCGATATCGGTGTCCAATGAGAGGTGTTGACTCGAAAATAACAAACATTATATATAACAAAATTATACTACACCCTTAAATGTTACCTGTCTCCTCTTATCTTTTGGCCGACTGCCCAGATTTCGAAGCACCAATAGGTCCTTTTTCCTCTGACTGCAGGTTTAGCTCGCTACAAAACCGCCAGCAAATTTTTACTGGGATTTTATACGAAAAGCCACTAAATATTATTTTATTTATTATTGTTATACCCGTATGGGGAAGCCAAAGGGTATATTAAATTTGCCATAACGACAAGATTCCGTCATCACACACAAAAATGAATTACATCAGTGTGTTTAGAATGATAAAAAAATTGGGTTTTGCATGTCCGTCCGTCTGTCCGCGGGTTGCGGGCGCACGGATTGAGCTAGAGATTCGTTTTTCGTAAAATGCAAGGCTAAAATGGACCATTAGGGGGGTACCCCACATACGAACGAGAACATTTTTTGCAAATCTGCAAGAACAAAAGTTATTAAGGATATGATTCTACATAAAACTCCCATTCATTAAAATCCGATTGGAATAAATTTGAAAGAATCTTATTAAAAAGTTTGACTACAAAGTGGAATTTTGATACAACTGTTCGCCGTTCACTTGAATCACCATATGGGTTTTCAATAATTGCCAGATTGGCCAGAAAATTACTGATTTCGTCCCAGTTACTGGAAAATTATTGATTTCGTCCCAGTATTTTATATCTTATAACAAATATCTGATGTGAACAGCACATGACTTTCTCATATAAGATCTATGTTTGTGCACAATTTACACTAAAACCCGAGGAGAAAAATATTATTTTACATAAAAAATATGAATTTCTAGAATTTTAATGTCTAATTTCGAAGTAAATAGCTAAAAACGAAATTGGGATTTTTAAAAAGTCGCCAGTTTGGGATTTCAACAAAAAGTTGATAGGGTCTGCCCACTGAGTTCACCTGTGGCCAAACATCCCTGTAAAATTTCATGGCTCTAGCTCTGTAAGTTTATGACAAATATTGTACACAGACTGTTACACCGTGTCTTCACTTGGGATTTTTCATCGCAGAGATTTTTGATTGACCAATCAGAGCTCGAGTTGATGACGATATCGCCGTCAACTCGCGCTATGATTGGTCAATCATAAAATCTCTGCGATGAAAAATCCCAAGTGAAGACACGGTGTTATACTAACAAACTAACAGTGTGACAGACAAATACACAGAAATACATTTTTGTAATAATGCTCCAATCGATTCATGAGTGCCCGGGAAATGTTTTTTAGGCAAAATTAAGGGGTCGAAAATTTTCATGAATACGATACTTTATTATTACTTCGTACAAGAAAGTAATTAATTAGGTTCGAAAAATAAAATAAAGTGTTACCAATACCATTCAAATGCTTTTTAAACCCTAAAAAGCATTTAAGAGGCTCTTAAAATTTTAATGTAATCACAGGAAATTATATCGCTTCACAGTAAAAATTACTGTTATTCCAGTTCGTTTCAATTTTCCAGTATGATAATTTGCATTTTTACTGGGCCCATAAATGAGACTACTGAAAAACGCATACTTTCAGCAGAGTTAGCAAGGAACGAAATTGCGATTACTTTCGGTTAACGAATTACCACCAAAAGTTCCCGTAAAATTTCATGTAGTTTTTGAAAAATCTTGTACATATACCTACAAAAAAACAAGGACACAAAAACACATATGTCATGTAGGGTAGACTGAGACCCAATGGCCACAATGCCGACTTTTTAGCCTAAATTGCTCTAAAAAATTTATTGCAATATATTTTGGTCTCGATACTTCTATGAATTAACTTTGATTAATTGTCCGATATATCTAGTTTTTAGTTTATCTTATTTTAGTTTAGTTTTTTTTTTTTTGATTAATGATTTTTAAAGGTTCACCTGTGGCCATGGGGTGGGCTACATTGACCATATTGAAGAAAAAGTAAAACACGGTGTCAATCAGTAATAATAAAATATTATTCAAAAAACAAACCAAAAACATAACAAAAGCTACAATTGCCAAGGATCAATCGTCAAATATTCCATTCGTTTGAGAACCAGATTTGGTTGTATGGATGAGTTAAGTAAAATCCTATTCTAAACACATTTTAACTTTATAAATTTTTCAATACACCTCACCATTTTCGAGAAAATCCCTAAAACTGTTTCATTTGCATGGAGGAGGAAGGAAAGTAATGGTCCGATTTGACATTATCTAGAACTTAGCTTTCCCATTTACGAGAAACGCAACTATACAAAATGTCAAGTGTCTAGCTCAATCCTTTCAAACGTTCTGGTGTTTACGAACAGACAGATGAACAGACGGACGAACATGCGGACATCAAAAGCGTTTGTTATCCCAAACACCCTGGTGTAGTTCATTTTTGTGTTCGACGATCGGTTCTATGCTTTGCAAACGGTATCCTAAATCTAATATACTTCTATATTATTCTGATTTAAAGTATAAAACATAAGAAAAGTACAATTACCAGGGGCCAATCGTCAAATACAGACAAAATGTTAATTTAAAAACATCTATTTGTATAGGAGAAGGGGAAAGGAGTGGTCCGATTGGATTTTTATGTATGGAACCGTTATGCAATTATATTCTAAACAGATTTTACCTTCATAGATTTTTCATGCTCTACAAACAGTATACTAAATCTAATATAAAAATGCGCTGAATGTTTGCACTAAATTTTTAAAGCTATTAACGGATATATCTTTTACACTGTAGAAAATTGATTTGTATTTAAACCAAAAAATGGGGTAAAAACGGGGTAAATTTGCAAAAAAGTCGTAAAATTTCGAAAAAAATCAGAATTTAGCTCGCACACCATTTAAGTTGTAAATTCACCCAAAAAAACATTAATCTTACACTAGAAATAGGGTAGTTTTAAACCTTGCGTAAAATTTCGACCAATATTCATATTTTTACTCTCATTTTGGTGTAAAAACACGCTCACAGGGTATTTTTGCATTATTGAACGGACAATTTCATTATTTCACAATGCCTTAACCTTATAATTCGCACATGGTTTGTGGCATCGGAGTATAAGTACTCGATTAGAGTTTTACTCCACCAAAATTTTAAACAAAAAATGTCGTAAAATTACACCAGTACACCGATTCTGAGCATAATCGATACTTATCGCCAGTGGAATGTCGAAAAGAGGGAATTTTTTTAAAGTTAGGAAATTTTCTTGAAGATCCGCAGCGATGAAGAATTTTTTACCTGCCCGATGTGAATTTTATAAGTTGCAATGCTAATGGTATGTGTGTAAATACATTCTCATTATATTAAATTTGTCATATAGAATTTCTTGACTGAATTTTACCACTTTATCATTGGTATTAAGTTTGTACTGAATTTATACTTAATACTATAGCATCAATAAATAATTGAATTGAATTGAATTTATAAGTTGCAAGTGTAATAAGTAACCCAAAAATTCTCGATTTGACAGCCGCAAATGTGAGAGAAGTGGACAACGAAAAGTACCGCGAAAAACTTTAGATAGTGTTTTTAATAATTTACCAAAGACAATGAATTCCGCAGTATCCGTTTATTATTACCTTAGGAGGAATCAAATGCGAATAATGAGGCGAAATCTACGGGACGCGTCAGATCCTTTTGCGATATTTATGTGTTTGTTAGGTTTATAGAAATAAATGGGCTTCCACAGGCACTAGCAGTGGAAATCATTGAAATGTTGACTCCGCACATGCCTAATCAAATTTTAATATCGCCTGCTCTTGGTGTTTTGTATGCGCTAAACTTCTACGCAAATGCACTGTTATCACTACCTCATAAAGCAAGTGATATCCATTGGAAATGTCGATAAAAACGTTGGAAATGTGGAAAAGATTTCCAGACGTCAAACCATTAGTGTTGCCCGAGTGAAGGAAATCGCATTGGAAGTCAAAGCTGCATTAGTGTGCTGTATCCACCAACACAATTAAAAGAAAGTTGAATATGTGCACATAAGTCGCTTGTCGATAATTATCGACAGTTCCCTCAGAATCCCTATACAGTATTGCACTTTTACTTCTTATTTAGTTTAAAGTTCCCCCGTAAAAGTGGATTATGTACGCCACAAAATGAGTAAAAATGCATAGCTTTTAAGCCATTACGACTCGGTTTAATTTTACTACTATTATAGTAGGAAAATGGTTTCCTACTATTTTAGTGGTAAAATTACAATAAAATTTTCTAGAATGTACATTAGGAACCTAAAAATATATTTCAGTCTTTGTACTTCCTGATATTACGTTCTATTGGAAAATGTAGAAATTTAATAAAAAATGTACTTTTTCTTTCCTCTGCTATAGAGGGAAGTATTGTATTCATGACGGAGACAGAATCAAAAACGAGGGCAGATAAAAACTTTTAGATCAATACAAGACCCGTTTCAGGCAAAAATCAATGAGGATGTCCGTGCATTCGTCTGTCGGTCTGCCCGTTTTACGTATTTTAAATAAGTTGAGAACACGTTGAGCTAGCGAGTAAAACGTAAAACGCTTATCCCCCATACACACGAAAACGTCTTTTGCGAATATCTCAAAAACGGTGCATCTTATCAAAAAAGTGCAAGAATAAAAGTTATTTAGGATAAGATTCTACATAAAACTCCCATACATCAAAATCCAATTGGAATAAATTTTAAAAAATCTTATTGAAAAGTTTAACTTCAAAGTGGAATTCTGATACAACCGTTCACTTAAATCACCATACGGGTTTTCAATAATTGCCAGATTGGCAATTATAGCTTTTGTTATGTTTCATTTTTGTGTGTAATCTTGGCGTTACAAACGGTAAGACCAATTAAATATACCCTTAATAAAAAGTCATATGCTTTTGACATCAAATATTCGCTATTTTTGGTTCAAAAATCCCTCAAAAATTAAGAAATCGTAGAAAATTTTCGTTCATCCTTTTTCTTTGCGGCTCCCAAAAAAATTTATTTTTGTTAATCGTTGTTTAGATCGTTGTTTAGAGTTTTTTTTTGTGTGAAAAGAAAGTTTGTCACATTCGTGGAGTATTTCATCTTGCCTATATGTTACAATATCTATTCTTCTCAAAGTATTTTTTGAAAATCCTTTCACGGTAATTTTCAGTTGACCAATCTTAAAAATAATTATTATAATAGAAAGAAAAATATTTAAAATCTTCGTTTGAAATAAAATAAATGGGGCGTATTGTATAGTTTTCCCCTATATGAAGAATTAATGTGGAGACCACATTCAAATTATTCACTCGTTATTGACATTTAGTTAGTAGGATATACGAAAAATATTCAAGAATTATATAATATTGATTTTGAATATTATACAAATAACACATTTTGGAGTGGGAAATATTTGATATTTGATACATATTGTCACGTCGGCAAACAAGTCTGCCTTCAATAAGGACTTTTTTTTAGAATGTATGACGTTTTTCTTATCATTTCCCAATCATTTCAATTCGATATGTTTTTCATTGTAGTTATGGCACACTGAACGAAGCACCTACTATTATTGTTGCCCGTGCAAGTAACATTAACTTAATGCCTTTTCTCGTCAGACCAGCATATTACCCCTGCAACCTTGGTGGCCCGATTAGGTCACGTTTTTAATCAGACGTGCATATGTCCTGAATATACTATTGGACGCTTTGACAGCTCACATTTTTTATTTTCTTTTTTCTTATTTCTGTCATGGGCTGAAAACTGAAAATTTTCTCTTATCTTATATACTTTTCAATACCTCTTTACTCAATCCATTTTTATTTTTAAACTAAACTAGAAAAACTTTCCACTTTGATTCCATGGTTTTCAAGTATAATACTATATTTTTTGTTGTCCATCGTAAAAACTTTACCGTGAATATTATTAATAATATATGAAGAAGCCGAGGAGTTTGGAATTTGGCAAAAATTAAAATATAAGAATACATAAATTGTGGCGCCAGATAGAAATCAAGATAATATAAAAGTTTTTTTAATAATTAATTTAAAATCCTGAACTTTTTTCGTTGAAGATAAAGCTTAACTTCCTATAATCCAAATAAAGTCTTTCTAGTGTTTTCTGGTACTTATTGCTTTATTATTAAATTAAAATTCGTCGACAATTATGCACTTAAATACTTTTTATCCTTTTCAAAAAATTAGTAATTTAATCTTCATCTGCTCCTCAAAAAAACTTACGTGTTTATCCTCATGCGTAGATTTCTACGCATATGTGATTTTAGCGTATTTGACACGATTTTTTCAATCGAAATAAGAATTTTCTTAATCGAAATTTATTTTCTATGATTTTTACAATCGAATTGAACTGTATGCTGAGTACTCCAAGGAACCCAAGATGCATTTTTCGGTTGGGAAGTAGTCGTATAGCATACGAACCGATTGAAAGTCATGACTCACGACCGTCCTTACAACTCGAATTGTGGTACTTCAGAAGTTCTGGCGGCCCAAATACGACTGAGTCGAAAATATCCGATATATCTTGCAGACGTGGGATATCTCGCGGATTAACTATGAAAAGTCGTCCGAAAACCTACGTAAGTCGGTTGCAGGGAGCATTTTCACGACCGGGAGAGAAAAATGCGTGAAAGAGTCACACAAGGACAAAAAATTCTCACCATAAAATGCTGACACAAATTGATGCACACTAATATTGGTTAAGCGAAAGCGAAGAGAAAACAACTTGGAACACGAAAATACGATGATTTGACAAACACTTGGAAATTTTCGACGAATATCAGGATGATTCTTCGTAAAATTTCACCCGCCCAGCAGGAAATGTTTTTCACACAATTTTTCGCACTAAATAATTTTTTCCCACAATATTTGAGCAATTTTTTCGTCGAGTAGTATAAAAATATCAATTAAATACCTTGAAAACACATAAATAATCACTTAAACGCCTTATTGAGACACATTCCGGTTAAAATTTCGATTTTGAAATTAATTCTTTTCACTTTGATTTTTTCCTTCATTGCTGTCGGAGTGTCCGTTTCTATGTTTTGCTCGATTAAAATACTTTCATAATTGTTTTAGTTGCTTACACTGTTTATTCCGCAGTGATTTGGTATTATGTAAGTCCGCATGCCGTTTGCGGACCAGACTCTCTGCGATCATATGCGTTGGTTCTTGTTGAACTGTCAAACGTGAGAAAGATTCGTTTCAGTTGTCAAAGATTTTATTTATTTTTCAAAAATATAGCAATGTTTCCAAGTGTAGCACTTTTTTCTTTAATGATAATAACAACACTGATATGAAAATTATAAGAAAATCTATTAGAGATGTTCCCAGAAATCGTTTACCTCTGATTTTGTTTTCCCTGTCGGGAACCCACTGGCGATCTCAGTGACCTTCTCCATTTCCACGATCAGAGTTTTGAATTGGCTTTGATTTGTTTGCTTCATTGCCTTATTATATATAAAAAAAACATTCTTAAATAAGAAAAAATCATTTACTTACACAGTCTCTTATTCTCATAACCTCGAAATGTCACTGGAAAAGGTGAGTCCGCAGCCAAGTAGATGCGGACTTGAAATTGCTTGAAAAACAGGTCTTGCGGACTAGCATAATACCAAAACAGTCCGCAGTGGCAGATTTGCCGCAGTACGACGAGTCGCGCGACTTTCATAATAGGGCTATTAGAGATGTCCGCTCGGTCAAGCAGATCAAAAGATCGCTTGGGGTGCGGCGCGCACGAAAACCATATTGAGCATCGTTGATTATGTTATTGCGCTTTTTTTTGAGATTTCGCTATTGATCCAAGCAAGTACGGATGTCAGAGCTATAGGTCTATAATTTGAGGGGTCGCATTTGTCACATTTTTTTGGGAATGGGCTAAAGATTAGCTGCTTTCCAAGAAGATGGATACATCCCCTGGGAGATGCTGAGTTAAAATAGGGAGCGAAGAGGTCGAACTAAGGTGCCGGCACATTTTTTCAAAACATGGGGAATGCCATCCGATCCTGTGGATTTGTTCATGTCAATATCCTGTATAATTTTAACTATTTGTCTTCTGCGAATCGAAATTGTTGGAGAGACAGTCTCTGAGATGGATTCTGGGAGACTTGAATTTGTTGCGAATTTCGCAGCTAAAACGTTTGCCTTGCCAACGGGGATCGACAACCACTTCATTGTTACAAATTAGTGGAGGTGTTGAAGATTTTGTGAAATTGTTTGTTGCCTCTTTCACCATTCACCAAAAAAAATGTTTGCCCTTTCGGGCGGTTTAATATTTTCCGCTTCATCTTTTGGTCGAAGACATATTTAGTACGCCGTAGTACAGACTTGGAGGTGTTACGAGCGTTTATAAACAACGAGCGGGTTTCTTTGTTAGGGTTTTCCCTAAATTCAGAAAACGCCGTCTTTTTTGTTTGAATGGCGTCGCGACACGCTTTTGTAAACCAAGTGTTGTATTCACACTTCACCCAAATCGAACTGCAGGGTATGTAGGATTTCATACCAAGTGTGATTACGTTCGTGACCTTTGCAGTCG
Source organism: Chrysopilus asiliformis (assembly GCA_964034945.1). NCBI lineage: Eukaryota > Metazoa > Arthropoda > Insecta > Diptera > Rhagionidae > Chrysopilus > Chrysopilus asiliformis. The sequence continues at coordinate 40,222,571 of OZ035963.1, forward strand.
CAACGTCAACGTTACCTTCCCTGAAACAATCGGGCCACTTGTAAGTTGCAGAATACTTATTCAAGCTCCCCCAGTTGGCTTTTTTAAATTGCCAAACATTTCTACGCGGGGCTTTAGTTGTACTTTTAGGGGGCCTGACGGTGAAAAAAGAACAGCTCCTCCCAGCGGAGGGAGGACAGAAACGCTATATTTAGATGGATTTGTAGTTAAAAACAAATTCAATAGATATGAGTTATGTCGTGCAATATCTGGAATTCCCGTTGGTTTGTCTACGATTTGCGTCAACAAGTTTGATTCGATCAGGATGGCATGAGAAAGGAAGCCACTTATCATTATGGACGTTGAAATTATGGGCGTTTTGGGTTAAGTAGATGTAGACTGAAATATGGATCTCCCTAATTCCGCAATCACTATCAAAATCAAATTTTGAATTTGGACTTTCCCGCATCGGTCCAACAAAAAAAAAACAAAAAACGACCTCGTTTTTACTGCAAAATAATGGTATTGATCAAGTTAGAAAATACCGCTAGATTTTCAGTAACGGTTTCTGAACAAAACAAAGAAAACGATCGATTTTGCGTAGTTTTCTACGCGAAATAGCATGAAAAAGCACGAGCACCTGAGGTTTGTTCCTTGCAGCAACTTACACAATCGGATCTAAAGATATAGACCTATAATTCACATCCCCGTACGAAAAGCGTAAGAAGCGACGAGAACGACACACTGATTAATAATGTGTCTGCCAAACCACAATAGCTTTAATGAGGAAATTGGGGATCGACGGTTCGTATTTTGGTCAAACAGATCAAACGATTTTTGAGAATTAAATTTCTTAGGCTAGTAACTGAAGACAACGTCGTCGGAACCTCGTATATTTTTTTATCCTACTTCGTGTTATTTGGGTATACCATGTTTTTGGCTAATTTCACCAAAGTTTTCTTTCCGTGTGTGATGTGTTTTTTCTGTCAGCAATACAAAGAGATATAAAGCTATTTGACTCGGAAGTCCATATTTCAATGCAACTACTTGGTGTGTAAAAACTTTTGTAGAACTTGTAAACATTTTTCAGATATAATTAGAAGGAAAAACGACACTTTTTTGGCTTTATTCAAATAAGTTTTTGGAAAGTTGATTGATGAAATGTTTGCCAAACAAAATACACTGAAAGTCTAAACTAGGAATCAGGAAACAGCCAATTTATTGCAATTCTCCCCTAAAGTCCCATATTAGGCTTATTTACCGTACCTGAATTAATTATTTTACATTTAGCCTTTTTCCACTAATGAAAAATCTTTTGATATAAAATCCGCGTAAAATTAACTTATCCATCTCAAAAACATTCATGGCGACCAAGTGTCATTTTTATATACAAGTTTTATGTGAACCTGTATGTGGATCTGTGCAATAAAGAGAAAGAAAAGGCGAGAAAATAGGGCATTTTGATATTTTCGAAGATTCTCTTGACTGTTTTAAGCAAAGATCTGGTTACCAAAAACAAAATTGTCCAAAGCTGTAGGAAAAGTATCCCTAATTGTATAATGACGCGCAAAAGTTTGCCTTGTCCTTTTTTTTAAGTGTTTTAATGAATACCTTAAGGGGCTAACTCATCAAGCAAATTTGGTCTGCTAAAATACTAAAGCTTCAAACTCTGTAGGAGGAAACATTTTTGAAAGGGAGAACAGTAAAATGTTTGTAATATTAAAGGCTTAATGATTAGCTAATTGTACGAAGTTTTTTTTATTTATAAACACATCGCAATTTTTTTGTCTGTGTTGCACACCTAGTGATTGATTTTTGAACCAATGGACGTGAATTGTAATATTTGTAAGTCTTAAGCTCTATATTTAATAAAAAGTTTTAAAAGAAAAGGAAAAAATATTTATTTGGGCGCTGTGTATCAGAAAAAAACAAGATAAAAGCATAACGAGGAAACTGAACCCAGAGTAATCTATGTTACAAATATGCTTCGTTCCATTGATGAATCGGTTCCCGAAATGCAGAGCGTCATTAATATCAACAATGGAAATCCCGAACATGATCCAGTCAGATTACTTGATATTCAACGGAAAACTGCACCGCCTCTACACCTAGCAAGAGAACGAATAATGGAAGTTGGTTTTTCCTGACGGGAAAAATGGTTTTTGAGAACATCGAGAAATATCCATAACTCCTCTCGACTATTTTCAAGCTCGCGTTATGGGCACATACAAAAGGTTCCAATGAAACTTCGAAAAATTAACTTAGTTTTCGAAACCTTTTGCTTTAAAAAAATGCATACTTGGCCTGCAGGGCATACTTATCACCATTTTTTGTTTTGTCTTGATTTTATTTCTTAATTCTCAGTATGTCATGTTTTCTTTAGAAAACACTGCATCATTTTTCTATGTCTATAAACTTTTTAATTAAAATTGTTGACTTGAAATTTTCCAATTTCCGGAACGGATTGACAGAAAATGAAAATGGTCACCCTATTTTTAGCGTATTACGGAAATTCGCTTTGAAATTAATAAAATCTAAGCTTCAGTGAAAATGTTTATAATCGCAGACCAAAAATAGTATCATGTTTATGTAACACTTAACATGGAAGATATACATTTTAACATTTAGTATACCGTACGAACTTGCAAAAAATATATGAAAAAATCACATAAAAGTTTCTTTTACTAATTGAAGCTAGCCATTCAACATAAGAATATTTCCTGTAATAGAATTATAAGATCAAAATGATCAGATCTCGAATCACGATAAGCAAAGGCATAAACGTTGCCGCTGACGTTAATAATTTTGAAAATCCAATGCGATTCTTGTTTATATGAACAGAATTATATTTACGCCTAATTACCAAAGAATGTTCTTGTTTTCCTTGTAATAAAGTAATTAATGCCGTCAGTCTGTAAGAAAAAAAAATAAAAAAATGAGGATCGTTATTTAATGGCGAAAAAGTATTTTATGCAGAGAACTCTCTTGATGAATAACAATTCAAAATACATTTTTTGTTTCGAATTTTAATTAACCAACTATCTATGTCAGCGATTACATTTTAGAGGGTGTCTATCTTACGACTTGGGCCTTACTTTTGAGGATAGTCTGAACAGAAAAGGTCTGTACTGTAAAAAATGTTATTGTAAATTTACTACAAAAAGAGTAGGGATCCGTTTGCCTGCTATAATTTCAGGTGAGATAAGACAAAAGGGAGGGGTTGAAAACACAAATCTTTATATGGGCACGAACCAAGTAATTTTTTAAACAGAAAGCGGCGCAAAGATTGATTTCAAGAATTGCTAAATTTTTCAACTTTTTTCTTGCAATTTACATTCCAAAAATAATGGCAACGGATATTGAAAAATACCAATACAAGCAAAAGCTACACAAATGAAATCTCTTGAAATATACATGTATTATTTATGGAAAACCGTTAACAAAATACACCGCAGTCGAATTGCAGCAAACCCGAGCCAATGGGGAATATGTTTTATATACTTTGTGATCGTTTTTTCTAGCGTTTGTTAAATTATAACAATAAATTGAAAGTCTGGGACAAAATTAGTTTCCAGGACGCTGGGTATGTTCACCATAGTTACGCTACCACGAATCTTTAAATTCGAGAGATTTATACAAGAATAAAATTTTTTTTTTTGATTATCCAACGTCCAGATCGACGGCCCAACAGCTAACACCCAAATGGGGGCCCATCAGGCACTAATTTTCCATTGTTTTCTTACTAACAAGGAACCTTTTTCAGGTATCCACCTGCGATTCTGTTCGCATTCACATATGTTATAGTAGGGGAGACCGGGGCTAGTATTAACAAATTTTGAAGATTGGGTCATATTTTTTTTAACAACTAACATTTTTGATATTGTTTTTATATCTAGCCATAACTGTAGTTATTCAGGTATCATAAGAAATAAAAAAAAGTCTCAACCAGGTGGTCACCATATGAAAAAAAAATCATTTTTATGAAAAAATGTCGTCTGTTAAAACTAACCCCGATCATGGGGCTAGTATTAACAGCGATGGGGTTAGTATTAACATAAGTTTTAACATGGAAATAATTAAAAAAAAAAAAATTTCTTTCACGAAAATTATAAAATCAACAAAATAAATATCCTTTTAAATTCAAGTATATTATTTATCACAAAAACTAATAAAATGAACCAAATAAATATCTTTTGCAAGCATCATAAGTTAACAAAAAAAATTAAGTCGTTTTAAAAAACAATTATTATTATCTAAAAAAAGGTTTCAGCGAAGCTTTTTTGTACATAATTTGTATCTATAAAAACATAATATGAGAATTCTTACTCTATGTTGTCATCATCAGTATGTATTAACATGTGTTAATTCTTGCCCCATGGGTTTGTTAATTTTAGCCCCGACACTACTTTTTTTGAATTGTTAATCATACCAAAGATATAGTTAAGGATTGTAATAAAACAAAAGGACATTATTAATTAAAGCTTCATTAACTTACAATATCGATAAAGTTATATTTAATAATATAAAAAACTAAGACAGAAATCAAAATATTGCAAACCATAAAAAGTTCGTTTACCAGCTAAAATTCGGTCTCTGTGCTTAATCCTCACTGGCAATGAACTATTTATGACTGATGAGTCACGATATGATCGACCTTATCGAGTGATGGACAAAAACCAAATTTCGAGATTGTGGCTCGTATATTTCGGCGGGAATAGCCTTGTTAATTCTTACCCCTGTTGATTCTAGCCCCGGGTTCCCCTACTCAAAAAACTAAGTGATACGTATTTTTTTATGTCTCCTGGTATTCGGTTTTAAGGGGGGAAATCCTACGAAGAATCGATTTTTGGTCTTAACTCGGCAACCAGTAGTCCGACTCAAACGAAACCAAAATCAAAAGTTTTCTTTTTGCGAGAAGAATGAGATTGTGAAAAGAAAAATTTAAAGTTACTATGATAGGGTAGAGGAACCAATATTCGACCATGGTTTTTCACCCCCCTATAATTACCGTGCTTCAAAACTGATTACATATTTTGAAAGGCCTATCAAAACTAAAGTTTACCTGTTTTTGCATTTGACCAAGTCAAATAATAGGGTAAGTGACCCTTTTTTCCGTCCCTTGTCAAACTAATTTTTTTTAAATAAATTTTCATCCAATTGGGAAAGAACTTTCATGAGCAAGACGTGTTTTTTATATCGACAGACATTCGATTTTATGACAAAATTTGGGAGGGGAGGCTTTCTGAACCGTGTACAAGTAACGTTCACTTAAAAGCAAATAATACAAAAACTGCCGCACATACAGCACTGATTTTTGGTCTCAAGGTAATTAAATACATATTATGCTTTTGGGTTAAATGGTGATATAAAAGAGATTTTTTTTTAATTTCTTTAATTTTTCTACTTTTTTATATATATTATATTTCAGCAAAGACAAATCCACAAAACGATACATTTTTATAGATACTCTTTTTTCCTAAGAAGCTAAGAAGATTAGCTTTCAAAAACTGGCATAACCGTCATTTTAGATGCTGTGGTTGCTGAGCTGTGGTCTAAAATGTGTTAATGTTTTCGTATATGTAACATATAAAAATTTCGTCGAAATCCAATTGAAGTTTTTTTTTGTCTATTGTAAACTTTCCTTCGAACCTTGAAATCAAAACAATGGCTTCTAGTATTAATTTTTTTTTATTTATCATTTCAATTTATTTTTTTATTAATTTATTTGATAAAAATAATTGATACTGGTCAAACTATTTGATAACAATAATTGATACTGATTGTTATTCTTCATATTTGGAGCAAAAGTGGTATTCGCAAAAAAATTCTTGAAGCATAATGATTTCTTGCACTATGAGCAAGTTACAACTGCAAAATCTGAACATAACAAAAGCTATAATTGCCGATCTGGCAATCATTGGAGACCCGTATGGTGATATTCGTATTAAAATTCGAACAGTTATACCAAAATTTTTTGAAGTCAAACTTTCCAATCCGTCTGTCTGTCTGTCCGTCTGTCCGTCCGTCCGTCTGTCTGTGGCGCGGATTGCGGGCGCACGGATAGAGCTAGAGACTTGAAATTTTGCACAGATCCGTTTTTCGTAAAATGTGAGGCTAAGTTCGTTAATAGGCAAAAATGGACCATTAAGGGGGGGTACCCCCCATACGAACGAAAACTTTTTTTCTGAATATCTCAAAAACTGTGAATTTTATCAAAAAAGTCCAAGAACAAAAGTTATTTAGGATATGATTCTACATAAAACTCCTAAAAATAAGTTTATGTTTCTGGGAGAAGATAACTAGTTATGTACCAGTGATTGTGATTTTGCAACATAACTAAATCGGAAAAATGTCTAACATAATTCTTCCAAATTCTAAATCCAAAAACATCAAGCGGCTGAATTTTTTCCGTTGTTCCTTTCGGTATGATCAGTGGTTAAACAGGAGTAGCTTGTTTTACAGCTTCTAGACAATGACCACTCCATGAATCTATCAACAATACACTTTTCTTGCCTACGTTAGGAAAAAACACTTGCTCCAACCAAATTTTAAAATGAGCTGAAAATATAAATTAGAATATTTTTTTTTTCATTGTAAAATTTTTTCTGACATTAATTTTAAGAATGTGGTTGAAAATTATATTTGAGAATGTGTTGCAAATTATATTTACCTGATGTTACTTGGCCGAAATAAGTTCTGGTCCAAATGTTCCACTTGCTTCTTTTAAAACCAGGAAAAGAGGCGAAAAAAGCTTTCCATCAGCAGATATATCGGGCTGTACAGTATACCACAGAATAACAGAAGGGAAACAATCGAGAATTTCAATGTCGCACGGTAGAGAGAAGAATCGGCGATAGAAAAAAATATCTTCAACTCGCTTTAAATTTTCGAATTTTCCGGAATTCCTTTTCTTGCCTTCATATTCAAACCGAACACGCAAAAGAGATAAAAAATATAACATGCGAAATTTGTTTTGCAGGGTTTGATACGGAATTTTTTTCATTATTCCAGCAATCGAAAAAATCTAACTTCTCCTCACACAAAACACTTTTTAGAACATAAAACGCAATGCGGGATCGATAAAATGACAATTCGATCGAGTTTTGGTTTCATCCATTCCAAGAAACTCATTTTCTGCCAAAATTGAAAATCAACCAAAAACGATTTCCATTGCAACCCTGTTTGCATTTTTTCTTCTTTGCACACAAACGCATATCAATTGTAAACAAAACGACGTCGTTTTGTTTACATTTTTAGTTCAATTTTTCCGAGAAAAGTTGGAAGAACTATTTATTATGCCAAAATTGGAATTTTTAAAATGCCTCGTCAAGCAATGTTCCGCGGACAGCTTAAAAAATCCCGAAAGAACGTTTTTTAGGGTACCGAAAGCACCAGGAAGGTAAACTTTTTCGATTAGACACAAAAAAGGGGGAAAATTTAGGAGACACAAAAATTTTCTCGTAATTCCGAGGAAATCAAATTTTTTTAAAAGAATTACGTTATCCGCCGCTTCTCCGCGTATCACATAACGATAAACACGTCACAACATCCACGATTTTACACGATTTGTTTTTTTGTTCGGTTTGACAAACGTCAAACCTTGGTATTACCTGATTCAAGGTTTCGTGATTCAAAAACTGCAAAAAGCGCGTAGATTTGAATTTCAATAAATTTCTGAACTTTGAATTTCATCTTTTGGATTTGTAAGGGTTTTAAGTTCTCAACGAATTATTTGTCGGATCTAAAAGCTTAGTCTCAGAATAGGGTATTGGAGTAATGTCGATTACATTAACTTTTTGATAAAAAAAAAGTTTTTACTAGAATCTGAGCGACGAGCATTAACGCTTCTTTCAAAAAATCAACGTAATTAATTCATACATACTAACTGTTATTAGGGATATGAATTAAATTAAATTTCCGCGAATTTCCATTTTGTGATTTTAGCGGAATAAAATTATGTGCATCAACACATCCAATAGTTTAATTCTGGCAACCCCCTGGAATTTCATCCGCCATTTCTGGGCACACATATAAAGCAATTCGTGTGCTTACAAGGGAAATGAGATAGCCACATAAGGCCCGGAAAGTTCTTCGCACATCAAAAATTTTTGTTCCTCGATTCCCTTCTGTTATTCTGTGGTATAACTATGGGTAGTCGCAGAAACTGATTGAACAAGATATTGAACTGGCTTTATTCCCTATGTTGCTAGTGAACGTCCTGAATGAATCTCTAATTGAAAACGGCTTTGATCCGAATTATAAATATTATCTGCGCCATAATTATTGATGAATGTTTTTACATTAACAACAAACTCGTCAGCATTTTTATTTAAAAGTTCTTCATTTTCTAAAGTTTTCCTAGTCACAAATTTATTAATTTTCCTCGATGTAATATGGTGTGCTTTTTTAAAATCCCACAGCCACGAATCAGATGCTTTGAATTTGCAATCTTCACAACAAATTTCTTTTTGCCCTTGAAGAACCCATCTCCGAAGATCTATATTGTGAACTATCATTCCTGCACTAACAGCATATTTAAAATTATTTAAAGTATATTCCGAAATTATTTGCAACTTTTCTTTGTAAGTTCTTCCTTTATTTACCTGGCCGGCCCATCGTCTTAATTGCCAGGTAGGTACTTGATAATTTTCTAATTTTTTTTCACTACATCAATTGAGAGATTGTTCTTTCGCTTACCACTCCTCCAATATTCCAAAGCTCGTGGCTTTTAATCAAAGCTTAACTTCTCTTCATCCTTAGAACAAGATTTTGGAGATATGTGAGATTTAGGGACCCATTCCTCAGGTACACTTATTTGAACAAATTATGCGTATGGAAGAAATGATAACTGAATGAGTTACAGAAAAAGCGGCCAGAAATGAAAAAAATGCGTAGTACAATTACTCAGAAACTGCTTTTAACTCAAAAAATATGAAAATGGCGTATGGCTCGGTGTCTGTAAATTATATCACTGCACTTATTTAATGATATTTCAAGAAATGTAAATCTATGGCAAAAGGCAAAAATATAGTAAACTTTATTGTGCTTATTTAATTATTTTTATCTTCCAGCTGAAATTTTTAAATTGTGATTTTCAGTTTTTTTTTAGTGAAAAACTGGCTTAAAGGTATGAATTAAAATAAAAATAGAGTTTGTAATTATCCAGTAAAAAGTAGGAAAATTCAAATTCAAACACATTTTTTTGTTTTAAAGCCAATTTTATTTCCTAAATTTAAAGCGCAGGAAGAGCTTGTCGTAAGTTTCACTTTTGTGTTGAAATACGAGATATTTTTTTGAGAAATTAAAAAAAAAAATACATGATGGAAAATCCGGCAATTTTTAAAAGCTTTTATTTAGCTTGCCTTCATATCTGTCTATCTGTCAGGGTCAAAACTTGCAATCTAATTTTGACCAACTTCCACTCATCCGATTGACTTGAAATTTTGCATACATATGTAACTTCGATGTTAATACAATATTTCGTCTTTGTCCTTCTTCCTTGTAAGGATTAGGGTATGACCCTTGTTTTATTCTTTGCAGTCTTATATGTCAGAGTCGCCAGTCCGAAGATATTGGTCCCCAAAGTTAATTTTTTTTAATTTTTCGTTAAATGTATTTTTCGAAAACTTGTTATATATTCATCATAGTTCCGACTGAACTTACGAAGAGTTCAGACGTATCAGAGTTTACTAGCTCGTTTCTATTTATTGAACCTTGTTAATCCGAATCCAGTGCGGTTGTTATAATTTGTGTTCGTGAGCACTAAACAGTCGGGAAATAATAGCAAAAGGGGTTTAGAGGACCCCTGCTCAGAAACCAGATCCTCCAAGATGAAGGCGGTACCAACAACATCCAACAAATTTCAACCGTTGGCTAATTTTCTTGATCAGGATGATATCGAGTGCAATGAGTCTGTTTGAACAGAGAAATCTAAGGTTAGATCAGCTATTATTTTCACAGACCTAGGACTACAAACCATCAAGGAAATTTTCAAAGACTTAAATATATCCAACTTTCGTTTAAAAGACTAAAAACACACTTGATATCCAAAAAAGTCAATTTCTTCTCTCATAGGAGGACAGATAAAAAGCCTGCCAAAATCGTTCTCTCCGGTCTTCATGAAATGGACTGTGAGGTTCTTAAAAACATCTCGTAGATTCGCATGCAATTACTTGTAACGAAATCAAAAAGTTTACACTGAGGAGAAAAAAACGTTACAATGAATATGCTTTATACACATTAAGGAGGCCCTCCATTACCATGATTTTTCCCAACTGCAAAAAAATAGAGACACACTTATCTGAAGATACCTTGGCGAGAAAGGGAGATAAGAATCAACTGCAAAAATTTGTCGGCAACTGCATAAATAATTTCCCCTCTTTTTTTATGGCGATTTTATGGTTACAGTTGATGGACTTCAACTTTTTTATAGCGATTTCTACTACAATCACACATTGTCCCTGTATATGAATAGTGAGCACAGACACATCCAAAGTGCTATTATAGCGTAGCTGTCATTTTTCATGTAGTGGTTGAAAATTATACGGCTCTATAGCTTTATTGCTATGCCAATTTAAACATTATATCCATAACATAAGGTTTGATATGTTTGCTATAAAAGCCATAGCCGAATAAGGTACTAAAAATGCCCTGGGACTGTTTGACGAAATTTTTAACCCTGCAAACCCCTTATAACGGCCGGAAGGGGCGGGGGAAGCAAAATCTTAAAAGTTAATTTTCTTGAGAACCGCTTGTCCGCTTTTTTTGAAAAAAATAATAATAAAATATAATAATAAAAAAAACAACTTTGTCTTCTTAAAAAACATAAAAATAAAAAATTGTTAAGTTCTTCTTAGAAAAATAATAACTAAATAGACTTCAAGTCAAAATATCTACATAAAATTTACTCACATCTGAGATCAAAGATTTATTTATGTCTAAATCCACTGTTGTTAGGTCTTAATTCAATTTTCATTAATTTTTTGCATTTTTATCAAATGTTCTTGTGTAACATAAATGTAAAAAATTGTGAAAAATAATGTTTATTAGCAAAACACAGTTTTTTTTTAAAGAAATTTTTGAAAATCGCTGAAAATCTCCGAAAAGTCCCCAAAAGACCACTAAAATCTCATATCTCAACACGTGCTTTTTAAGGCTTGAAAGTCGCTAGAAATGAGACAAGTCGCTGAAAATGGCAACACTGCTCCAACTGATCAGGAATTAACGGGACAGCTGTTAGGATTTAACTGAAGAACAGTCAAGGGGGGATGGAATTAATAGGCAAAAAGTTTGCTTGGGGACGATCTATCCAATGGCGTTAAAATTGCTCTAACGGTTGAGGAGATAGCGGGAGAGGGGCTTCCTGGCAAGGAAGGAGGGTATTATTTGAATGGGGGAAAATTTACCCAATGACGCGAACCGAGTCAAAATCGGTTCGCTAGGACAGGATCTACAGTCGAAAATAGAGCGGACATATATTATTATATAAGTTAATAATTATTTTACATCGAAATTCGATTGGATATTACCTTCTCTTGTCCCCCATACCAATGGGATTTTTTTTATATAAAAATTTTGTCTATCCTCATATTAGCCCCTGGAAATTGTAGTTTTGCTTACATTGGAATTTGATGTTTTCGAAAACATAGAATGTTTCAAAAAATAAATATTAAACGAAAATTTTCAATACTGCGGTACTTTTTCCTATTGTTTAAAAATATTTCCAATTTATATGCTTTACACAACAGGAAAATCAGCCCGAAGCAATACTCCTGTGGCGAACGTTAAATTCGTAAAGCTGTCAGATCCGTGTTCTGCTTTGGTTTTAAGAGTTTACGAAAATTCTATCATCAAGATTCAATAGGATCAATAAAATGCTCCCAAATATTACGCCTCGTTATCGTATCCTTGTTCGTCTTTTCAGTTATCTGTTCAGTTACCTTTGTGCCCAGGCTAATCTTTTATAAATCCAAAATTCAAATAAATTATCAGCCAATATCTCATGTAAAGGATACATAACACAATACATCCCTCACAAGACTAAATTGGGCACATTATATAAGCCACACAGCCCTTTTTTGCATTGGCGTTGTTCTATCTATAAGGCAAACAAATTTAAAAAGGAAAACCCCCAAAATCAAGAAAGTAACCGAAACCATGTTGGAAAGCATTTTTTTACGTCGTTATTTTTTCAAATTCGCTTAAATCAAAGGGTATAAGATTTGTCGAAAATGTAAGATGTGTTATTATCCCTTTATAATTGAATTAGGCACAATTGCACAAATTTTAAAATTTATTTCACAATATCATATTTTCACTTACATAATATTGATTTTGATTATTTAAAAAAGATTCTTTATATAATAATAAAGTTTTTTTTTTCAAATGAGAAAAAAATATATGATTTAATTTACGACCATTAGTTTTCTAAAACCGAATTGACATAACGTTTTATTTATATATGTTTATTTATATACGAAAACTATTTAGATGAAAAAAGTATGCATGAACTTGTTACGAGTATTCAACGAGGAAAACAAAAGTTTTTTCCCCCTCTATTTCAAAGTTACTACGGATAGAAAAGCACAGCAGACATGCTAATTGGCAATAAAATCAAATCCTTGTATCTTCCGGCACCATTTGCTAGTCATAGCGCGTACCCTTTCCTTTCGAAAAAAATGAAATGTGATTGTGACAGACATAAAGAGAAAACTCATTTTCAAAACATTTAATATTGGCGTCAATGTCGTAGTCAAATTTTGTCTACATTGGTAATAGAGAAGAAAAAAACAAAAGAATTTGCATGTCGCAACCGAGTAAGAACCCTTTTGTTAACCACATGAAGATGTCATTTAACAAGCCAACAAATTAATCATCCATTATAACCCCATCAACCATACCACTGCAAACTCTTAGTAATAGTTATATGTGGTTTAATCCAATTGCCACTGTTGTCCCAACAATCGTAACGTGATTGCGTGATATTAAAATGGTTGTCTCTACTTCGATCTTCTACATTTTCATGTCCAGGCTTTTGTGTCTGGGAAAAATTACACGAAAATCGTGGAAAATTCACAAAGGACGAGGTTGTAATATGTTGTACAATAAGTTTGATAGTCGTTTCCACGTCTACAGTAGCTGCTTCTTCGTATAAGTTTTCACTTTGTATTTGATCCGCAAAAAACTTTTAGGACTTCAAGGATCCAAATTTACAGTTTAAGTTATCTAACTTTGCAAAACCTACCGAACAAATACATATTTGAAAAAGTTTTAAATTAAACAAAAGAGAAAATTAAACGAAACTAAGAAAATATTTTTTAAGCAACATTTAAATCACACAGTAAAATTCTCTCTTCGGTAAATGTTCTTAAATCGATTACAGTTTAGTTCACCTACACATTATATAAACAAACAAAAACACACCGCTATAGAAAAAGCAGAGTTCATACCTCTATTAAATTCTAATACGGACATGGTATTTTTCAAAGTAGTTAATTTTCATTTGCGAAAATTATTACAGGGAAATGATAATGCGACGGGTCAAAACTTTCTATAGATCTGTGCTTTTATGACAAAGTCAATTAAGTCGAAAATCGGCATTTTTCAGGAGAGCGAAAATTGTACGAATCGACCCCTCTAGTGGGGCACTTTCGTACATGTCATGGGGAATCTATGGGAAGCATATATATATATATATACGAAATAAAACAAGAATCAAACATAAAAAGTTAAAAAACCAGTCTTTATTAAATTCAGCAAAAAAGCGCAAAAAAAATCTTTCAAATTGAGTCTTTTTAAGTAAATAACATAAAATAATTTAAAAAGGTAAAAAAAAACATAAAAATTAAAACAATTCTAAAATTAAAAATAAATAACTTCATAATAACGAAAAATACCTTTTCATCACTTCACATTATAAGTGCCCAAATCAATTGGAAATTTAAATATACCAAAAGTTCTAGCACGAATGTGCCCCATTTTTTTTGTACGAATGTGCCCCAAACCAAATAATACTGAATAAGTAACTTTTCTGGAAAACGGTAATACATAAACACGATTTTCATTCAACAAATTAATTTTTAGTCACTTTTCCTCACTAAAAAAAATATTGTTAGCTGTACTTACTGTGAAAAAATATATTATATCACGACTGGAAAATAAGGGCACCAATTTATTTTTCGCGCGAAAAAACAGATAGGTCCTGGTTTTTCCACTCGCTGCAATGAAATTGAAATCAAACTTCGCTGACACGTGGCTGGGTTAATATACAGAAAAAACATGTGTGGACATGTTCTGAGTTGGAGCTATGGATTGAAAAATATTCGATGTACGAATGTGCCCCGCGTACGAATGGTGACCACTTTCCCCTATGTAACATAAAGGCTTTTACCAAAAAAAAATTAATTACCAAAACGTTGTATAATGTCGACTTTAGTTGATTTGCAAAAAAGATTTTATGTTTCAATAACCTTTCGAAATCATCATATCGTCGGCTAAAAGTGAAATTGTGCTAAGTCCATTATACCAAATTTGACAGAAGAACAATAAAAAACCTTGTTAAATCATTTTAATTTTCATTTAAAGAAAACCGATTCTCATTTAAAGAAAACTGAGCCCAATTTTTCTCATTTCAAAAAAAACTCTGTGTTATTGAAAGAGAATTAAAACGATTTAACAAGGTTTTCATTGCTCTTCTGAAATATTATACCAAATGGACTTAGCACAATTTCACTTTTAGCCGACAATATGTAAACTTAGGAGTAAGCTTGTAAGAATTCTTAATTTGGTAAAAACCATAATTTCGACTTAAGAAGTTTTGTCAAAGCGAAAAATTACAGTTAGACGGTTTTTTTGCGGGAAATTTTTAACATAAGTTTTTTTACCAGAATTATTTTTAGAAGCTAACTATGTATAAAATAACCAATGTATACCTAAAATATTTTTCGAAAACCATTGTGTATCAAAACTCTACTTAACGCTTTGTAGCGCAACATGTTAGTTTTGAAGCAAATTTAGATTTTTGGCTTCGTTTTGCATAAAAAAATATTATTTGTTCAGCAAAAAAACGCATTTTTATACCCGTATGGTGAAACCAAAGGGTATATTAACTTTGCCTTACCGTTTGTAACGCCAAGATCCCGTCATCGCACAAAAAAATGAATTACACCAGTGTGTTTAGAATGATAATAATATTTAATTTCTGCATGTCCGTCCGTCTGTCCGTCTGTCTGTCTGTCTGTCCGTCTGTCTGTCTGTCCGTTCCTCTGTCCGTCTGTCTGTCTGTGGCGCGGATTGCGGGCGCACGGATTGAGCTAGAGACTTGAAAGTTTGCACAGATCCGTTTTCATTAACGAACTTAGCCTCGCATTTTACGAAAAACGGATCTGCGCAAAATTTCAAGTCTCTAGCTCAATCCGTGCGCCCGCAATCCGCGCCACAGATAGACGGACGGACGGACATGCTAAATTCAACTTTTTTTTATCATTCTAAATACACTGGTGTAATTCATTGTTATGTGTGATGACGGGATCTTGGCGTTATAAATGGTAAGGCAAAGTTAATATAAACTTTGGTTTCACCATACGGGTATAAAAAAAATATTCTAATACTGTTAAATTTAGTGTTTTATATATAACTTTCATATGAGAGCGCGGGACTCATCCTAGGTGTTTTTGTTTGTAAATTAACCCAGGATGATTAGGGTTAAATATCTCTCGGCCTTTTACAAGAGAGGTTTTTAGGTATGTTGCAGAACTACAACATGGCGACACAAAAGGTTAAGTTATTTAGGCGGTTTAATATCTCTGTATCTATTAGTCGTAGAAACATACCGAAAATACCAAAATAAAGTTCTTTAAGAGCATAACACGATTCTTGACATAACTCAAAATTTGCTTAAGTCGACTTAAGTGACTTTGTCATAAAAGCACAGATATAATGCCGGGTTTTAAGTATCTGCCTTTTTCGCCCTCCTTTACCTCTTCGCCTAAACTTTTTAGTTCACAAATTGATTCATCTTTCACATTTTATTCTTTTTGAATATGAAGTACCTCTCCGATTGCCCTGATATTTTTTTGTTTTATAGGTAAGGGAGTTTTTGGGAGAAAAACATAAGTGGTGCCAAACCGTTAAGTTACCGTTATATTTTTTTTTAAAACAAAAAGTATTTTTGCCTACCGGTTCTTCACACTTAATTTTTTTCTATATATTTTTTTGAAAACTATGACTTTCAGCGAAAAAATTCGAACCGGTTTCATTAAAATCCGTTAACCCGTTACGGAGCTAGAATTTAAAAAAAAAATTATATTTTGTTTTTTTCTTTGTTTTTTTTCTTGTTTTTTTTGGATTGAAATTTTGGGAAATTATTTGTTGTAATGGTGGCTACTTACGAAAAAAAGTTCAAGCTTCTATCTCAGGGGGCACTTTTTGTTCCCTTATCCCTCTATGGCCTTTTATGTTGTTACTAGTGTTTTATATAGTGTTTTATTACATTAAGTAATAGGGCCCTTGAGTACCTTTGCTTGTAACTCAAAAACATATTTAGATGTTCAAAACTGAACTAATATCCTCTCAGAGATTAAAGGATCTTTAAAAATATTAAGAGAACACAAAAGCCGAAAAATCAATTTACAAGAAGCAAATAAAAGTATAGTTAAATTTTCAAAACTTGCGAACTTAAAATAACCATTTGTGCAATATCGACAATACCTACACAGTTAAAAAAAATACAACATTGAAGGTTAACAATAAGGGTGCCAACCTTGACTGCTGCAAAAATACATCACCCATGTATATTTACACATAAAATATAAACTTGCAATACGAAGTGTAAAATGAAATTACACTACTGTAAATAAAAAACTGAAATTTGGCATTACTCACAAGCTCTTAGGGTGAGCAAAATTTTTAACAAATCCAAAACAATTTTTTTTTTCGTTGTCCTGACGTCACATATGATAGTAGAACTCACCTTTAAAATAAGCTTTTTATGAATTTTTGAATGATAAATCTTTCAAGGATCAATTACTAAAAAATTTGACGATGTACACAGTTAGTTTTTAACACATTTTTGTGTTCCATGGAGTCCACACATAAATAGTGTTGAACCATTGACACTTTTAATTGTAATTTTAGATAAACACTTTAAGTGTTGAATTTTTTTAACACTTATCAGTCTTCACAGAGGGAAAAACAAAATTAATTTGGTAAAATTTTCTGCATTTTTACCGAATTAAAAGACTTACATGAAATGCATCTAACTATTATTCATTATTTTTAATAAAAAAATGAATAAAAATAATAAAAAAGAAGAAAAAAAAAATCGCGTGTAGCACCGTATGGGATTTGAACCGTCGTGTTTTTGGTTCTTAACATCTCTCGCTTGTGAATTCTGCGCGCCTTGCCACTGGGCTGCTTGCTCCTTTGGCGGAGCATAGTTAAAATGCAACATGTCTATGTTCAAAAAATGTTTGCCAAACGACTTTTTTCACTTAACTTTTACATAATTTTAGCAAATCTTTTATTGGTTCGTAAGTTTATTGTTTTTATTTTTTACAACATTAATTATTAATAATAAAAATTGTTATTATTTATAATTTTTATTTAAAATATATTATTTTTATTTAAAAAATAATAATAATAAATTTATAAAAAACCCCTAAAAACAAAAAAAAAAGACCGCTGAGCGGGTCGAGTACCGATCTCGACTCGATTTTTTTTTCACATTTTTTAAGAAAATTAAAATCGTTATTATATTTTTATTTTTTTAATTCAATATTTCACTTTTTTGAACCCATATTTAACTTATTTATCCAAGACGCTTTGATTAAATTTGCCATATTTTTCTTTCTGTATAGTAACATTATTTTTAAGAAAATAAAACTTACTACTACATCATTTCCAATTAGCTTCAGATCTATAAAGAATTTTATTTTAAGACACTCAAGTCCCAATTTGTTTGAAACTCGAAAGTGTTAAAGTCAGTTACACCGTTGCCAAATCGGGGGTTTTAGCCCCCGTTTTGGGGTTTTTTTTAGCTCACGGGGGGTGTTTTGGGGGTGCTTTTTATTTTTTGAAATCCAGGGGTTTTTTCAGGGGGAAATCGTGATAGTTGAAATAAAAAATTTTCTGAATTCTTGTTTGATGTGAAACCTGTGTAAAGAATTTGCTTCACATGTTATAATTTAGCGTCATGACCCTTGTGTGTGCTACATAAAAATCAAATTTGGTTCACGTCGAATTTGATTTTTATGTACATTCGAAATACATTTTTGTTTTGTTTAATAGTGGATCTCCATTACTGAAGCATTCGACGTGTGCAAAAATATAGAGACACACTTACGTAAAAAGGCCTTCGTAAAAAAGAGAGAGAACAACGTGTGCAAAAAAAATGCAATACGTCGCCAGATGTCGCATTTGTAGTTTTTTTTATAGGATGCACACATCGCCAGATGTCGCGTTTGTAGATGAAGTTGAACGACTTTAACTTTTCCTATAAAGATCGTGTGCAACTATAAAATTAAACTCACAGATTCTCCGTAAACAAATAGTGAGGTCCAATACATTTAAGTTGTGTTTTGACATTTCTTGTTTGACTGCTGTAAAATTACGCATAGTGGTTCGCGAATCACTACTTGCTTCTCAATTAATGGCCCAACCATTGCAGAAGAAACTCGGATCGCGTATACAACGTAATGCTCCAAAAACGCTCACCAATGCCCCATTTATGTCCCGATCAGGGATCCCGTTTACACTACTATCGTAGTTTTACACTACTATTTCGAGATAATTTGACCTAACACTACTTACACTACTGAAAAACTCAAAACACTACCTTTTTCGCCCTATAAAAAACGTGCTACAAAGAAAGTTAATTTCTAGATTTGAAAAGTTCATTTATCTGGGGAAAATTAAAAAATATGTATATGTAATCATTCAGACTCTTTATCTAAAATATTTAAGTACTTTAGGCATTCCCTATGAAAAAGTGACTGACTAAACGCACTCAATTCTTGAACAAAAGGGACATATAATACTTAATGCCTTCCTTTAATTTTAATTTAAAAAAAAATGATTTTTGTACTAATATAAAAATGTACTGATATGATACCCAGTGAAAAAGCCAGGCCCGGCTCAACCTAATATGCAGACCATGCAAGGCATGGGGGCGCCGAGATAAAGGGCGCAAGAAAAGTAAAATTTTAGAAACTTAAATAAATAAAATTGTTAACTTTTTTATACTTTATTATGTTGAACTATTATAATTCGTTAAACTTGTAATTATTTTATTTGTATTAATTATTTTACATAAAACGTTTTGTGCCTTTAAATTTATTTACTTATCTGCCATATGTAGGTACACTTTTTTATACACTTTCTATTAAGTTGGATTGTCGCGACCTACCTACCTGGCTGGCTATGTGTCTATCTCTGGAATCTTTGGAACCTTATATCTCCGAAACTATGCAACCTAGGAAGATGAAATTTTCTCACCTTGCGTAGTTCCGGTGACAGTTCAATATTTTTACTACTCCATCCTTGTAAGGATAATGGAAGGTCCTGTAAGGATAACGCAAATATCCTTTTTCCCATTTTTTCCGGGAAAAACGAGCATTAGGGGGTTTTTGGCGTCGCTGTATCCGATTCTGACATTTAAAATTCTGTAAGGATAATGGCATGCCCTGTAAGGATAACGTGAGTATCGGTTTTGCTCACATTTTCCGGGGAAAAAACTCATTCAGGGGTTTTTGGGGCCGCTGACTCCGACTCTGATATTTAAAATTCTGTAATGATAACGGAATGTCCTGCAAAGATAACGTGAGTTTCCTTTTGCTCAAATTTCCCGCGAAAGTTCTTTTCTGAAGGCTTTTCAAGACTAAAAAGTATAAAATAGAATAAAAACACTTTAAAAAACAAGTTTTATAACCTTATACACTTTCAAAATGCACTAAAAAGTAAAAAACAAGTTCAAAGTTTCACAAAAAATGTTTTTATAAATTGCGTGTTGTTGTGAAAATATAAAGTGTGTGACGTTGCATTTGCTCTTGAATCTGTAATAACGGTTTCATACTGTGCAACGCAATACACTTTATATTTTGTGTAAAAAATAACTTGCATAGGGCGCATAGAACCATAGAGCCGGCGCTGGAAAAAGCTGTCTTTAAAGACATGACTTGTAGATGGTCTTCAACGAGAAGTACATACGAAAATCAATATGTTAGAAGGAAACATAAAACAAATCAGGGCAACGACGTGAAAACATCTAGCGGTAGGCATATAAAACTCTGGCAACGTGTTTTGACTGCGAAAGTAGCTGTCAGAAAAGAATTCCGTTCCGCCCGAGATTTTTTAGTTTTGGCTCTTTTATTCAGTGTTTGGTGTTTCTCGTTTTATTTATCTAAATTATTAAAGACGTTTTGTATTAAGTTTTTGTAAATATATTTGGTAATATTTGATTTTTTTCTACTATGGAAAATTTGTCAAAAAGGCAACAAAAGCGAATTATTTCTGCTTTTGCCGCTAATCTTCGGTCAGAGGCAATGGCCGATTATAAAGAAAATTCCTCTTCTTCGAATCAGGAAGAAGTCCCCATAATTGATTTTGTTTGCGAAGAGATCTGCGAGGATACACTTATATTAGGAGAAAATGAAAGCTTTTTTATTGAAGACCCAGACTTTGCAGAGCTTGAAGACGATGACGAGGATATTCAGTATACAATATCTGATGAAATGGAGCTCTTGAAGTTAAAATTAGGTCACTGTGTGGGCGCGCGAAAAAAAACCCATCAGCGCCATCTGTTTTCCGGATTTAGTACTAATGAAGACATACTTTCAGACATATCTTTAAGATAGACATAGACATGCTCTGTGCGTTGGTCTTGCGAGTGTCTTTACTTTGTCTTTAAGACTGGTATTGAAGACGTCTTTAAAGACGTCTTGAAGACACCTTTCACTGGGTATGCAATAAAACATTAGACGGTAACATTCAAAATGTGTTGTCTCAATAAAACTCTAAATGACTGTTAAAAAAGTTGACACTACTGAAATCCCTCTGACACTACTATTTTTCGATCAGTAACACTCCGCTTTTCACTTTTGGGGTGGGAACCTTGGTCCCGATCCTTGTAATATTCATGAACCCAGAACTTTCTCTTTTTTTCACGACACGGTCTTCATTGTCACTGTCACTTGTGCTATCTTCATCGAAAATTATATCGATTAGTAATTTTTCACTATCCGAATCCATTTCATGCCAATATTTATAGACGATGTCAACTGTCACACGGTTGGGAGATTTTTTTGAAGTCTAGCTAATGTTTGAAAGTTGAGTGTTGTGGTCATGGAATAAGGTTCAAATTCCTATGACGTATCTATATATATAAAAATGGAAGTTTGTTTGTTGGTTGGTTGGTTTGAGATTACAAAACTCAAGAACTACTGGACCGATTTTTACGCGGTTTTTTGCAAAATGATCTGCGTTGCCAGGAGCAGGTTTTTAGCTATGCAGATTTTCAAAATACGGAAACGGAAGGTCCTGTAAGGATAATGAAAATATCCTTTTTCCCATTTTTCCCCGGAAAAATTTGCATTATAGGGTTTTTGGGGTCGCTGATCACGAATCCGGTATTAGATTTTCAAAATTCGAAACGGAAGGTCCTGTAAGGATAATGAAAATATCCTTTTTCCCATTTTTCCCCGGAAAAATTTGCATTATAGGGTTTTTGGGGTCGCTGATCACGAATCCGGTATTAGATTTTCAAAATTCGAAACGGAAGGTCCTGTAAGGATAATGAAAATATCCTTTTTCCCATTTTTCCCCAGAAAAATTTGCATTATAGGGTTTTTGGGGTCGCTGATCACGAATCCGGTATTAGATTTTCAAAAGTCGAAACGGAAGGTCCTGTAAGGATAATGAAAATATCCTTTTTCCCATTTTTCCCCGGAAAAATTGCCATTATGGGGTTTTTGGGGTCGCTGATCACGAATTCGATATTAGATTTTCAAAGTTCGAAACGGAAGGTCCTGTAAGGATAATACAAATATCCTTTTTCCGATTTTTCGCCGGAAAAATTGGTATTATGGGGTTTTTGGGGTCGCTGATCACGAATCCGATATTAGATTTTCAAAATTCGAAACGAAAGGTCCTGTAAGGATAAATATCCTTTTTCCCGTTTTTCCTCGGAAAATCGGTATAAGGGGGTTTTTGGCGCGCTGATCACGAATCCGGTATTATATTTTCAAAATTCGAAACGGAAGGTCCTGTAAATATAACGCAAATATCCTTTTTCCCATTTTTCTCCGGAAAAATTGCCATTATGGGGTTTTTGGGGTCGCTAATCACGAATCCGGTGTTGGAATTTCAAAATTCGAAACGGAGGGTCCTGTAAGGATAAATATCCTTTTTCCCGTTCTTCCTCGGAAAAATCGGTATAAGGGGGTTTTTGGGGCGCTGATCACGAATCCGGTATTAGATTTTCAAAATTCTAAACGGAAGGTCCTGTAAGGATAACGCAAATATCCTTTTTCCCGTTTTTCCTGGGAAAAATCGGCATAAGGTTTCCGGGGTCGCTGACCGCGAATCCGGTGTTAGATTTTTAAAATTCGAAACGGAAAGTCCTGTAAGGATAACGCAAATATCCTTTTTCGCGTTTTTCCTGGGAAAAATCGGCATAAGGTTTCCGGGGTCGCTGACCGCGAATCCGGTGTTAGATTTTTAAAATTCTAAATGGAAGGTCCTGAAAGGATAACGGAAATATCCTTTTTCCCGTTATTCCCCGGGAAAATTGGCTTTATGTTTGGGATCGCTGATCACGAATCCGATATAAGATTTTCAAATTTCGAAACGAAAAGTCCTGTAAGGATAAATATCCTCTTTCCGTTTTTCCTCGGAAAATCGGTATAAGGGGGTTTTTGGCGCGCTGATCACGAATCCGATATTAGATTTTCAAAATTCGAAACGAAAAGTCCTGTAAGGATAAATATCCTTTTTCCCGTTCTTCCTCGGAAAAATCTGTATAAGGGGGTTTTTGGGGGCGCTGATCACGAATCCGGTATTATATTTTCAAAATTCGAAAAGGAAGGTCCTGTAAGGATAATGAAAATATCCTTTTTCCCATTTTTCCCCGGAAAATGATCACGAATCCGGTGTTGGAATTTCAAAATTCTAACCGAAAAGTCCTGCAAGATTAACGCAAATGTCTTTTTTCCAATTTTTCTTGATGCAATTGCCACTAAGGGATTTTCGAGGTCTATGATCGCGAATCCGGTGTTCGATTTTTCAAATGCTAAAGGGAAGGTCCTGTAAGGATAACGCAAATATCCTTTTTCCCATTTTTCCCCGGGAAAATTGCATTATGGGGTTTTTGGGTTCGCTGATGACGGATCCGGTGTTAGATTTTCAAAACTCGAAACGGAAGGTCCTGTAAGGGTAACGGAAGTATCTTTTTCCCATTTGTTCCAGGAAATATTGCATTAGGGAGTTTCTGAGCTCGCTGATCACAGCTCTGCAGTGGGATTTTTAAAAATCGAAACGGAAGGTCCTGTCAGGATAACGAAAATATTCTTTTTCCAAAATTTCCCCGGAAAAATTGGCATTATGGGATTTTCGGGGTCGCTGATCAAGCATCCGGTAATAGTTTTTAAAAAGTCTAAACGGAAGGTCCTGTAAGGATAACGCAAATATCCTTTTTCCAATTTTTCTTGCAAAAACTGGCTTTAGGAGGTTTTCATGGTTGCTTATCACGAATCTGTTGTTGAAATTTCAAAATTCGAAACGCAAGGTCCTGTAAGAATAATATTTTTTCCCAAAAGTTTTTAAATTATTTATGGTTTTTTTGCATTCTAAAATTTATACAAAAAACTTTAAGCTGGCATTCGTAGGGTCTGCTAGTATCCTATAAAACTACCTATAAAAACATCGCGTTCGTCTTCTGTCTTGACAATTACAGAGATTTGTCTCTTTCTATTTATATGCAATTTTTTGCACACGTCGAATGCTTCAGTAATGGAGATCCACCATAATATTGTTTTTTAATACTGAAAATATTTTCTTTCTTCCACCAGATTGACGTAGGTTTAGAAAAAATAAAATAATCCAGGAGGTTCTTTATAAGAAAAATTCTCAATGATTAGCAAATTTCAACTTCTGATATGTTTAAAACTGTTTTACAGTGTAATTTAAATTTTTAAACCATGAGTCCTTTGAATTTTTAATCTCCAATTAATAATTTGTGCCGCAATGAACAAATCGAGATTTTGTTTTCGTTGAAGTCTGCTCATTTTGACAAACCAATCGTTAATACACTAAAGTACTTATGTCCGGACACTTTTTAGCTACCAAACCAACACTTAATAACAAGTGAACCACTTGCCACTTGACTAAATATTTATATATATATATATATAACACCAAAGAAGACATTGAAGATTTATTATAAGATTTTTCTGAATGTACAAATGCTTCCTAAACGAATTTTGCATCAGGCTAACCATTTAAGATATATCGGGTGATAAGGAAAAAAAATTCACTACTATACAAAGTTGTGTGGAAAACGAAAAAAGTAGAATTCTTTTCAAGCTTTGTGAAAGCACAACAGCAAAACAGCTGACCTGATAGTCTACAAATAAAATTGAATTTCTATGACACGACTTAGCTCGAAAACCATTCAGCCGATTTTGATGCGGTTTCTTGCTTAGACATCTGGAATTATAGGTGATTTGCGGCTGGTTTGAGATACTGAGTTAAAATCCAAAATTATGAAAATAAAAATCTTGACATTTTTCTTCAACTCTCGTCTATACTAGAATATTTGAAAGCGTCCGATTTCGTATTAACTTGCAAAAAACAAAACCGGAAATTTGAAAAAGCTCACACAAGAATACCAAATTTTATAATTGTAGCATACTGATAATAAAAAAGTGCTTTAGAAAAAACCTTAACAAACCTTAACACGATCACAATACTTTCCATACTAAGTTACTGCATAAAAGAAATGAAAAGCCAAGTTCAATTTATTACATGTTACTTTCGTGACTGTAAATATTCAATACCCCACTTAAATACCGTCACTTAAAACCATAAATTTCTGAATGCATACATCAATAATCAAATTTTCACCCTAATTTCACCTCAATTTACCCTCAAAGACAAACGAAATTTCACTTCCACTTAACTTTGAACGATGAAAAAGCCCTTAGACTGCTGTAGCATGAGGAGAAGAAAGAGTTCATCCGCACACTTAATTGTAAACATCCCCTGAAAGGCGAAATTTTGATGTTCGCACAAGCATTTTAAACTTGTAGTGGGCACATGTTGGGAGTTGTTTACATGAGTCAAATAATCCTAACTTTACGTTGCCCATACTCTTTTTCACTGAACTTCTTTTGAACACAAAAATCAATATATTAATGTGTGAGACTATAAAACGGAAACTAAACCACAGCAACAACACTGCATCATCTGCTCACAACCCCTTGTACCCCATACTTGCAAAATGTGTCGTTTCGTACCCTTTGACATCTTTTTGTCTGTCTACCGGATCAATTCGGTCTTTAAGTGAGCAATCACTTCCCTATATAATCCACTGCCAGCAAGAATTTCATGATAAAGCAAAAGGGGAGTAAAACCTTCAGCCTTTTGACGTAGAGAAACAGCAACTACGAATGAGCCACAACCAACTCCCAGGAATCTGCACTTAATATTTTTTCTGTACTCACATTTTATACAACAATCAACTACTAAACAAGCACTCACGAAACGTATTACAAATGCTTAAGAGACAAAAAGTTAAGTGTAGATTAAGGCAATCTGTAGCTTACTAGCAACTAGCAACAATTGACACCTGACTTCATCAAGAGAATTTTAGTACCTGTAAAGAAGCAAAGCAATGAATACTCTTTGTGCACATTTTCAACATTTGCATTTCGGACTCAGGTTACCGAGAAACGCTTTTCTAGCAATAGTCCGAAAATTGATATCGAATGGATGAAAAGAGCTCATTCTATGAGTTAAGTGTAAATTACAGTTACATGGATATATATAATACGCTATAGATTTATACTAAGATATTTCAAGCGAGACGTTGACGATTGCAGAGAGATATGAGGGATTTTACTCTGACTTTCGTTTCGTATTATGTGTTCATTTTCTTATTTTTGAGGAAGGAATCAATTTTAATTCGTGATTTAGAATTTTTTAACGATTGGTAGGAATTTTTACAGAAAATTCATACGGAATGCGCAATTCGATCGTTTATCTGGCTCAACATTGGTCGGCGGTGGCGGATGCTCACACAGCAACATGAAGTCCATTCGATATTTATTTGAAGTGGACTGACAGAAACATCCTCTCTTTTTTCAAGTCTTTGACAGATTCACTACCGTCTCTCGAGCATCGTCGCTCTGTTGGGGTACTTAGCATATTCTATAGATATTTCTATGGGAAATGTTCCACCGAAATTTCCCAACTTATTCCTCCACGGTATATTTTCCCTAGACCCTCTCGTGCAGCTGCACGTGCGCACGACTTCTTCCTTGAGCCTCCCCGCTTTCGTACAGTAAAGTTTAGGGGTTCCTTCATTCCGCGAACAACAAGACTTTGGAACAATTTACCATCCGATGTGTTCCCCCCGGACTATAACCCGCAGAAGTTCAAGGACAACATAAATCGGCATCTCCTTTTGTCCTTCCGACCATCCCGAGCTGTGCTTCGGCATTAAAGGGTCTTCCCCTAAGCTCTGGCTGGATCTATAAAAAAAAATCCTTCAAAGCTTTTATTACTGCTGGAAGCTTTTTATTTTACTAAATCAAAAATAGCCCCTTTTCTTCGTTACACTTGCGATTTACCTATGGTAATTCTCTTTGCGTCTATACATTTTGACGATCGATCTTTTTGAAGTAAAACTTCTTAGGCGGCGCTATCAACTCAACTACTTGGAGAGTAAAACGATCGAAGAAACGCAAGTGAGTCAGTCTCTGGAATGTATCGTCCATGTATCGTCTATTTATTTGCTTTTTATAATATATGTATATATATACAGGACAGTTTTCGCCTACTAAAATTTACCTCACTCGTCAAGACTGTAAATCCTCGCCTGCTATCTTTTTAATTGTTGGAGCAATTTTAACAAGGTTTTCGCCATGACGGGTAACCGCAATCTTGGTAAGATTTCCTTAACCCTTTTATATGTGGTGTACAATATAATGTACATCATTTTCTATGCTGAATTAAAATGTTTTCATTCCGGTAACAATTTCAAAGTAGCACTTTTTAAAACAATTGAAGTCCATTTTAGTTGAGGTTATCTATATTGGCGCCAAAAACTGACATTTAGCTTAGTTTTTTAGCAGATTTTGTGAACATTATATGTGATTATTGGAAGCGGCTCAAGTACGTAAGTGTGATTTGGTTTTATTTTAAAACGAACCATAAATTTATCATAAATTCGGTGTTATTTTGAAGGACCTTGTTTAGATCTTTGTTTAAGTACATAATTATAATTCTTCGATAATAAAGTTTTATTAAATTATCGGATAAAAAGTATGTACTATCTATTGTACACTTCGAACCAATCGTCGTGTACAATTTATTATACATAAATATATTTTGTACATCCCGATCGAAATATTTTTGCGCCAGTTTCTATTTTGTTGTGGATGAATAACCAGGGTATTTTTTGTAGGAAATGTACCAACAAGAAAATTTAAATGACCAAGAAATTTTTGAACTACGTGAATCAGATCTTGAAGATGACTTTGATGACATCCCAAGTTTGGTAGATGGAGATAATATCAGCGATGTTATCGAAATTGATCTTCCCAAAGATTCCATTCCACATTTAGAGAACGAAAATTTAGTAAATAATGAAGACGTTAGTGAAGCAACCGTGACTGAACCTCTTGAAGGAACCATTATTGCTGAAGGAACTGGAGCCAAAGAGGTTTTTTTGGATGAAAACATCAAGAAAGGTCGAGGTGCAACTGACTCTGTAGTTAGCAGGGATGGAAAAATTGTCCTGGTCAAATGGCAAGATAACAAGGCTATTAACATGGGATCTAACTTTATTGGAATTGGTTGTAAAGACATTGTACAAAGATGGGATAAAACTAAAAAGCAGTATGTTAACATTTCTCGGCCTGAAATTATTTATCAGTATAATATGTGCATGGGAGGAGTGGATCTTTTATATCAACTCATCAGTTATTACAGAGTTTTTATACAATCTAAAAAGTGGCCACTAAGAATATTTTTCCATTTCATGGATTTTGCAATATGTGCGAGTTGGTTGGAGTATAAGAGAGATTGTGAGAAATACAATATTTCTAAGAAAAAGATACAGGATCTGTTGGCATTTAGAATGGAATTATCACATAGCTTAATTTTAGCAGGGCATCCCTGTCCTCACAAAAAAAAAGGTCGAACTTTCTCAAATTCAAATGATAACAATTCTACGGAAGAAATTTCAAAACGGTCTAAAAAAAAACAGGAAGTAAGACCATACGGAGACATCCGATACGATAAGATTGATCATATGCCCCAACATGATCAAAAAACTGAACCCACCCGTTGCAAACAAGTTGGCTGTAAAGGCAGAACTTTTTTTTTTTGCGAAAAATGCAGAGTGCACCTTTGTATTAATAAAGCGAGGAATTGTTTTGCCGATTTTCATAGAAATAATATTTAAACTTTGTTTAAAAAAAGAGAACGAATGTCCAAAACTTTTTTATATTAAGATTATAATTTTATTTTTATGAATATTACCGAAGAACACGAAGTTCGAAGACTAATTTTTTGTGATATTGTTTTTTAATTTAAAAATACATTAAGATTTTATAAGTTGAATTATTTTCATTGTATTTGTATTATTTCAAAATAAATAACGTGAACTTTCAACATCTTTTTCATATTAACTGTGCAAAAATTAATACCCATTGTGACGAATTGTACAATATATTGTACATCTCCTAAAACCGTTATTTAAAAAAATATTTTAAAAAAGCTTTCAAATTTATGTTAATTAAGCTTCCCTTAATTAGTATAAATAATCTAAATAATTATTTCATGCCTAGAAATAATGCCCGAATGAAAGTGTTAAGGACACGGGCGAGAATCGATTCGACTTTTTAAGTTAATCACTTTACATTTATAGTTTCATTTATAGAATTAGAGAATGATCAGTCGTAACAAGTTATCATTTCTCTCATTGATAATTAAGAACTATTATAATTGTGTAATCATTGTATATTCATGGTTAAGATTTAATGAATAAAAAAAATATAATGTCCACATTCTTCATAATCTATTACACTAATACAAGAAAATGTCGTACTATACTATTTATTCATATGAAGTGTTACTTCGGTCGTGTGTCCCATAACACACTATTTATTGTATTTTCACACTAATCTAGGCCAGCTATGATCAAAACCGAATATAATTCAATTTTTGTCTGTTTGCATCAAGTGAAACCGTTAACGGATTTTAATGAAGTCAATGATATTGTTCAAACTATGACTAACGTCCTTGAGAGACATCGTAAGCGGTACAGCGAACCTACAAATACAAAAAAGGGAAAAAACGAATTTTAAATGTTCAGATCGCCGGTCATTGATCTCAGTTGGGCAGCAACCTGCAACTCAAGCGGTCCAATTCCAACACCTTTCGTCTCCGCATTCGCCACTGAAAATTTGTCCATTCTGTCACCTGTCAACCACTCCAGCACCATGCACCCCGCAGAACTCCACTGGACCGGGAAAGGTTTTGTTTAAGGGCCTCAAAAAACCCCTTACCCTAGCACTTCAAAAAAATGTTTTTTAAAAAAGAACAAAATTTAGAGTTTTCATGAAAGCTTTCGAAATATTACACATCAATTCCAATTTTTAGGCTTTCAAATTATATATATATTTTTTATTATTATTTCAGACTGCCATCCTGAAGAATTCCAATGTGATAATCATCAGTGTATCCCTCGTAATTTAAAATGTAATGGATATCACGATTGCCTTGACGGAAGTGATGAACGACAATGCAGTGAGTCATATTTTAGATAATAAATATTAAAATATACATTCACTTTAAATAAAAGTGGAAGTAAATGCTTTAACAACAAATAAAGCAAGATAATACAAAATTAGAAATTTTTTTAACTCAAAAAAAAAATTTAATTAAGGAATTAAGGTTTGCAAGCCTTTTCGATTATTATATAGCATGTGTTAAGAAAATTTCGAATTTTGCGCAGTATACAATTTTTTATTTGGTTTAAAAATATTGAGTTGTAATATTTTTTTATAAGTATTTTTTGGTATATAGCGTAGTATTAGTTATAAAATACTAACAAAACAAAATTTAAAAAAAAAATTTTCTTGTATTTTTATGCTACTGTGAAAACTGCCAATCTATTATGAATATATCGCTAATCATATACATAAATCTTCATATTACAAAAATTATTGAATATCTTTTGTGAAAAAACACATATATAAATTCGAAATGCAATATTTTGTAAATATCACAAATTCATGCATGCTGGGAAACAAAATACACATACTCAAATTTCAATGCCAAAAAACATCCATTCTGAAATAGCCAACGAATGTAAAATTGATGAGCGACGTTGTAATGACGAGATGACATGCATTCACAACGACCAAGTTTGCGATGGCATTACTGATTGCCCATCAGGAGACGATGAGCAAGACTGTAATTCAGGTAAGACAATAATTACGGGCTTTACATCTAAGCCAAAAATATGCTACCCGGCTAAAAGTTCTAAAAAATGCACAGTTTAATTCTTATTGTTTATCAAAAATGCTTAGGTAATTAAATACAATGATACCTAACAAAAACCATTTTATCATTTAATGCTACCCAATTAACTTACCTTGGATAACTTCTAAATTAACATAAAAAACTAGTTGTTCCACGATTGAGATACTATTGTCAAGAGGGTAAATTTACCTGTGCGGATTTGTCCTGTATATCGATTGTTGGACGATGTGATGGTAAAGTCGATTGCCCAAGTGATCGTTCTGATGAAGAAGGATGTCGTATGTGTCCTTATCTTAAAAAAATTATAACAGATGCTTTATTTATTTTTTAAATTTATACATTAAGTTAACATTACTAACTGTAATTTTTATATTCATTTTATGCTCGCGATTTACTAATTTTACATTAACAAAAGCTTGCCTGTATGATAAATGGCAGTGCGATGATGGCGTATGTATCTCGTCTAGCCTAAGGTGTAATGGAAATATTGATTGCCCCAGCGATATATCCGATGAGAGAAGCTGTGAAGGTTAGTATCTAAAATTTGTATTCAGAGATTCACAAAAAATCAATTTACTTATATTAAAAAGATCATGTTGTACACCATATAAATATTCGTATATATTTAAATAAATATAAATTAAGGTGAGTTAATATATTGCTTCAAATATTTTAACTTTATTTTAAAATTTCGCATGTAAATTTTGCACAGTAGTTGGTTTTTGTTAAAATAGAAAACATTCTGTACATAAAATATAACAGTCATAGGCCATACGAATAATCATTTTTCAATCACAAGAACCAGAACTTCATATATTCTCTTTGGTCCAAAGATGAATTAATGTACACATTGTAACACATATAACCAGACGTTGTCCAAAAAATTAATTTTAAGAAAAAATTGTATAGTCTCAATAACTTACCGAGTTTCATGAAATTCTATTCAGCCCAGAAATTCTTCGATACGATGCACAGTTTTTGAGAAGACAGGAAAGTATTCCATTTGTATGTGAGAGGGGGAAGCAGAAGTCCGATTGGTTTTTGATGTATGGGAACGGTTATGTAAAATCCTATTCTAAATACATTTTGCCTTTATCAATTTTTCAACATGACTCACCGTTTTCAAGAAAATTGGAAAGAATTGTTTTGTTTGTATTTGAGATGAGGGAAGTAATGGTCTGATTTTGCCCGTTCAAAAACTTAACCTAACTACTTACGAAAATACAAAATTTCTAGTCTCTTGCTCAATTCTTTCGGAAGTATAATGTTCATGGACGGACGGGCAGACAGACGGGATGATTTTGTCATCCCCAACACTCTGGTGTAGTTCATTTTTGTGTCCGATGTTTGGTTCGATGCGTTACAAACAGTATACTAAATCTAATACACTTCTATGATATATCATATAGAGCATAAAAACAACTATTCTAATAATACAAACTTTCAAATTGCAGTAAAAAGTACAATACAAAACAAGATTTCCAATACAAACAAGTTTTATTTTAATAGGCTCTATTCCAGAATCCGATACGAATGGTTCGGATCGTAAACTCAATGTTGTTGTTGGTATAAAACACTAACAACAACATTGAGTTTACGATTCGAACCATTCGTATCGGATTCTGGAATAGGGCCTAATAAAACTATTGTGTGGTAATTTGGATAAAACTATAGAACTCAGCACATCGAATTGCTACTGTAATATACGTAAACACTGTTCCAACTTTTTCATTTTTTTTAAATATAGAAGTTTAAAGAACATTTATATAAAGTGTATATGATTAGAAAATATGTTTTTTAAATTATTTTTATTTCATATTTTTTTATTGTTCGAATTCTTGCCTTTAAGATATCCTTACGGACTTTTTGACTTTAGAATTGGTCTCAAAGACACCAAAAACCTCCAAAATAAAGAAAAGATATATAAGTACGAAATAGTAAAAATATTGTATTGTCCGCAAGACTACGCAAGATGCCAATTTCATCGTGCTAGATTACATAGTTTTGGAAATATAAGTAGCCGGGCAGTAATAACGACTGAACTGTTTTATGAAATGAAGTCGGAGAACGTCAAAAAAAGTTTTGGTCGTTAGAGCAATTTTCATAGAAGCCTATTGCTTTTAGACTTTACCGGATAAAATATCTTCATTTTGAAATTAGTTTGCATTGTTTTTGTAAAAATTTTCTGGCTGACGTTTTCAGATTTCAAACAAAAAATTGGTTTTTGCAAGATATTGAAGGAGAGAAGTATTTTTTCAAAGCAGAGCAAACGTTTCCATGGAGCAATTTCATTCGTTTGGAGTTTTCGGTGTAAAATGTCATCGAAAAGCAATTGTTTTGTTGCATATCATATTGTTGTTGTCATTCATCACTTCGATTGTCCCCAACATTGTGAAATTAGATTGTGAAATTAGATGGAACGTCATGTTTTCCAGATAGGTTATTTATCAATTTCATTTTTTGTGAAATCGAACACATTTTGTGTGAGATCGCACACATTTTATGTGATTTCACAATTCATTTGATGGATTTTTGTGTAAAATTACTACATATTTTGTTGGAATTCACGTTGAGTTTTGTGTGAATTCACGCTCTATTTTCCAATCACACTGAAGTGTCAATTCAATTTAATCTTGAAAAACCTTTTTTCTTCCCTCTATTGCAATTTCATCTTATTGGGTGATGTGAATAAAAAAATAGCATTTGCTAAAACTGATGTTTTTTAGCTAATATAGTCTGTATGCAGTCTACATTAGCTAAAAAACATCAGTTTCAGCAAAAGCTTTTTTTATTCACATCACCCATTACCTCGATATTAATGCTACGACGATGGTCAGCACAAAAAAAGTAGTGATTGATAAAGTACTATTTCATCCATTTTATTCATTAATCTATTAACCATGCAATATAGCGAAGTTGAAATAATTAAAGTTTTTTTTATTTATTATGAATTTATAGTTGTTTAAATTTTGTACGGATTTAAATCCCCAAGCGCTAAAATATTAACAACAACATTAAATGTACGGTTCGAACCACTCGTATCGTATACGGCGATAGGGCCCAAGGTTTCAGATCAGCCGATATAACTTAAAATTTTAGTTTCTGTCTTCACATCGTACGGGGTTTACCGCTATCAGTCCCGCACTTCACCTTAACATATATCCCTTGGTGAAGAAACGAAACTTCCATATCTGAACACACACTATTGAAGTTTAGAGTTGCCTCGTCGATTTGTCCGAATGGAGCAGTTGAATAACTAACTACTCCTTGGTAACTAGAGAAGTTAGAGGTTCAAACCCTGACCAGGGCAGAAGATTTTACAACATACAACGAATTAAGTAAATATCAAAAATTTATAAATAAAGTTTAAACTCTTAAAAAATAAAAAATGACTTTGAAAACAAAAGGTACTACTCAAAACCTTTTAAATGTTTTCAAAAGTGGCAATATTATTCAATAAGAGTGAAATTTTTAATAATGCTACTTTATTTATTGTTGAAAATTACACTATTACACTTCGGTTATAATTCTACTGCATTTAATGAAGTACATTTGTGTATGTAATATATATGTTGAAAGTGTTAATTGACAATAAATATTAATATTATTCTTAACTTATTATGCTTTTTGAATCTCCCAAATACCACATTGGAAAATCCTAATTTTTCGATATTCTGTATCAGGATGTGCAATGAATTATTCGGATTATCGACAAAGTACTGTATACACATTTTGTTTTTGTTCTTGCAGGTTGCATTTATCTAATGTAAACATACAATATATGATGATCACAATATTATACCCGCAGCCAAACCTCCGACAACTAAAAATGAACCAGATGTAAGCAATTTTCTAGATAATTTTATTTATGCATTAAACTTTTATGGAACACACATTTTTCGATAAGTGTTCCGACCTTTTCTTTTTGTACCTTTTCGCTACTTACGAGTTTTCTGATGATTTAATGAATTATTGAGCTTTGGCTTGTATGCTAATATAAGAGATGTTCTTTCACCTTTTATTCGTATATTGGAAAATAATTTTGTTACAATGCAGATATACGGTAAATTTTATCCGTGAACATTAACATCGGTTTACTACTAAAATAAGACGTTTTCTGGATTATTTATAAGATAACCACTGTTGCAGAATTTCAAAAATATAACTGTTCCAGTTGTATATGAAGAAAAAAGTTTTTTTTATTTAAATAAAATCATCAGTATCTGCTGTAGCAATTTTTATCTGTTTCTGTGCTAAGTGTGGAACAGGGTTGTCAAACTCAATTACCACAAATGGCCACATTAAGTTTTCTACACCAAACCGCGGGCCGCATCACAAAAAAAATTACGGTAAGAGTTAGCAATGAAATTAGAAATTTACATACTCTAAAAACATAGGAGAAAGTAATTCGCGGCAAGCGAAATTTTTTGAATAATCTAGTCTGGATGCAAAAATTTTTGGAAATAAGCTACAGTGAAAATTTTTACGCACCGATTCTAAATATACTAGTATACTTTTAAGTTAAAAGCTAAACGGGTTTTTATTTTATTATACAGTCCTTCTCCTAGTAATCGGTGATTGGTAAATGTTGTGGTTCGTCATAAATTAATCTTGGGGCCCGCAGTGCATCGCAAAGCGGCCCTCGGGACCAAACCTGTATTGGCGACCCTTCCTTTCTAGGAAAAATTGATAAAATGCTTTTGCGTATGCTTGGAAATTTTGTGCGACCAATCAAAGATAAGAGATTTGGTAAGAGATAAGAGATTTGGTAAGAGATAAGAGATTTTTTTTGTTATCGAGTTAAAAAGATTTCTTAGTCCTTTAATATACAACAAAAAAAGCGCCTCAAGAAAAAATTTTATTAAAAAATGCATATGGGCATTTTATTTTAAAAAATCCGTCAAATGTAAAATTTTTATTAAAATAATCTATACAGATAGAAATTATTGCGTGCCAGGCGAAAAATTTCAAGTGCCAACGTCAAATAAACCCTTAAATTAGGGTTTCCTTTTTCTCCGTGCACTGTCCTCAATATCTAGATAGAAACGCAAAAATATATAAACTTAAGGACTAAATTCAGTCGTTGCTGTCGCTACGCTAGCCTCTTTACAAAACCTTCAAGTTTTATATACACTTCTCTAAAAGTGCAAAAAAGAGCTAGCCCAGTTAGACGATCTTGTCGCACAGCATTTCTTAAGTTCAATAGACGATGTGAACACGGGCAGTGTGGCCAAAATTTTCAAAATGTGATGTAAACTAAATTGAGTTTAAATTTTCAATCAAGAAATTAGAATAGTTCAAATTTGGTTGAACTTTTTACCAAAAAACTTGAGTTTTTAAACCAGAAATATTAAAAATCCAAGCAAAAAAAATGGAAAAAACTTTTTCAATTGTTGAAATTTTTCAAAATCAATTTTAAAGTTTGGAAGATAGCTGGGGAGGGGGTTGGTATCATGTAGGGGGAATTCAGAAAAAACTTTGTTTAGACTAAAAAAATGAAAAAGTTTAAAATAAAAAATATTGATTAAAAAAATAAAACAAAATAACCGCTCTGAAAAAAGGCGGGAAACATTCAAGAAAAGAAAAGTATCTTTAAGCGCCTGTTTAACGAGGTTTTAAAGAGCTTGTTTATTTTTAATTTTAATTTATTCAGGCTTTTTTACCCCCGACGGAACGGAGATGGTATATGCGTTTGGCTTAAAGTTTGTGCGTCCTTCCCTCATAACTTTTGAACAACTCAACCGATTTCGGAAAAACCCTAAAAAATTAAAAAGCTCGTGAATAAAAAAAATCCTTTAAAAAGGATAAAATAAATTTAAAATTTGTGTGCGTCGGGAAAGCCTATTGGTCGTTGAATTTGTGTGGATTTGGACTATAATCAAGAGAATAAACGATAAGACGTGTAAAAATTGCCGCCGAGCTGAAAAATCAGTAAGAAGAGCTTTAAAAATTTAATCCTTTGCCACAAATAATTAGTAAAATAACTGAAATCGGTCAATATCAATAAAAAAAACTCATATCAAAATTTGGAAAGTTGTAGTTGTTGACACGCCATCATGTGTGTAGAGAGCCTATAATATAGAGAGTGGACATCCGGACTTGTACAAATGGCCGTCGAGCTGAAAGACGAGGGCGGAAAGCTTTAAAAATGTCGTTCTTTGTCACATTATCAAAATAACGAAAATCGCTTAATATAAGTAAAAAAACTCATGTTTAGTCGCTCTAGTCCGGATGTCCACTCTCTATATCTGTGGCAACAAGTCATAAGGGCCTAAGTCTGTTTTTAGGCTAAGCCAAATTGCTCTGTCTATTAAAGTAAATACAGATCTTTTTATCTTGATCTGAAAATCGACTTAGGCTCTTATGACTTGTTGCCACAGATATTATGGGCTCTATACACACATGCTGGTGTCATAACGCCGACGTTGACGCCTCATCTGCTTGGGGCATAAATTTCGAGATATTTAAATTACTGAGGTCAACGCTAATAATAAAAAAAATCCTTTAAAAAGGATAAAATAATATAATCATTGGAGTAAATTTAAAATTGGTTTTTCAATTTTTTAGGGTTTTTCTTTAGTCGGGGGTTTTTCAAAATATTTATTTTGTTTTTTTTTTTCAGTCAAGTTTTCATACCCGTATGGTGAAACCAAAGGGTATATTATTTTTGCCTTACCGTTTGTAACGCCAAGATCCCGTCATCACACGCAAAAATGAATTACACCAGTGTGTTTAGAATGATAAAACAAATTGAATTTTGCATGTCCGTCCGTTTGTCCATCTGTCCGTCCGTCCGTCTGTGGCGCGGATTGCGGGCGCACGGATTGAGCTAGAGCGCAGATCGGTTTTTCGTAAAATGCAAGGCTAAGTTCGTTAATGGGCAAAAATGGACCATTAGGGGGGGTACCCCCCATACGAACAAAAAAGATTTTTGCGAATATCTCAAAAACGGTGCATCTTATCAAAAAAGTGCAAGAACAAAAGTTATTTAAGATATGATTCTACATGAAACTCCTATACATCAAAATCCGATTGGAATAAATTTTCAAAAATCTTATTGAAAAGTTTGACTTCAAAGTGGAATTTTGATACAACTGTTCGCCGTTCACTTAAACTTCGAAAAATGCCATATCACCATACGGTTGCCAGATTGGCAATTATAGCTTTTGTTATGTTTCTATTTATTAATTAACATTTTCACAAAAAATAAACTCCATTTGGGACAACGATCTGAACTATGTACACTTACCTTATTCCATTTAAATTACTAAGCAATGCGGGATTGCTTGATAATGATTGAAAAACTTGAAAGTTGTTAGACTTTGCCGAAGAAATCAGAAATCCTTTAAAGAATTCCATAAGTCTGATGAAAAATTTCTTTCATTTATTCTGCCAGTTACGCTAGTTAGTAAAATTATTTTCAGAAAATCTCAAATTTATATTGTGATGTGGTGAAACCATTGCCTTTTGCCGTAAATGGATAACTTTTACCGTTATCAAGATATTTCAGATTTAGTAAAAAAAATTATATTTTTATAATAAGTTAATATTTTACTTGACGGGTTATAGTGTAAATTTTGTAGGAGCATAGTTTTTGTATAAGAAAGTTAAAAAAGGTATTTTTAATTAAGTTTTGAAACATTTCAAGACGATTGGCATCAAAATTTCAATTGTGGTTTGATTTTTTTGATCGTTTGTTCACAATAAAATTATGAATGGCTGAACGGAATTTCATAAAACAGTAGGCTCAAATATATACAAGTCCATGCAAACTGATAGGGTTTTTGCGAATTTCTTGGCAAGTCGAAAAATTATAGCCTTTTTTTGTGAGATTTTACATATTTTGTACAACAAAAAAAAAGTGCATTTTTCTTCAGACCACTGTGTTATCCTTCTGCAAACAATTATGCAATTTTTGAAAGTTTGCCAAAAATTGTGAATTTCATCACAAAATTTGTCTAATTCTAGTAAATGTTTAAAAATTAATTTGGTGTCTGGTTGCAAAAAAAAATGTTTGCTAAAAATAGTAGAATTGATTTTGTATAATTAGACATCGCTGTTTTGCAATATGGCATAGATTTGGTTAGATTAACTCTAGTTTTGACAAGCTGTTAGTGTCATTATTAGCTTGTTACTTTATTTGTTAGGATCAACTAATCTAATTTTGATCCAATTCCACTCACAATCAGTCGAGTGACGTGAAATTTTGCACACATAACACATGGATCAATAAGTCCCGAGACTAACAATGAAAACAACATTTTTTTTGCCAAATTTTTTTTTATTCATCAATATAATCACCTTTTAGGGTGATACAATCGTTCCAACGCTTTTCCAATTTTTCAATACCATGTTTATAAAAAAAATTATCTTTCGCTTCAAAATAAGCTTCAGTTTCAGCGATGACCTCCTCATTTGAGCCAAATCTTTTTCCCTGGAGCATTTTTTTAAGATCAGCAAAGAGCCAGTAGTCACTGGGGGCTAAATCTGGCGAGTATGGGGGGTGGGGAAGCAGATGAAAGCCCAATTCGTTCAATTTTGCCATTGTTTTCATCGACTTGCGGCAGGGTGCATTGTCTTGGTGAAAAAGGATTTTTTTTCTCTGCATGTGCGGTCGTTTTTTTGCGATTTCCTCCTTCAAACGCACCAGCAAGTCAATATAATAATCACTGTTGATCGATTTACCTTTTTCGAGGTAGTCAATGAAAATCACGCCATGCGTATCCCAAAAAACTGACGCCATGACTTTGCCAGCTGACTGCTGCGTTTTCGGACGCTTCGGACGGCTTTCGCCAGCTGTGCGCCACTCAGATGACTGCCGCTTCGACTCTGGAGTGTAGTGATGTATCCATGTTTCGTCCATGGACACGTAACGACGCAAGAAATCTTTTTTATTGCGAGTAAATAGCGATAAACAGCTTTCTGAATCATCGACTCGTTGCTGTTTTTGTTCCATCGAAAGCAATCGCGGCACCCACTTGGAAAAAACCTTTTTCATGCTCAATTTTTCATGAAGGATAGTAAATGCACTTCCATATGATATCTGTGTTATCTCAGCAATCTCACGGAGCTTCACTTTACGATCTTTCATTATAATTTTTGTCACTTCACTCACATTTTCCGGTGTAACGGCTTCCACAGGTCTACCCGAGCGTTCCGCGTCATTTGTGTCGGTACGACCACGTTTAAACTCGGCAAACCACCGACAAATCGTTGCTTTTGATGGACAAGAGTCCGGGTAACATTTTTCAATCCATTGTTTCGCTTGCACGGTGTTTTTACCCATTAAAAAACAATGTTTTATCAGAACACGAAACTCGGTTTTTTCCATTTTTTAAACAAACTACAAAACGACTTTACTCCAACCTCGATAACTCAGCTGTTTCTGGTCCGATCGACTTAAAATTTTGACACGTTTCAAGCAAAGGTTAGTACTCTAGAAAGACGTGGTTACTGGTTTACTACGAGCGTCATCTCTGGGTTAGTCTCGGGACTTATTGATCCATGTGTTAGTTAGCTCCTATGACTATGCAATATCTTATATCAAATAGCTTGGAGAAACAATAGCTTGGAGAATAGCTTGGAGAAACATGTAA
The DNA here is from genome assembly GCA_964034945.1 of Chrysopilus asiliformis. Taxonomy (NCBI): domain Eukaryota; kingdom Metazoa; phylum Arthropoda; class Insecta; order Diptera; family Rhagionidae; genus Chrysopilus; species Chrysopilus asiliformis. The sequence goes on from OZ035963.1 coordinate 40,262,908, forward strand.
TGCAATTTCAGCAAAAAACAACATAGCGAAAGATATACTTAGATATGCGCTAAGCTCCATTGGTCATCAATGTTTTTTTTTTAAAACAAACTTTTTTAGTTTCACAGTTTAGTTAATTTGTTTGTTAGTTTGTATCAAATCTGTTTTTTTTTGCGCATATTTTGATGATTTTTTTCAATTTTGAAATGTGATTTTCTAAACTAAAATAAATATAAACAAATGGTTTGAACTAAATCAAATCTACCCAAATAAAGACTAATACGGAATCAGCGATGTTAAAGTAATGTAATTTTTACCGTTTTTGTGTCTAGGAAAACAAACTTTGATAACGACCTTACACATTTTTCAATGTTTTTTGCATGCAGAAACAAAAAAATTACAGTTTTAAACCAGTCTCCAGAAAAGTTGAACTTTGTTGACCGGCGTTATTAATTGATATGTGTTAGTCAAATCGATGTATTCAAATGCCAGTCAGCTTTCTTCGAACCCAAAAACCGCTAAGAAAGCTCCATTTAAATGTTCAAATGTGTCTAACATAGTACATAGTTCGAAAAATTCCAATTTAAAAAAATGTATTATTATGATTTTATACACAGCACAAATATGCTCTAGCAACGAAGTACAATGCGATAACGGCCAGTGCATTCACAAAAGTCGAAAATGTAACCGAATTTACGATTGTGCTGACTATACAGATGAAAGAGATTGTCGTAAGTAATTTTGTAGAAGCAAAATTGATGTTGTGGTTTTTAGTTGTCCATTATAAATATAATTTTTATAAAACATTCAGAACACACATTAAATACTTCAAGAAATGAAACAAAATTGTGACAAAAAACCAAAACATCTTAAGTCAAATTTCAGACGAAGCCAAAGTAATCTGTCTGGAGATCCCAATACAGACCTCTTTGCTTTCGTCTGAAAATCGACTTAAGATGTTTTGAGTTTTTGCCACAGAAATATAATCCCAAATTCTAAACGTTTTAAACATTGATTTTTCATTGTATAGTTAAAGAGTATTTTGATCAATCCTTATTCACACATCCGGCCACAATTGTGGCTACTTGATTTTTTTTAGCCATACAAATACTTTTCGAATAAGTTTAACTTGATCACGAAATTATAGCTTATAAATTACAATGTAATTTCAGTCCATTTTTTCTCTTCTTCTTCACATGGAAATTTTTCTCACTTTATATGAGAAATATAAATCGCCATATATGTGTTCGAACCCAAAATTTATAATCATGATTTTTAGTATCGTTTTTATTGTCGTCTTACTGCTTTATTTTTATTCGAAATTAATTTTAAGTATTTTGTTGTAAAAAGGAATTTATGCGTGAAATATTTTATATTTTTACAAAGGCTTTTTTAACAAAAAAGCTCGAAAAACTGTTTTGGAACTTTTTGTTTGACATTAGAGTCACTCCGTCGTCTGGAGGCTATTTCTTAGCTTCTATCGTTATTCTTGTGCATCTCCCAGTTACATCTTAAAATACGCAGCGTTAAAATCAAGTGGTCCATATTCGGAGACCATACCTTATATAGTATTTGCAACGATTTACCGCGAAAATATTTTTCAATAAAACTTAAATTAACAAAACACAATTGATACAACAAAATTTTGCTGATAAAATAAAAACTTATCGCTTGGTTTGATTTTATCAATAAAACAATTTCATTTTGTTGGATTAATTTTTTTTTGTGATTTTGTTAAATCATTAAAATATCAATTTATCAAATGGATAATTAGTTTTCATGATAAAAGTTTTTTTTATTAAAAAAAATTTCACAAAGGAAGTTCTTTTTTTTGTTAATCCAACAACGAGAGTTTTGTTAACTGGTATTTAATAACGCTTTTATTACATTAACGTGTGTTTTGTTGAAATGACCAAATCTAAATTTGAGTGATCATTTGAGTACATTTTTAATTTATAATATGAAAATTATAAACCCACGCAATAATTCCTTTTTCTTAAGGGGTATGCCTACCTGAAAACCCTAAAAAAACGTTTTTATAATTTTTTTAAATAAATCTATTTTGTTTCGGTTCTTTTTGCATTTTATTAAGTTCATGTTTAACTATATTCCAGAGTTTTTATGTAAAATAATAGAACAGTCAATGTTTTTGTAAACGTACGAAAGGACTTTTTGTAGAGATTTGCAGAAATTTATTAAACGAGTTTTTTATTCAGTATTACAACATTCTGTTCTGGCTTTGGGGCGGAATTTCAAAATAATCGATTGCATTCATTTTAACGTAAAGTATCGATTTTATGGTAAACATTTGGCTGTTTTTTTAATGTAAAAAGAAATAAGAAAAAGCCTCCATCCAGGACTAGATAAACTGATGCGTAATAATTCAGCAAAATCACCGATTTTGAAAACGTTGTTTTTAGAAAATCGCGATTGAAGTTTCAACTTATTTCATAAATGCTCTAAATCCAGTTGCATGCCTTTAAAGTGGCATAACTTCGGCTATTTTTATCCGATCAATTTGGTAATTTTCGGAAATAACAGTCGAAATATAGTACATTAAGAATTTGCAAAAAAAATCAGTTTTTCCAATATTTGCAGGTAGTCATAACCCCTTAAACTAAAAATCACTCACTCAGACCTAAGAACTGTATAGATTATATAATGACTCGATGTTTTTTCCTTTATTTATTTTTTGGTTACGGTTTTTAATTGCACGTTTCCGGCTCAAATGTTTGGAAATACTTCAAAAAAAATTAACTTAACGATAACATTAAAATACATAATTTTTTGCACATTGACTAACCAAACTGAAACATAATAAATGTACAAAAAACATTTATATTTACAACGTAACGATAAACAACTACATCAATAACTTACGCCTACAAAAAAATACAAACACACACACATAACATGCAAATCTAGCATGCGATCCGAGCGAATCATTTGCATGCCGCCAGAGTGGTGTTTGCATTCCGAAACATCTTTGGTGTGATGGAACTTACCACTGTAATGATCATTCCGATGAAATCGATTGTATATTTACATCATCAACATCAATCAACATCACAACTGCGTCAACATCAAAACGTATGCTTCAAAATTTATATTTTCATTTAAAAAAAATTATAGCACATATATATTTATATATACACAAATATTGTTTCTTTTTAAAATATTTTTTGAATATCTAGATTATGGCTTTTCTATTATTTTTTTTTTCATTTTCCACTATTTTCACTTTTTAAGTAAAAAAGAAAATTCATGAAAATTCATTTGTATATTAAATTGGATGACATAAAATTTAGCACTGGAATCAAACTATTGCACCCCAGATGATTTCGCATGTGACAATGGGGATTGCATTCCTCGCATAGCAGTCTGTGATGGAACACCAGACTGCTTCAGGGGGGAGGATGAGAATATTTGTACTTGTTCCATTCACGAGGTGAGTCCAACGACATGCAAACAATTTTTATTTATGCAATTGCTAATCAACTATCCTTCACAATAACCATTAAATCAGTTATTTTTCTTTAAATTCTGTATTTATCGCTCGTCGCGATTCTTAAATGTTTGTCGGGAATTGTACTTTGAAGTTTTTATCAGGGGAAACATATCAAGATCTGTTACCTAAAAAAAATCTCCATAGCGTCTATTTTCAAAATATCCATAGGCTTTTAGAATTATTCTAACAAATTGTTGCCGTTTGTTAAGGCTCGATGGTCTAAATGCGATATGTGGAGGTTATGATGACTGGTACACTGCACACAAAGAGTCTTTTCCGGTAGCTCTAGTCAGGGGGGGTGGGATCTTGTGATCCAGCCATCATCTCGGCCTTGCCAAAAAGTTGTGTGCACGGATATTTAACATAATAGAGATCACTGAAAGAATCCGCGAAGCTAACCCGAAATCAAACGAACCATTCTTGGACACCTCACGATGGTTTTAGGGGTGCCAGCCCTTCCCTTCCATTAGCCCTTCGATGCCGAAATACGATTTTTTTGGGCTCCCTTTATGCGGTTAGTGCGGCGGAGGGGTCACATAAACAAAATCACTAATCAATCATTTCGTTTTATTTCTTTTTAATTCAAGAATAATTTATTAGTTAGATTTAGGTTTAAGATTTAGATTTAGGTTTAAGATTTAGATTTAAGATTTAGATTTAGTTATGTTTAATTCTAGTCATATTTAATCAATTCGGAAAAAAACAATTCTCAAAAGAAAATTTTTAGATAAATTCACAAAACTGAAAATTCAAGGTGGCACGCAGCCAATTGCAACTACACAAATTTAATTTCATTTTTATTTTTAATTATTTAATTATTTAAATATGTAATTTTTTTTTTTACTAGGAAAAATTTAGATTTTAGAGCAATATAGAACGCATAAAAAAATGTAATTTAATTTCAAATTTGGATCATAAATACCTTTTAAACACGAGACTCCTACGGCAGATCTGACGCAGCAGCTTTTCCCTGTAAAACCTCGGAAAAATTTCTTTTTATGTTAGTTTTTTTATGCGCCTGTACAAATTTTAGCCCTCTTCTGATAAATTTTAAGTGTTGAGATTCAATTAAAGATGATTTTGGTTCGGTCAGGTTTTTCCGGAACCTCGAGGTTTCTAAGGTTAGATGAGCACATGTGAGCAAATGCAGCCAAACTGCTGTACACGCATAAAATTTTCCTCTGGCGTTTCTTTTTTTTTCTGCAGCCACAATTTCCCCAAATCACGGAAGAAAAGAAGATCGGACGAGGATCTACTGGATTTTTCCTTTCCAGGAGTACCGCTTCGGGTATCAAAAAAAACTTTGTCGGATGATAAGGGCGTAAAATTTTAATTCTACCCCTTCTACGTAGAATTTTCTCTTTAGCCGTTGTATGGCTTCAATTAATTTATGTCGGCTATCCACAAGAACCCCTAAAATCCCGCACAGTGAGGCATTAGAAATTTTGGAAAGTTCTCAAGCACGAAAACACGTGGAAAAATCGCACAAAATTTTACCTTTTTGGGGTATCCTCTTTGATAAAAAAAATTTAGAAGTTCCAGATCTTCCACAGCTTTTCCAGCGATAATATCGGAAATAACCGATTTAAAAAATATAAATTGAAACGCGAGGTTTGAACTTTTCTCGCTACCGAAAGGAAAATCCTTCTTTTTTTTTTGTGATCGCTGGATGTTCCTCGTCGATCGTCACAATCGAAAAAAGGGAAAATTTTGGTCTTGAGGATCGATCACCGATCGATTCGCATGGACCAAAACTGGTTTTCCTTGCGATGGGTGCAACTTTGAAAAGAGCTGTACACTCGCTGTCTATTGTTTCAATGCTTGAAACTCCATTAGATAATAGAACGATAGGCAAATTTTTATTTCGTAGGAGATACCAGGGCAAATTTAAATGGGATCAAAAAATGAATTTAGAAAAAAAATCATTGGCGCAAAAATTTGAATATTTTGTTTTTGAAAAATTTGCTGGCCGCAACACGTTCTAGCACATAATTCTCAAAAATTATAGAAAATATCAGTTGTCACAAAACTTCAACACAAAACTTAACTCTGCAATATTTCCTTTCGGAAAAAATATGTAAAAAAAAGTTTTTTTTTTTTAAATATCTTGAGAACCGTTAAAGGCACATAAAAACCGTTGAAGGAAAAAATGCAGAAAATTTTATGATTTGAATCTGGTTCTATGCAATTTTCCGCATAGTTTTCGAGAGATTTTCAAAAAACTGAAATTTCTCCTAATATATTGAGAACCGTTTGAGATACAAAAAAAACCGTCAAACCAAAAAATGTTGTATTCACAAAGGACTCATGAGCATGAACAATATAAAGTTACCAAACACCCGTACTCATGGAATTTTCCAATGCTCTTACTCGTGAGTACGAGCTGAATATATTACTCATGAGCAGCACTAATGAGTGATTATTTCCAGCACTCGCGAATGAAAATTAAGTTAAGCTTAACAAAACGTAAAAAAATTCCACTTATTATCTCGAACGACATAGAATCTAGAGGGGGAGGGGGTTTGAGGGGGTCGGTCGACAGGGGAAAATATATAAAAGAATCTACTTGGTGTTGTATTGAATACAACACGAACCATTTCAACTTGATATCTCAAACGATGTAGAGTCTAGGAGGGGAAACTTACAGCGGCACCCAATCAGGTACTTTCTCTAAAACTTTCTCTTTGCAATGATCAAAATCGGTCAAGCCAGTATAAAGTTAAGGTGGGTTTAGAAACACGAGCATTTTCATTTTTACTGGCAAAGTGAGCGGGATAGCAAAATTCAAATTTACGTGCGCAAAAAGTCGATCACATCAGTGTCTCACACGTACTTTCCCTTCCACTTTATGGCGAACTGTCACTGCACATCACCTTCTCGCAGCAATACGTTTGTTAGCACTTCAATTTCACCTAACAAAATCATTTTGTGTGATGTTATAATTAATAACATAATTATTATTACCTCCCGTTTCCATTTAAAATGCGTAGCTTTCAAATAAACATCGAACTTAACCTTACTTTTGCTGGCTGCCATAATTCCCCATAATTCAGGGGTAACATTTTGCTGGCAGGGCGGGGAAGTCCAATGTGTTTGTTGTTGTTTACTGCCATAACTTTCCTATCGTCGACGAAAATTATGGATAGTAAAACCACTACACGCAAACAAGCTTAATTTCCAGTAAAATGTTTACTGAGTGGTTTCCCGTCCCTTTCCCACTTGGTGAAAAAGTCATAAGAAATCTGGCATTTCACTCACTTTGCCAGTAAAAATGAAAATGCTGTCAGTACTCGGGAAATGTTTTTTTAGGCAAAATTAAGAGATCGAAATCTTTCATACTACATATAAAAAAGAAAAAATTTTTTTTGGTGAGGTCTAGAATTGAAAGTTAGCACAGCACTCAGTTATTTCTAGATACGACCCTGTATGTATGAAATTTAATAAAGTGGGACCGATTAAAAAAAATATATAAAATAAACCAAAACATCATGTTTAATAGCACAGAAAAAATGTCTTGAACTGTTAACTTTAATAAATGTGATTTTCTTTAAAAAAATTTACTGCATTACCTCGTTCTAATGGACTTGTAAGGGTATTTTCAAAAAAAGCATAATATATTCGATTCATAAAAGTAATATAAAACAACTCGAATATTATAATAATTTATAAATTTCAATAAAAATAGTTCAAATGTTTGCGTGGCGGTGGATGTGTTCATACATCGCTTAGGTGCGATAGTCAATTTCACTGCTATGACAGAAGTGATGAAGATAACTGCCGTAAGTATTTTGCACTTTTATCTATTTTAACATAACATTTTTTTTTTTCATAAAAAACTGTAAATATGAAATTCATTTTTTGCACGATGACTTTTGAATGCACGTTTAAAAAGGCTTTTTAATCAAACTAAGATTTTTATACAATTTCTAACCATTTAGCAATTAAAACTTTAAGTGCTTTTATTACAAAAAAAATATATATATATATATATAATCTAAGTTTTTAAATAAATAGTCTAAATTTACTTGTGTTTTCCATATGGAATTATAATCAATACCATTGAAATTATGGGAACGAATTTTTATTCTTCATTTGCATTAAAACCTTTTTTTTGTTTCATGAAGTGTCCATTTTCACTTTCTCATACGTATGATCTACTTTCTTGTTAGTATAATAAAGAAATATATTCATTGAAAATTTCGCGAGCTCGCCTGAGTCCATGGGAGCCTTATTATAAAAAAACAAAATGCCGGCTTCTTAAAATCGTAATTGTTTTTTCCTGATTATTTCGAAACACGTCTTTCAGTAATCTTATGTATGACAAATGTCGGGAATAATAAAACTTCCCATACTTTTGCCGTTAACTAGAACTCTCAATCTAAAGCCATTCTCGAGATATTCCGGTATTTCGAAAAATTCATTTTTCTGCGATTACCATGAAATCTAACCCGGCCTTTAAGCCGGCCATATATTATGAAACTTGTTGCACAACTTGGTTCGGTTGTAGACAATGTTGGATGGTGTATGGGCCAGTTGTAGTACCAAATTTTAGGTTCGACAAAAATCAAAACCCTGTTGATTTCGCCTCCACCAAGACAAGTTGTACAACATGGTTTTAGAACAAGTCTCTGACAGTGTCTCGTGTAAATGCTTACTGGCACCGACAAGTCTGTATTGACGGGACTTTTTCGTAGTCAGTACAGACATGTCAGTAATTTGACATTTGTGACTTTCAAGATGGCGGAGTATGAAGAATTTGAGGTAAATCGTGTATCTCGCAAAATTTTTCGTACGGGAGTCTTGTGAAATTCGTTTGTTGCTTGTCATCGTACAGGAGATCTGCTAGGAATTGGCGCTCAAGGTCAAAATCCACTCTTCTACACAAAAATGGGTTCACCCAAATTTTCCTTTTCCTGTTATTTAACATTCAATTAAATACAAAAGTGTTCTTGATATATTTGTTATGAACTAAAACAGCTGTTCACAATAAATCCAGAATTTCATTACCTACTTTTTCTCATCTTTTCAATATCTTCTAAAACTTGCAACAGCAATATACTCGCAGCGTGTGTTACTTTCGAAGTCATTTTGAAAATGAACTGACTGCCAGTTCGTTGAAAGTCTTCTAATTCATTGTCAGTAATTTGACATTTGGAGTTTGTGCTACTGACCGACTTTAGAGTCTCATGTAAAGGCCGTGTAAAAGTGTGTTTCTATTAACACCGAAATCCGATAAAAAAAATATGTTCCACATCGTCGATTGGTCTAAGGGATTGTCGCTCAATGCGACGCACGAAGTGAGATTATGCATGTTTACTTGACCACAGGGTTACAATTTTGGTGCCACCGTGCAGTATTTGCTACGAAAAAAGTTGTACATCGCGAGTACCACCAAGCCTGTAAGGATTAAGAGATTTCCACCAAAATAAAATCGTACCAAACATCCCTGTAAAATTTCATGGCTTTAGCTCTAGTAGTTTTTGAGCAATCTGGTACTCATACTGACAAACAGTTTTGTAATAAGGCTCTAATCGACTCAGAAGTGCTTAGGAAATGTTTTTTTGGGCGAAATTAGTAGGTTTAAATTTTTTATGAAAACAATACTTCATTATACTTCCCCTAAGAAAGTACTGGGTCCTATTAATACGTCTTTACTTTGCCTATGAAAATTCGATTTTTATCGACGAGGTGTAAATATTAACGGTATATGTGGAGTGTCAACCTAAAAAACATTGTAAATTCTGATTGTTTTTTATGATATACAAAATAAGCTAATAAATATTTTGTATATGTTGGGAAAATTGCAACAAACATCTTCCCATTTTCCTGAAATTTCAATGGCAACTAAACATAAAAAGCAAATTTCTTCGAATCCATAGATTTTCATGCATCCTAAGAGGATTTATCTGCATTTATTTAATAAAATCTCATAAAAAGTGTTTTTGGCGTTTGGCGTTTTGCAATTTTGTACTAGATTTACACCTGGTGTTTAAGTTACTTGTTTCGTTTTAACATCCTGCTTAGCAAAACCTCAGTTTATCTTTTTGACTATTAATAGGACCCAATATTTTAAAAAAAAATATATAACTTGCATTTATCGCATCTTAAAAAAATGTATACAGAAAATTCTAAAACTTTATGTGTATTAAATATTTATTTTAAATTATTTGGTTTTTCATTCAAATTAATAAATTTTCGATATACACCTATAAAAAGTAGTTTAATATAAATCATATTCGCATATCCTAAACAAATTTTTAGTAGTTTTATTTATGTTTTTTGACGAAAAGTTTTTATGAACAAAAGGAAACTTTAAATAATTATAGATCGTCATGATGTTGGCAATTATGGACAATGTTCAGATACGCAGTACCAATGTGGTAATGGAATTTGTATTGAAAGCTATAAACGTTGCAATGGCTTAAACGATTGTTCAGATTATACTGATGAACTTAATTGTCCAGAATCACCAAATTACGAATATGATGGTATCGTATTTTCAATCTCAATACATCTACATACCTTATCTAACCAATAATAGTTACACAAAATTCAAATTTATACAATACCAACTATACGTAAACCTATTTTTCAATTATTACTAAAACACAGTTTTTTTGAAAATAAATTTTTAATTTGTAAGTTTGATACAACGAAGCGTGTTAACTTTATAATACCACAAAAAATATTTTACAACTAACCATTACTTATGTGATTAATCAAATATTAGAGTTAGAATATTGTAAGATTACAATAGAATATTGTAAGATCAAATTAAAAATCCACAGACGTGATTAATGAAACGGACAGCAATTGTGCCCACGATGAATACGAATGTCAAGACGGGACATGTATTCCTATTGAACTTAGATGCAACTCATACCCAGATTGTTATGATGAAGATGATGAATACGATTGTCCACCTAATGAAGGTAAACGTGACAAAGTCAGTTAAATCATCCGATATATCTTAACAAAGTCTTAAATAAACAGAATAATCAGTAGCTATCGTCTTTAAACAACTCTAAAAAATGTATTTGATGTAACACTTTTTAAAAGTAATTGACTAAATATTCCTCCATTAATTTTCACCAAATTAAATTCTATATAACTAGTAGCAGAAGAAGCTTTTCAAAGTGATTAGTTCAATATTATTTTAAAGTAAGATACTAGTATAAGCATATTCACGAAAAGTATGGTGTACACAAGATTAACAATAACTATTCTCTCTACTCTGACTTGGATTTTACATTTAATAATCATAATAACCAATCTCAATTTTTGCCGAAATGGCTATTCTAACTTTCAAAGAAAACTTTAGTCGGATTTTGAATTTGAATTTGATACTTTTTTTCAACGAAAGTTGTAAAATTTCTTGGTTTTATTTCAGTATTGGCATAAAGTGTTTAAAAACCATTTTCACTTTACCAATTTTTAAACTCCATAGATAGGGAAAAATAATTATTTGAAAACTCCCAAAATCATCGCAATTGCTGTACCAATTCCTTGGTACGGAGAACACCAACTAAAAAAATTGATTTTGGACAGAGAAACCTATATACAACCATGCTTTTTTGATCCTGCTCTCCCCTATAATTGTCGCGCTTCAAAATTGATAGCATATTTTAAAAGGTCTATCAAAACTAAAATTTACCGGTTTTTACATTTAACCTTAGGCAGTTTAATTCTACTCCCAAAAAGAAAACTTCTAGTCTTTGTTTCATCGGACGACTGGTTGCTGAAAGATGACCCAAAATATATCTTCCGCCCGATTGTCGAGGCCCTTAAAACCGAATATCGGCAGATATAAAAAAAAACACGTATCGCTTAGTTTTTTAAGTACTATAACATATGTTTTTTAAGTACTATAACATAACTTACAAGATACCTGAAAAAGGTATCTTGTAAGTTGTTCATCAATTCAAAGCATGTGTTGACCCTATTACATATATTCGCACAGTTGTTCCTACCTGCACGGCCGTAACAGAACCTGTTTTCTGGCGATTGATATACTATTTAAATAGAACTACTTTGTTTCGGCTCTTTTTGCATTTTATTAAGTACATGTTTACAATTAAAAAAAAAACTCCGTCCAGGACTAGATAAAATAATACTTAATATTTCTACAAAATTTCAAAGAAATCGATTGAGTGGTTCTTGAGTAATACGTGTCACCTATTTTGGAAACCTTGTCTCGAGAAAATCGCAATTAAAGTTTTAAGTTATTTCGCAAATGCTCCAAATCCAGCTGCCCACATGACTTTAAAGTCGCATAGCATCACCAATTTCTATCCGATTAACTTAATATAAAGATTGAGGTAAACATGGCCCCTTAAGTACTTTGTAGGGATCATATGACTTTTGAGTCATCACTCTACCCTTCGTTGAATTTTTCATCACTCCACCCTTCGTTGAAAGTTGAATTTTTCTACAAGAATGTCAGTTCACACTTCACTACATTTGGGAAAAGTGGAAAGGAAATGTAATGTAATTGTTTTTCAAAAGAAAAATTGAGGGGCCTAGAAGTAAAAGGGTTCAAGTGCACTTTTTTAAATAAATGATCTAAGTGCAGATTATCACACCTAAAGAATACCCTTACTTGGAAATAAAATGATGTAATGTATTGTAATGTTTTTTTGCCTTTAAATAAAACTAAAATATTTACAAAGTTTCCTAAACTTATGGAATTTTGAAATTTAATTTAACTTTAAACCCATTTATCTCGGAACTACAAAAAGTGCACTTGAACCCTTTTACTTCTAGGCCCCTAAATTGGTTTTCCAAGCACGGAACTGTCAAACATATATTAAAACGCTCTCAACGCCGCACGCTGGGGCCAAAGTGCTATTCGGCGGCCAAAAATACAAATTTTGAGTTCTGCCTTTGAAGGATTTCGGTTACGTGATTGCGTTGAGAATTCTTAGGAACCTAGAAATCCAAAAGGACACTCTCCTGGGACAAGTAATTTCCGAACGCCATGGGGTCAAAGTTGGTAAAAATTCTGGTTTTTTCAATTTTCGAATTTTCAACAAATTTTTTGAACTTTATTAAGTCACTTAGTACAGAAAAATCGATTTTAGCATCAACCTGAGGACATATTTAGGCAATTATATTAAAAATTAAAAATTTGTAGTACTACATTTCTTTTCTTAAAATTGTTATCCCGGAATTCTGGGCATTCTAAAAATACTATTTTTTTCGCGAAATTTTGTATATATGTATATGGCTCTGCAAAAAATGTACCGGCTTTTGCCGAAATTCGGCCTAGTAGAAAATATAGGAATGATTCCAAAAACGATTTTTCTCTGACTGAGGCGCAGTCATGCCCTCAAATTCGTGTCGTTCACATTAAATAAAATTCAAATAAAATTCAACTGAAAGATTCCTCAAGCTTAACAATACCGAGGTTGCTATTAAAAAACCACGGAACCACGGATAAAATTGCGCTTTAAATTTTTATTTCGACTTCTGATGTCAAAAGAATTAAAAACCTAAAATATTTCATTGCTCTAAAGTGTTATATCAAATGTCTTTTATGATTCTGTCCTCTATTTTTTTACTCGAAATTGTTAGCAAATTTTGTAAACAATGTAGAACGATTTCTCCGACAGAAATGGGTTGCAACAGCATTGAGTTCCGCTGCGATCATAATTACTGTATTCAAATTCAGGATCGCTGTAACGGAGTTCGTAATTGTGTCGATGGAACTGACGAGCAAAATTGTACACACTGCCATCCAGAAGCATTCCAGTAAGAAAAATATCCTTAATTTTGCTTAAAGTTATAACCCAAATTATTAACTTTATGCATATCTAAATTTTATACCCAATTTTTGCAAATCTTTTCAAAATTTAAAACTAATTTTAGCTGCCGCTATAATGAATGCATTCCTATTAAAAATCGATGTGATGGTCAAATCGATTGTTTTGATGGCAGTGATGAGTATGACTGTGGTAAGTTAGCGACCAATCCTAATTCTTACACTGAACGAAAAAAGTGCATAATAATTATGAATTTGTTCATAAACACTATGGAAAAGTTTAAAGTTTTCAACCAATGATGTTGTTCATAGTATTATATTTAGGTACAAGCGTTCATAGAAACTAAAAAATTAAAAAATGTGAATCTGTTCATAATATTTATGAAATCGTTCTATTTGTGAAACGATGTGACCTTCTTTACAATAATTATGAATCCCTTCTAAATATTTGCGTGTATTCATCATGATATTTATGAATGCATGTTCATCGTGTTGATGAAAAATTCCATAGAAGACCAAATTGGTTTAGGAAATCTTTCACAAAGTTAATGAAATTGTTCATAAATGCTATGAATTCAGTTCTATAAACGCCGTTTTCCATTATTATGAAGGCAATATCGTTCATAATAATTAAAAACGAACTACCTAAAAATCTAAAATAGAACTACCTAAAAATCTAAAATAAAATACCAATCCATTTTACACAATCATAAACAAGTTATTATTTTGTGACTAATTTCTAGCAAATACAAAAAACACCAAACATATTTGACATTTTTTTTTAATTTGGTTATGAATTTAATTTATATTAACTTTTGTTTTTTTTTTTGTCAATCGTTTTATGTTTATAATCATATGATCATTGCACCAATTTGATCATCATATATTCGTCAACCATAGTTTCATGTAGACAAGATGAGTTTGATTGTGGTGGTGGTTATTGTATAACTAGTAGATATGTTTGCGACGGGACACATCATTGTCTAAATGGAGCCGATGAACATGACTGTGGTAAATAATTTATTTATTTGTTTAAAAATTCGCTAGTATAATTGCATGTTTCATTTTGGTGTGTTTTGCTTGTTTGGTTCAAGGAAAAATTTATTTCAAATGAATGCACAATAGCAATAATTACTTTAGAAATTGAAGTTGATATAGTAATGTTGGAATTTATATGTATGTCACCCCGGCGGTATGTCACCCCGGCGGCAGTCTAAAGCTTAATTTGAAATTTTATAAACTTTTTTTACTGAAAAATATATAAAGTTTGGAACAGGTTTCATCATTCTTAATGTTTAACTGCTGTTATTGTGCGTCATTTCCAATATATGTATGTTTAGGTTTTAACATTTTTTCATTTACTTTGATTAATGGGTTATTCCTACCTGTAAGGCCTCAACAGAACGTGTTTTCGGGCAATTTACGTTCTATTTAAATAAAACTATTTTGTTTCGGTTCCTTTGGCATTTTAGTGTTACTACATACGTTCCAGACTTTTTTATGTGAAAAACTTTTGTGAGCGTACGAAAGGACCTTTTTCTGGAGGTGATTTGCGGTGAGAGCCGGTCATTCATCTGAAATCAATCAAAAGAGCTTTTTGCTGTCCTGGTCGGGGCGTAATTTTTAGAAAAATAAATTATGAAGAAAATGGCATTCGTTTTAAAGTTTCGATTTTAGGATAAAAATCGGCCCGTAAAAGCAAGATAAAATTTAAAAAAAGCCTGCGCCCAGGACTAAATAAAATAATACATAATAATACTGCAAAATTTCAAAGAAATCCGTTAATTGGTTATTAAATAATCCCTGTCACCGATTTTGAAAACCTTGTTTCCAGAAAATCGCAATTGAAATTTCAAGTTATTTCGTAAATGCTCCAAATCGACTTGACTTTAAAGTCGCATAATTTTGACAGTTTTCATCCAGACAATTTAATTTTTTGAGATATAAAAGTCGAAATGTTGTAATTCAAGAATATGCAAAAAAAAATTGATTTCTCCAAGCTGTTCAGGTAGGCATAACCGGTTAAACAAAAACATATTTTTCAGAAACAAATTACTTTAACTATTTTATTAATTTCAATTTATTAGTTTTAATTAATAAATATCATTATTATCATCATTATTCTAATGCACATAGAAAATAGTATAGACGGTCCATGTGGAGCTGACCAATGGCAATGCGATAACGGACATTGTATTAATAAAGAGTTTTTGTGTGATGAAACTCGTGATTGTCACGATGGATCTGATGAAGAATATAAGACCTGCGTTAAGGATGGTAATAATACACAAACTCATTACATTTATTGCTTTTTATCAATACAATATTAGAACAAAAAAATGAAATTAAGTTTAAACACCGACATAATATTGAACGCATCACAAACACATTTTATATTTTAACACATGAATTTTCAAAACGGTTTTTTGTTGTTTGTAATTATTTATTGATTTGTAAATAATGTAAAACACCGATTTTTTTGATGATCATGCAAAAATCTGTGGCAGGTAATTTATAACTATAGAAAATTTAAGCATCACACTTTAAATAAAAATCGATCAATAGATGTAGGAAACACAATTAATTACTTAAAGCCCGACGAATTGATTTAAAACAAGAGCTAGGAGACCAAGCGAAAAGTAACTACATGTTTCTTACTTTGGTTTTAAGATGCCGAGACAACATGCCTGATTGCGGGACTGTCTCGGCTAATCCGGGACGTATGATCCAGGATTATGTTTCGGTATCCAATGTTTCAAATCTGGCAATTGTTTAGATGTATTAGGTCTAGTTTAATAATACTGATATAATACTGATATATAAAAATAACAGTTGTGATCAACACAAAACTTTCTTCTACAATATTTAGTTTCGGAAAAAATATGTAGAAATTAATATTTTCTCAAATATCTCAAGAACTTTTAAATATACGCACAAACCGTGAAAGAAAAAAATGCATGATATTTTATTTTCCTTGAATTTAGTTACAAAGATTTTTTGATAATAGCGCAAAGATCAGAGAAATTTAAAAAAAAACGTATTCTTTTTTAATATGTTGAGAACCCTAAGAGATCATTTAAGCAAAGAATGTAGAAAATTTTATTTCCTATAAATTTGTGTATATGCATTTTTAAAAAGGGCAAAGTTTTCGAGATTTTCAAAAAACTTAATTTTTGTTCAAATATCTTGAGAACCGTTTAAGATATAAAAACACCGGTTAAAGCAAAAATTGAAGAAAATGTTATATCCTTTAAATTTTGTTATATTCATTTTTTCCCAAAAGCGTATTGGTTTCGAGAAATTCTCAAAAAACGATATTTTTTCAAACAAATTGTATGGGAGGTACCCGTTATAACTTCCGTTACTTTCTCAAAAGTTGACAGAAAACTACGATTTTTGTAAATCCTATTTACAAAAAATTTCATTCGCTACGTCAGCGCTCTCTTGAGTTATTTAAGATAAGTATAGACCGACAGACAGATGCACGGACATCCTCACAATTGTACTCTGTATGACATATAATATACGAGTATATTAGATTTAGTATACCTTTGTAAGTAAAGAGTAAACTTCTTTTGTTTTGTGGACAATCAGTTTTTCGTCATTTCTTAAAAAAATATTATTTTTTGATGTTTTGATCTAGATGTGCGTTATGATGAAAAATTTGAATAAAATGCAAAGGTTGTATAGTATAAATACAAAAAAAAAACTTTGTTGTAAAAAGCCTAATATGTTACTTAACTACCTTTTTTTTATAAAAAAAAAACTTTTCGTTATTTCTTCAAAAATACGACTCCGTACATCTAAATCATCGTATATCGAGAAAAAAAACATTTACTGAAAAGCTCGTAGTATCGAGCTTTGAAATTTTTCAAAAAGAACTGCAAAATTCCTGAAAAGGCAATCTGGTCCAACTAAATTGGAAACACCATTTTTAAAAGATCTAACTTTGCTGTTCGGCTAACAAAACTCAAATGCTGTTATTTAAGAATAACGAAGCATATCAATATTTTTATGGTGGCATTTCGTAAAGCAAAGCACACACTACAATTAATTTCGAGTATTGGTCCAAAAATAGGAGACTTAGTGCCGTTTGCACCAACAAAACTTAGCAACTTATGTACAACTTAAAAAATTTAAGTCGAAGAATTTCTACGGTTTAAGTAGGCTAACCACAACTTAATTTTTTAAGAATAATACGCGCAAACGGGCCTTACAGACTTTCAAATATTAAGCGCGATTATAGCATGGTAACATACTTTATAGATGACCTCTAATGGTGTGTAGAAGCCTGAACTTTTTGAGCTAGATATTTCTGATGCTTCACCTCGCTTGCCATTTTTGCTAATATGGCCACCTCGCTTGCGATTTTTGCTAATATGGTCATGTCCTTGGTATATGGTGTTCCATATCCTGATATCTAGCATTTTAGGGGTCATTCGGCGCTAGGCGTGTGTCTTGTAACGTTTGTATTTCAAAAATTAGAGCTGACCATTGCAAAACTTGGAATTAGCGAAATTACCCTAACATAACTTAAATTCTCTACGGACCCAAAACACTTCAGAAAACATAAGAAAAGCCAATCGTCAAATACTCTATATGAGCGGAGACAAAATTTTTCTTAAAAAAATCAATTTTCATGGGAGCGGGCGGAAGGATTCTAAACACATTTCGTATTTATCAGTTTTTCGATACTATGTACCGTTTTCGAGAAAACAGAAAAAAGTGTTCCATTTGTATGGGAAAGGAGATAAGAAAGGAAGGAGTGGTCCAACTGGATTTTGGTGTATGGATAAGTTATGTAAAATCATGTTCTAAGCACATTTTATCTACAAAAATTTTGCAATACGACTTACCGTTTTAGAGAAAATTTCAAAAATATGTTTCATTTGTATGGGGGAGGGGGGAAATGGTTCGACTTTTTCCTTTCAAGAACTTAGCCTTCCGAGAAACATATGATTTATGAGAAACGCAACTGTACAAAATATTTTACGAGAAACGCAACTGTACAAAATTTCAAGTCGCTGGCTCAATCATTTCGGAAGTTATGATGTCCACGGAAAGAAAGACGGACAGACAGACGGACGGAAATGCAGAAATGAAAATCTTTTGTCATCCCTAACACCCTGGTGTAATTCATTTTTGTGTCCGACGATTGGCTCGATGCGTTACAAATGTTATACTTATTCTAATATACTTATATATGATTCTCATATAGAGTATAAAAAGGTGGGGGAGTTTTGAATATTGTGACATATTTTCCAAATTTATATTATCAACTTGATCGATTTTGTCTAAATTAATAAATAGATATTAAAAAAAAGTTTTTGGGTGACTGTCATTTGCACACATTTAAAAATTGTCTTTTTTACATTTCATTTTTGCATTATCATAACTGAAAACTACAAAAATATAACAAATCACAAAAAAGATCACCGGGTAACTATGGATGATTGCACATATGATGAATTCTTCTGTGACAACTCATGCCAATCACGATCAATTGTTTGCAATGGGCACATTGATTGCTTAGATAGAAGGGATGAATATAATTGTCCATCAACAACACCTACACCATACCCAACAAATCAGTATCACCATTGCCCTGAATTACAATGTCCTGGAAGTCATAAATGCTATCGATATTCCGAAAAATGCGATAGAACACCAGACTGTGACGATGGGTATGATGAGAGTGACTGTAAGTATTATTTTATTTAAAACAAATATTAAGTTAAAATCAAAACCTTTTTAATTTGAGTTTACGCTAATTTTTTGTTTTTTTCTTCAATTAATTTTTGTCTACGTATTTTTACTAATTACGTTTTTCTATATATTTTTTGAAATAAGAAAACACAATTATCTTAAATTATGTTATAAAATATAGGTCCGTGCAAGGAAAATGAATTTTCCTGTTACGATCATCAACTTTGCATTAATGTGACACTACGATGTGATGGTTATTACGACTGTAAAGATTTCTCTGACGAACAGAACTGTTTTGGTTAATATCAATCTCAAAAATAAGCAATTTTTTATTAAAAATATTCTTTCGTCCATTTATGTTATTTTCAAAGGGAAAGGATTTTCCTTTACTGGTTTATAGAGTATTTATTTAAATTTAGTTCCTAACCTTTCGTTTTTGATTTTTTCTTAAATGTTAAGTAGAGTTTTGTAAATTTTTCGATTAAAACTATATTTTTTAATTAATATATTAATAATTAAAAATATATAGTCGTAAAATCATTGATGAATGATCATCTATGTATATTATCAAAAATAGCGAATTTTTGCGCAAAAATTTCGTTTGTATATAAATTGTCATGTGAGAAAAGATAAATTCCTTTTCTGTTCTGTAAATATGAAATTCATACTAAATAGTGGTGTTATAGTGGAGTTTTAAATTCTTACCCAAAAAACGGGGTCCTAGTTCATACCGCCAGGAACTTCATATGTCCATTTTTACTTGGCAGTTTGTTTTGGCAGTAAAATTATATTTTTTTTAAGAAAGAGGGTTTTCATATTTTTTAGTTCAATTAGATTTAAAGGCTAAAAATATTTAACTATTGTATTATCAACTGGAATGCTAGCTTAGAGTTGGTTCAATTAATTAAGACAAACATCTATGTTTAAGGGTGATTCATTAAAAAAATGTACTGCATGCAATTAGTTCTAGTAATTAAATTTACTTCATTTAAGGCGAGTTGTGTAATTTAAGATTTCTATTAACTGTAAATATAAATATTTAAGGTTATATTTGTAAATAGCAAAGAAATTACAATTACATAAAACTAAAGCGATATGATTTTCATAGGTTGTAGCGATAACGAATTTAGATGCAATGACGGAAATTGTGTCGCCAGATCAGCTGTTTGCGATGGACGATACCAATGTCCAGATGCTTCTGATGAAACTTCCTGTCCATCGGGCCCAACGCAGCCAACTCACCGATGTGCTAGCTTCGAATGGCAGTGCGACAATGGTGACTGCATCAACTCCTATGGCCGTTGTGATGGCAGACCTGACTGTCGAGACTATTCAGATGAAAAAAATTGCCGTGAGTTTTATACAAATCTTTAAAAAAAAAAACTTTTTTCAACTCTATTTATTTCATTCAACTACAAGTGTTTCATAATTGCAAAATTCACACAAAACCACGATTCCAATAGTAAAGCAATAGAAGCTATTTTTATACTCTATATGATAATATCATATAGGAGTATATTAGATTTAGTATATAGTTTGTAACGTATCGGACACAAAAATGAACTACAACAGGGTGTTAGGGATGACAAAAGATTTTGATTTCCGCATGTCCGTCCGTATGTCTATCCGTCTGTCTGTCCTAAAGACTTGACATTTTATACAGTTGCGTTTTTCGTAAATGGCCCGGCTTCAGTTCTTGAACGGGCGAATTTGGCCATTCCTTCCGCCCTCCGCTATACAAATGAAACAGTTTTTCAGAACTTTCTCAAAAACGGTGAGTCGCATCGAAAAATTTATAGGGATGAAATATGTTTAGCTTATGATTTTACAATACCGTTTCATACATCAAAATCCATTAGGACCACTCCTTTTCCCTCCCTTATATAAATGGATTTTTATACCCGTATGGTGAAACCAAAGAGTATATTAACTTTGCCTTACCGTTTGTAACGCGTCATCACACACAAAAATCAATTACACCAGTTTGTTTAGAATGATAAAATTAATTAATTTTTGCATGTCCGTCCGTCCGTCTGTCCGTCTGTGGCGCGGACTGCGGTCGCATGGATTGAGCTAGAGACTTGAAATTTTGCGCAGATCCGTTTTTCGTAAAATGCGAGGCTAAGTTCGTTAATGGGCAAGAATGGACCATTAGGGGAGTACCCCCCATAGGAACGAAAATATTTTTCGCGAATATCTCAAAAACTGTGCCTCCTATCAAAAAAGTGCAAGAACAAAAGTTATTTAGAATATGATTCTACATAAAACTCCCATACATCAAAATCCGATTGGAATAAGTTTTAAAAAAATCTTAATGGAAAATTTGAATTCAAATGAAATTTTGATACGCCGTTCAATTAAATCACCATACGGGTTTTCAATAATTGCCAGACTGGCAATTATAGCTTTCGTTATGTTTTAAAATAAACATTTTGTCTGTCATCATATAGAGCAGTGCTGCCCAACCAGGCGATCGCGATCTATCAGTCGATCTCGACACGAATTTGGGTCAATCTTCTACTACAGACTGAAAATGTTAAAAAAAAAATTTTTTGTGAACACAAATCTGTACCCCAAAGGTAAACTGTCGTAACTGACATTTTGCAAATTTTACAGGAGAGCCATTTTTAGTTCGGAATTGCAAACTTTTTATGTGTATGATTTTCGGTAATTATTTGAAACTTTTGTAGTTTATTTTATTTTAGGACATTGTTTAAACAAAATATTAGTTGATATATAAATTTGTAATGAGTGGGGGAGCAGTTACAACCTTTTATCTCTAACCATTTTGCTTCATCCGGAGCAGTTTACAACCTTTAACTGTAACGAGTTTGCTTCACCATATAGTCAAATTAGACATTATAATCATTACTGTATAGATACGATACTTTGCCAATTAAAAATATACGTCCCCACAATGTAGTTTCAACAATAACCCCAAAATCGCGGTTTTGTCAGTTACGACAGTTTACCTCTGGGGTACAGAAATATTAAATAAAAGGGAAAGTGAAAATTAAGTAATCACACTATCTACTTCTCCGTTTTTTTTTGTTTTTTTTTTGCTGTTAAAGCAAGTTGTCTATTTTACTTAAGGTAAAGATACACGACGAGAGACTTTGGTCTCTGGTCTCCAGGGTACAAAAGGCAAAAATCTCCAAAGTGTATACACGATCACAGACATTTAAGTCTGGATATCAAAAAATAGATCTCCGGAGACGGTTACTAAAAAGTCTCTAAAAGCAAAGTTTCTGGAGTGCATCTCGTCTCCAAGCTTAACATTGGGAGATCTGTTTGAAATTTGGTAAAACAATTCCCTGAAATGTCAAAATTCGTCTCCGGAGACCAAGAGATAGATATCAAAACGTTTTGAAGACCGGAGACGCATTAAAGAGACTCTCTCATTAGTAGCTACACGGCAAGTAAGAGACCCTAGAGACTTGATACTTGGAGACAAATCTCCGGTCTCCGAAGTGTATACACAGGTCTCTTTGTATGCAGAGGCGAATTTTTTCGTCTAAAGCGGCGTCCAAACGCGCAGTTTTTTGCTCCGTTTTACCCGCGCAAACCGAGTCTGCGCAGGCATGTCATAGCGTCTGGACAATACACAGTTAGTTCGCGCGGATCAAAAGTTCGGCCTGTTCGAGTTCAGGTTGTGTCTGAAAATAACTGTGGCACGCGAAGGCAAATCGTAGCATGTGGACGAAAATTCAGTCAGTTTTTGTGTCACTTTGAACATTAAATCAACATTAGTGATTTGCGGCTTTATTCAAAAGAGTTTTTGGAAGAATTCCTAAATTTATATAAAGAGTTTCCGTGCTTGTGGAAAATAAAATGTAAGGACTATAGTGATAGCAATTTGAAAAACAATGCATATGAAGTGCTTATTAATAAATTAAAAGAAATTGATAAAAGTGCCAATCGCGAAACGGTTGTAAAAAAAAAATAATAACCTTCGAAGCTGCTACAGGAAAGAATTGAAAAAAATTAACGCTTCCATTCGTTCCGGTGTTGGGGAAGATGAAGTATATAAGCCACATCTCTGGTATTTCTCCTTGCTCGATTTCCTAAAAGATCAAGAGACACCGCGTCCAGCAAGTAATAAGTCTTGCTCGCTTAATCTATTCATTATAGAAAATGAATAAACACAATGTGTTTATGCACGAAGTTTCAAACAAAACTGCGATAAAATATAAAAAAACGGAACCGTGTGGACGCGAAGGTTACTCAGTTTTTTTACATAGATAACTGTGCAAAATAAGTCGTAGCAAAAAAACCGCGCGTTTGGACGCCGCTTAAGAGACCAAAGTCTCTCGTCGTGTATCTCTACCTTTAGATACCTTTTTTTAAATTTTATTTTACTTGCCTATTTTAAGTAGGCATTGAAAACTTGAAAATTACTAGATTCTCGCGGTTTTTTTGAATTTGACTCATGTTTAAAATTTGTTTGAATAGTTTAGTTTCGATTTAGAATTCACGAGCCTGTTCACATTAGGCGATGCGAGACGCTACGTGTTATCGCAAACGTGAAATGGTTTATTTTCAGGATTACTGCGGCACCGTACGTGGAGTATCTTTTGCTCTGGCCGTATAACCACACGTATATGGGTAGATCTCGATGTAGTTGGATTAAAAAAAGTCGAACTTCAGTACAAAAAGGTTGGGCAGGCCTGATATAGAGTATTTGACGATTGGTCCCTGGCAATTGCAGTTTTTCTTATGTTTTTTCCAATAATTTTTTTTAAACAACAACATTACAAAAACCAATCCAGATTATGTTGTTGCCTTTCTTATGCATATAAGAAAAAAAATATTAAAATAACTTCAAGAACCTAAATTATAAGTTCATTGAGTCCGGAACATGCGTGTGTATGTGCTCGTTTGTATGTATAGAACGAAAATTGTAAGAAAAGTGTAAGATCAACCAGTAAGCTTAACAGATTTTCACGCTGATTTTTGTACAGTCAAAAATCCAAGACATTTTTCATACAAAATGAACCTGCATAAGCCGGAACCTGCCTAACGCGAACCCGGACCAGTGTTGTGCCGGTTTTTTATGTAAAGTAATTTACCTAGTTTTTTACGCGTAAAAAATTACGCGTAAAAAACCTCAATTTTAACGTAAAAAACGTAAAAAACGTAAAAAACTGTAAAAAACCTAAAACATTGATGATAAAAAATTTTATATCGTAGCCAGTCACTAAATATAGTAATTATTCGTAAATAAATCATCTTAGAACAATAAAAAGGTTAATAGTCTTCAGCAAACACAGAAAAGTATTCAAAAGCATTTCCTCTTGAAAGTGAAAAAGATTTTAAACTCGGAGTTCAAAAACTGTTTATATCCTTTCATTACATTACGTCCGCCTACTCATTTTAACGTTAATTAATGTGAATAATGTGGAGAGATTTGCGACATATGCGCTATTTTAACCCTTTGTTGCAGTGTTGTTGTACAACACCTTTTCTAATTCAGTTTTTTAATATTATAACATATATCTCATGCCCTTATATTGACTAAATTCATTTCGTAAGTATCCTAGGACATCAATTGTTATGAAAAAAAGTAATATGCGCCTTTTTTTTATAATTACTGCATTTTATAAATAAATAAAGAGCAAAAAAGTAGCTATTTTGCAGATTAAATGTAACTGTGGCAAATCTATTACAGTTAAAAAAATCGGTAATTAGCTTTATAAAGGTTTTTGGGGTCGCTAATTACGAATCTGAAGTCAAAACTTCAAATTTCAAAATGGCGGATCCAATATGGCGGTAAAAAAAGATAAAATTACGTACTAGTTTTCAGCGTAATCTAATGAATTTTATCTTTTTTGACCGCCATATTGGATCCGCCATTTTGATTTTTGAAGTTTTGACTTAAGATTCGTAATCAGCGACCCCAACAACCCTCGGATACCAAAAACCGTGAAATTTAATTCCATAGAAAAATGTATGCATGAAAGGGTTAAAGAAACATATTTGGACTAGTTCTTGCAACAACAAGCGTAATTTTAAAGTTTGCATCAAAAAATCGTTTTTAAACACAAGGAGACTCATTCCGAAGGCGGAAATTGAAACAAAACTGGAAAAAGTGAAAAGAAATTTTAAAAACTGGAAAAATTCCATTCAAACAACTGTTCTAATTTGAGTTAATAGACTGTCCTACTTAGTAGTACGGTTTATTAAGTGCTGATATCCACTCTCTATATTATAGGATCTCTAATAAAATGCTGAGAAAAACAGACTGTCATACTTTGTAGGAGCTGCGATGTCCCATTTTTTAGGTTTTTTACTATTTTTTACGTTTTTTACGGTTTTTTACGTTTTTTACCAGTTTTTTACGTTTTTTACGTGAAAAATGTAAAAAACTGTTTTTTACGCCGTTTTGCCCAACACTGACCCGGACATCATTTTTTCTGTATAAGCCGGATAATTTTTTTTTCAATCAATTTTTTTATTGTATTAAAATAGTTTTTTTTTGTTTTATCTGAAAAATGTTGGCCGCAACTGTACACAATTCGCACTCAGTGACAAAAAAAAGTACCGTTACTCAACTTGTATGATGTGCTGGCTAAACACAACAAATACTTCTGGCCTTCCTGACTGTGTTGACAGCAGTGTTGTGACGCGTAGTCTACGTGATGTAGACTACACCATTGTCTACGCGTAGACTATACAGTACAATGGTCTATTTTCTACGCGTAGACAATGTAGACAATCAATAAAATAAAGGATAGCTGATTTAGTTTTAAAATCTCATTTTCTTCAATTAATTTTAACATAATAAATCACAATTTCCATTTTCATTGGCTACAAAAATCGAAAAATAAATTGCTTCAAACAAAAGCCGGCAAACTAACATTTCCGAAATTTTCAATATGTAGTTTTGTGATTTCTGTATTGTTTTTATTTTCTGAAAATTTGTTTTTTTTAATATGGAAATTGCTTTTACAGTATCAATAAAAGAAAATAATAAATAAAAGTGAAATTTTTTCGGTTCACCTGTATAAGCCGAAAATCTGTCTAACCCGGACAAATGTCCCGGTCCCGGGCGAGTCCGGCTTTTGCAGGTTTTTCTGTATCCGAAGGTTTTATCGTTCCAATGGAACGCAATTTTGGGAAAAATGAACTGTTATCGAGAAAATCGCAAAAATGTTTTCCATTTGTATGAATGAGGAGGGAACGAGTGGTGCGATTGAACTTTGATGTTGTCACTTTAACCACAGAATAACAGAAGGGAATCGAGGAACAAAAATTTTTGATGTGCGTAGAACTTTCCGAGCCTTACGTAGCTATCTCATTTCCCTTGTAAGCACACGAATTGCTTTATATGTGTGCCCAGAAATGGCGGATGAAATTCCAGGGGGTTGCCAGAATTAAACTATTGGATGTGTTGATGCACATAAACTATTGGATGTGTTGATGTGTTGATGTAAAATCACAAAATGGAAATTCGCGGAAATTTAATTTATTTCATATCCCTAATAACAGTTAGTATGTATGAATTAATTATTACGTTGATTTTTTGAAAGAAGCGTTAATGCTCGTCGCTCAGATTCTAGTAAAAACTTTTTTTTATCAAAAAGTTAATGTAATCGACATTACTCCAATACCCTATTCTGAGACTAAGCTTTTAGATCCGACAAATAATTCGTTGAGAACTTAAAACCCTTACAAATCCAAAAGATGAAATTCAAAGTTCAGAAATTTATTGAAATTCAAATCTACGCGCCTTTTGCAGTTTTTGAATCACGAAACCTTGAATCAGGTAATACCAAGGTTTGACGTTTGTCAAACCGAACAAAAAAAACAAATCGAGATAAATGTCGGAAACGTTTTGAATTTATGCCGATTTATTGTGTAAAATCGTGAATGTTGTGACGTGTTTATCGTTATGTGATACGCGGAGAAGCGGCGGATAACGTAATTCTTTTTAAAAAATTTGATTTCCTCGGAATTACGAGAAAATTTTAGTGTTTCCTAAATTTTCCCCCTTTTTTGTGTCTAATCGAAAAAGTTTACCTTTCTGGTGCTTTCGGTACCCTAAAAAACGTTCTTTCGGGATTTTTTAAGCTGTCCGCGGAACCTTGCTTGACGAGGCATTTTAAAAATTCCAATTTTGGCATAATAAATAGTTCTTCCAACCTTTCTCGGAAAAATTGAACTAAAAATGTAAACAAAACGACGTCGTTTTGTTTACAATTGATATGCGTTTGTGTGCAAAGAAGAAAAAATGCAAACAGGGTTGCAATGGAAATCGTTTTTGGTTGATTTTCAATTTTGGCAGAAAATGAGTTTCTTGGAATGGATGAAACCAAAACTCGATCGAATTGTCATTTTATCGATCCCGCATTGCGTTTTATGTTCTAAAAAGTGTTTTGTGTGAGGAGAAGTTAGATTTTTTCGATTGCTGGAATAATGAAAAAAATTCCGTATCAAACCCTGCAAAACAAATTTCGCATGTTATATTTTTTATCTCTTTTGCGTGTTCGGTTTGAATATGAAGGCAAGAAAAGGAATTCCGGAAAATTCGAAAATTTAAAGCGAGTTGAAGATATTTTTTTCTATCGCCGATTCTTCTCCCTACCGTGCGACATTGAAATTCTCGATTGTTTCCCTTCTGTTATTCTGTGCTTTAACTTTTGTGTTTAACTTTTTATAAAAGCCTGTTCTGTGCCATATTTCCACTTTCTAGCTCAATTGCCGAGTTCACAAAAAAAAATTTATGAAAAATTTTTACATTTATAGCTAATTTTTCATCACATGAGGTTTAATTATGTAAAAAATGCATCTCCCAGCTAGGTGGATAAAGTTATGTTTTCCATTTATCCGACTTAAAATTTCAATTGGCTCCGATTCCGATTTATTAATATTTTATATTTTGCATATTTTATTACGCAAACCGAAATTTTCCGACGAATAATTGCATTCAGTTTATTACAAAGCCAAAGTTGGCAATTTTAACATTTTTTTTACATTCTCATCTCTAAGCGCTAATTGAAATTCACTTCGTTGTTATCGCATAATACCAGTAACTAAAGAATTTTCTTTTTTGTTTCTTATTTTTCGACCCTCTATAACAGTTATTCTCAAACTTTTTTCGTGGCGGTACCCTTTTAATAACTTAAAAATTTGGCAGCATACTAAAATAAGATAAATTCAAAGGAATTTTACTTGGTTAATTGATTGATGTCCTTAAATATATTTTGTAAATATAGCAAACGTTAAGAATTTTCAATAAAATATAAAATGAAATTGCAACATAATTGCATTTGCACTATTCAACTCGGTTTTGCCGTTCTCTGGATTAATTAAACAACATTGAACAGTCGGAGATGCGTAAGAGCTTGTTTACCCGGCCACCTATTTACTCTCTTTTTTCCGCTCTTTTTTTCGTTCGTGTTTGGGCGCAGAGTTTTTAACGAACGTATTTTGGTTCCTTTTGGCGTGAAAATGGAATCTTCGGATCAAGTTAGTTTACATTTTGTGTATTAAGAATTTTATTGACATCTAAAAGTTTTAATCACCTCTATTCTTGAAAACGGCGTTACGTTCAATTGCTCGATTAGTGTTCGATCGTGAGCAATCGGTATTCTTGAATACGTAGTATCTATCAACGTTCGATTTGGAATAACGCATTGCAACGCATTCGATTATTGTTATTCTTGAATACGCCGGGAGCACTTTTTTGAGGTTAAATCACTCACTTCAAATTACTCGCATTTCATTGACGTTTGAATTCGGTGTTTACAAAAATGTAAGGTAAATATATTGTATGTTTAAATGAAAGATTTTAACAGTGATTTCTTAAAATAGGAGTGCAAAGAAAAACACACTAGAAGCAATGACCCGTTCGTATTTTTAATTTCAAAAATGAAAAACAATCCGGACATTGCCAAGGGATATACGAGGAAGTCGCCGATAGAGATGAATTTGTTGTGGGAGGAAATTCAATATATTCGACCGGAACCGGAAATCTTTTTTAAATCTACAAAATTGCAAATAAAAATCTATGAGATTCCCAGTATTTGTATGCACTTACGCTTCATCGGTTAAGCTCATCAAATCTGAAGAGTGTCTTAGAAAATTTCCTTGCTGGGGTAACGAATTTAATTCCTCTTGCCTCAATAAATGATACACCAGCGTAGAATCCATGGCTACTGAAGCAAATCACTTCAAACACTTCATTTTTATTCAAAATTAAGAACAAACAATCGAATCAGCTGATGTTTGACAGCGCGTTGCATTGCGATACTTTATGTACCAAACGCGAAGCTCCCGGCGTATTCCAGAATACCAATTGCGTAGCGAATCGAATCGAGCGCCTTAGGTTTTTGCTCCTAACGCCGTATTCAAGAATAGAGGTGATTTACTGCGACTTAAGCATTTTTATTTTGGCTTTAACATCCATAACATTTACTTCGGGTCGAAATTCTTTCATTTTTGAAGTAATTTCTTCTAAAGTTTTTGATCTTATTATACGATTTGTGTAATTCGTATGCCGTAAATCATATAAAGATAAAAAAACTGATCCTACAATTGGATTAATTCCAATGTTTGCACTTTATTCCACGATGACATTATGTCCGCTAAATAATCAAAACAATTATAATTGGAAAACCAAACAACAATTACAGTTGACAAAATATTTAAAACCATAGCAACAAAAAGCATAGCAACGAAACACCTTAACAACCAATCAGGCACCGTTCTGCTTTATTACTCGAATCGTATAATTTTTTACTCGAATAGTATAAAAAAATTTGAAATAACTAAGGCATTTATCAGCAAAATTTGCGTGGTGGTATGTACTGTCGTAAATGTACAGACATACATTTTGAAGCGAAAATTTCAAGTTTCTTTAAAAAGTATTGAATGTTGTCACATAGGTATATATACATTTTGAATGGAGGGAATTTGCTAGACAATTTCGCGGATCATATGAATCATAGACCGGGAAAATGATTTAATTATGACACAATGGAAAGATAACCAGGTAGTGTCTAATATCTCAAATGTGCATGGTGTAAATGCAATTTGTATAGCACGTCCTTATGTTAGACAGAAGAAAACCAAAAGTGACGTTTCACAGTCACATTGTTCTAAAATTCAAAATAATTTTATGGGAAGAGTAGAGGAAATTATACAATAACGTTGTGAATTACCGAATTGCCATGCGAGGAAATAAATGGTATTATCCTATCGAAATGTGGCGTTTAGACGTTACAGTAGCCAACGCATGGACTTTGTCGAAAAGCTATGACATTTTTGGTTGCACTGGAATTCCGTCGGGAACTTGTAGAAGCTCTATTAGACAAATTCGGCACTCGACCAAGGAAAGCAGATATTTATCAAAAGAGCCTCATTTAATCGTCACAGATAAAATGAGAGCTAGATGTAAAGTTTGTCGTAGCCAGACAACGAAGACATGCAATTCTTGTAATGTGCACAACATGATAAATGCTTCCTGGAATATCCAACAATTTAAAAGATTAATCATTAAATCGGTTTGTTCGATAACTGCAATTAACTAAAGTCAAACAGCCTTATTAATAAACGTTAGTTAATTTTTATCAATGGTTTATGCAGTGGATAACTCGAAATTCGTATTAATAAAAAAATTTAAGAGTTGACTGACGTTAGTTAACTCTGTGTTAGCTAACATACCGATTTTCTCGAGTTAACGAGTTGATAACTCTTGACGGCACATAACTCTTGCAATAAAGACTAGAAGAAGCAATGATCCATTAAAAAAATGTAATTTATGTTGTTATATTATATTACTTTATCACTTGAACACCAATTTTCTGATCGCGTTCGTTCAATTTTTAAATTTTCCATTTTTAATTACTTGCAGTCAATCACAATTAAAATAAAAACACTAATTTCACTCCTAGTTTAATATCGTCTCCAAGGAAACGGATTTAAAAAAAAACAAATATGACTCAAATGTAAAAGATTTTCGTATTTTTTTATACAATTCGGCACAAGGGTTGCCGTATTCAAGCTAAATTTTTATATAAAATACGAGTTAGCTATTATATGGACGAAAAAATGTTATTAAAGCTAAGTGCACACGATATGATCACTGTTCATATTTATGAACATACGCATATGTTGCTTATAAGCTTCAAATGCTCATATGTTCATACAATATATGAAAGGTGTTCACACGATATGAACATTTTGTCCCAAAGCTTCAAATTTTTAGGTGTGTTCATATGTGCTCAAATGCATTGTGTTCATATTTTTTCTGCGCGTATGAACCACTGTTCAGACGATATGAACGTTTTGTTCAAATTACAGATATGAACAATTTTTAAGAACATTTGAGCACACAACACAACAAATTACAAAACTGTCGAAAACTTTCTTTTTTGTGTTATATGCCAGGAACTTGGAGGCGAAGACCAAACTGGTCCGTGTTTTAAATCCATGAACAGAAAAGTTCGAATTCGAATCGGATTATTTTACCCTGAGTGAGATTTGAACCACTGCTCATTGGATCACAAGGCAAGCACTTAGCTGACTGAGCCATCCACGCCACAAATCTAAAACCTACTAGACCCAAATAAAAACCAGAAAACATGAATTTACTTACAAATTTGACTCAAAATTTTACATTTGAACATGTTGAAAACTTAGCCCATGTTCAAATGTTACAAAATGTGTTCATATCTGTGATCATACGTCCGAATTTTACAAACTGGGCTCATACGGTCCCAAAATAGTGTTCACACGGTATGAACAGGTCGTGTTCATACGTTTGCTCACGGCATGTTCAAATGTGTTCATAGGCCTTGTGTTCATACGTATGAACACAAAAATATGGTGTTCAGACGATATGAACACGTTTGGGACACTTTTTTGCTCAAAAATATGAACAGTGATCATATCGTGTGCACTTAACTTAATAAGAATAGTTAACTAATGTTTAAGTTTGCTATCTCAGAGTTAGTTATCGCCGTGTTAAGCCGTGTTAGGGATTTTTTATTAATAAGGCTGAAAATGTCTATTTTAAATGTACTAAATGTATTCAATAATTAATAAAAAAAATTATAAAAATTTATAAATAATTTTTTTTAAGTTTTTGCTCATTAATTGCCGGCGTTGGTTTTTGTAACAGCTGATTTTTCTACTATTGCCAACCAAAAATTATAAAAAATTACCCATTCCTTACTTAATACTTTTATGGCTACCACACAAAAATCGGAAAAATTATGAAATAAAAAAAAACTTGGGATGAAATGGGGTAAACAAAGAGTGGGTAGGGGTAAACAGGGAGTGGGTAGGGGCTAGTGTTTCAAAACATTGATATTTGGCATAAAACCTGCTCCTATACCTTTCTTACCAATTGCGTCGCTTTGAAAAAGATGGTGTTGTTATTGGGCTTGCAACATGCATAGAATTCAGCCAATGATTTTTTTTTTTTGAAATTTTTCTCTGAAATGTAAAAAAAACTAGAAACATTGAGAACTTCCAAATTCTCCCTAATTTCTCAAGTAATAGGCCATAGGTGAAACAGGAATAGAAACATAAGGAAAACTACACTTGGCAGGGGCCACTCGTCAATCTATATCTATAAAAATGGATGTTTGTCTGTCTGTTTGTCCATTTGAGATTACAAAACTCAAAAACTACTGGACCGATTTTTACGCGGTTTTTTGCAAAATGATCTGCGTTGCCAGGAGCAGGTTTTTAGCTATGTTGGAATTTCAAAATTCGAAACGGAAGGTCCCGTAAGGAAAACATTTTTTTCCAAAAGTTTTTAAGTTATTTATAGTTTTTTGACATTCTAAAATTTATACAAAATACTTTAAGCTGGCAACGAAGGGTCTGCTAGTATTCTATATAGGGAGAGGGTTCATGAAGTAGACACTTTTTACTTAATCGCAAAAATATCACGGTTTTATGCATGTAAGGAAATTTCTCCCATTTTATCCGAAAACTACATCAATTACCCTCTATTTAGACTGATCCAAGAAATTCTCAACTTTGTAGTTTTTTTTGTAAATGTATTTTACGGAAGGTAAGTTTTTTGTCTACTTCATCAACCTGGGTGTCATGAAGTAGACAAGTTTGGTGATGAAGTAGACAAGCAGATTTTGGGATGGAAAAAATAAATTACATACATTTTATTAAAAATTTTATTAACATATTTTTAAAGGAACATAAATTGCATTAAAGGAACATAAATTATCACCCCTCCTTGAGGTATATCACTAAGCTTATAGCTTTTTAAAATACAAAAAAAAGTTTGCTTTGTCTTTTATTTCATATTATAATTTGAAAGGTCAGTCGTAAATCGGTACCAAGCACTAGTTCTGGAAGTTCCAGGATCGTCAATAGGATCTGGTAAAACTGACAATATTTCAGCCCTGCTCACTTGCGATATGTCATCCAAATGTGGAAACACGAAAACATTTCCATGTTTCCGTAAAAATTTAATATCAAAATCGTTTTGATCTAAAGCTTTTATAATTTGTCCCAAATAGTGGATGTCCTTGGATTTCTGTGGGAATCTGACTAAAACGAATTTATTTTCTCGCAATATATCGCTATCCAGAATTTCTTTCGGATAATCATATTCCTCTTCAGATTCTTCACAACCCCATCTATTATCTTCAGATTCTGAAAAATGGGGTAAAGAATCACTATCAGAGGAACTAGATGAGGTTATTATTTGCTGTTTCTTTCTTTTCTTTTCAACTTTTTTTGGAATTTTTTTCTTTGAATTTAACTTTTTATTTTCCAGCCTTTCCTTTTCAGGAGTGTCTGTAAAAATCCTGCTTTTTTCGCGCTGGCGACACTTTTTATTTCTTTGTGGAGCCTTTGGTAATGGTCTAAATTTCTCAATTGGCGTGTTATGATGAAGGTTATCCGATGGGTTTTCGTTTTGAAGAAGAATTTGGTTGGATATGATTATATCTTCAGGAAGATTTGCAACGGTCCCTGCTGAAATATTTTCGTCGTGTTCTTTATAAACATTCTCTGGGTTTGGCCGGTCTGTTACAAATGCAGCATCAAAATCCGAATCCAAAAAAGCTTGTGAATTTAGCGGATAAATTCCTGGTTTTCCAAATGAGGCTACTATATTTTTCAGTGTGAATGCATTGTTAAAAGCTACTTTTGCCAGTTTCGGAATATTATAAATAGAGATAGTTTTCCCAGGATTTGATGCATTAAAATCGTTAAAAGCAATTTTTAATGAAGTTTTAAATGGTCCATATATTCCAACATCTAAAGGTTGTAATCGGTGGCTACAATGGGGGGGAAATGTCAAAAGTATGATCCCAAGGTTTTTGGCTGTAACAACAGCTTCCAAAGATATATGGCTGCAGTGGTTATCCAGCAATATAAGTATTGCATTTTGCTTGTCGCATTTTGTGTGCTGTTGAATATGTGTTAACACGTGAGGGAAAATTTCCACAGTCATCCAACCACTTCGGGAGGGAAATCCTATACTTCCATTGGGAGCTTCAGCTAGCCACTCTTCTTTATAGCGCACCCGGGGGAATATAAATATAGGTGGCAATGTGTTTCCAATTGCATTTATTATCCCACAGAATGTTATAAGTTCACCTCTTTCAGCGGATACTATTTGTCCAACTTGTTTTTTTCCAGTGGGAGCCAATACCTAATAAAATATGGCAATTTTAGCTACAAACCACAAAAAATAATTGAATTTCACCTTTGGTGCTTGAAATACTGTAGTAATTCCAGTCTCATCTAAATTAAATATCCGATCTGGTGAAAATTTATGTCTTTCTAGGACAGTAATATAATTTTTAAAAAATTCACCGACATTGGTTTTGTTGAATGCCGTGGCTCTGGCTAAGCTTGTATTTTCCGGTTTTCTTAAAGATATGCCTGGGTGTCTTGACATAAACTTTTTCATCCACTCTATGCCCGCAGTTTCGTTTAATATCCAAGACTCTGGAATTGCAATTTTTTCAATTTTTGAATAATCGAACGCAAGTTTCCGAGTTTGCGCGTACGTTAAACCGTAATTGATTTGAGAACAGCGAATTATGTATCCTCGGAGTTCTTGTTCTTGAGCATTGTTGAATATTTGCCGATTTTTACCTTTATCCCTAACAAAAATTTATTTTGCCAGAAGATTATACCTAATGTTAAATAAAAAAAATAGTTACCTTCCAGTATCCTGAAGTCCAAAAGTAACTGGTTCCTCCTCACTTGAATTGCCAGAATCATCTTTTTCCCGTAGCACAATATCTTGTTCTCTGAATTTTTTAATTCTTTTGAATAAAGTTGATTTATTTATTCCATATTTTGAAGCTGCACCACGAATACTACTTTTTTTAAAGATAATTTCTTTGATCGCTTTTTTCATAATATTTTCCGGAACAATTATTCGCTGAGTTGTTCTCTTATACGCTCTACCAACGCGACCCATCCTGTATAAAATAAACATCTTTAATATAGACACTGTCTACTTCATCACCATGAGGCTTGTCTACTTCATCACCAGAGCCCCATTTGAGACTTTCCTGCCCAAACTTTTAAAAACTTAAAAATTAAACAAAAACATCACAATGCTACTTGAAAGTAAATGTCTAGTACACTTAGTGAAATGAAAACTGCAGTCAAAACCCTGTAAACTTACCTTAAATCAAGATTTTATTGCAGCACCAAAAAACTACTATTGCACCACCAAAACACTTTTTTTTTGACAATTCTTGTTAACGTCAAAAAAATAGCGCGAATTTTTCCCAGCAAGGTAAAGTGGTAAAAATACATTCACAATAGCATATTCAAAGTTCTACATTTATCAGGTACTCAGATAATGGAATTGTCTACTTCATCACCATGTCTACTTCATGAACCCTCTCCCCTAGCTTACATACCCGCTGTTGCCGGGTAAAAGTTTTTTGCAAAAAATTTCTTGCGTCAAAAAAACAAAATAACTCAAAAACTTTTGAAAAAAAATTTTATGCCCTCAGGACCTCCCATTCCGAATTTTAAAATGCTAACACCAGATTCGTGATCAGCGGCTCCGAAACCCCCTTATTGCCAGTTTTTTCGAGGAAAAATTGTAAAAAGAATATTTGGGTTATTCTTACAGGAACTTCCGTTTGAAAATCTGACACCGGATTCGTGATCAGCGACCCCGAAAACCCCCTAATGCCATTTTCCCCGGCAAAAATGGGAAAAAGGATATTTGCGTTATCCTTACAAGACCTTTTGTTTCTAATTTCTAAAATTTAACACCGGACTCGTGATCAGCGACCCGGAAAACCCCCAAGTGAAACTTTTCAGCCTCCTATTGAGCAGGATTCATGGCGAAAATCACGGTTTCAAAACACCCAAACCTCCTTTACCCCCGTTTACCCCCTTACCCCTAATTTATTCACTAGGAGTTAAGCCGAGTTAGTGAGTTAAGGGAGTTAGCTAACGTTATTTTCCATGTTAAAGGTGAGTTAAGGGAGTTAAGGCGATTTAACTCCTAGTGAATAAATTGGCCGTTAGCGGTAAAATTTCGGAAAACCCCGCCTTAGTGAGCGCCTACGTAATAGTTGGGACATACTGTGAAAGTTTCAAGTTTCTAGCTTCAGGGGTTTGGGCTGGGCGTTGATGAGTAAGTCAGTCAATCAGGTTAAACGATTTTATATATATAGATACATGATGATAGATAAAATAGGAGAGGAGTCTACCGTTTGTAACGTATCGAACCAATCATTGGACATAAAAAACCGACTATAGCTAAAAAGGAAAAAAAGCACTGAAAAGAAAAAAAAATAAAACTATGTCCATTAATAGCGTATTTAAAATTCGACTTTTTGGGAGTGGCGTTATATTTACAAATCGTTGTAAAATATAATCAGGCGTAACAAAAAAATCTAATTAAAATTTTAATATGACTGATTCCTATTTACGATTTTAGTAATGTTTTCAAAATCAGAATTTTTAGTATAACAAATTTTACCGCTTTTATTAACTTTTAGTAGCCGTTTAAAATTATTATCTCGATTTATCTTTCATCTGTCACAAACATAGTGGTTTCACTTGAAATTATTTATTAAGTTTTTTTTATTTCATTAAGTTTTCTATTGTCAAGTTTCGCACAAAATCAGTTTGTACACGGAGACAAAGAATAGGATAGATTTCTACAAAAAACAGTAACATATGAGACAGTGGGCTTTTTTTTATAGCGATTGCTTAAAAATAGGGAATCCAATTTGGGGCATAAAAGCACCTAATAGCTTTGGTGCTTCTAAGAGCCGTGTCTATAGTTAATCTGTTTGGCAACAATTTTTGGAGTCGATCTTAATTTTCGGAACTAACTAAAATAGTGGCTTTTTGAAATTCGCTATTTCGCTCTTTGTTATTTACTCCGAAACTACGCGTTTTTCGGTAGTGTTATGTATGACGAAATTTGGAGACAAATTAAGTTCTTACATGCCGTTATTTAAAAAATATCAGTTTTTTGCTATTATCGCGAAAACTAACGGGTTTTTGGTAGTTCAATATATTAGATGAATTGAAGAGAATAATGTTTACCACAATTTTGACTTTTACTGTTATCTTTTATCGTTGTATATTTTCATTGAAATTTAAAAAAGAATTCCAGATTGCTTGCAAACTAACGATTTTTCGAAAACCGTTCAAAGTAAAATTAAAGATAATCTCTACATTTTTGCCTTTTACCGTAAATCGATATCTTTTATGGTTCAACCACAGTGATGGCGGCAAGCGGCAGCGGCGGGCGGCATTTTTTTTTTTGCACAAATGTAGCGCAACGAGAGCTGCTACAATACAGCGGCAACGGCGGCGCACTTTTTCCGTCGCCGCCGACTTTGAAACAAAGTCAAACTTGCCGCCGCCGCCCAAAATGTTTTATGAAAACCACCACACTCGGCGCCACATTCTATGACGATTTTTCTTCGTTGTTTTGTAGCAACCACCACATTCGGCGCCACACTCTATGCAGATGTTTTGACGTTTTGATTTCGCAAGACAGAAGCATATGCCGACGGTGCCGCTATCATTGTAGCTGGCTCGGCGGTATGTGTGGCGGCGCCATGCCGCCTTCATTGTGGTTGAACCATTACTGTTATCAAGATATTTTAGATTTTGTAAAAAAAATCACTTATTTATATAAACTAAAATTTTATTCGTCGGGTTATAGTGTACTCGTAAATTGAAAATTTAACTATTGAGCTACTCTGTGACCCACATTGTCTAACAACTCGGTGCTATAATTGTAAATTTACACAAAATGTGAAACCAATTCACTTTAATCTCTAAAAGTTTTTAGGGAGTGGAATTAAAATGTTGTTCATGTGTAAAGTGGTTTAAAATTAGAAAAATCTCCTAAATCAGATGACGGAAAAAACCATTAACTTAATTTAGCAATTAAGAAAAGTCAAAAAGTCAATTGCGGAAAAATGATTTAGAAAAAAAAACAGGAAGTTAAAACTATAACAGGTGTCTTTGGTATTAAATGTTTGTGTTACTTTGACGTTATAGCCAAACATATACCAAATATTAAAACAAAATCAATTAAAATTATTTTAACAAAAAAATATTGCCAAATCAAAGTCTTTTATTGTTTGGAATAATATGTATTTAACCATTACTTTAGCTATTACAAATTGATTTTAAAGGTGATTTATTACATTTGAACTTGAAGGGAAATTTTGCAATTATGAAATTATTAAACTTAATCAAATTTTTAAACGAAAACAAACATAAATTCATATCATAGTTATGGTTGAGCTTGGAAAGCCATGTTTACCAAATATGTTTCGATGTGAAAACGGTCCTTGTATACCCGAAGAACTTCGTTGCAATGGGCGCATTGAATGTCCATTTGATACAAGTGATGAACTCGATTGTCCCGCAGTCAGTAAGTTTCGATACAAAGTTCAAAATTTT
Source organism: Chrysopilus asiliformis (assembly GCA_964034945.1). Classification (NCBI taxonomy): domain Eukaryota; kingdom Metazoa; phylum Arthropoda; class Insecta; order Diptera; family Rhagionidae; genus Chrysopilus; species Chrysopilus asiliformis. The sequence continues at coordinate 40,301,757 of OZ035963.1, forward strand.
AAAAGAACACAAATAAAATTTGTGCCTAACATCTTCTTTTTACTAAGAAAGTGAGTTCCCTAACAATTAATTAACAAAGAAGAGGTACACTACCCACATAACAGCACTTATTATTAAAACGTTCTAATAATTTTTTGTTGGGTTATATTTTTAAAATAAACACAAATAAAAGATGTAAATATTCAAAGAAGATGACATGCAAACAAGGAAAACGATCAGACAAAATACGATTAAAATGACTCCATATCTCGCTTGGTCCCATTCCATAAAACTCCATTTTCTAGGGATTCTTTAGCATTTCTTATACAGAATATGACTCAAATTCCTAATTAAAATATTTGCTATATAGAATCTTATAGTTTTAGTTTCAGGCGCCGTTTACTTCTGATAATTTCTTCCGCGAATTTTATTCTACAACACTAAATTGACTACGACACAAAATTTATTGTTAAAAGACGCCGGAACTCGAACTTTTCGGATCGATAAAATCGACAGAATAAATTTAAATTTTGATAGCTTTTGCCAAGTGAATTTAAGGCCAAAATACAATTGGCCAGCAGATGTCGCCCTCCATATACAACTGCGCACACTTTGTTGTTACTTGCTTTTCACAGATAAAACTTTTCATTCGCGCACGCATTCAATTAATTGTTCTTCGAAATTAATATTTTCAATCCTTGGTCTTGAATATTCTGTATTTCTTTGATTTGAATTTTGACAGTCAGTGAGCTACATATAACATTTTTTGTACCCAATTATCATACAATCTAAGCAACACAGCATACGAACTATATTTCCTAACACTTGCTTTAATTGAAGAAATTTAGATTTTATGACATCCCCATAAGATTTCATTTTGCATCAACCACTAAATTTTGTAGGCGAGCTGCCGACAAAAGTTAAATTCGATTGAACTTTTTACGGCTGCAAAGTTGGTCGGATTGATTGTATTTAGAAGCATAGAATCCTATGAGTTTAAAATCTGAAATGTCGCCGTAAATGTTGTGTTGGGCTTTATTCTGTGAGAAATAAATAACATTCGCGAAATAAATTCTGAATAAAATTCGTGGCTAAATTCAAGAAAAAATCGCTATGTAAACGAAACCTAGCAATATATCTACAACTTCGAGCAATGCATAAAAATTACAATATTTTGTTCTTCATTTAAAACAAATTTAATGAATCATTTAATATTTTAACCGACCGAGTGTGAAACATTTATTTACAACATTTGAAAATGTCAACATCAGATTAAAATTTTTTAATCCAATTAATCACACAAATATTCTTAAATTTACAGGTACTACATCTCCAACATCACCAGGCGACCCGCAGCTAGACCTTAAGACATATCCAAATGAACAAACAATCAAAGAAAGTAAGTTAAACTTGCCACCAATTACTTCTCTTTTTTATACTTAGACTTGTGATATAATTTTTTATGTGTATGAAGTTCTGGCTATTTTAAGAACACCATATTTAAAATACCGTACTCGAATATCACATATAGTGAACATTCGACATAGTGAACATCATTTTTTAAAAGCTTTTTTTAAGTTTGCCTTCGTGCTTGCCTGTTTGTTTGTCAGTCAGATTCAAATCTTGCAATCAAATTTTGATCCACTTTCACTTATCCGATAGGCTCAAAATTTTGCACACATACGTAAGTCCGATGACAATACAAAATTTCCTCTACTTTGTCGTTGTAAGGATAAGGGAAGGTCCTGTAAGAATAACGTGATTCTCATTTTCCTCAGATTTTTCGGGAAACATCCCATCTGGTGTTGCTGGGATCGGCAAATCCGATTCTGACATTAAGAAGTGTGTAGGGACAACGGAAGGGCCTGTTAGGATAATGTAATTATCCTTTTCATTTTTGAAACCATCTTTCTGTTTATATACATTTAACCTAAAAAAAATAGAGATACTGGCTTTAGGTGAGACCAAAGTTAACCGTGACTGCGAGTATTTTTTCGTCAAAGGGGTATCGCAATTTATATCCGCAACGATGTGCCTTACTCACTTCTTCCTAACTTAGGGAAATGCGCTAATCCAGAATTTAATTTCATCTGGTTAAAGCTCCATATGCGCAAGCACATCTACCTTTGTTTCATTTATCGAAGCCCTAATTGTTCCACCGAGAACACGTTGGTCGAGTTGGACAAATTGTCTGTCTCCATCAATGTAATTACTGCAACAAACCCTGACGCTGAAATTGTTGTTGCGGGTGATTTCAACGTCCTTAATGATAAGTGGCTTCCTTTCCATTGCTATTCTGATCGTGTTGATTTGCACATGGAACTTTTCGCCGAATCAAACTTGTTGACGCAAATCGTAGACACACCAACGGGAATTCCAGATATTGCAGAACATAACTCATCCATGTCTCTACTACGAGGTGTGCTAAATATGACTTCGACCAAACGATGCCGCGAAAAAACCTGAACTGCCGGAAAGGGCAAAAATCGTTTTGGTCAATGGTGAAAGCGGTAAAAAAACAATCTCACAAAATCTGCAACACCTCCACTAATTTGTGATAATGAAGTGGTTATCGATCCCGTCGGCAAGGACAAATGTTTTAGATGCGAAATTCGCAGCAAACTCGAGTCTCCCGGAATCCAACCAATTGCCACCCCAAGAGATTGTCTCTCCAAAAATTTCGATCCGCAGAAGGCAAATAGTTCAAATTCTGCAGGAGATTGACATGTTTTGAAAAAAACACCCCCATGTTTTGAAAAAATGTGCCGGCACCTTAGCTGGACCTCTTCGCTCCCTATTTTATCACAGCTTGGCATAAAGCTTTGCTGATAAAGATACGAGCTATCGGTATAAATCCTGCTATCTCCAAATGGATTGAGAACTTTGTTTCTGATCGTTCAATATGGGTTGTATTGGATGGATTCAAGTCTGATTTCTTCAAAATTAATGATCTACTGTCTCTCACTCTCAATCCGCTTTACTGTTTCGCTGATGACAGCTCCCTTGATGACTCCTACCATTTCAACTCACTTGCAGAATCGAACGCCGCCATTGCAGTTCGATCGAAACGCAGTGAGCAAATTAGATCCTTGAATTCTGATTTAAACACAATTCTGGCTTGGCGAAAAATCATCCGTGTGAAATACAACGCATCTAAAACCCAATCAATGCTGTTGTCGATGAAATGCGAAAAATTCTCCGAAACGATCGAATTTGTGAGTAAGTCCATTAGTGACTCTAAAAACATCAGAATGTTGGGCATCGAAATAAACGAGAAGCTCCAATGGAGCGATCATATTTTTAAAATAGCAAAGGAAGCATCGCAATGCCTAGGCTTTCTTGGACGCTGCAAAAAATATTTCGCACCAATCGACGTGCTCAGCATCTACAAGACCTACATTCAACCGAGACTTGAGCACAATTCGCACATTTAGGCTGGAGTCCCAAAAACTGCCTTGTAACTGCTGAACCGAATTCAAAAACATGCGATCCGACTGATTGGAGACAAATCTTTGACAGTCTCTCGAGCATCGTCGCTCTGTTGGGATACTCAATATATTCTACAGATATTTCCATGGGAAATGTTCCACCGAAATTTCCCAACTCATTCCTCCACGGTATATTTTCCCGCGAGTTATTTGATTATAAAAGTTCACACCAAGCACCTAGGCCGAGTTCTTTTATTCTCTCAAACGAGCGATTAGATTGATTTCAATCGACCCTAACATCTAGATAATTTTGAGTTGATCTGTTATAATCTTAAATTCTATAACTAAACAAAAATATATTTTTGCACAGAAAAATAGTTTTACAAGCCACAAAATGCGTTAAAATAAAACTAATAAAACTAATTAAATTAATAAAACAATATTTGATTTCCACTTTTATTGCAAATTTTCTTAAAAATAACACAGTTTAAATGTTGTTTTTTTAAATTTTTTTAGGTACTTAACGTTGGGTGAATTTCATTGAATTAACTCTACTGTAATGTTAGGATCTATTTGACCCGAAATAAACTTTTAATCTGCCACCAAATTTATGCCTTATGCAGCAACGCCACAATATTTTGTAATTTTGTTACTTTATTTTAGATCTGCATTTTTTTAGCTTTTTTTAAATTTTAAATAGGGAGAAAATAAAAATTGTTACACTCATTACGTTTCGAGTCTACATAACTCGACACGAAAAATGATTTGTAAAGGGTCTTTCAATTGGGACGCTCGAACTTTGTTAGTTTATAGCGGCCATGATGTTAAAGCAACATCTATCAAAAATTGTTCAGTAGTGTCTGGCAAATCACCATGGAAGGTTATACCGTCGGATAATGTGTACAAAGTGTGCAAATCATCGTATCACCCAAAAATCGGTTGAATGGTTCTCGAGGTACAATGCATGTTTCGTCTCGGCCCAAACTGTTAGTCCAAAGAAGTGTGGCATATAAAGCTTCCATTAAATGCGAATCGTTGAACTCATTAGACCAGCGTTTCGCGAAGCCAAGATCGCAATTAGCCTTGTTGACAATAGCATCAATATGGTCGGAAAAGGAGAAATTAGAGCAGAAGATTACTCCCAAGTCTCTAACTTTTTGTAGTCTATCTAATCGAATTTTGTCTAGAACGTATTGATGAATAGATGTATTCTTATTTCGCGTAAAAGAAATACAGCTATATTTTAAAATATTTAAAGCTAAATTGTTGTCATTACACCAAACATAAAATTTAACTAAATCTTCTTGTAATTTCAATTGATCATTTCATTTCGGCTACGAATAGTTGCAAATATGTTCACGTCTGCATGAACAAGGCATTTCAAGTTTGATGAAATTGAGCTTACGTCGCGTCGTTAATAAATAAATAAATGAATAGAAGCGGTCCAATATGAGAGCCTTGTGGAACCCTCGAAGAGTTTTGTATCTCAGCCGAAACTTTGCCACGAAAGAGTACTCTTTGAGTCTGATTCAACAAATATGACTCCAATCAATTAATAAACCTGCGAAGAAAATTAAGACACATCGGCTTGTATAATAAAATTTTATGATTCATTTTATCAAATGCCTTGCTGAAATCGTTATAAATGCAATGAACTTGGTAACAATTTTCAATTTCGTCGATACAAAAAGTTAAAAACTATAAGACTCGTAGTAGTTGATCTGCCTTTCATAAACCAATGTTCTCGTATAGCGATGATGCACTTACAGTGAAAATAAACGATCAAACTCGAACGATTTAGGTACGGTAGCAAGTTTAGCGATAATTATTTATCAAATCCTTTTTGCCTTTTTGATAAAGAGGTATGATACTCGTATAAGATAGCTCCAAAAGCTGGGAAAAATACCAGATACCAAAGAACGGTTAAATAATGAACGCAATACGGACAATAACCAAGATCCGTTCTTTTTAAGAACGAAAGCGGGAATACCATCAGGACCACTTGTCAAACTGTCATCAAGTCTACTAATCTACAGTCAGTTCAACAAGAAAGGAACCGGCACTTTTTGAAGAACAATAAAAGATATTTACATTGAATATGCTGAGGCGCTTTTAATTAATAAATAGTAAAATCGACACCGTTTTGAAGAATTGCCTGACACCTTCTGGGTATACTGTCGACCAGTTTTTCGGCGTAATCAGTGAGAAAAGAACGCCATATCTTTCGAAGAGCCCTTTAAAGCTGCTCCAAATTGTAAACAGGCTTCCCTGCAAGCTTGTTCTTCATGATTCCCCATACATTTTCAATGAGGTTGGCATCATGAGATTGGGAGGGCCAATCCATCGTAATTATGCCATTTTTCTTCTTCCAGGTTGTGCAGAGGCGACTACGATGTTTTGGATCATTGTCCTCTTGTAAGACCCAATCTTTGTTATTGGATCCAAACATCTTGTTGGCTGATCTTAGGAGGCCACGCTTGTAAATTTGGGTCATCTTCTCCGCGTTCAAATTCTCGGTGAAAAGAACCAGGCAGCCGAATCCACGCTCTGAGAAGCATCTCCGAACATTAACCTTTACCGGATGTTTAACAGTGCGCTGGATAAAATGTATAAATGTGAACTTCTTCGATTCCTTAATTGCTTTTGCAGCCGCGGAACACGACAATTTTGGTACTTTTGGGTGCGAACGTAAAAATACTGCCTCGTAAGGCTTTGCGTGCACAGCGCTCAATTGGCATTATGGGGTTTTTGGGGTTGCTGATCACGAATCCCGTGTAAGATTTTTAAAATTTTACACGGAAGGTCCTGAAAGGATAACGCAAATATCCTTTTTCCAGTTTTTCCCGGGAAAATCGGCATTAGGGGATTTCCGGGATCGCTGACACGGATCCGGTGTTGGAATTTCAAAATTCGGAACAGAAGGTCCTGTAAGGATAACACAGATATTCTTTTTCCCGTTTGTCCCGGGAAAAATCGCATAAGGGAGTTTCCGGGGTCGCTGATCGCGAATCCGGTGTTAGACTTTTAAAATTCTATACGGAAAGTCCCGTAAGGATAACGCAAATGTCCTTTTCTAATTTTGTCTCCGCAAAACTGGCTTTAGGGGGTTTTCGTGGTCGCTGATCACGAATTGGATGTTGGAATTTCAAAATTCTAAACGGAAAGTCCTGTAAGGATAACGCAAATATCCTTTTTCCCGGGAAAATCGGCATTAGGGGATTTCCGAGATCGCTGACACAATTTTAAAATTCGAAACAGAAGGATAACGCAAATGTCCGTTTTCAAATTTTTCTCTCAAAAACTGGCTTTGGGAGGTTTTCAGGGTCGCTGATTACGAATCCGGCGTTTCAGTTTCAAAAACTCTAACAAAAGGTCCTGTAAAGACAACATTTTTTCCCAAAAGTTTTTAAGTTATTTATGGTTTTTTGGCATTCTAAAATTTATACAAAAAACTTTAAGCTGCGAATGAAAGTCACTTGTAGTGGCATATTTCGCATATTTGACACGTTAATGCATATTTCCATATAAATGCATATTTAGTTGTATATTTCACAACTTTCATGAAAACCAAAATTTTTTTTTGTACAATTCAAATTCTTCTACGAAGTATAGTACAGTATTGTATTCATGAAAAATTTCGACCTCTTAATTTTGCCTAAAAAACATTTTCCGATCACTCCTTATCACACACTGACGATTACTTTTGCGATTGAGGCTACTATTGGCCTTTTCGACCAATGAGAGCACAGCTGGCTACGATTGCAGCTACGATTGCCAGTTTAGACTTGAGTCTAATTGGTCGAAAAGGCCAATCGTAGCCTCAATCGCAAAAGTAATCCTTAATGTGATACGGCTATTAGTCGATTGGAGTCACATTACAAAAATGTCCTTCTGTGTGTCAGTCTGTCAGTTTGTGTACAACATTTCTCAAAAACTAATAGAGCTAGAGCCATGAAACTTTATAGGCATCTTTGGTTCAGGAATGGGACGATCGTATCAATTTTTGGTGGAAATCCGTTAACCGGAAGTAACCAAAATGGCGGCTTTTTAAAAATCGCGAATTGTTTTTTCTCAATTTACTCCGAAACTACGCATTTTTAGTAGTGTTAAGTATGACAAAACTTGGAGAAAATAAAATTTCCTACACTTTTGTCTTTTGCTAGAACTCTATCTCAAACTGTTATCGAGATACGCCGTTATTTCAAAAAAATTAGTTTTTTGCCATTATCTCTAAAAAAATGGTTTTTTGCTTACTGTATATGTGAGATGAATTAATGAGAATGGCATTCTGCACAATTTTGTCTTTTACCGTTATCCATTATCTTTTACCGTTATTGAGATATTTTTATTAAAATGTAAAAAATATATTTTTGCGAATTACTTGCAAACTAAGTTTTTCAAAAAAATAAAATTTTCCACATTTTTACCTTTCACCGTAAATCGATATCTTTTACTGTTCTCAAGTTATCTAAAATTTTGTACGTTTTGAGGTCGTCTTTGGTTGACAAAACGATAGCCCTATAGCGTAAATTGCCCAGGGTCGTAGATTTTGTGGAAGAAAGTTTTGTGTTGGCCACAACTGATATTTTTCTACAAGTTTTAACCCCGATTATACCATTTCCTGTCCATTTTTTTTTGTCAGACTATTATTTTTTCAATTTTCCTAATATTCAATGGTATTTTATTTTTTTTTTTCTTTTTCACAAAAGTCGAATTAACTACTATTTTGGGTGAAATATATTTCGGATTTTGAATGTTTTTAAGTGCATATTTTTATTGCCTTTTCGGCCTTTTTTATTTTTGAATGTTTGAACATCTGAAACTTTGCCTTTCCAAGTAAACTGGGGCCATATCGCTGAATACGATACGATTGGTTCAAATCGTACATTTAATGTTGCTAATATATAAGTGTTGTACACAAAAAAATACGCTAAAGCAGTACAAATATATTTCAAGTATTAAAACTTTCACAGTCAAAACCAACCAAATTTAAAACTGAAATTGAATAAATTCAACATATAACAATGAAAACGTGTTGCAATTTTAATAAGGTTTTTTGCAAATTTCAATATTTTTAGAATGTTCTTTTTTGAGTCAACTCAAAAAGGCAAGGTTTTTACTATTTATATTTTTTAGTGTCGTTGTCTATTATAAAACGATATATATTTTTTGGAAAGCGATTTTTTTAACAAAATATAACCCGTTTATACTTGTATATACGTCAGACTAATTTATATTTAAATTTATTTTTTTAACATTAATCCAACTTCAGGATATATTAGGGAGGGTAAGTTTTGCCACTATTTTAAAAGAAATATAGCACAAAATATGAAACATCAGTTGCACCGCTGCCAATGAATTGGCTAAAAACAATTTTTAAAATATTATCAATTATAAATGCTTAATACTAAATTTTAACCATCGACAAAAGTAAAAGTGTCATTTAACCCTTTCCTGCATGATTTTTTTACACAAAAACATTTTTTTAGGTTTCTTTCGCGGGGCAGAAATAACTCATATAAACAAAAAAACCGCGAAGAGTTCCCCAATTTTTCTCAAACTGTGATTTATCAAAAATATTATATAATGAAGTTAATTATATATGTGCAATTCTTTACTAGACATTTCTATAAGTTTTCAAGCTTGGCTAAATTAAGACGCGTGACATAAAATCAACTTTATTATTTCAATCTTTATTCAAATATCAGATTTTGCTAAGAGCTTGGTTCAAATTCGAAACAATGGTTTTCCTGTGTTGAACATCATGCCTACCTGCAGACTTTGGAGAAGTCAATATTTTTTTGCATATCCCTAAAACACAACATTTCCATTTATATCTCTCAAAATATTAAGTTGATCAAAACCACTTTTCCAAAATCGGTGGCAATGATTACTCAATAACCATTTCTTTGAAATTTTGCAGAATTATTACACGTCGTGAGTTTTATTCTGTTAACCTACAATAGTTATATTCAGGGTATTCACAGTCCTCTTTTAATTTTCGGTATTCGGTGTTTTCGGTAATATTAAAAGACTGAAAATATTCTGCTGTGAACATCCCACAGCACAGATTTGAGAACAGCGCTTTTATTTGATACGTGACCAAATCATGAACTGCGAATTTGATTGTAAAATATGTCACATACCTTTAAATCCATGTTTGATGTATTCTTTTGAATTTCTATTGTGGCAACGGCTATCAAAATTGAAAAAATTTGCATCAGTCCGATGAGATTAACAAAAAACCAGCGAGAAAATTTGACAACTAAAAACATTACTAGCGCCACTCGCGGTTGATTCTTGATACCGAATAACCGGGCTGGAAAACACGACTCAAGGCATGTCTACAATTACCGAATCCGGTAATTCATTTTTACATGAACCAAATTACCGTCTCGGTAAAAATCTGTTAAATTTGACTGAATTACCGAGCGGTAAAATTACTCGCAATTTAAAAGAGGACTGTGAATACCCTGAGTGTGTTCTCATTACCGTGCAGGTCGTGTTGTTTCGAGCTCAATGGAGTGACGAGGCCCGTGTCTTTTATCGGGCTACATGAGCTACACGGTAATAATAATACAGTTGAACTGGAACTATTGCAGGTTCACAGAAAAAACTTCACTGCTAATATAGGCAAAGCAAAGCAAATATTAATTCATTTAACATGACTTGAAGGTGGATGTAATTCCTTGAAAACAGTGGCTATTATCAAAAAATAATCAATGCTACTTGAAAACCATGAAAATTGTAGAAAAAACTGGAAAAAAACATTTAACCAAGCCTTGAGACTTATAGAATGTCTTTATTAATTGCACTTTTTGTTATTACACTATTTTTAATATAGTGAAACCTCGATGCGTAAACCTCATTTGTCAAAGCATTAGATCAAAAAATTATACAAAATCGGATATATCATGTTTGATATATCTATATGGTGACAATCAATAATTACTTAAGTCGACTTAAGTCGGTTATTGGTCGGAAATCAACTTAAGCGGTTAAAAACCTGTTTTAGTAGAATTAAAAATTGTTCTTGGTGCCGAATAAGGTTTATTTGGTTTTCTGGACGTTTCATTTAGAAATTAAAAAAAAAACGATTTTCGGATTAGGAAATAGCTGAACTTATAGACATCATTAACAGAAAGTCGACCGTGGAAAGAGTTGATTAATTAAAACGATTGTATGCATTTTCTTCGGATTTATTTTATTAATATTATAATTCTAGTGTTTATTTAGACAATTGTGCATTAAACTTATATTTGCTACCACCTAATTTATTTGAGGACAAATTTTAAAAAAAATATCATATATGATATACGATGCAGTAAAGGGTTAAATTAGTTCAACATTCAAATAAAGAGCAGCAAAACACAATTTATGCTTTTTTCAAACTTCCCCTATTATATTTATTAAAAATCGATTCTTTAATTTTTATTGTTTCTTCCAAAATTAAAAAGGTCGCGAAGTTGTATTCAGATGTCGAGATGAAGGACCAAATCGTTCTCCAGTTCGTTGGACCAGACCAGGAGGAAGACCACTACCACCTGGGTCTGCTGATAAAAATGGCCGATTAGAAATACCAAATATTCGAGTAAAAACCTTTATTTATTTTAGAATGAATTGCCATCATATAGATTTTCTGCTTTTAGGTTGAAGATTCTGGCGAATATGTTTGTGAAGCTGTTGGTCATGCTCAACATATTCAAGGTCAAAGAGTAATGGTGCATTTAACTGTGGAAAAATGTAAGAGACAAAATAGTTTTATTTTTTATTTTTTTTAAATTAAGATACGTCAAATATTGTAAAATAACGTTTGCAAGTTAAATTATGGACAAAGTTCTGATTTTTTTTTGGACAATACTGTAAATCCAATTCTTAAACTTTTCGGGAGAAAACTATCGGTATTAATTGCTGTTTAAACCAGAGATAGTCGACTTCGAGCTAAAAGTCTACCAAAAATCACTTTGCACCTCAAATTAAGCTGGTAGACTTGCACTTGATCAAAATCGACTTTTATGATCGGCTCTCATATTCGACTTTCATGGTCGACCTGTCTTTGAAATTTATACGATTTCCTGAAAGAAAGCTGTATCTGAACGGGAATCATTAAAAAAATTTCGTTCGATTATCTGAAATTACACAAATCGTACGCTGAGAAATACAGCTTTCTATGGTCTTGAGTTAATTAAACTATTATAACTTGTTTTCCTGCAGATAAATAGTATTAAATCAGCCCTCTGCAGCCATGTGCACCAAGGGCAACTTCGAGGCTCAAATTGCCCTTCTATCCATCGATTCTTCATGCTACCCGTTTCATTCTGGCTTATACGCAAACTGCATACATACGCATATGAAAGAAATAATCTGTCTCACTTTGCATATAACCCGTTCTGCTTCCACTTGGGCATTTTGCATATCATGGAGCTTTGCTGAGTTCTAAGTGAGGCCATTTATGCGAGAGATTTTTATTAGCTCAGTTGTCATTAGGACATTGACTGAAGCGGTGGTGTATTTCACACTGCTGAAAATCATGAAAAATTTAACACTGTTGAAAATCATGAAGCGTTCTGTCTCAAAAGACGACACGAATTTTGGACATGATTGTTTTCTTATTCGGTGTGATAACACAATGCAATGTTTACTATGATTTCAGGAAATTAAAACAATAAAAAAATACAATTTAAATATGCATTTTCAGTCGTTTCATAAAATATCAATTGATCAAATTAATGTTTCTGGTTTTATGAAATTATTTTTATTTTTCGATTGTAATTCGGAAATTTAATATAAAAGTTTTTCATTATCAAAACTTTTTTTAACGTAAAGTAAAACAATTAACAGTGTCAAAACCAAGCATAACGAAAAAGAGCTTTCAACAAAGTGGCTCGGAGAGTAAGCCATATAAACAAGTAAATCGCTTGTCAGTGGTAGTGGATGCCCGAGAACTTTCAAAGCTTTCCTGGCCCTGTATTAAATATAATACTGAATTAATATGTGTCTATAAGATAATTAAAAACGAATTGCATCAAATTAAAGAGCAGCCCTGAAAAGCCCAGGAACATATCGTAACTTAAAACTCGAAAAACCTACATACAATTAAATCTCAGGCGACAAAATGTCCTTGACTGAATAAAATGTCCCCTTTCCCTGACCCTCAGTTGACGAATTTTTATACGATCGTGATATTAGATAGAAATTTTTAGACTTACATATACAATTCAAAACATAACAAAAGATATAATTGCCAATCTGGCAATTATTGGAGACCGGTATGGTGATATTCGTATCAAAATTCGAACAGTTGTACCAAAATTCCACTTTGAAGTCAAACTTTCCAATAAGATTTTTTTAAATTTATTCCAATCGGATTTTGATGTATGGGAGTTTTATGTAGAATTATATCCTAAATAACTTTTGTTCTTGCTCTTTTTTGATTAGATGCACCGTTTTTGAGATATGCACAAAAAACGTTTTCGTTCGTATGGTCCATTTTTGTCCATTAACGAACTTAGCCTCGCATCTTACGAAAAACGAATCTGCGCAAAATTTCAAGTCTCTAGCTCAATCCGCGCGCCCGCAATCCGCAGACAGATGGACAGACAGACGGACAGACGGATAGACGGACAGACGGACGAACATGCAAAAATCAAATTTTTTAATCATTCTAAACTCACTGGTGTAATTCATTTTTGTGTGTGATAACTGGATCTTGGCGTTACAAACGGTAAGGCAAAGTTAGTATACCCTTTGGTTTCACCATAAGGGTATAAAAAAGAGGTGTAATTCTTCTATGTATAATTTTCATCACCACTTTTTCGTCGATGTTTATTCGAGATCCGTGATCATTATACAAGAAACTAATTGGTCAGAAAATTAATCATTAAACGTTATGGTGTGCCCAACGTAATAAACGTAGATAATTCGATAGTTACAATAAGAATCTTTCTTATAAAAGAACTTTAAAAGTGATGTGAATTTGTATGTATATTAAAATAAAAAAAGGTGTTAAATTGTTAATAGCGTGATTAGTAAATTCAGTTATTTTAAGAGTTTCGCATGTCGATATATAAGTTTTTATACCCGTATGGTGAAACCAAAGGGTATATTAACTTTGCCTTACCGTTTGTAACGCCAAGATCCCGTCATCACGCACAAAAATGAATCACACCAGTGTGTTTAGAATGATAAAAATAATTCATATTTCCCAGAAAACAAGCAAAACAAATTTTTTTTCCACAATATAATAAAATATATGTAATTTGTAATTCTATACATCTATGATAAAGATTTATTGGGCAGTAACTTTATTCATTTAATCAATTTGATGCAAGCAGCGTGGGGATTTGACAAATATTTCCGACCATCTAAGAAAATCAAATATGGAACCGTTCCTCATATTGGGTTTGAATTTTTTGGACCAGGTACCGAAACCTATTATTTTGTCTATTATTTTGCCTATTATTTTGTAAGATATCAATTTTTAACCAACAAAAATATTTTTATCCCAAACTTTTCGCTGCAAAAAAATCATTCAAATATATTTTGGAAAATGGTAATTAAGACAACGTTTATGTACAATAGAAAAACTTAAATTACAGTAAATTTTTTAATACATAAATTTCTGATTGTACATGCCAAAAATTTCAGACAACCCTATTGTTGATCGTCCGCAATCAGCGTGTGGGTACCATCAGTCTACCTGCATGAATGGAGACTGTATCGCCAAAAACCAAATCTGTGACGGTATTCCACATTGTGCCGATGGTTCCGACGAGCACGGATGTAGCCGGCTTAGCGACTGCGAACCAAACCAGTTTAAGTGCAAAAATACTAAATGTGTCGATCGAGTGTGGCGTTGTGATGGTGACAATGACTGTGGAGATAACTCCGATGAAGAAAGCTGCGACCCGAATCCTACTGGGTCCCCGTGCCGATATGATGAATATCAATGTCGTAGCGGCCAGTGTGTTCCAAAGACATTCCACTGCGATGGTACCTCTGATTGTCAAGACGGAAGTGATGAAGTTGGATGCAGTATGTGCAAAAAAAATTCGAAATTTAAAAAACTTTCTAAATGTAAACAAAAACTACGTGATTTTCAATTTTAGGAGCACCTGAGGTTGTAGAACCGCCGCCCCCTTTGGTCAACTTACCAGTTGGTGGCGTATTAAATATCACATGTAGAGCAGTTGGCACTCCACCACCTGTTATTGTGTGGCGTCTTAATTGGGGCCATGTCCCAGAAAAATGTGTATCTACCAATCAACAAGGTGTAGGCGTACTTACATGTGGCAATATGCAAACCCGTGATTCTGGTGCATATTCATGCGAAATAATAAACACTAAGGGTCGAGTTTTTGTTACTCCAGACACCATAGTGACTGTAGTTTCTGATGAGCCAGATGTATGTCCAGCCGGATTCTTCAATTCTCTGGCGAGCAAAAGAGACGAATGTATCAATTGCTTCTGTTTCGGAGTAGCAAACCAATGCAAGAGTGCCAATTTGTACATTTATTCGGTAAGTATTTATATGAGAAGAAAGTAAATATAATTGATGCAGTCACCTCGATAACTCGAACCTGGAGGATATACAAAAACCATCGAGGATGTCGAAGTTCATTTTCTATAGATCGAGTCAGTTTTGTGATTTTTTTTCCTTCGCAGCTTCAATTTTTAAAAAAACAATTAGTTTATGCGATGCCACATCATATATTTTATTTGTGAAATTGCCAATAACTAATTTTTACTGTGTTTTTAGCTGGATCCTCCAGTAACTTCCCAGCAAGTACTCGGAGTGGAATTACCACAAAATGGACATGGAGATTTAAAAATCGGTCAATATTCAGGCCATAACTTAATGGTTTTACGACATGGCGTCCAATTCCGTGCGTCGGATATTCCATACACTCGGGAATCGCCCTACCTTGCTCTGCCTACTGAATATAAAGGGAATCAGTTGAAATCATATGGGGGCTATCTGAAGTATGAGGTACAATTCATTGGACATGGTCAACCGACTGATGCCCCGGACATAATTTTGATCGGTAATGGTTACGTTCTTTCTCATCGATCAAAACACAATATCCAACCACATAATCGTAATCATATTTCGGCGCAATTCGTTCCTGGCAATTGGTTGAAAACCGACAATCGTCAAGCTTCTCGAGAGGAAATCATGATGGCTCTGGCCGGTGTAGAAAATATTTTGCTTCGTCTTCAATACACAGATTCATCGGAACGCGAAGTGGAGTTACTTCACATTACGATGGATTCTGCTGCAGTCGATAATCGTGGATTAGGGTCAGCTTCTCTTGTTGAACAGTGCACATGTCCGGTTGGATACATTGGATACTCGTGTGAGACTTGTGCACCAGGATACGTACGTCAAAGAGGTGGTGCCTGGTTGGGCCGCTGTGTTCCAGAACCCCCTCCAATTTGTCCTGATGGATATTACGGAGATCCTAGTAGAGGAATCCAATGTCAGCGTTGCCCGTGCCCACTCACAAATGCAGAAAATAATTTTGCCCACAGCTGTAACCTTGAACCAAATGGCGAAGTGACTTGTCACTGCCAACGCGGATACACCGGATCTCGTTGCGAGCAATGCGAGCCAGGATACCACGGTGAGCCTATGATGCCTGGAGGTCGATGCACTTCCACTCCGATTCCAGGATGTGATCCTCGTGGAACTCTGGAGACTGTTGACAGGACATGTAAATGCAAAGATCATGTTACCGGTCTATATTGCGACAAATGCTTGCCGACTTCTTTCCATCTAAATGATTTCTCTCCATCTGGGTGCATTGAGTGTTTCTGTATGGGTATCACTACGCAGTGTTCCAGCAGCCAATGGCATCGCGACACTGTTCAATCGAGATTTAGTGGGGGATGGTCCGAACATGGATTCTCACTGATCTCTGATTATGAGACACCGATTCCATCCAATCTTCAAATTACCCAAAGAGCCGATAAACTAAGCTTCTATGGTCGACCAGACGATAGCGATGTCCTATATTGGAGTTTGCCACCTAAATTTTTGGGCGATAAGGTTACAGCATATGGCGGAGACTTGAATTACACGATAGAATATAGTCCACAACCAGGAGGATTAATGTCCAAAAACAATGCACCCGATGTTGTGATAAAGAGTGTAAGTGCTCTAAGATTTTCCTATTTACTTTTTTATGCTCTTGTATTTTCATCCCTTTTTGATGTAGGATAACGATATTGTACTTCTACATCACCGAAAGGGTGAAGTCTTCCCCAGAAAGCCGCAAACCTATGCAATTCCAATTATCGAAATCGATTGGCAGCGGGCTGACGGACGTTCTGCTAATCGTGAATACTTGCTAATGGCCTTAGCTGATATCAGTGCAATTTACATCAAAGCCACATACACCACAGTCACAGAAGAAGCATCGCTGAATCACGTCAGTTTAGATACCGCTACTCAGGCCAATATTGGAACTCAACGTGCTGTTGAAGTGGAGCAATGTGCTTGTCCCGCTGGATATACCGGACTTTCTTGTGAGGATTGCGCCCCTGGTTACAAGCGATCAGAAGAAGGACTGTATCTGGGCGTTTGCGATCCATGCGAATGCAATGGGCACTCCAATGAGTGTGATGCTGAATCTGGAAAATGCTTTGTAATTAGTTTGAAGTTAAATGACTGCGGTTTTTTTTACCAATTTCTGTTATTCAGGGTTGTAGAGATAATACGGGAGGCGATTATTGTGAACTTTGTGCTCCAGGATTTTATGGAAACGCAACCCAAGGAACTCCATACGATTGCAGGCCAGACAGTGGAGAAAGCAGTGTATTGTGCAGCCATTGTGATGCACGTGGTACGTCAAGCTGCTCTGATGGACACTGTAGATGCAAAGAAAATGTTTTGGGCTCTAACTGTGATTATTGTCGCCAAGGAACTTTTAACTTACAAGAATCGAACGCACGGGGTTGCTCTGAATGCTTCTGTTCAGGCGTTACTACTTCTTGTTCCCAGTCTCGCTATTCTCGAGAACAAATTCCAATATATGTTGGCATTGATCAAGTTACTTTAGCGGATTTCGAAGGAAATGACACAATTCGGGATGGTTTTCAAATAGATCTCGCTACCAATGAAATTTCACATAGATTTAATGCATACAGTACTTATTTCTGGAGCTTACCGCAACGATTCTTGGGAAATAAAGTGAAATCATACGGTGGCAATTTACAATTTATTTTAGATGCTCAAGGCTACGGGGATTATATACCGGATCAAGATATTATCATCCGTGGAAATGGAGTTACTCTAGTTTATACACGTCCACACAATTTGGAACATGAACAAGTACGTTGTAACTCTACAGACTCAAAATTATGGGATAACTTTAATATATTTTTATAACAATATAGTAAATGGAATGCAAAATCTGTTTAGGCTTTTTATTGTACATGCCTTGTATTGCATAAATATTTTTGTTTTCGTTTCAGCACCAAGGCTTATTAAAATATTTCATGTCCTGAGAAATTGTGTTCCGCGGTCGAATCGATTACTACTTCAATTTTTGGTCTATAGCAAAAATTTTGTTTGTTGAATTCTATATGGGAAAAGCTATAGAAACGCAAAGGAAAATGGAAGAATTCAAAAGTTGTTCATTAAAAAAAGTTTACAGTGTATTATAAAATGCCTATGTGCTTCTAAAGATAATGTAATTCTAAAACTTCATTAAAAATTTCAAGTCAATTGGTCAACCATTGATTGGTTCGGCCGCGGTAGACTATTCATCAGGAGAGGTTCCAGTTAACCTTGAGACTACCGCAATTTTTTCATTAAAATCATTGGTACACAATTCTTCAGGAGAGTATTCTCTAAATTAAAATTAAAGGTATTCGTTTTGAAATCTACATTTTGCGTGATGTCGGCAAAATTGTATGTAGACAATCTAAAAGATAATAACCTCTGGTGCCGCCATTTAAAAATAAATGAAATTGTTTATGCAGTGCAAGGCATATACAATAAAAGCCTTCAAACAGATTTTGAATTTCATTTACTATATTATTACAAAAAATGTCAAGGTTACTTCTTGGTTTTGGGTCTTTAGAGTGGTAATACCCCTTTAAAAAATTGTAGAATCATGCTTTGACCCATTTTTTAATTGGCTTTTTTTTGCAGAGTTTAACAGTTAGGCTTCATGAAAATGATAGGTGGCAAAAACTTGAACGCACCGGCCTGCAGCAAGCTAGCCACCACGACTTCCTCACCGTTTTATCCGACGTAAGACACGTTTTAATTAGAGCAACACTTCGATCACCAACAACAGAGACACGGATCAGAAATGTTATTATGGATACTGCCGTTGATGGCCAATTCGGACGAGAAGATGCGAGTGACGTAGAAGTTTGCAACTGCCCACTCGGCTATGAAGGAAGCAGTTGTGAAGTACAATATATCTACAATAGCTCTTCTTTTGCATTTTTTTAACACTTTACTCAATTTAGTCATGCGCGCCACTTTACTATCGAGATTCTTATGACCGCAATGGTGCCTTTGGATCCTGTAAACAATGTCCATGCAATAACAATGCTGAATCGTGTAGTCTTCATCCAAGCGGTCAAGTTCAATGTAACTGCAAACATGGATACGTTGGTGATCAATGTCAATATCAAGGTAAAATATCAGTAAAATTCTTTTTTTTTAAACCTCCCTATCTTAAATACATCATTTTTTCAGTTCATTTAATACATTTGCGTAAAAGTGCGATTTAATCAGTGTTTATGCTGAACTGGGCATTAAGCTATTCATAAATGTAAACTCAGCAAAAAGAATATTTTTGTTAATGAACCTCTCTATATGTTAAAAGAAAATTGCAAGTTCTTGTGAAAATCAAGTTAAACGATTACCTATATTGACATAAATATAAATATATTATTCGTCTTGCAATGAATAAGGCAGCTGAAATAATACCGATATAGAAAAAGCGTTACTTACTAAAGGCACCCTTTTTTGCATTAATTCGTGAAGTTGAGAGTGTGGGGCGGGAAGAAGCGACAAAGTGTAAGGGAATGTGTAATACTCCGAAAGTAATTGTGAACATTATTCAGCCTAATCACAAGAAAGAGGGTTTGCTACGATATTATATCTGTGCCAACAAGTCATATATCTGTGCCAACAAATCTAAGTTCGTTTTTAGGACAAGCCATATTGCTCTATCGAATAACGTAAATACAGTTCTTTTGGCTTAATTTGAAAATCGAGTTAGACCCTTAATATTTGTTGGCATAGAAATAACAAGTTTTATGGGTGTTTTATGTTTTCAAATTACAACAAAAATTGCGCTGCATGCAAAACTTTTAGAAACAAACATAACACATAACAAATTAAGGAAAATGCATTAAAGGCAATAATTTTTGAAGAAAATCTTTAGGTTTCGAGGTCAATTTTTTCCAACGCAAGTACAGTGAATGTGAAACCCCAACTGGTTGAAAAGTTAGCCCGGGGGCAGAAAAAACGACGAATTCTGCAAGGTTCTTTATACAGATATCTCTAATGGTGGTTGCTTCAATCTGCGAAAATTGCATCCAGCTGTTTTTCAAAACTTACAATCTTTAAAAAAAATTTTTTTTGAATGATTTAGCTCTAGTTGGGTTGCATCTAACCAAATCTGTGGTCACAAGGAAAAACTGCTTAAGTCGAAAAAGCGTGTTTTGAGTAATTTGGGTTTAAAGTTTTGATATATTTCTGGAAAAAGTTGGTTATTCTTTTAAACGAAAAATGTTTTCCAGTTTAAAGTAAACACATTAAAGACTACTTTAAACTCAAAAGAATCCTTAAATCCAATTTGGTTAAAGTGTTATCATAAAAAAGGCGTTTCTTCCATATTATGAATAAGTTTTTCCAAAACCATAGTAAAGTAAAACTGACTTAGGTTATATGGTTTTTGCTCTGCCATTCCTCAGAGGGGTACAGCATGAAAACCAAACTTTGACAGGCTATAGAACTGGATATGGAGAATTCAAACATTCACCAACCTTTAAAAGTAGGTACATAACTCGACTTAAGCGGTTTTTCATTGTGACCACAGAAATATCAACATTTTTACTTTCCTCTGCTTTTTACGGAAAGTAATGTATTCATGACGGAAACCTAATTGAGAACTGAAGCATATAGAAACTTTTAGTACGAAATCAGTTTCAGGCATTCAGGCTGTCGGTCTATATGTCTGTTGATTTATCGATCTGTCCGTTGTACGTATCTTAAATAACTCGAGAATGCGTTGATCTAGCGATATGAAATTTTTTTTTGAATAAGTTTTACGAAAATCAAAGTTTTCTATCAACTCTTGGAAGCGTAATGTTTGATATAACGGATACCTCCCATACAATTTCTTTGAAAACATACAGTTTATTTGGGAAAAAATGAATATAAAGAAATTTAAAGGATATAATTTTTTTTGTCATTTTTTGCTTTAACGTTTTTACTAGAGATACGTATTAAACTAGAGATAGTTCTTAAGATATTTAAAAAAAAAAGTTTTTTGAAAATTTCTCGGAAACTATGCGCTTTTGAGAAAAAAATGAATATAACCAAAGGCCATAGAGGGATAAGGGAACAAAAAGTGCCCCCAGAGATAGAAGCTTGAAATTTTTTCCGTAAGTTGCCACCATTACAATAAATATTTTCCCAAAATTTCAATCCAAAAAAACGAGTAGTTTTGGAGAAAAAAAATAAAACATGATTTTTTTGAAAAAATTCTAGCTCCGTAACGGGTTAACCGATTTTGATGAAACTTGTCGCAATTTTTTCGTTGAAAGTCATAGTTTTCAAAAAAAATTATAGCAAAAAAATTAAGTGTGAGGAACCGTTAGGAAAAAATATTTTTTGTTTTTAAAAAATTATAACGGTAACTTAACGGTTTTGCACTACTTTTATTTTTTTCTCAAAAACTCCTTAATCCCTTACCTACAAAACAAAAAAAATTACAAGGCAATCGGAGAGGTACTTCATATTCAAAAAAAATAAAATGTGAAGGTAAGTCACATTATCATATGGTGAACTCCACCTCAACTCATACTCACGTTTACAGTCATGTTCGATTTCTTAACTTTTTTCATTTGGATGTTGTTAGGGACTTAAAAAAAAAGTTACCCGTATTTTTTTGTTTGGTGGAATAACGTCCGGTAAGCGGAGGGGAGAGGATCAAACTCGGCGAAAACTGGAAATCACAAAAACTTTAAAAATTTGTAACTCCTGAACGGCTTTACCGATTGAACACTTTGGAAAGGTAATTAAATTTCCTTGTCACAAAAAATACTTTTTGATTCCCTCCCCTCACCGTCGTATTGTAAAATTCAATTTAGTGACAAAATTTAAAGTATCTCGAGAAAGAAATTTTTTTTTCTTTTGAATTTTTTTCTGTAAATACCTACCATTATACCATACAAATTCGTAAATCCGTTGTTGACTTTCTAATGAATTTAAAAAAAAATGAACACAAAAAAAGTTTATACATTTTACTGAGTTTCGATTGGTTTTTATGTTTTATGTACATAATATTATTGCAATAGTTTTAGGAGAATAATATTAATCAGAAATTCATTTAAAAGAAAAACTTTCAAATATATCACAATTAGAAATTTTTTTTTACTTTGATAAAGTTTCCGTCTGGAATAAATCTATGAAAATTTTGAGCTCCTTCTTTTTTTGAGTTTTTTTTTGAGTTTTTACACTTTCAAACCTTCTTTGAAGTTGTTGTTTTACCTCATATTTTCTCTGTGTTATAAATTCAAAAGCTGTTTGTATATTTAAGCCTATTTGTCTAATTGTACAAATCTTGAGCTGTTGTTATAGTGTGGCGAAACTCAAAATTTTCACGGATTTATTCCAGGCGGAACCTTTCTCAAAGTAAAAAAAAAATTCTAATTGTGATATATTTGAAAGTTTTTCTTTTAAATGAATTTCTGATTAATATTATTCTCCTAAAACTATTGCAATAATATTATGTACATAAAACATAAAAACCAATCGAAACTCAGTAAAATGTATAAACTTTTTTTGTGTTCATTTTTTTTTAAATTCATTAGAAAGTCAACAACGGATTTACGAATTTGTATGGTATAATGGTAGGTATTTACAGAAAAAAATTCAAAAGAAAAAAAAATTTCTTTCTCGAGATACTTTAAATTTTGTCACTAAATTGAATTTTACAATACGACGGTGAGGGGAGGGAATCAAAAAGTATTTTTTGTGACAAGGAAATTTAATTACCTTTCCAAAGTGTTCAATCGGTAAAGCCGTTCAGGAGTTACAAATTTTTAAAGTTTTTGTGATTTCCAGTTTTCGCCGAGTTTGATCCTCTCCCCTCCGCTTACCGGACGTTATTCCACCAAACAAAAAAATACGGGTAACTTTTTTTTTAAGTCCCTAACAACATCCAAATGAAAAAAGTTAAGAAATCGAACATGACTGTAAACGTGAGTATGAGTTGAGGTGGAGTTCACCATATGATAATGTGACTTACCTTCACATTTTATTTTTTTTGAATATGAAGTACCTCTCCGATTGCCTTGTAATTTTTTTTGTTTTGTAGGTAAGGGATTAAGGAGTTTTTGAGAAAAAAATAAAAGTAGTGCAAAACCGTTAAGTTACCGTTATAATTTTTTAAAAACAAAAAATATTTTTTCCTAACGGTTCCTCACACTTAATTTTTTTGCTATAATTTTTTTTGAAAACTATGACTTTCAACGAAAAAATTGCGACAAGTTTCATCAAAATCGGTTAACCCGTTACGGAGCTAGAATTTTTTCAAAAAAATCATGTTTTATTTTTTTTCTCCA
This sequence comes from Chrysopilus asiliformis, assembly GCA_964034945.1. NCBI lineage: Eukaryota > Metazoa > Arthropoda > Insecta > Diptera > Rhagionidae > Chrysopilus > Chrysopilus asiliformis. The sequence continues at coordinate 40,324,982 of OZ035963.1, forward strand.
AAACTACTCGTTTTTTTGGATTGAAATTTTGGGAAAATATTTATTGTAATGGTGGCAACTTACGAAAAAAATTTCAAGCTTCTATCTCTGGGGGCACTTTTTGTTCCCTTATCCCTCTATGGCCTTTAAAGAAAATAAAATTCCCTGTAATTTGGCGGCTTTTATGTATTGTATAACGGTTCTCGAGATATTTGGAAAAATATTATTTCATACATATTTTTTCTGAAACTAAAGAGGAAAGTTTTGTGTTGATCAGAACTGATATTTTTATTTCCTTTCGTCATTTTGTTGTATAATTAGGGCAACTACATTTTATTGCGGGACAAATGTTTGATGTTTCGAAATAAATCAAGAAGTACTCAACAAGGCTAAGACCGTTCGTTTTGGAATCCGTCCAGAAGGGAACAATTCTTTAAAAATCTGACTCGAAGACTAAAATTTGTAGGCTTCAAACCAAATCGAAAAATTCGGTACAAAATTTTTGTTTTTCGGGACGACGCTAATTAGTCCCAGCTAATCCGAAACGTATCCTCAACCTGTGTATAATTGAACTATTGGTACTTTTTTTATAAATACATCCCAAGTAACCTTATAGGTCGTAAAGTGGACACTTCGTCTTCAAAGGCGTCCCTATTGGTCGTAATGTCCACGACTTTGTCGACACTAGGTCGAACTATCGTCGACCTATCGTCGACAGTGGGGAAGGTCCGCCGGACCACGAAGTGCCCTATTTCACGCCCTGTAAGGCATCACGACTTTGAAAGCCAAAATAGGGCATTGTTTTACCATGACGAAATATTTTTTTGACATTTCATCTGGCGACATTATTTGTCTTTCTCTATTCTATAGGCCGCATGAGGAGAGAAAGATAAGACAAGAATCATAAAGTTTAATGGATATATTTTGTGGAAAAAATCGTTCAAAATAATTTCATACGGTGATGTTAAGGTTTTTTGTGGATTTTATTGTCACAATTCACATGCGATTTAAAGTTTACGTAGAAAGTGGTTTTGCCAGGAGCTCTATTTACGTGGGCCGTAGCAATTCTCGATTTTAGTGATATAATTTGAAAATTATTTATTCAAAGAATTTTCTTTTTTATTCGATTTCAATAAAATTCTTGTAAAAATAAAGTTATGCTGTGTACCCAAACACATAAAATTACTTTTTATTCGATGTTTTTCCATATTGTGCTTTAAAAACAGATTTAGTAGGAATGTTTTTTTTTTCATTTCAATTTCAAAAAGATTTTTTTTTCCATTTCGATGAACGTCATGGCGGCTCGCGCCGTGAATGCTAGAAGCATATTCGAAGTATGCTAGGAACAAGCTCGAAGCAGATATTCATCTGCGCATACTCGAAACATGCTCGAAGCATTCTCAAATAGGGCATTGGAGTGTTCTCAAAGGCATTATGCCCTATAAGGCATTTCGTGGACGAAAGGTGGAAGGTTGGTCTTATAAGGCAGGACGACTATGAAGGCGTCTGGAGGACACTACGACCATGAAAGCCAAAACAAGGCATTCGATCATTAAGACTATCAGGGCATATATTTAGGTCACTCGGACCGCTTGACGACCACTGCAAATGCCTTGAAAGGCATCACGCCTTATAAGGCGGATTCGCTGGTCTTGGTGTGGTCGTAACGACCAATTTTAAGACACCACGCCCTAATCCAAGTCATTATGCCTTATCTGGTTGCTTGGGACACACTCGATATGAAAGGGATTAAGTTCGAGTATCCAAATAACCACAAGTTCTTTTGAATTCATAACTCACGAATGGTTTGTCGCAGGTGCCCAATTTTTATATCGAAATTTACTAATATTTCCTCAGCAGCAGTGACGTGTAGACATGGGTAACGCAGTAAAATTTCGTGCGCTGATACAGTAGCGCAAGCGCAGTACACTGTAGCAGCGCAGTGCGTTAACGCAATTGCGCCATATGGCGAACCGGTTGGAACCATCGTCATTATGGCTGCGCTTTTTTGCCGCGCTGTCAATTCGTTGTGTGAAACAGTCAATTTTTCGATCAAGAGGAGGAACAAACAAAATAATTTTTCTTGGTAAACCACAATCCAAGTAAGTAGTGTTTTTGTGATTTCATTCTCTACAAACAGAAATTTAGCTACTTAAATATTTTATCATATGATTTCAGCTTAGTTTATACTTATACAAACTAAACTAAAATCATATGATAAAATACAAGTTGACATAACTATGAAATCATGTTTTACTTTTCATTATTATCATTATGCGTAATATTATCATTATGCGTAAACAACATTTAAACCGCATACAAGCCTAACATGAGAAAAACAGCGCAGTGTTGTTTGGTTGCGCTAAGCAAATGTGACCTTAATTTTTGTTATTTACGTATCAGCGCCCTAGCGCAGTATACTGTATCAACGCAATGGCGGAACGCAGCGCTGCGTTACCCATGTCTGTGGCGTGCTATTTTTTCAATATTAAGTTTCTGTTAAAAAATTTAAATCATTGTAGACTGTAATCCAAATAATTTATTAATAGCAAAGCAACCGAATAGCCAGAATTTGAATTCGAAAGTAGAAGGCCGAAAATATCTACTAAATGATTTTCATTTCGATACTACTTTGTAAGTATTGCTGGAAGTGCCGGTATCGACTTACCGGAATCATTTCAATTTTTCTCGAATATTTCTGTGGTCACAAGTTGTAAGGGCCTACCTCGACTTTAGCCGTTTTCAATGTTTTTACAGAATCGTGTTCTCCTTCCAAAATGCTCTTAATTCCACTAACCCGTTAGTTTCTACGACCATTTTTGACCGTTATAGGCTACTACATCAAATGGCTAAAGTCAAAAAAATTCCAAGTTGCATTTGGAAGAACGGCTAAAGTCAGATGCCATATATTTTTGTATAGACTTAATCCACTCTTATGGGCGCGAAGCTGCATTGATTTGATCGTTTTTGCACGTGGAATAGTGGCTTAAGTCGAATTAGTTCATTCTTCGGTTTTAATTTTTCCGAAACGAGCAGGCTAAAGTCTGTTTTAGCCTCTTTTTCAAATCGGGGTGTAGGTTTTTAGAGGCTTAACTTGACTTTAGCCATTGATTGTAGCCATTTCTAAGACATAAAAAAATTTTGAAAGAGTGGCTAAAGTAAAATAATCCTTAATTTCTCTGAAAATATTAAGTTTGAATAAACCAGATTAAACCAATCGTAAAAAGCTTATTTTTCATAACGTTTTGTAGTTATAGGTTTTTGAATTCGGTTTGATACCCCTTTGCCACCAACAGTTAAAATTTCATAAATATTAAAATGCTTCTCCTGAAAAATGAAGAAATTCGACTTAAGCCCTTATTACTTGTGACCACAGATTTAATTGAAGAAATAGTTTCTCCACCAGTTTTTTGATTGCGCATCCGGAAGCCATCATAAATACCATTAAATTCTTCTCATACACATTAACCAACTGCACAACTTTCAAATCAGAAAGCAATTGAGTAATGGCGATTTTCCTGTTTTGGTTTGCTATTTACCTTTGATCTGACTGCGTTTGGAAAAATATAGCGAACATCAGTCGAACAATGCAATCGTACAAGGAAATGTAGTAAAAACCCGAACATATTTCTGATTCGGTACGCTGCCTGCTACCGCGCTGTAAGCAATATTAGTTCGCCATTTTCTGGAGAACCCAAATTCATTCTTATGTGTGGTTACTTCTTTTGAACTTTGTGTGTAATGAAACGATTTTCATTATGGACGTTCTGTGTTTTCACTGTTCTTTGACTCGCTGTAAATTGGAGAATACTCAAGTTGGTCGAAATCCGAAAGAGCATTGAGTTTTGATCATTGCTGGAGATTTCAGATTTGGTCTATATTGTGTAATGGATATGCCGAGTGTTGGATATATTTTGTGTACTTATGAGAGAAGAACATAAGCATAAATTCTCGCAGTGTTGCGTTGGTTGGCATATTATGGTGTGGAATTCTTAAACCAACCAATCCCGCAAACACCCAATTAAATATAATTAAAAAACCCAATAAGATCTAGCACAAAATGTTTGATTTTCATCTACTACATAAAATTGAATTTTTGTGTCACGACTTGATCCGAAAACTACTCAACCGATTTTGATGCGGTTTTTTGTTAAATGTAGCTAAGATATATGGGAAATTTATAGGCTATTTGGAGTTTTGCTACCCTCACTCCTTTTTCCCCGGGAACATTTTACGGTATTACAGCTAAACATATAGCCCGATATGGTTGAAAATTTACACGATAATGCCGAAAATGTACACAATGCTTGATATGTTGAGAAGCAGGTTTCAGTGCTGGACAAATGAACTGTCAGTAAAAACTCTCTCACACACTAACCTCTCCCACTTCTATTTAGCGGACCCCTTTTCCTAAATGGATTTTAACAGAGTTTGCTGTGTTGGGTTGTACGTCAAACCACTCCTTCCCGCATGTTTCTTCTATATCCTCAACTACTGAATGCATCTCAATTCGGTTTTTAGTGTTGGACAGTCTGATCGTAAAACAACATTTTTGCTCACTCCAACCATTCCCGCCTGCATTATTCGAACCCCCCTCCCGCCATATTCTAAGTTATTAAAGGAATTTGGGTTTGGTTTTCACTGTTGGACAAGTCGATCGTATAAGAAGATTTTCCCCTACTCAAATCACTCTTACATGGCTCGAAACCCTTGGTATATCTTCAACTACTGAATGGATTTTAATACGGGTTTTAATGTTGGACAGGCCGATTATTAAGGCAAAATTTGCCCGTCTAAACCACTACCTCACGTTAATTGCGAGGTCCCTTCCTGCTATTTTCTAAATTACTAAATGAATTTTGGTATGGTTTTCATTGTTGGCCAGGTCGATCGTAAAGGAATTTTTTCCCCACTCAAATCACTCCTAGATGACGCGAAACCCCTCTTCTCGTATATTCACATCTGCTGAATGAATTTTAATACGTCTTTACTAGTAATCCACACCTGCCATGAATGCCGTCACTGTCGCTGTTACGTCTGATGTTATGTCTAGTAAAGATTGAAAAGTCAGCTGTTACGACAGAAAAGTCTGACAGTTTTTGCTGACATCTTTGCTAACAGAAATGTTAACAGAAATGGAATTTAAGATGGCGGATTCTAATTTTTCACGTGCAGAGACTCTCCGTTCTATAAACGAATGCTGTTTAAAAGTAATTTTTACAAAGAAATTATTTGAAAAAGGCATCGTGGGAGCAGCTGGAGGCCGAATTTCATTTTAGTACGGGGATTTTAAAGAAAAAAGTGAAATCACAGATCGTCATATTTACTACTCTCAGTTGTTTACTGCTCAACGCATTTCTGGAACTGAAACGTCATGCCAGAATCAGCAGCCCACCTACGTCACAAGAGAATTTTCTAATGGTATTTCTGTTAACAGTCCTGTCAACGTTTCCGGCAGGTCTGGATGGCGTGTTAGTCATTCCCGCGTGATGCGAAGCCGCTCTTCCTCTATCTCCTAAACTACTAAATGGGCTTGAAATTTTCAAGCTTCCCGCACTATATGAACATCTCTCCTGCCATATTCTAAACTATTGTGTGAATTTTTATAAGGTTTTCGTTGTTAGATAGTACATGCCTCAATGAAGTTTCTCAACCAATAAAACCTAACTCGACCTTATGGCAAACTATTTCTTGGGTATATGATGGAATTTCCGCAGAGTTCTTGCAATATAAAAACAATAGGTAGATTGTATACGGTCTAATATTTGTAGTGCATAAAACTAATAACATCAGCGTCTTTAGATTGACGTAAAACATAGATTTATCTGCAAATATATAGCCAGAATAACTCTTGAACAAATTAAGTTTTGAGTCTTAAAATTTGGCAGCGTTCTTCTTTCACAAAAGGGTTGGTTAATGGACAAAATCGAACTACAGGCAAATCTCGATTATTTGAACACCTTTTATTTGAACTCCCAGTTATTTGAACCAACAATTGTTTTCTTCACGACTTAATATTTAAACTTTGGTTCATTATTTGAGGCTATCAGAGCAAGAGTGGACTAACCCACATGTCGAAAACGTGAGTTTTTTTGTGTTTGAATCACTATTGCGAGTGAGTTTTTACATAAAATTGTTTGGATGCACAAAACAACATTTCAACATTGAGTAATAAAGTCCACACAAATTTTGTTTCCAAAAATTCACAGTCAATTATAGTACAAAAGTGGAAAAGCTTCAAAAACTCGATTATGTGGCTTGGTCCACTTTTGCTCTCATCGCCTCATTTGAACTTTTATAAAATATATGCCGCCCAAATGAATCAAACCGAAAACAACTGAAAATTTTCTCAGAATTGGTAAGTATGCAATATATGAAAAAAATTGGGAAATCACCAGTTCTTGGTAAAAACATAAATAAAATAGTATTTTATTACTTAAGTATATCTAACTAGAAGATTTTTTTGTTACAATTATTTGAATATTTCGATTTATTGAACTACGCTTGCAAACATTAGTTCAAATAATCGAGATTTGCGCTTGTATTAAGATCAACACATGTTCCAAAATAAATCCAAAAACCTAAGTGTCCAGCGTTAGGAATATTCGCCATATGGACCCAAACAGATGGAAAAATTATTTGCGATTTCCTTGAAAACAGTGTGTCAAATCGAAGAATTTATCAAAAAACGTCTTTAATGATTCTGGCATAATTTTTCTATACATCTAAATACTTTTAAATAAAAAAAATATTTTTCGCATATTTAAAATTTTATAATTACTCTGGCAACATCGGGTACTTGCAAGCTAGTTAATGATATAAAAATAAGTAAATCAAATCCTGGATGAAAGTAATTTACACAATAGGGTATAAAATACGTGTACCAACGAACAAATATAATAGTATTTATATCCCCAAATTTAAAAAAATTAATTGAATATTATTCAAATAAACTTTAGCCAGCACTAAAAATGAAAAAATCCGTCAACTGAGTAATACGAATCATGATGCCTGCAATTATCACATTCATTGGAATCGTAGTGCGTTTGATCTAGAAAAAGTCAACCTTGAAGATGATAATCACACGATTTATGGTGTATTATATCTTAAACGTCACACTGGATGCAACTTTAGAAACAAACAATTCCACATAGGTTACCATCGTTTTTTTCTATATGGGTGTAAATTCGGGCCAATATAGTGTTGATAATAGTCTTTTAAGTGTCTTATCATAAAAAATGTGGAGTAGTACTTGTCATATATGTAAAAAGAAAACTTTTACAATATGAATAACCAAATTCATGTTTAATTTAATCTAACAAGGGAACTTTTCCAGATGATACTTTCAGATCCGATTGAAACCCTTTTTCAATAGGTAGTCAAATATAAAAAATACTACTTGAACGAATAGCCCTCGATCTTTTCCGTTTCGGGGCTAGAGAAATGTGAACCACTCACCACAATCATATATTCGAGGCTATTTACAGCGAACAGGTGGAGCTTGAAATTTAAAACAAACTTGTTTTTCATTAATAAGAATATCAACGCCAATAATAATTAAAATCGACTAATGTTTCCCCTATCAACGGACACATTGTTAACGATTATCTCAAACATGAAAACATAAAGACATGGAAACAATTTCCGACTTAATTAGAGTAAACTTGATTACAATTCTTGAAACCGTCAATTATTTATTGTATAATAAAATACAATAAACATTTCTTAATAAAAAAAGGTTTCAATCGGTTCTGGAAGTGTCACCCGAAAAGATTCTATTGTAAGTGCTTTTGTTTTGTCCAGTTATATTACAGCACTGCACAAGGAATAAGCCAACAAGAGACACAGGATCAAATGTTCGGCCAATTGAAACGTTTCGAAACTTTTGTATATAAAAACTCTGATACAAGTTGTTTTTCAAGCAATCTTTTATGTGTAGAATTACCGCAATGTTTTGAGTATAAGTAATATTTACAGAAAAAACTTGAAAATTTAGTAAACAAAAAATGTGATTAATAAAAAGAGAATTGATCTGCAACTATCCTAGATTTATTCAATTTTTCACTGAAATCGACACGAGCAAAAAGTTCTATCTTAAAGTTTTAGAGGACTGTAATACATTAACATAGATAATTTTAGCTTTTTATGATCAAATTGTGACTAACTCATAGTATAATTAAATTAAAACAAAAAGATTACGAACTAACTAGATTTTATCTATAGATCATGATCATGGTACAACTCCGTATCCTCCTACACCTCCACCACCGGAACTTCATATTTCAGTTGAAGTAACATCGCCATTAATACAAATCGTCGAATCAGGAGATACTGTCTCACTTGAATGCATTGGACGAGATCTTTATACACAGGTAATTGCACATATAAACACCAATCGTCTTTTAGTTTTTTTGTACATAAACATTGACAAGGACATCAATTTTCTTAAACAGAATTGTGATATATTTTTTGCCCTAAACTAAATTTATCAATTTATTTAGGTTCCCATTCACGTTATCTGGTATAAATTGAATGGAGCATTGCCGTTCGATTCATATCAATCTCAAGGACGTATCACCATTCAGAATATTCAAATTCATGACGCCGGTATATATGTTTGTAAGGGCTCTTGGAATGATGAAGTCGTTGAAAAAAATGCCACCATTCATGTAGGAAGTTAGTAACAATTTTCATTACGTATTTTAATTTAAAATTAAGCATGTTCTAAAAACTAATTTTTTACAAGAATTTGCCAAGGAAATTGTTGAAAAATATGGTAATTTTAAAAATGTTTTTTTTAAAAAATATATTTTTTGCTGGTGCCTCTTTAAGAAAAATTATCTCGTGCTTTCGAAAACAGTTTGTTTTTTACTTGAAAAAAAAACTCAATACAGAAGGAGTCAGTATAGGGTTTTCAAAATGGTCATTACTAGAGATCGAATTATAAGCAAATGCATATAGATTAGCATATTTCGACATTTTAAAATGTGTTTCCGCGAGAGAATTAAAACCATTAATTCCCAACCTCCAAAATTTGAGTAATCAAGAATGAAAAAGAATATTCTTTAATATTCTTTTTCATTCTTTTGCTTGCCAAGCCGAACCTCCGTAGGGAGTAGGGCGTAAGGAGAAACCGAAACTTGGTATGGAAAATATTTCAGAGCAAAATAAAATTAGACAGAAAATTTCTAAACAGCACATGACTTTGTTATGTTTTCTTAGTCCTTGGATTTTCTTCAAAAGCCACGGCTTTTTAGAAAAGTCGGAGTGCGAAATTATAGACGACACAACTAGGGATTGCAATACCGGTAAACCGGTAAATCGGCTGAAAATGCATAATTTTTTTACCGGTAATTTTACAGCTCATTACCGGTAAATTCGGTAAAAACATTGAGGGTATTCACAATCCTCTTTTAATTTTCGGTATTCGGTATTTTCGGTAATATTAAAAGACTGAAAATATTCTGCTGTGAACATACCACAGCACAGATTTGAGAACAGCGCTTTTATTTGATACGTGACCAAATCATGAACTGCGAATTTGATTGTAAAATATGTCACATACCTTTAAATCCATGTTTGATGTATTCTTTTGAATTTCTATTTGCATCAGTCCGATGAGATTAACAAAAAGCCAGCGAGAAAATTTGACAACTAAAAACATTACTAGCGCCACTCGCGGTTGATTCTTGATACCGAATAACCGGGCCGGAAAACACGACTCAAAGCATGTCTACAATTACCGAATCCGGTAATTCATTTTTACATGAACCAAGTTACCGTCTCGGTAAAAATCTATTAAATTTTACTGAATTACCGAGCGGTAAATTTACCCGCAATTTAAAAGACGACTGTGAATAACCCTGATTATTTTTATAGTGAGGCGTGAAACTACTCTTGTTATGAGTACATTAAATGTTATACTTATTTAAAAGTGTTTTCTTTTAACTCAACCAAATTTAAAGTCAATATATTAATGTCGATGATTATTACTAGTGAAAAAAAAAATTTTTATATGAGTAGACTTCAAACTCAAAGTATGAGCAAAAGTTTTCCAATTTCCCGGTAGCGTTTTTTTACTTTTTACAGTTATTTATATATTATAAATATTTTTTTACGTATTATAAGATTAAACAAAGCGAGACTAAACATGGGCTGATTCTGGCATGACGTTTCATTTTCAGAAATGCGTTGAACAGTAAACAACTGAGAGTAGTAAATATGAAGATCTCAGTGATTTCACTTTTTTTTTTAAATTTCCGCACTAAAATGAAATTCGGCCTCCAGCTGGTCCCACGATGCCTTTTTCAAATAATTTCTTTGTAGAAATTATTAAACATAGTATTCGTTTATAGAACGGAGCGTCTCTGCACGTGAAAAATTACAATCCGCCATCTTAAATTCACGGATGTCAAATTTCCGTCACCATTTCGGTTAGCAAAGATGTCAGCAAAAACTGTCTGACTTTTCTGTCGTAACAGCTGTCATTTCAATCTTCACTAGACGTAACATCAGACGTAACAGCGACAGTGACGGGATTCATGGCTGGTGTGGATTACTAGTAACAAACTGATTGGTGTGAACGTTCGCGTCAGTCGTATAGCGTCAGAACAGATTCAAATTTTATTTTTTGAACTTAATACAATAATAATGCATAAACATGCTCTGTCTCGATTATCTACCCGATTTTTTTAAAATCTGCAATCAAAATGAATAGAACCTTTTCATAAAAAACTGTCAGTAGCAACTGATAGATGTGAACGCATAACTAGATGTAAAAAACTGATGGAAAACTGACGAGTACCGTAACAGTTGCGACTAATGGAAAACTGATAGATGTGTCCCATACATTAGACAGGGCACCATTACCTTCCGATGCTAAATAAGTTTTACAAAAAATATTGTTGTCTGTCAACTTTTGTTAAAGTAACGGTAGCTATAATGGGTACCTCCCATACAATTTTTTCAAAAAATACATTTTTTTGAAATTTTCCACAAACCCTCGCGCTTTTGGGAAAAAATGAATATAGCAAGATTTAAAGGACACAACAACGTTTTCAGAGTTTTAGAAAAAGAGGAGCTGGTTTTAAGATTTATCAGATATTGGAATTTCAAACGAAAAACATTTTAAAGAGAACGAAAATCTCATTTTTTTTTCTTTTTTTTCCGAATTGTCTATCAGAAATCTAATGCCAATATTTTGAAATTCGTACGTGAAGCTCTTATAAGGGTAACGGTATGATTTGCTCCGTCAAAATTACGCACTTGTGAAACTTGTGCATTTTCGATATTTCTAAAATGTATTTAACCCAACAACAACACATTCTGTTATAAAATTTTTATAAATTTCCCTAGGTCACACTCCGCCGCAAGTTTCAATATCTCCATCAATCATTGAAGCCGATGAATTCAGTACAGTTGAGGCTCATTGTACAGCATCTGGAGTTCCACAACCCCTAGTCAGTTGGTCCAGAGTTGGTGGTTTACTTCCACAAGGCGTATACAATCGCGGTTCAATTTTGCATTTCATCTCAATCAGGCTATCTGATGCTGGATACTATCGTTGCAATGCTGAAAATCCTTACGGTCACGGGGAGCAAGTGGTTGAGGTAGTTGTTCGACCGATGGGAATAACGCCACCGGTCCCGACTCCGCCACATCCAACTCCTGGGGTTTTCATCGAACCACCATATTATCATGGTAACTCAGGCGACACTGTTCATCTAATCTGTAACACAGAACCTCACGATCGATACGACTACAGCTGGTACAAAGATGGCGTTCCAATTCGAGAATATCACATAGTTCTCAATGGCAATCAACTGCTTATAAACAGCGCCACAGAATCAGACACTGGCAGCTATGAGTGTCAAGCAGTTAATATCCGACATGGTCAGCTTCATACTGCAGTTGCTGAAGTTATAATTCATGGCCGAGGATCCGAAGGGTAATTCCTGAAATATGATTTTTCGTATATGTCATTGACATCAATATTTTCCAGAATCCCACCAAAGATACATGCGATACCAAGCGCACAAAGTATTGCACAAGGACAAGACCTTACTTTATCATGTGATGCTATTGGAACTCCGTATCCCGTTATAAAATGGACAAAGGTATTTATAATATATGTATTTATATTCAGCCAAATTGCGTCGACAAAATTTTCATTTGATTTAAAACCGAGTTTTGCAGTATTAGCTGCTAGAAATTCGTATTTCAGCACTCAAAAATTTTACTCTCATTTTATGAAAATCCAAAATCTAGTCGACTATCACATCACTCTTTTGCAGCATCAGAAATTATGTATTTCTGAGTTAAAATTGATTTTTAGCTAATGTGATGGAACATACATATATTGCTATTGAGCATTTATAAGGAGAATAAAGCAAGGCAGATTATATTTGAACCATGAATCTGTTTTTATACCCGTATGGTGAAACCAAAGGGTATATTAGATTTGCCTTACCGTTTGTAACGCCAAGATCCCGTCATCACACACAAAAATGAATTACACCAGTGTGTTTAGAATGATAAAAAAAGTTGAATTTAGCATGTTCGTCCGTCCGTCCGTCCGTCTGTGGCGCGGATTGCGGGCGCACGGATTGAGCTAGAGACTTGAAATTTTGCGCAGATCGGTTTTTCGTAAAATGCGAGGCTAAGTTCGTTAATGGGCAAAAATGGACCATTAGGGGGTACCCCCCATACGAACGAAAAAGATTTTTGCGAATATCTCAAAAACGATGCATCTTATCAAAAAAGTCCAAGAACAAAAGTTATTTAGGATATGATTCTACATAAAACTCCCATACATCAAAATCCGATTGGAAGAAATTTTAAAAAATCTTTTTGGAAAGTTTGACTTCAAAGTGGAATTTTGATACAACTGTTCGCTGTTCACTTAAATCACCATACGGGTTTTCAATAATTGGCAGATTGGCAATTATAGCTTTTGTTATGTTTCAATTTTAAAAGTTTAGAAAACGAAAAAATGAAAAAATAACGAAAACGCTAAAAAGTAAAAAATAATTTTTAATTTGGGTTATCAAATACACCAAGTTCTGTTTTTATACCCGTATGGTGAAACCAAAGGGTATACTAACTTTGCCTTACCGTTTGTAACGCCAAGATCCCGTCATCGCATACAAAAATGAATTACACCAGTGTGTTTAGAATGATAAAAATACAGTGGAATCCGCTTATAACGACACCGGTTATAACGACATACCGGCTTTAACGACGCATTTCTTAGGTCCCGGCCAGAGCCCATAAGACTCTGTGCGTTTTTGTATTGGTTATAACGACACCGGATATAACGACATATCGGCTTTAACGACCCCTTTTTCTACGAAAACAGAAAAAAATATCGTTTATAACGACCGAAACTTAAGATCTCATAGAGAAAAATCAAAACCTGGTAGCAGTTTTTAACAAATGTTCTAAATTGCCCGCCATGTCAGATATCCTAGTTTTTGCCCAATTTGCAGCTCAGCGCGTTGTTAGCGCCACGACTCGCATGGATCGGCAAACTTGTTGCACTTCTGAACGTCATTTGCTTAAGTCATTAAATGAAAGTTGGAACTTTTCGGGAATTCCCCTAATCAGTTCTGTCAAAGTTTTGTGCATCTACGTAGTGTTAATTCAGTTTATTTCGTAGTTTATACTGTGAATTTCACAATGAATGCCAAAAGGCGACAATTTAGTATCGAGGAAAAAGATGAAGAAGATACTACTGGTAAATAATGTTTTATGCATCACAATACATAATTTTAAAATCGGGTGAAAATTTCAGAAACAGGTTGTGTCATACCTTCAGTCAATGAAGCACTTCGGGGTATTACGACATTGAGTTCATTCCTATTATTCAATAACATTTTTGATGAGATTTCAAAAGAAGCTGTGCTAAGAATTGAAAAGAAAATTGAAAAGGAGTTCTTGCACCAAAAATCCAAACAAACACAGCTTACTCAATATCTGCAGAAAAATTAAATAAATTTAATTTTTTAATGTACGGACGATTTGCAATAAAAATTTTGTATTTTAGAACTTCACACATGTATTTTAAATCCTTTAAAACTATGAATCGATTATAACGAACAACCAGATATAACGACCAGATTTGTTGGTCCCTTGGAGGTCGTTATAACCGGATTCCACTGTATTTAATTTTTGCATGTCCGTCCGTCTGTCTGTCCGTTCAATTGAAGTGCCATACATCAAAAATTGGTCTGTCCGCCCAATTAAAGTGCCATACATCAAAATCCAATTGGAACAAGTTTTAAAAAAATTTTATTGGAAAGTTTAACTTTTGATACAACAACTGTTTGCCGTTCACTTAAATCACCATACGGGTTTTCAATAATTGCCAGATTGGCAATTATAGCTTTTGTTATGTTTACATGTTAGATACGTTCCCGAACAGTACGTGAAAAATATATTGTATCTATGGAAAAATAGGAGATTGGTTCCGGACCAAAAATAGTACAAGACTTTAAAATTTATGCTAAAATCTTATTATTTTTACGTGCTTGTACATTTTATTTCATAAAAATTGCACATGTAATAAAAATGTATCGCAAAAAATATATTTTCATTTGAAAAGAGAAAAGATGTTCTCGAGAATTATGTCGAGAATTATGTCACATTTTGTAGGGGCTACTGAAAAATATTTCAGTTGTATAGTAAAACAAAGTTCTGAAAGTTATGTATAACTTATCTTTTATTGGCTTTCGGCAAAATTAATTATTATGTGAACGAATTTTATTTTAGTTTTTGTTATTTTTTTTAACATCCAAAAGGTACTTTTCACTTTTAACACCAAACTCAAAATGCAGAGAGAACTAGTTCCATATTGAGACTATATAATTCGGAGAATTCCCAACAAATATAAATTGCAAATGTATCGAGCACAATGTTTAATCTGATTGTGAAGTTCTGTAAAGTGATTATGGAGTAATGGGTATTCTTAAGCTCGATCCAGACTACACGATGTACGGGGTACGAGATACGAGGTTTTTGGTTTCCTCGTACATGGAACTGCATCCACACTGCACAGGGTTTTGCTCATTCGTGTACGCGGTTACCACGTACGAGGATAATCAAACAGCTTCTGATTTTACTCACTAGGTGAAACCATGTGCAAATTTCCCATCCAAACACTCGATGTTCGGGGTACGTGCCAACCTCGTACCCCGTACATCGTGTAGTCTGGATCGAACTTTATATTTATGAATATAAAGTAGGCGCAATAATATTTTGTATGAAGGAAAACGGTAGTAAGTATTTTTTTGTATGAAGGAAAATGGTTATAAAATATATTGCTTTGACTTCATATTAACAAATATGAGAATACACATTACGTTAGATTTTAATAACAATTAAAATTTTTCCGGTACTCACATTTGACAATACAGTAGAAACTCTTTAGTCCGGCATTCTACGGTTCGGCACATTCTGTAATCCATCATCGATTGAGCCATCCACGTTCGGGTTTTTTCGGGTGGATTCGACGTACCCCACTGCACTGGTTATACCCGCCTTTCAGTTCATCTGTGTTTCACGCAGATCTACCGTGTTGTCTAGGATCCTTATTCCCGCGTTTTTAATTCACTCAGTGTTTATCGTAACTAAAGCCCGGTTTATACACTTCAAGTAAAGAGAGGCAAGTAGTTTGCTTAGTTTACATGTTTCAAGTAGAATGACAGCCGAAGGAAAACATAACCTAAAATTTTCTGAGAAAAAATATTACGACTCTTTTTTGTAGAAAAATTTGCGAATTTCGACCTAAAACTGTTTGTTGCCGATAAGTTCTTTATACCCGTGTCGTTTTTTTCCTTAAAATGTTACGACGTTCTCTAGCAAAGCAGCAAATATAAAATGAACCGAAACAAACACACATAAAACTTGTGTACACGGTTCCATGTTCTT
Organism: Chrysopilus asiliformis; assembly: GCA_964034945.1. NCBI lineage: Eukaryota > Metazoa > Arthropoda > Insecta > Diptera > Rhagionidae > Chrysopilus > Chrysopilus asiliformis. The sequence goes on from OZ035963.1 coordinate 40,340,888, forward strand.
GTATTGGTGTTTACTTGCCACAAAAATAGAATGGCCAGTGTTGTTCTTCTACGCGTAGACTTTAATTGTCTACACTTCAGTGTAGACAATAGCGTAGACAATAGATTTGGGGTAGACAATGCAGACATTGGCGTAGACAATGTCAACTTTGCGTAGACAATGTAGACTTTCTCATATCTGTCAAAATAAAGTCATCAGTGAGTCATATATCTAATACTATACTATATAGGAAATGGCCAATTACAAGAAATGGCGAGGCGCTGGATTCTTGAATTAGTTTTGGTAGTTTTTATTTTTAATATTTTTTATACTCCACTAGGGGTATTTGATTTACTTTATTTGATTTGAATTACTTCCGTATAGATTTCCGACTATCTGTAAATACAACTCTCAACGGAATTAAGCTAAAGACTAGAAACAAACGTGTTTTTCGAAAAAATTAAACAGATGTTCTTAAATGAGCAAAGCCATCCCATACAAATAAATCAGTCTTTTAAATAAACGGCTCGTTATATTAAAAAATGTGTGAAGCAAAAAGGTTTTAGAATTCAATGTGATTTCAATTGCAAAAATTAAAAAAAGCCGCTTAGATTGCATGCATAGAATTAGAATTGCCATTAAAGTTTGCTTCGAAGTTCTCATGTACAGCATTTGGCGATTGCTTCCTGGAAATTGTGCTTTATTATGTTAAAATTAATTGAAGAAAATGAGATTTTAAAACCAAATCAGCTATCTTTTATTTTATTGATTGTCTACATTGTCTACGCGTAGAGAATAGACCATTGTACTGTATAGTCTACGCGTAGACAATGGTGTAGTCTACATCACGTAGACTACGCGGCACAACACTGAGAATTGCTTTCTATTATTTTCGAGAAAGCGGCAAGTATTCTCACATATATGCGAGCGTCGCACACTAGGTCAAATCGCGTGTATTTACGTCTACTTGTCGCGAGTTACTTGCTTCATCTAAACCGCGTTTAACCGTTAGTTCAGTGTTCAATTCAATACAGTGTTTTCTGCTTTCTAACGGTTACAAATCACATTTGCACAGTATCTCGAAGCCCAGCACAAGTCCTTCGAGTGTTAATAAAACTAATAAGCGTAAGCATGAGACTCTTACTATACAGCAAAAACTAGAGATAATTAACCGTCAGCATTTTTATCTAGAGTGATATATCTTTGATATTGCTGTTAAAATTATTCACGTTCAATAGTTCGGCACAATCGCTAATTCGACACGACTGATACGGCCTACATTAAAGCATTGTTTAGGGTATTTTGTTATGTTAAACTACATATATATGTATGTTCAATTATTTTTTTAGAAATCAAAATCTAAATTTTCACTGCCGCTGTTATGCTGTGTTTGCTGCTTGTAATACCGATTTCATATTTATACTCTTTTTATGCTTTCTTTGTGTGTATTGAATCTCATGTATTGAATCTCATGTTATTTCGTTCTTTTCGCTCTAAAAAGTTTCGCTCTCAACGGCAAGAGCGTTTGCTGCAGTTTGCGACTCTCGTTCTCGGGAACGAAAATGATTTGCAAGCACAATCGTTCTCTAAAGAGAAAATTTTTTAGGTTCGCGGTACTGTTCGTAGGAGTCGGAACGACGAGGTATATTTTTCGTTCTCCCTCCCAAGTTAAGAACGAAATTGTTTCTATTTAAGTTTTCGCTCCTTGTTCAAAGCGGTTTGTGGGTCTCGCACACACATATATAAGTACTAGCTTGAAAGAACCCGGCGTTGCCCGGGTAGTAATAAATTTTTGAATATGAAAAAATCCTTTTTTTTTCAAAAGTATTTTGATGTATAGAAAAATTGTGCAGTAATTATATTTCAAACAATTTTTTATTCATAATTTTTTTGGTTTAACGCACTGTTTTCAAGAAAATTGCAAATATTTTGTCCATCTGCTTGGGAGAAAGGGAATAGAGCGAATTCCCTTATTGCCAGACACTTAAGATTTTTGCATTTATGTTGTAACATATGTTGAACAACCATAAAATAGTTTCAGAGATAGCTGAGAAGGGGATTGGTCGAAAATTTACCCTGACAGATAACCTATCCAACACTAAAAATTGTATAAAAATCCGTTTCTTTTATGATTGACCTGCCCAACACTGAAAACCGTATTCAAATCCCTTCAGCGGTTCAGAAGATAACAGGCGAGGGGGTGAAAGGAGAGCCGATACCGCGACCACACCTAACTATAAACCGTGGTCATGATACATAGTCTATGTTGGTGCAGTAGTTCTTGAGTTTATACGGTACTCTATCTCACAAATCAAAAAAAAAACGCTTCCGCACCCCAGTAAGTTTGTTGCTGCACTCCAGATTGGGGACTTCCACACTATATGAGAATCATATTGAAGTATATTAGATTTAGTTGTAACGTATCAAACCAATCGCTGGACACAAAAATGAACTACACCAGGGTGTTTGGGATGACAAAAGATTTCGATTTTAGCATGTCCGACCGTCTGTCTATCTGTCGTCTGTCCGTCTATATATCCGTGAATATCATAACTTTCGGAAGGATTGAGCTAGAGATTTGAAATATTTACAGTTGCGTTTCTCGTAAATGGCAATGCTAAGTTCTTGAACTGGCAAAATCGGACCATTCCCTTCTCCATATAAATGAGACTTTTTTCGCAATTTTCTCAAAAAAGGTGAATCGCATTGAAAAATTTATAAAGCTAAAATGTCTTTTGCATATGATTTTACATAACTTATCTATACATCTAAATTTAGTTAGACTACCTCTTTCCCCTCCCCGATACAAATTGAATACTTTTTTCTTTATTTTCTCGAAAACTGTGCATCGTATCGAAAAGTTTATAAAGATGAAACTTGTTTAGAATATGATTTATCTATTCAGTTGGACCACTCCTACCTCCCTCTCCCATACAAACAGATTTTTTTTAAATAAACGAATTGGGCGGTGACAAAATACCTTATTTAAATTCGTTTTCCAAAAAATGAATAATTTAAATTATCAAATCGTTCAACACCAATCCATTTACGTTCACGTGGTCACTGAGTAAATACCTTGATTCACTTCGTTGTACACAAAATAAAATACTTTCGACGATTTAAAAGTGGGAAAAACAGCGATAATTTGCGCACTATGTCGATAAACAACCGCTTCGCATCGATCATCAATGAGGAAAGAGCGAATATATTTCTCAGTTGTCAAACGCGAGTCTGAGAGCGTAACGCTATCTGTTGGCGATAAAATTATTGTGAGGTATAAAATTTTCCGTTTTTCAATTCCAAATACAATATTTTCTCCTTTCATACCATAATCCCATACAATATGCAAATTTCAATTTTTCCGATATTCCCGCTTTTCCCCAAAATTTTTCTCGACTTTTCCAACAAAACGAAAAAAGATTCGAGATTTTTGATTTGGAATTACTGAAAGTACAAACCAGAAAACCGCTCCCCTGAAAGTATGCAATTTCGGTTTTCCAAGATTTTCCAAATTTTCCGGTAGAAATTTCCAATTTTTGGCTCCGTTGTGTTTTTACCTGTTGCAATACGAATCCAACAAAAAAAACCCCATGCAAATCGGATTATATTCAGCCGAGTTATGGATAGTCAAACGGACCACGATTCATTTTTATATATATAGATGTATTTCATTAATGAAATAGTGATATTTCGCTCCCAGCATTAAAGTTCTGTTCTCAAATAACGTAAAAACAAAACTCAAATGTAAAGATGTTTAGAGCAAGAAAGTAAAAACCATAATTTCGTTTTACCACCGAACAATTACTATTATAGAATGGAAAACTCTAACAAATTTTTTTGTGTCGGGAGCGTACATCCGAGGATTTCTATAGCTGTTACATGACAGTGTGCATGAACACTGAGCGATTTGGTGGTGTGTGGCAATATGGATTCCCATGTGTCACTTGAAATGAAAACAAATCAAAACAAAATCGGATAATGGAAATGTTTTATGGAGAATTTGATATTTCCATTAAATTAGTAATGTTCTTATGTGTTGAAAGGTGTTAAATTTAATTTAGTTTTAGTTTTTAATTGTTTTAAGGCCCGTTCATGTGCAATTCTGTCGATCTTTCGTTATACTTTACCTTTCTTTTGTTGATGGGACTCGCAAAAACGTTCTGTTTGGGTTTTTAATGGAATTAGCGGAACATTCCTTCACTAAATAGTGGTGAATTTGTGATTTATTCATTTTCATGTGAAATTATGCAATGTTAACACGCTAAAATGTGATTATCCATCAACATCAATCGTTGCAATTAAATGAATCAATGTTGCAATGAAATGTCATGCAAAATGTAAACAAAAGTGCCAGCACTTTTCTGTATGTATTGTAAAAGGGTGCTTTATTTGATTTTTTTTTTGGTCGAGTGTATGACAGCAGAAAGGGGAAGTGAGATAAAAAAAACCCGATTTCTATAGTGTAGTGCTTACTCTAATGGAAGTTAATGAGGAAAGGCCTTACTTTCCATTCTATATAATAGTTGTTCCGTGGTTTTACTGAAATGCTGAATTTCGTTCTCTAGAGCAGTGCTCCACACTGGTGTGCCGGGAAATGATATTAGATGTGCCGCGGTAAACATTTCAAAAAGCTATTTAATAATTATTTCAGGATTTTTTTTTTAATTTTTTCATTATAAATATTTTATACACAATTTTTTTTATATTTTCTTTTGTGGTGTGCCCTGGATTTCCAGAAAAAAAAATTGGTGTGCCGTATGCAAATAAAGGTTGCGGAGCACTGCTCTAGAGAGTGATTTTACAGAACGAAAGACTAGAAATGGAACGTTTTGAACACTGCATGTATGATATTTATTTCATACTTCTTTTATCATAAACCAATTATAAATAAAATTATTTTTATACCCGTATGGTGAAACCAAAGGGTATATTAAATTTGCCTTACCGTTTGTAACGCCAAGATCCCGTCATCACACACAAAAATGAATTACACCAGTGTGTTTAGAATGATAAACAAATTGAGTTTTGCATGTCCGTCCGTCTGTCCGTCTGTCCGTCCGTCTGTCCGTCCGTCCGTCCGTCCGTCTGTGGCGCGGATTGCGGGCGCACGGATTGAGCTAGAGATTCGTTTTTCGTAAAATGCAAGGCTAAGTTCGTTCATGGCTTTGAATATGTACAAATATAGAAGAATAATGATTAGTTTTCACCTTGGGCCGATGGTGGCGATAGTGATCATTTTTATGTAATATTGTAGCTTTTAGTTTAGATTCAAATTGAATAACTTTTAAAAAATTTTACTTCAAAGTGAAATTTTGATACAACTGTTCGCCGTTCACTTAAACTTCGAACAATGCCATATCACCATACGGGTTTTCAATGATTGCCAGATTAGCAATTACAGTCAAAGTCCTCTAACTCGAAATCCCTGTAATTCGAATTTTCCTCTAACTAGAATTTTTTAACCTTTTTTTTGCGCTCCCTTGAATTTTTTTGCGCTTCCTTCAGTTTGTTTTAAAATCTTCTAAAAACGAATAAATATACATGTATGTACATGTATTTAAAAAAATTGTTTCAATTTCTCTAACTCGAAAGTCCTCTAACTCGAAACGATTTTGATGGCAGCAGACAATTCGAGTTAGAGGACTTTGGCTGTATAGCTTTTGTTATGTTTTTTTTTGGAAATATTGGAATTTCTCTACAAATAGATGAATTTTGAGAAAACTTCCCTACGCTTAATTTTAGATTAAATTTCCCTACTGCAAGGAAAAATCCCTACGTTCGGCAACACTGTGTAGAATACTTTATTATGAAGCTGTTGTCTGGAATTCTTAGTGCCAACGCACACGGTTCATCTCGTCGCGGCAACTTTTGGTCCTCAAAATGCCTTTCCGACGTACACGTTTCTTCACTTTTTAGTGTGTGTGGTTCTCATATATGTGTTGTATTTCCAGTTCATTCCTTTTCTAGCTAGCACCGAGGCAACATCAATTGCCACAATAGAAACTGCCAACAATCGAAGAATAAGGACTGGTTATTTTGTTATTTACCTACCTACCTGAAAAATAAAACTACCTGGAATTGGAATTTCACTATTTGCATTCAATTTTCATTTATTTGGGATATGTTTACGAGTCGGTGGCTAAGCACCGACTGCCTCAATGAAATTACGCACACATGCATGCTGACGTGCTACATGAGCGACTTCGTTTGTGTGCGTAAAAGAAGACGAGAAGAACACTTTTCGAGTGGCGACTTTTCCCCTCTTGCCGCACTCGTTTCTTTCCAACAATTTGGTAAAGTTGCGGCATGCTGATGACCGAAAGTTGCTCCGTATACGCCCATACCTAGAAAAATTTAAAATTAAAAAGCAATCTTATAAATTTTCGCTAAACAAATAAAAAATAAAATAACAACTTGTGCGGATTCACCTAACTTAATTTCTCAAGTTATTTTAATACATTTTTTATATGTAAAAAGGTTATCGAGCTAAAATTTTTTTATCAATTTGTTTCAAATAATTATTTTATCAAATCTGTTTTAGCTTCACGATTCCTTTGACTCGAATGTGGAACAAATTGGCAACTCATTGATGATAACAAATGCCCAGCCAAATAACCGCGGAGTTTATATTTGCGTAGCTGAAAACTCCTTTGGAACTGACCAGGGTGGTGTTGAAATCAATGTTGAACGTAAGTAGTCTCACCTAATCAAGCTAAAAACAAAGCCATTCAGTGCCGTTTGCACCAACAAAACTTAGCAACTTACATATGTACAACTTAAAAAATTTAAGTCGAAGAATTTCTACGGTTTAAGTAGGCTAACCACAACTTAATTTTTTAAGAATAATACGCGCAAACGGGCCTTAATCAGCCATCGTAGATTTAATTAACTAACAGAACAAAATTTAAACGGTCAGAAAATAAGCCAAATCCAATTCACACTTAATATAGTGAACATCAGATAAAATGAACTTTCGTTATAGCGTATATTATTTTCTCGACATTAGCGAGCAATCACAAGTAATTTTTTTACTGCCCAAAATATGAAATTTACAAAAATTAAAATAACACTGCAACTCGGTAAGAACATCAAATACGACACAAATTTTAATGGAACTTATCTATAACCTGATTGACTGACTGACTGACTGACTTATCAACGCCCAGCCCAAACCCCTGAAGCTACAAACTTGAAACTTTCACAGTATGTCCCAACCATCACGTAGGCGCTCACTAAGGCGGGGTTTTCCAAAATTTTACCGCTAAGGGGATAAACGGGGGGTAAAGGACGTTTGGGTGTTTTGAAACCGTGATTTTCGCCATGAATCCTGCTCAATAGGAGGCTGAAAAGTTTCACTCCGGGGTTTTCGGGGTCGCTGATCACGAATCCGATGCTACAATTTCAAAAATCCTAACGAAAGGTCCTGTAAGGATAATGCGAATATCCTTTCCCGTTTTTGCCAAGAAAAATTGCCATTAGGGGGTTTTCGGGGTCGCTGAGTTAGACTAATTCGCAACGGAGAGTCCTGCAAGGACAAGATTTTTCTGACAAGTTCTTAAGTTCTTTCTGATTTTCTTCGTATTCTAAAATTTATACAAAAAACTTAACCCGGCAACGACGGGTATGCAAGCTAGTACATCAATAATTTAATATTAATAATTTATTAAAGTGTAGTGAACAATTCGATATAGTACCTATAGTAAAGAAAATTAGTTTTTTATATGATACATTTCACGTAAAGTAAACAAGTAAATCCATTTTTCGTCTTAGATTACCAGGCGTCTTTTGATTTACGACGTTTTTGGATGGCTTAAATACCATGATTTTGTATATTATGTATCGAATAAACGCATCATATTTTTTCTGTCTTTTTACAAGCATGGGTATTGTGGAAATTATTAAAGTGAAAATGCCTAATGCATGGCATAATTTGGAAAAATATAAAATTTCTGTGATTGAAAATTTCGTCGTCGGATATCAAGTTTATCTTACAACATCTTGTATTTAATTACTAAATCTAACTAGGAGGCTTTCCATTAGTACGTACGATTGATAAGACTGGGGTGGGGGACGCGGAACGGGGGTCCGAAAAACTACTATGAAAAATGAATCGGCGATCCGATTTGCTTCACATTTTCACCTAACTTAATTTCTCAAGTGAAAACTCATCCAATAAAATAATTCTCTCAGGGGTAGTAGTCACGAACGAAGGAAATAAATATACGCTATATATTGTCAAGGGTTTTCCAATGGGTGTGATAGTTGTGACTTGTGATAGAAGCACTCAGTAAAGGTTCCATTTAATCATGGATTGCAATGTATTGTTTCAAATTCTTGTCACTTATTTTATCTGGGGTTTTTTGTTCTATGGCATTTTTGGCTCTGTTACGAATTATTTAAAAAATAGCTCATATTAATTCAATTAAAAAAAAACATTTTTTAATGTGATATAATAATTTAAATATTTGCCGCAAGCATACAAACGAGGAGTTGGTAATTCAGTGATAACTAACAATCTCATAATATTCTTTTGCTCATCAAATTGTTTGATTGCAGCTCGACAACAACCTTTAGTGGAAATCAATCCTCGAGATCCTCAGACAATACGTGAAGGTGAATCGGCTATGTTGAGCTGTATTGCAATCAGAGGAATTCCACAACCAACAATAACATGGCAAAGATCTGATAGACGTCCATTCTCTCAGAGAGTAAGGCAACAGCAAGGAACAATTTCGTAATTTAGTTGCAATTTAGTTTTTATAAAATGTAAGTGTTTTTCTTTTACTAAAGATTCCATGATGCAACACTCGAGGAAGATGGAGAATATGAATGTCGAGCTGAAAACATAGCAGGATATGTAACAGCTGTTGCGACGTTGCGTGTACAAAACGCCTATCTACCTCCATCCATTACAATTAGACCAGAGCAGCAGTACATCGAAGTCCAAGAAGGAAGTGATCTAACACTGACTTGCATCGCCAGCGGCTCGCCATTGCCAATGGTTCAATGGATTGATCAACCACGTCCGGTTGTTTATGGATATCCTGGAGAAACTGAAGCTGTCCTGCATATTCATCGTGCACGTAGCTCTGATAGCAAAGTTTACTATTGCGAAGCCATTAATGACGCATCAATTGACAGGAAATCCATTCAAGTCAGAGTGGTGCCAAGACGTGGCGATATTGGTACGTGCTCGTTTTTAACTTTTAACCCTCTAGTGCAAAAGTTTTTTTTTTCTTAAATAAAATTAATTTTAAGAGTAAATTCGGGTAGTAAAACACGAATCTGAAGTCCTTTTTTGATCCTAGATAACGGTAAGCCGGTATACTTCAAAATGGCTGTTCCGCCTTTTGGCGAGGTCATGCACGAAGTACTGAAATTTTTAGAAGGAGAAAAATTGAAAAAAGAAAGTGTTACTGATAATTATCTTATTTCTTTATGAGAGTACAGTAGGGATGTCAAAAAAGAACCGGTTAAACCGGTTACCCGGTGTTTTTGCTTCGGTTAACCAGTTTTTTTCGGTGTTTTTTTGCACGGTTATACCTGGTGTTTTTTTTTTAAAGTCAAAAACTGTTTAAAAAAGTCGATCATTTTTTTGTACGGAAAAATAGTTTTAAACCAATTTTCGTGCAACTGATTTGTTAGAAACACTTCTTTTTAGGCACTCTAAACCAAATACAATATTATATTGTGCCATTTATGGCCTCTTAATGGGTTATATGGCACTTCACGTCTTTTGTTTGTATTATAGTGTATTTGTTGCGTCTAAAACCTAACCCACCCAATTTGAACAAAACGGTTTTTCGGTATTTTAATAACCGGTTTTTTGGACCCGGCTAAACCGGCCCGGTTTAAACCGAAGTCTTAAAAACCGGTTTAACCGAAAACCGTTTTTTTTTTCAAAAATTTGACATCCCTAGAGTACAGGAAAAAGAAATTGAAAAATTGATAAACAAGATACAACAGAATATTTCATTTTGTATGGAACTGAATAAAGCAATTTTTTTTTCTGCTGTTACAAAGAAGGATTTTGCATTTCGTACAATATGACTGCGTTTCCGATTTGCAAGGCTTATTGACGTTTGCCACTTCTATCGCGGAATGTACACCAATGACCAATATTATCGTATATCACATCAGATGGTGGCAGGTATAGCAATTTTGCCGCCTTTGGTTCTCCTTCGTGAACTTCTTTGCTCGCATTCGTCGGTCTACCCACCTTCTTCTTTGCAGTATTGATCAGAAGTAGAGTTTGAGCCACTTTAGTGCGAAACTCGGGTAACTCAATACGTTGAAGATTATCTTTATTATTATTTACCCGGTGGTACAAGACATATGCGTTTACCATGGCTTGGTCAATCATATGATAGAAAAGACGAGATGGCCACTTAGTAGTTTTCATACGAATTTTGTAACGGCCGATCCATCAAGTCTACACCTCCCATGTGTTGATTATATTCTTTTACTATATTTGGACAATCAATTTCTTCATAACATTTTTTGGTACGAGTCCAACGACGAGCTTTAAGGGGTTGTTGTTCCTTGTTTGGTAGAAAAGGCTTCATTCCTACATATGTGGACGCTAATCGAACTCCTTTATTATCTTTCCACAAAGTAGTTGAACTATCGATACCATATACAGTGCCAACAAATTCTTCTGCATATCCTCGAGGTCTGTTTTTATCTGCCAGCTCTTGTTCAGTAGACAGCTTGCAGTTTGGTATTCGAGTAGATTTAAAAGTGCCGAGGGAATAAATTCCTCTGCTTTTCAAATCAATTAACAGGCCAAGCGAAGTATAAAAATTATCGAAGTATACAATGTAGTTTGCAAAATCTGGTATATTTCGTGACAATCGGACTACGACATTCGAAGTAGCACCCAAACCCGGTACTCCTTCGTGAACAACGTTATCACCAGCACCACAGCAAACCTCGAAGTTGTAAGCAAAACCTTTTGTGTCACATATAGAGAATATCTTGAAGCCCCATTTATGTGGGTTTTTGCGCATATATTGACGTATATTGCTTTTCGACAATTCTGTTGCGCACATTTATTCATCCACGCTCAAACGCTGAGCCATTGGCACCGAGGAAAACCTATCATTCATGTATTGAGTTACTGATCGAATATTATTTAACACATCGTAGTTCGGTTCTCCTCTAGACGGTCGTCTAGAATTATCAGCAAAATGAATATTTCTGCGGATTTTCTCGAAACGATTGACAGTCATGGCAGTACGAATGGATTCAAAACTATATTAGCCCCAACATGAACGAACATTAGGATACCGGAACACAGAGACATGAATATCAAAATTCCAATATTCTTCCTGATTTCATTTGATGTGCAGGAGAATGTTGTTGCTATATTCTTTTGATGAGCATATAAATTACTTTCATTTGAAATCATTTCCAATAAATCGTCATCCACAAAATATGTACAGCAATCATATGGTGTGATCAATTATGCAAACTTTGACATATCTGGTGGTCTAAATCCTAGCTCTGCAACATGTATTTCCATGTTTTTTTTCCACAGAATATTTTTTATTTCCTTAGATTTATTACCAATTACGATTACATCACCTGAGAAACGACCAATAGAATATTCTCTTGACTGATCTCCTTGAAATTCCTCGGTCGCCTCTGACCGAACTCTTTTATGTGGACGGGTGGTAACGGGTTTCGGTTCACAAAAATGCTGTTCAGAATTTGCTTGTGCAGGTCCTGTTTCGCCAGGAGATGTTTCTGCAGGAGATGTTTCGACATTAGTACCTGATATTTCACCTTCACCATCTGCTGTACACAGTTCTAGATCTGACACGAGAATACTACTTGTCAATGCATTTGAAAAAAAAATCATCATGACCATAAACTACATAATCGGGATCTTTTATGCTATCATCGCTATCAAAATCGGCATCACATTCTATCACTGAAGTCTTCACAAAACTCCATGAAACTAGCGATTTGTTCCTCTGACATTTTTTCATTGTCATACTTCCTTTTTGAATCCCACAGTGGCGGCTTTATAGGGGAGGCAACGGAGGCATTGCCTCCTCATAACATTTTATAAAAAGGTTTTTCTAACGTATGCCTTTAATTTTTTATGCCATAATGGACTGAATAAAAATCTGTATGTTCAGAAAATAATAATTTAAAAGAAAATCCTATTCTCTAATGTCGAATTCCCTAAAACATAAACTACAAATTCTCTTCATAGAGGCTAGCCTCCGATTCGTACAAATACTTTCATACAGCTTTTGCTAAGAACAAGCATAGCCACATATAGAATACGAACACCAATCTCCGTAAAAAAAATCTCTTCATAGAGGCTAGCCTCCGATTCGTACAAATACTTTCATACAGCTTTTGCTAAGCACAAGCATCGGAGGCTAGCCTCTATGAAGAGATTTTTTACGGAGATTGGTGTTCGTATTTTATATGTGGCTATGCTTCTGCTTAGCAAAAGCTGTATGAAAGTATTTGTACGAATCGGAGGCTAGCCTCTATGAAGAGATTTTTTTACGGCGCCTAAAGTTAGTTAAAACTAAAGTTAGTTTTTGACGCCTAAAGTTAGTCTCAAACTTGTGAAATTTGAATTTCGCGGCAAACGAAATTTGAATTTCGCGACCTTATACACTTCAGTGAATGCGTTCAAGTACGATAAAGAGGGAAATATTTTTGGGACCATTTTTCAGCAGAGCTTTGTATGGTGACAGTTGTTCTATGTTATATAGTTCTGTGGTCGTGTCATAAAAAAATTTATAGAACTAAAAAAAACTTTGCCTCCTCATTTCAAATATGCACGAGCCGCCACTGGAATCCCAACGGTACATGATCCTAGTAATTGGTATAAAAAATAAACGTAAAAATAAATTCCAAACAAACTGAACCAATATTAAATTTTTTTGGAGTGTACTGCATAACACTGCCTTTTGACGGCCTGTCTTTGACGGAGATACGCCCCCCATCAAAAACAATTATTCATTTTTTTTCCCACGAATTCTTATCCTCCAAGCTTGAAGCTACTCACCACTAATTTTTTTTAATAAATATTCCTATCGCAAATGCTTCAAAAAAATAAACGAAAAACAATGAATTGAGAAATGTAATTATTCCGACAGTTCACCACCGGTCCTCCACTCAAATAAATTTATTTGCCAAACGAAAGGAGATGGAACAGTAGCACCCAAGCGAATAAGTTTGCCGTATGCACTATTCAGTGGCGTTTTGCCTGCGTTTCAGGCATGACCCGCCTTTAGGTGGCATTATGCACTAGAGCGTTAATAACTTTTGTAAATCCAATAACTCATCAATATTGACTTGAAATTTAATTTAGTGAAACCTGGGCCCTTATCAGGGAACTCGAATCGAAAATGAAATGCACGGAAATGTTTGAAGCGGTATTAGCTAACTCGAATTCGATCTGCCAAAAATGCACACTTAGGCCAGAAATGACCCGTTGTAATACCACCCGATTAAAAATCCATTTCCCTATAACTCGAACCATTTGGAGCTTCTGATGAAGCGGAGTAAATCTGCGATTTTTTACGGAGATTGGTGTTCGTATTTTATATGTGGCTATGCTTCTGCTTAGCAAAAGCTGTATGAAAGTATTTGTACGAATCGGAGGCTAGCCTCTATGAAGAGATTTTTTTACGGCGCCTAAAGTTAGTTAAAACTAAAGTTAGTTTTTGACGCCTAAAGTTAGTCTCAAACTTGTGAAATTTGAATTTCGCGGCAAACGAAATTTGAATTTCGCGACCTTATACACTTCAGTGAATGCGTTCAAGTACGATAAAGAGGGAAATATTTTTGGGACCATTTTTCAGCAGAGCTTTGTATGGTGACAGTTGTTCTATGTTATATAGTTCTGTGGTCGTGTCATAAAAAAATTTATAGAACTAAAAAAAACTTTGCCTCCTCATTTCAAATATGCACGAGCCGCCACTGGAATCCCAACGGTACATGATCCTAGTAATTGGTATAAAAAATAAACGTAAAAATAAATTCCAAACAAACTGAACCAATATTAAATTTTTTTGGAGTGTACTGCATAACACTGCCTTTTGACGGCCTGTCTTTGACGGAGATACGCCCCCCATCAAAAACAATTATTCATTTTTTTTCCCACGAATTCTTATCCTCCAAGCTTGAAGCTACTCACCACTAATTTTTTTTAATAAATATTCCTATCGCAAATGCTTCAAAAAAATAAACGAAAAACAATGAATTGAGAAATGTAATTATTCCGACAGTTCACCACCGGTCCTCCACTCAAATAAATTTATTTGCCAAACGAAAGGAGATGGAACAGTAGCACCCAAGCGAATAAGTTTGCCGTATGCACTATTCAGTGGCGTTTTGCCTGCGTTTCAGGCATGACCCGCCTTTAGGTGGCATTATGCACTAGAGCGTTAATAACTTTTGTAAATCCAATAACTCATCAATATTGACTTGAAATTTAATTTAGTGAAACCTGGGCCCTTATCAGGGAACTCGAATCGAAAATGAAATGCACGGAAATGTTTGAAGCGGTATTAGCTAACTCGAATTCGATCTGCCAAAAATGCACACTTAGGCCAGAAATGACCCATTGTAATACCACGCGATTAAAAATCCATTTCCCTATAACTCGAACCATTTGGAGCTTCTGATGAAGCGGAGTAAATCTGCGACGTTTGTGACGCTTAGGTCTTGCAGATAAGTTCTTCTGCGTTGAGCTAGAGCTGGGCAATGACAGAGGAGATGAGTTGTCGACTCCTCCTCGTCCACATCCCCACACATTCTACAAAAATCGTATGAGGGAGCTCCGAGCCTATCGGCCTATTAGATAATGCCCTGTTTTTATTCCCACTACCGTGCTGATCGCGTTTCGTTGTAGTGAGAGGAGTCTCCTGCAGCATTTTTTGCCTAGCTTTGGCCAGATAAGTTTGGTGACGGTGCACGTTCTTCCACGTGTCCATCTTAGGTTTGCATTGTTTAAAGCTTCAGAGCTTAACAATATTTTGCACGTTGCCATAGGTATACCCATATTCTCCTTTTCAGGTGGAGCTGGCGCAGTTGTGCCTCTCCTAGAAAGTTCGCCCGCTTTCTCAGATGTTGATGTTGAAGTATTCTGACATCTCATTTAGAGACGCCTTACACTGCTGTGCCTTTGATGTGCGTGCAATAGATTCTAGGGATTTTATTGTCGCTTGGCTGTCGGTAAAAATGCTAATATCATTAGATGATACAACATTGTTTCTGAGCCACTCGGTGACATCTTTGATTGCCATCATTTCGGCCTAAAATACACTACAGTGATCCGATAGGCGGAGATATTGACTGATCTTTAAATGAGTAGATCCCCCTACCTACTCTCCCGTTCGGTTAGGATCCGTCTGTGTAAAAATGCACTGTGTTACAGTTTTGGATAGTACCATCATCCCATTGTTGCCTGGTAGGGATGATAGTGGTAAAGTTTCCTTTCAAAGAAAGGTTTGGATATAGTATAGTCTAAATTGCTCGGGACTTCCTAGATATAGTATAGTCGGGACTGGAGTATCCTTTTTCAGTATTATACCATGTTAGTGAGGCTTTTAGCCTGATAGCTGCACATGCTGCCATCTGCTTTTGCCGTAAATATCTAGGGGAACCAAATGTAGTAGGGTGTCCAGTGCCTTCTTGGGAGTCGTTTTCAGTGCCCCGCTTATACACACTGAAGCCATTTTTTGTATTTTTCCTAGCAAACCTCGTTGTGCGGCTTAGTCTAAAGCTGTATACCAGACAATTACCCCGTACATGAATATGGGTCTGATAACGGACGTGTAGAGCCAGTGAACCATGTATGGTTTCATTCCCCATATTGATCCAATGGCTCGCTTACACGAGTAGAGTGCCACTGAGGCTTTTTTAACCCTTTCCTGAGTATTAAGTTTCCAGTCTAGCTTCCTATCCAGAATAATACCCAGGTATTTAGCCCTGTCTGTCCAGACTAAGCTGGTGCCATTTATGGAGCGTGGGTCGATTTGAGGAACTTTATATTTCCTGAGGAAGAGGACTATTTCTATTTTTTTATCGTTAATTGCTAGTATCCAAAGAAGTGGGGAGAGGAACTTGATATAACTAGAAAAGACGAGAGGCTGATCGGCCTGAGAGCTTTAGGTGAGCTAAGTGAGTTTTTCCCTGACTTGGGGATAAAAACGACGTTGACCTCTGTCCATCTTTAGGTTTATACATGCTTGGAAAATTGGTTCGAGTCAGGGGATGGCTAAGTCAGAAACGTTCTGAATTTCAGCTGGTATTATACTGTCCGGTCCAGGTGACTTAAACGGCTTAAAACTCTTAATTGCCGAGGTAATTTTTGGTTTATCGAGGAGTTTACTATAAAGCCTGTTCTCTCCTCTATTTATCGGAATCTCCCTACCTGGTGCATCTTCAGAGCATCCCGGGAAATGGGTGTCCATTAAGATTTCTTGGGTTTCCAGGCTAGAACATGTCCATGTTTCGTTAGCTTTTATATTATTATTGGTGGAGAGGATTTTCCGAAACCTAGCTGCTCTGGAGACTCTTTTATCTCGCCACAAAAGAGTTCCCAGGACTTACGATGGGCTTTCCTCACCTCTTATTTCAGGACTCTCAACATCCCTTTGTAAGAGTCCCAATCTTGCTGCAGTTTGGTGATTTTAGCTTTGTTAAAGAGCCTACGACTTTCCTTCCTGAGAGTCATAAGTCCCGGGGACCACCATGGCAGTCTCTACCTCTTCGAGCGTGATACATCCATTGCTCCATTAAATGCTTTAGTTAGGTCCTCCACCATGGAAACCAATTCCTGAGCTGTGGTGGGGGTTTAGGAGTGCCGATAGGTTACAGTCTGCTAAACGTGTCTCTATACAACCCCCAGTTTGTCCTTCTTCGATTCCTAAAAATCGGTTGTGTTAGGGGTTGTTGACATACAATTGAATATATCTATGATTTGAGAAAGAGTGTTCCTTCGAAGCCCTCCAGCCCTTAACCATGCAGGAAATGGAGTCAGAGACTAAGGTGACATCTAGAACCACTTGTCTGTTAGTAGTACCGAAGGTGGGTTCATTGCCAACGTTACAGATAATTAGGTTAGTACTTAGAATGTATTCAAAAAGTGACTCAACTCTATCATTTATGTCCATACTTCCCCAGACTGTGTGATGCGCATTGACATCACCTCCGATAAGAAGCCCGGTTTTATGTTGACCAGCGTCGGCGACGAGCCTCCCCAGATTATCCGGTAGCAGTGGGCGAGATAGGCCGAAGATAGCCAGAACCTGGTCGAGGCCAGCTCCAGCTTGATCGTTACCGTATCTCTATCACTGTAAATTGGGAATAGAAATGCGTTAAGGTTATTTTTTACCAATATAAAAGATCTTGGATTACCTTTGTTCCTATCGTATATAAGCTTATAGCCTGGTGAGTTGAGTCCACAAACCATGTTCCTCGCCACCCATGGTTCCTGAATCAACACAATGGCTTCCCCTCCTATAGTCAGGCGGAGAAGAAAGGAGGCGGATTGCATTTTAGAGTGGTGGAGATTTATCTGTAGTAGCCGTAGCATTAGAACTACTAGCCTCAGATATTTCCACCACTGTTGTGTTAGTGTCTTCCTCTGACTCCGTATTCAACAGAAGAAGACCCCTGAGTTCCTCAGCCATTCCCGAGCTCGATGACTGGTAGTCACCTTCCAGCTGGAAAGAGTTGAGGCTCAAGGTGTCAGCAGCCGTTTCCATTACTGCTGTTTCGGGCATTTTCGGACAAATCTTCTCTGCCTCCGCTTTGTCCTTCAGGTAGACCTTCAGAGTGATCGAGCCGAAGCCGGTTTCCGCTAGAGGAGCCAAGGATTCCTGATACACTAAGCAAAATAGGAATATGTGCAACAGATACCCTACGTTCAAACAGATTACGTGGATGTGGTAATTCTATGCTAACGAAAAAAGAACTGAAAAACTCGGAAGTTGCAATTTTAAATATATTACTTCTACGTTGGTTAAACAATGGAATAGTGCAACTTGCTTCATCCATGTATGAAGAAAGAAGAGGAAGGTGTAAATTGGAAGATTGCACCGGAACTACACAGTTAGAAATTTGACCCGTCAGTATCAAATTTCTTCTAGTCTCAAAGAAAAAGTGTTAATTTTTAACACTTATAAATATCACTTTAGCACCTTTGAAATGTGTAAAAAAAATAATAACACATTGAAATGTTAGGGTTACACCTTGTTGGGAGTTAACTGATTTTAGCACGTTCGAGTATCAAACAAATTGGGACTTGAATGTCTTAAAATGAAATTCTTTATAGATCTGAAGGTAATTGGATATGATGTAGTACTAAGTTTTATTTTCTTAAAAATAATGTTACTATACAGAAAGAAAAATATGGCAAATTTAATCAAAACGTCTTGGATAAATAAGTTAAATATGGGTTCAAAAAAAATATTGAAATAAATTGAATGAAAATTTAAATTGTTAATATATTTATATTTTCAATATTGAATTAAAAAAATAAAAATATAATAACAATTTTAATTTTCATAAAAAATGTGAAAAAAAAATCGAGTCGAGACCGGGACTCGAACGGATTTTTTTCTGTTTTTAAGGTTTTTTTTAAAAATTTATTATTATTATTTTTTAAATAAAAATAATATATTTTAGATAAAAATTATAAATAATAACCATTTTTATTACTAATAATTAATATTGTTAAAAATAAAAACAATAAAAACCATGTTGCATTTTAACTATGCTCCGCCAAAGGAGCAAGCGCCCAGTGGGCAAGGCGCGCAGAACTCACAAGCGAGAGATGTCAGAAACCAAAAACACGTCGGTTCAAATTCCATACGGTGCTAACGCGAATTTTTTTTCTTCTTTTTTATTATTTTTATTCATTTCATTTTTACCGAATTGAATTATTTTTATTCATTGAAAAGTATTTTTTTATATGGACAAAATATATCTACTGCTCTGTTATTGGTCATATCAAACGGTCGAATACTTTTTCGCATACCCTTGCTGATGTAAATGACTTGATCCCTTTGCTTGTTGATCAATCTGATGTCCTAAGCTATTTTTTGCCTAAAAGAATTTTATCTCGAGTTCTTTCCGTAAATTGTTAATTACTGGCCATGTGGCTTCTTCATTTTCCGCTGCAAATAGAAACTATCACCCACTATCATTTGCAAATAGAGACTATCATCCACATAGATTATTCCAATTTTTTTCCAGGTGACAGGAAAGCACTTTTATCGGATAAATGACGTAAACTTTCGATTCCAACAACGTGAAGCTTGCTTTCACTCTTCTGGACTGTTAAGATTTACTATACACTATTTGACCCGACACAAAACACGTTTTTTTTATAAATGTAGCTTTCAGCGCCGGTGAAGATTGTATATTTCCGGTTTCGCTTCTCGCCATTTTTACCCCCTGTTGCTTTACTTACAGAAGTGTCTTTTGGAGTACCCGGGAAGGGGTTTCCTGAATGGGACGGTTAATTTTAATGGGGAAAATTTTATTTCCCAATACCCCTATACCTAGGGCTGCCATCATATCTCTTTTAAAGAGAACCTTATCTCTTTTTTTAACCCCATTCTTTTTCCTCTTTCTTTTTCCTTGCCAGTTCTCTTTAGTTCTCTTTTTTCAGAAAACTCTTGGTTCATACTATGCGTAAAAAACCAAACAGATTTTTCCACGAAAATTCCATTATGAATTAAAATGATCACGTTATTTATTGTATAGTAGTACTCTACTCTACAATTTTCTGTGTGTAGTGCGAAACTGTACATTATAATTGTAACGTAAAGCTATTTATTGTATGCGCCAGCAAGAACAGTTTCTTCTCCCACGATCAGCTGCTGTAAAAATCAAAACAAATCAAAATTGTGCGGTTAAGGAAATAGCCGGTTTTGACATTTGATATTGTAGTTTTAACATTTTTAGTTTTTTTTCGATAGATACGGAAAATAACAGGCACGAAAAATTACACTTTTTTGTAATAATTCTGTGCAGTCATTCTAAGTTCTGTATTTTTCACATTCAAAAAAAGTTCTCTTTTAGTTCTCTTTTTTCATTTGGTTAATTTCCTATACAATGTCTCTTTTTTTAACCTAAAGGTTCTCTTTTCACAAATAGGGTCCATGGCAGCCCTACCTATACCCAATACCCCTACGTATTGAATCCCAATACCCCTATAATAATTCGTACAGTGGTTCCGGAGATTCCAGAAAAAGGGTTTAATGAAGTGGAGGTTAATTTTAGTGAGGGAAAATTTTTTTGGGGCAAGACTAATTGAATACCGAAAACCAGATTAAGGTCCCTTCAGCAGTTCCGGAGATCGCAGGAAAATTTCTTACCATTTTTGTCATATTTCGACATACGCGAAAAGTCGAACCTACGAAGGCGGTTTCAGTTTTCGAGAAATTTCACTGACTGGATACTTAATTGCAGGAGTTTTAAACCCGCTAAAATCACATATTAATTATTCAAGATTTTTTTCTAGAGAAAAGCAATTCTAACATACTGACTGAAAAAGAGGCACTCGACTCTTAAGATATACAATGGTAAAAAAAGATCAGTTCGAGTTAGTGGATAATTCGACTTTTGGGACGTTAGACTTATGGCGATTCCACTATATATAGATATTTTTTTATAATAGCTAACCCTGACAAGTATTCGTGTATAAATTTTAAGCTTAATTGGACCACTCACACACGACGTCAACAAATGTTCCATCAGTTGAAGACCGCCTGTAAATAAAACCACAGGGGGTAAAAAGGTGTCAGATAATAGTGAACTGTATTTTCAATGTTTTTGAGTATTAATCATAAATATAACTCTGATACTGATTTTTTATTTTTTATTTTAACAATCCTCACAATATAACCGTATAAACCATTCGATATCGCACTCAATACGTGATTTCAAAGTTCGATAGGTAGTGATGCAAGTTTCTGGATGGCACGCTTGAAAAGCCATGGTTATCCTTGCCCATAATTAGTTCGACAATGCGTCCCAATACCCATTTTTGAGGAGGCACGTTCTCTTCCACTAGTAACACCAAAGTACTTATTTTGACTTCTGGGCTCTCGACTTGCCATTTATTACGGCATTGAAGTTCGACGACGTACTCTTACGACCAGCGCTTCCAAAAATACTGCCGCAGTTCAATAACACGCTACCAACGACCCAAATATGATGATTTGATGGAACAAATGTCCGGATCAGCCAAAGTCATCAGTGGTCCGCTAACCAAGAAGTGCGCAGGCTGCTAACTAGTGGTACTTGGAAGTATCCAAACCTCCACAGTGCATTGGAAATTACTATTCCGAAAACAAATAATAGCATTAGTTTTGTATTTGCACTAACCCGCCCGAGACCTATAGTTGCAACCTCCACTGGTTGACGCTTGAGCTGTAATTGTTGAGCCTGCCTCGCCGATGATCGTGGATCCGACACAACTGTCGCTTTTGATCCTAGATTCTGTTTTATTATAATATTATTTGCAAAAAATATCGCACAAGCACCGAAAGGACCGATATTTTTCAATAAATTCTATCCCAAAATCCTTTTGTCTAATCGACACCATTTTTTACTAGCAAATATCTTTCGAAGCACAACAGTTGTGATATAATATCGTACCGACGGTCGCATGGCAGACCACAAACGATAGAATCTGCCGCATGCGGCTCAGCGACGTACGACCGTGCGATTTCGGGCCCGACCGTCATTTTGTGCGGATACACTATACAATTATCGCATGCGACCGCAAATCGGCCCGACGATTGTACTTACCATCGCAGCGTTTATTTCCACTCTAAGACCTAGTTGAGCTTAGACAAAAATATATAACCATAAATTTTTGTAAACTCATATTAAATTTATTTTTCCAATTTTAAATGCATTCAGAAGACAACGTAATTCACGGTATAGTATACCGAATTGAATTTTTTGCATTATATAAGTAATTTTAATTGCACTGTAAATTTTTGTTTTATAGATATCGATGATTATACTACATCTGCCCCAGACTGGCCTCGTCCACCAGTCCATTCAAATCAGGATCATCAACTTTATACGGTTGGGTTGGGAGACAGTGCTACTCTAATTTGTCAAATTGGTAAAACTGATTTTTATTTAAGGATTATTCAGTTGACGAGACTTTTTTTTAGAAAATTCACCATTTGAAACATCATGGGATCGTATTGATGGTCATCCATTCCCACACAATTCCATAATAACTGGTAAAAATCTATTTATTGAGCACGTTGATTATGATGCCAACGGTCTTTACGAGTGCTATATTAATGATTATGATGGTAGAAAATCATTAGTTATCGCGGAAATTAAGGTAGTCCCCATACCTCGCATCACATTCTCTCCAGCCATGCCAATGATTGTGCGATCCGGCGATAACGTAGAGATTGTGTGTGATGCAACCGGTGAACAACCAATCCATGTTGAATGGCGGGCTGAAAACAATCGTCCACTGCCACAGTAAAGAATACTCATTATTACTTTTCTTATAGCTTGACCCACATTTTAAATTATTATATCACCCTGTTTTTTCCTCATTTATAGCTCAGTGATTGTTGATCATAATAGATTAAGATTTGCATACATTACTCCAAATGATGCCGGAAGATACTTCTGCACAGCATCAAACACACATGGACAAGCAACTAAAGTTGCCGAAGTGTTAGTTAACCGTGGACAAGCCATCAGTAGACCAGATCAAGGCCAAACTCATTTCGTCTCCGAAGGAGATAGCGTCGCATTGAATTGTGATGTACATCACCATCAACCCGGATCTGGCGCAAGAGTAAATATTCTGGGGATTTGCAAACAATAAATTTAAATTTGATATATATATATATATAATATAGTAGAAAATTTGGTATAGTGAATCCGCAAAAACCAGGACGTTCACTATATTGTATATTTTCACAATTTCAAGGTCTAGTATGGATGCACTGTAATATATTTAAAATGGTCAAAGGCAGTTTTTAATTTATTAATTCTTTATTTGGGACGAAAATATTGAGTAAGTTTCTTTTGAATAATTTTTTTTGAGTATACATTTTGCTCCCTAACTTTCCTTAATGCGACAGATTACTAGAATCAACGTGATTTTGTTCCGTCCTACATTGTGGGTTTCTACAATCCTGTCTATGGAAATATTTGTCACAGAATAACAAAAAACTTCAAAATATAATAAGTAAAATTGAGTTTTCCCTATTTCAAGTGATTCACTATTTTAGCGGTTCACTATACCGAGTTCCTACTGTATTTGTGTTTGATCAAAATTTGCCATTCTAAGATGCATGGTCTTCAAAGTTACTAAAATTGTCTTAAAGAAAATACATAAGTAAAAGAATTGAATAATGTATTATCTTTTTCACGAACAATACTAATTTTAAAAAAAAAGTTTATCAAAGTATTTATTAATAAAATTTCAACATATTTTTCAGATTAATTGGCGTCGAGAAGATAATCGACCACTAACCAATATCGAAATGACAAATGATCGCCTAATTTTACGTAATATTCGTTACGAGGATCAAGGCAAATACATTTGTGAATTGAAATCAGGAAACGAAGTCATTTCCAGTAGTCAAATCGATGTTCAGATAAAGAGTGAGTATCGTCGACGACGCGAGCATTCAGCTTTTAGTTCCTCTTCAAATTCTACTTCTGCTGCCAATAAATATCCCTTAAAAAAAAGAAATAATAAACGGTGGCGGGCATCCCAAACAAACAAAAAATTCTAATAGAAAATCGATCATAACGAATCAATTCAAACTCCTAATATATTAACAATTCTTTCTTTGAACACAAAAAATAATTCGGTATATATATATATTTTAATAAATAAATATATATACCAAATTTATGATATCTTTTTTTATTAATCATTTTATTTAAACATCCAAATTAAGTCAGCTTTCAATAGTTGCTTAATTAAAAAACAAAAAATCTCTATTACTATTCATTTACAAAGCAAACAAACAATAACAAAAAGAATGAACAAAATTAAACAAAGAAGGAAGTTCCGTTGATCTTTTATTATTTTTTGGATAAAAGTGCACAAAAAGTATATTTTTGGATCTGGCTTCAAACAATCCAAATGTATTATTTTCTTTAAAAAAAATTTAATTTTTCATCACTGCCACCATTTTATTTGATTTATCAAATTAATTCTAGAACTTAAATGTCAAGAATAAAACGAAAAAAAAATACATAAGGTTTTGATGTTTCCAACTGATATTGTAAATAACAATTTATATTGCTAATAATATTTCTACTATGAATAAATTATTAAAAGTACAAATTTGTTAACTATTTGTGGAATAACATATTTACAATTTCAGTGGTAGTCAAAATTTAAAAAAAATGTTTTATAAATTTTTAATCATTGATATTATTATTATTGTTGCATGTTTTCAATTTATTTTTTATTTTGTTAGTTATGGTATTTTTGACAATAACATTTTGTTTATCAAAATAATAAAGTTTTTTTTGCATTTTTTTCGTTTTCTTAACAAAACGAATCTGACCAGTGTTCTTTTTAGTAATGTTTAAGTCTTTATTCGTCATGACTTTGTGAATTTTGTTTGTTTCTTGAAAAAAAATTATAATACACATATATAAGAAATATTAAGCACTTTTTATGAGTAAATTAAAGACTAGATATTAATCTTAATTGGTTTTTATTATTTTTTCATCATTTTTTTTATCATTGTTTCATGTTGATGTGTTTTGGTCATTTACATTTTAAAATAAGTTTATTGGTTTCAATCTTCTGGTGGTTGGTTTTGATTTCGTAAAATTTTTAATAAGATAAATTATGTATATACAAAATCAATCATTTAAATAATCCATTTGAACCATTTATCTGTGTCAAAATTTCAAAATCTGCATTTGTCGCATGAGAAATTCTTTTTAGACTCTATTTTAATAACAAGAGTTTACTACTATTTTCTATCAGTATTTTCTATAAAAATTCCTTAACTAATTATATAGTATTAAAATAGTAACAATCCTTCTATAACTTGGTTTTGAAATCCATAAAGTCCATTCTAATTTTTATTTCAACAAACTTTTTTCTAACCTCAACAAATGCTCATATTTTATGTTTTGAGAGCTCGGGGTAATTTTATTCAATATTTAGCTAACATAATATTTGATAATACACGGAGAGAAATAATAGAACCACTTTTCAATTTTTCGGTATATGCGTCTATAGGGTAAAACGCCTACGGGACATATTTTTAAAACATTTCTGTTTCTTTTTAAAAGCTTTTATTTAGCTTGCTTTTTTTGTCTTGTATGTCAATTTTGGTCATTCATTTGACTTGAAGTTTACACACATATGTAATTCCGATGACAATACAATATTTTCACTACTTCGTCCTCGTAAAGATAACGAAAGGTCATTTAAGGATAACGTTATTATTCTTTTCATCAAATTTTCCGGGAAAAATTTTTTTTCTGTGGATTTTTTGAGTAGCTGAACGCGATTCTGGAGTCTAAAAGTCCGTAAGGGTGTCTCAAAGTCAAGGATATATCTGTGGCAACAAGTCATAGGAGCCTAAGTCGATTTTGAGATCAAGATAAAAAGATCTGTATTTACTTTAATAGACAGAGCAATTTGGCTTAGCCTAAAAACAGACTTAGGCCCCTATGACTTGTTGCCACAGATATATTCGAAGTCTAAAAAGTAGAGTAAGTGCGGATATTGCGGACCAGGCGGGTAATGTGGACCACTGCAATATCTCAGAAACTGTACGGGGTAATTAATTCGAGTTCATGTTCAAACATGCACCGGCGAAACTTGATCTGTGCAACCAATTGTTTGCATTGAAAGCTCATTCAGTTTTAGAATTTTTTGAAGGAAGGTCATATTCTCAGAAAAATCGTGTATTTTTAAGTGACAAAGAAAATTGTTTTGTGTGATCTGAGCAAACAACATTGGTCCACATTACCCCAAATTGACTGATGTCAATAAAAAAAAAAGCTTTTGCTAAAACTGATGTTTTTTAGCTGATGCAGTCTGTATGCAGTCCCGTTCGATTCGTCGATTTCGTGGGAAGGCAATTCGAAGCGAGGTTACGATTACTTACAATTCTTCCTATTTTTTCCTAATTTTAAATTTATTAGGTGCTGGATTTAATTTTATATTAGTTATCAAAAGACGCAAAACAATTCAGTGCATTTCTCAGGAAAATAAGTAGTTAATAAAACTGTTTCATTTTTATTTTTCAAGGGCATTCCTTTACCGTGAAAAAGAATTTCCAACTATTTGCTAAGGATGTTTTTTTCAATTTGACAACTGGTAACAACAGCGTGTTGACTCGAACTGTTGTCGTTATCGTTGTTGAATTGCTTGTTTTTACAACACTGTGTAGGAATGCCCAATGGGCATTTTTACACAGTGTTGTAAAAACAAGCAATTCAACAACCATAACGACAACAGTTCGAATCCACACGCTGTTGTGCCAGTTTTATATGTGTGAGTGCGAATATTGGCATTGTAGTTTGAACGTGAGTAGAGAAGCATCGTAGTGTGAGAAATCATAATTTCACCCATGGAAAAATTTTATTGCTGTTTACTTGTGTTGGTGCATGCAGAACTTTTGGTCGTTCTTCAATTTCGCCCAAGCGTGCATCACTTGCAGAACCCCCTCCACTAGTCACTGACCAATCAGAACCCGATCCACTGATGCACGACAACACGTGTAGGAATGCCCATTAATCATATTCGTCAATTTTTATGACGCAATATCAAAATCAAAATTTGCGAATTTTCCATTTTTCAATTCTTGCTAAAATTGCACATCAGGATTAGAGACAGACAAATTTGAACATCAGGATTAGAGACAGCTGGTTAAACAATAATAACTGATCAAACTCCATAAAAGAAGAATTCTAGACCTTTTTTTGCTTAAGTATTAGAATTTGATATAAAATAATGGGTGATGTGAAAAAAAGATAGCTTTTGCTAAAACTGATATTTATACCCGTATGGTGAAACCAAAGGGTATATTAACTTTGCCTTACCAATTGTAACGCCAAGATCCCGTCATCACACACAAAAATGAATTACACCAGTGTGTTTAGAATGATAAAAAAAATTGTATTTTGCATGTCCGTCCTTCCGTCCGTCTGTGGCGCGGATTGCGGGCGCAGGAATTGAGCTACAGACTTGAAATTTTGCGCAGATCGGTTTTTCGTAAAATGCGAGGCTATGTTCGTTTATGGGCAAAAATGGACCATTAGGGGGGAGTACTTGCCATACGAATGAAAACGTTTTTTGCGAATATCTCAAAAAAGTGCAAGAACAAAAGTTATTTAGGATATGATTCTACATAAAACTCCCATACATCAAAATCCGATTGGAATAAATTTAAAAAAGTCTTATTGGAAAGTTTGACTTCAAAGTGGAATTTTGATACAATTGTTCGCCGATCACTTAACACTAGAATGCCCGATACTAGCAATACCCTTAGATGCCCAAATGGAGTCATTTTGACTCCCATGATAATTGTATTGAAAAAATAATATTTTGTGCGTGATTTATTTGAAATCATGATGAAAAATCTATAAATTTTTTTTTAAAGATACAGCAAAACTATTCTTATGGCTTATACATTTTTTTTCACAAAACTGGCACCGTCTTTCAATAGTACGAATGCAACATACTGACTTTTTGCAGATAATACATGTTCCCACTGCCCTATTTTTTTGCACTGTACCTTGACTTGACAGTATTTAGATATCTGTGGTGGTTCCTGGCTGAACTACCCTTATCACACAGAACTAAAAGAGAATGCAAAATTGGCGGGATTCTAGAAACTCCAATGACGTTAGAACATAAGGACTCATAATTACTCCCTTGGGCATTGGACGTAATTTTCTTAAAATAGACGATAAAAGTTTGCTAATACTATTTTAAATGATATTATTTTTTTCAATCATAAAAATGAATAAAAGTCACGAGAGGTTTTCACGTAGGAAAAAAATTTATGACAAAAAATGTTCGCAAGGAGTCAAAATGACTCCATCGGGCATTCTAGTGTTAAAAAACTATTTCTCACTGTGTATTATACATTT
Organism: Chrysopilus asiliformis; assembly: GCA_964034945.1. Classification (NCBI taxonomy): domain Eukaryota; kingdom Metazoa; phylum Arthropoda; class Insecta; order Diptera; family Rhagionidae; genus Chrysopilus; species Chrysopilus asiliformis. The sequence continues at coordinate 40,368,989 of OZ035963.1, forward strand.
TTATTCGCTATTCTGTTACCTATCAGAAACCTATAAAATCAAACTATTTCTGGTATTCCGATATTGAACAGACACAAAAATGTCAAAAGTGACAGACGAATGAAATATTGTTTACTATCGATTTGAAATATTAACCTATATTTTCAGTCAGTAACTACATTTCGGTTATTAAAAAAAATTTGAAAACTCATATTGTACAAAACAAAACAATAAAGTTATATAGAAGGCAATATTGTTATCGTATATGTAGTATTTTTGTTATTGTTGTAATTATAACAAAATCGTTTTGTTTTAATATTTTAAACTTGTGTGGTTCGAAAACTAATATATTTTTTAACTTTTACTAAATTTATTTTAATAATATTGTGTTCTCTTTGTGACAAAAGTATAATAATATTCAACATCATTACGTGTTATTATCACCTCTGTTATTGATATTATTAAAAATTAACGATAAATATTTTTTTATTGTTATATTATATCTCTCTTTTCTCTCCTTCTCTATTTATATCGTTGAACTTTTTATCTCTGTTGTTCTCCCTTTTTTTCAACAAACCAATAAAAATATAAAGGAGGTCTCACCAAGTATGATGTTTATTGCATGGTTCTCTATATTTGTACAGGTGTGTTTTTAAACAACAATATTTAATTTTTTCAAGTATCACAAACATATATATATATATATTATTTATATTTCATAGATATTTATACTTAATCGCTCTCTTCCGTTTTGTAATATATTTTTAGTTTTAGTTGATTTTTGTTGTTTCAAAGAACGGAAAAAATTAAATTTTCATCAACAAAATAGTAATTTTGTTTTTAAATATCTATAACTTATATGTAGTTGACGTTCAAATAACTTTTATTAATGGATTTCGGCATTTACTGTTATTAAAAAAGTTAAATGTTTAGTAGAGTTTAGCAAAAAAGTTAGAAATTAGACCGAAAGCTTTAATTAGAAAATATGTCATAACCAAAAAAATTTTTTTTTATGTTTTCATAACTTTTTACTGAAAACGAAAGCACTTAAACACGTATTTGTCCAAGTTAAAACCGAATGGAACACAAACCTCAAATAATCTGTTTTGATGAAAATCTTGCCTATTTCATTTTTACTTATTTGTTTACGAAATACATGGAAACCTCGATACCGTATACCCTCAGTACTGTATACCCCTCAATAGTGTATACCCCACAGAGAAAGTGTCAGGAGAAGGCAATGGGGGCGAAACAACAGAAACTTCTTAAGCAACAAACAATAACTTCTTACTTTGCTAAATAACTTTGTGAATTAAATGTATAAATAAGTAAAACATTAAAAAATGTATTGTCTGTTTTTTATAATTAAAACCATGACAATATTCTCTTCTCTTATAATACCCCTCGATATTGTATACGCCTCGATACTGTATACTACCCCGGTTTGATATCGGTATACAGTATCGAAGTTTCAATGTAATATTCAATTTAGCATCATTCCTTGATAGATAGTAAATAAAAAATAATGACTAATTGTGTCAATAAGCATTTATTGCTTGAATTGAATTTTCGAATTAGAAGTGTTTTCGCCTATATTGCGTAAATTAAAGCTGCAGTCGCTGTTACCTATCTAAAAAAAAATATGCGATTTTTTTTATTTCAAAAACCATAGGATCGCGTTAAGTCTAACATCCACTTGTTTAGCTCAACAATGGAACTGAAGCACCTTCGATAACATTGGATTCAAACAGTAGCGTTAAGCCCAATTCAGCCTGACGATTGCGATTACGATTGCGTTTAGCTTCTCGACGATAGAGATATGAAAGCTTTGATCTCATTAGTCGAGGAAACTCAATCGTGATCGCAATCGTTAGTCTGATTTGGGCTTTACTAGAAATAAATGGTAGATCCCCACGAAAATTTCAATGGGCCTTTTTTTCGGGACAACCGATAACTTTTGCTGTCAATTGTGATAGCAATTTAAAAAAAACTAATGTTTTTTGGAACATTTTAATTTAAAATCTTTATTGCATGCGAAAGTTTTTCGATAGAACCGATAGAGTTCCCAAACTCTCGGGGCCTTCGACATCTCACAGGCCTATTTACGTCCATCATACAAAGATACTACAGTTCCACAATTTTTGTGCAAGTCATCATTCAATATCCTATACTAACTTAAATCATTCGAGGATCACAGTACACAGGTATAAATCCAAATTTTTCGTCATCTAGTGGTTAATTTACTAAGGCCCGTTTGCTGAAACAAGTCATAGCGTCTTATGTTCAACTTAAATTATTTAAGACCCAGAATTTCTATGGTTTAAGTAGGCTAAGCACAACTTAAATTGTTATGACTTGTTTCAGCAAACGGGCCTAAGTAAGCTTAAAAAACAATTTCTAAAAAACTGTCTTTTCTTTATCCGACACTTGGTTCTACGCAATACAAACGGTGTACTAAACTAAAAAAAAATCAATAGGGTATAAAAGAAATAAAAAAACACGAATTCAATTTTTTTTCTCGAATTTCGTAGGAATTAGGTACAGAAACAAAAAAGTTAAAAATTTGTTCCGTTCTTTGTTGCTCAATTTCTCGAATTTATTTCTTAGAATAAAACATTTGAAAATTAAAAAGATCTAATGGTAAGGCAAAAACTTGTGTTTGTACATTTGATAAAAATTTCGGCAAAACTTTTGAACACAAATGCTGGAAAAAATATTGTGTGATACACCAGGTTTTTCTAATCTTTAATTCAAAATTATATCACGAAGTGAATAGCAAATGTTGAAACCAAATGTGCATTGCCTTTCCAATTGAAATCACCTCAAAGAATTGGTTGTTTGCACAATTTTGTGTTTTATATAAAAAAAACATTAAAACAGTTTAAGACTGTGTTAGATTGAGACTTTCCAGGCGAAGGGGAGAGTGTGAAAAGAAAACACGAACGAGAATAAGAAATTCCATTCCGTTTTTGGGGGCATCGGCCTCTGATTGGCTAATACAATTCTCGTTTGATTATTTTATATCCATGTATTCCTTTTCCAGAGCTAATACTTTGATAAGGAAGAAAGGTTTTATTGGAAATTTTTTACAACAATAAAGAAATAAGTGAAGAGTTTTTATAATTATGTCGAATTGGGAAAAACCACGAAACACGGTTTAAATGAACTACAGAGCTAAAAACTCAATTTAAATCCTCGGATTTTAGTTCAGCTGTTTCATTAATTTCACATTTACCCTTTCTTGTAAAGCCCAGTCTAAACACTCAGGCGCGAAAAGGAGCCGAGCATGCGACTGAAAAGTCTCAATCTAAAAAAAAGTCTATAGCTCTAATTTTTCTAATAACATTGCCCAACGCCCTTTTTTTCATTTTTGGGTATTTAATGTTGCTGATTCCGAGTTGTTGAGACAATATAAAAAGATAATCTGGTTATTTTTGTTGTTTTCTTGGATATTACTTTTGGATAATTTGAAATCGCTTTTTTCAAATCTCAGTTTCGCTAGAATTGCTCTAGTTCTGGAGGTCCAGTATAGGAAATGTCTATGTAACAAATATTCGCACGCTCATATTTTTAACATTAATCTCTCTAAATATCAAACATTGCTGATATAACGATGGATTTTGTTTACCACATGCATTCAATCAGCCTGTTTGTATCATATTTGTACGTGATATTAAGAAACCACCGTATGCATCAACAATTAGGCTGATGCCTAATGGCTTTTGCCATGAATGAACATGCCTTTCGTACATACAAAAAACCATAATCAGCTTCAGAATTAACATTTAGAACTAACTTTGTAAACAAACCAAAATTCCTCACAATGTAGGGTGACCATAAGTCCCGGAAAGGCCTCCGAGAAACGAAACTTTGGTCTCGGATTTTTCAAATTACTGTAATAATTTTTTAAACTTTAGAAAAAACGATCACTAAATATGCAAAACATACTTTTTTTCGCCTGTGCCACATTTTTGCAGTTTTCCATAAAAGGCGCATTATCTCAAAAGATTTTACCTACGTCGCATTATTACAATTCGCGTTGCAACAATTTTTTTTCAAATTCCTCACTATAAATTAAAATTTTTTCATTGTATTAAATTGGGGATTCCAATAATATCTGTAGCCCGAAATTATTCAATAAAAAATATTGAAACCCTAAAGTTTGAGATAATTAAATAATTGAAAATCAAAATAACATGTCAATTTTGCCAAACTTCGTAACTGAGTAAATATATGCTTGTAAGATACTCTAAAAAGCACCCTGCACATTTTATGATACTAAATACTTTACCTAATTTAGAAAAAGCTTCGTAAAGTCGTTGTTACCTCTAAAAATTCTTATTCGTTCACTTGCTTACCCCTTACTCGTTCACAACTGATGAAATCAATAACCTTTTTATTCCGGCTAATTAAAGTTTGCAATACCGATACGAAATTCCAATACCGGTATTTCGGTATTACGAAAAATTGTCAATACAGGTTTCGGTACTATAACTCTGTATCACAAATTAATACCGGTACTAATACCGGTACTATTACCGGTACTAATACCGGTATTCAAAAAATTGTATCTTTAATGCACTGAATCAATAAAGGAAAAATTTTATGTGAAAAAAATATTTATTAAATTGTGCGTTTTCGGTTTGTTATACACGTACATAATATTTCATAGTAGATCAAAGCTACGGTAACCAAACGTCTGGTATTACGTGAGAAAGTCCTGCATTTCAGTCGTCTTCAGACAGACGACTAAAATGCAGGGCTTTCTGACGTAGTACGGGAGATCTGGTTAACGTTCCGGTTAACGTAAAATACAAAATTTTGGAGAATGCCATTCTTATGAATTCAACCCATACATACAACCCGCAAAAACTGCTATTTTTCGAGATAATCGCTAAAAACCGATTTTTTAAAAATATACCGTTATATCTCGATAATGACTTGAGTTTCGCAATTCGACAAAGGTTAGGTTAGGTTAGGTTGAGAAGACCGCGCGCGCCCAGGCGTGAGCACAGCGCTACACTCGGAGGCCTACAGGCCCATTGTGATGTCTTCGGTACTCATAAGACCTTTCATCAAAACTAGCTGATCCTATTTGAACCAGCCCGACTTGTTGACGAAGCTCAGCATATCCTCGAGTGGGTGGTTGCCAAGCTCCGTCAGCCCACTGTAAAATCTGGCCCCAAGCGTCCCATATCGGCGTGCTTGTAGGGCTGGACACTCACAGAGTAAGTGTTTCACGGTCTCCGGCTCCTCCTCGTCACCACAACTGCGGCAAAAATCATTTGCGGCCGCGCCCCACCTTCTGGCCATAACGCCAAGGGGGCAGTGCCCCGTGATTAAGCCTGTGAGTAGCCTTACGGAGGTCCTGCTGAGTCTCAGAAGGGTGTCGGTTCTGTTCCTATTAAATCTAGGCCAGAGCGACCTTGTGATTACACAATCGCTCCTTGTTTGCCAACGGATATTTATGTTGTTCACCCCTTTTCCTATCAATTATACTTTTAGCGCATTCGATCGGCATTTCGACCGAGCGGTCCGCGCTCTCCATAGCCATTTCGGTCCCTACTTTTGCCAGTTCGTCGACTCTCTCATTGCCATATATGTTGCTGTGCCCGGGGACCCAGCAAAGTCTAACGGCATGTCGGAGGCCGAGTTGATTAAGCGCTCTGCGGCAATTAGACACGGTCTTTGACTTGATCGTCGACGAATCCAGTGCCTTATTTGCCGCCTGCCTGTCGACGTAGATTGAAACCCTAGTTCTGGGTAGTTCTCTCGTCATTATCAAGCTTGCAGCCGCACTTATGGCGTAGACCTCAGCTTGAAATACACTGCTCTCATCAGGCAGTTTGTAGCTCCTTTGGAGGTCAAGGCTATCCGAGAACACTCCCGCCCCTGTGCCTTCTCCAGTCTTAGATCCATCCGTGTAGACCGAGACCTCTTGCTCGTCTATGACGCTGCCGAGATCCCAAAGTCTCCTTTCAGGAATCAGAACTGAGAAGTTCACATTCATATTCAGGTGAGGTATACAGTAATCCGTAGAGTCCGGGATACCCCATTCATCGCTTTTAAGGATGCTATTATGATCGAAGGTACTGTGCTTCCAGAGGCCGGAGTCTCTGAGCCTTAGTGCACTCTTGGCAGCCGTACACCTCGTGTACTCATTCAGGGGAATGAGGTGCAGTAGAGCTTCCATTCCCGCTGTTGGTGTTGATCTAACAGCTCCTGTAATTCCTAGCGCCGCTAGTCTTTGTACTTTGTTAAGGGTTTGATATCGGCAGTTGACCCTCATGGTCGGCCACCAAACCAGACATCCGTAAGTGAGAATAGGTCTGATCACCGCTGTGTATAACCAATGGGTAATGCGCGGTGATGTGCCCCAATTCCTTCCAATCATTTTTTTACATGCGTAGAACGCACACAACGCTTTGTTCATCCTCTCTTCCGTATTCCTTTTCCAAGATAGTTTGGAGTCCAGAATTAAACCAAGGTATTTCGCCTCAGGAGAGAGACTGAGTTGGGTTGTTCCTACCCTTGGGAGTTGAAAGGTTGGTACCTTTCTTTTTCTTGTGAAGAGCACTAGTTCAGTTTTGGAGGGGTTAACCCCAAGACCATTGCGCTCCGCCCACTTTGTGATATCGCGTAATGCTGATTCCATGAGTTCGCTTAGTGTTGGGAGAAATTTTCCTGTTACTAAAACGACCACATCGTCAGCGTACGCAATAACTTATATTCCTTTTTCTTGTAACGATAAGAGAATTTCGTTCAGGGCTAGATTCCACAAGAGTGGTGATAGGATCCCCCCCTGCGGTGTTCCCCTGTTGATCGCTCTCTTTACGTTACTTATACCAATGGTGGCCGAGACTGTTCTGCTATTGAGCAACTGCTCTGTCCACTCAGTTAGCATCTCGTCGACATTGTGTGCCCTAAGTGCACCCACTAAAGACCTTGTGTGTACGTTATTAAACGCACCTTCAATGTCCAGGAATGCTGCCAGGGCATACTCCTTGTGATGGGCAGTTTCCTCTAAGGTTCCTCTAAGGTCCTCTAAGGTGGGCAGTTTCCTCTAATTCGACAAAAATATAGGAAATTTTATTGTCCCCAACGTTTGGCATAATTAAGACTAGTAAATCGCGAAAAACGAATTGCGATTTTTAAAAAGAAGATATTTTGGTTACTTCTGGTTAACAGATTTTCACCAAAAGTTGATAGCATCATCCCATTCCCGGAGAAATGTTGTAGACCTTGATTGTAGCGCCAGTCGTAGATTTATAGATAGGAGGAAAAAATGATTTTGATCTATCTTCTGAAGTACCTTATAATTCATACTATCAAAAGCCTTCTAAAAATCGACCAGGCTCAGACTATACGCTGCATACGTCGAGGTGGTTGATTCCGTTTTCTAAACCCCGATTGGCGCCGAATATTTAAATCGAATTTGTTAACATGCCTCATGAATTGGTCTTTGATAGCTAATTCCGGTATTTTACGGTATTTGGCAAGCGCCTGGAATCCCCAAGGCATGAGGGTAATTTTTACGTGGATATGCCTTGGATTTTGGTTATGGGGGTACAAATTAGAAAATCGGCTTGCTGTCATGATAACAAATTTGCAATCGATGATACTCGATAGTTTGTGGTGACATCCGAACAGAAACTATGTTATAAGATCCGGCCTACATTAAAGCATTGTTTAGGGTATTTTGTTATGTTAAACTATGTTCAATTACCTTTTTAAGAATCAAAATCTAAATGTTCACTGCCGCTGTTATGCTGTGTTTGCTGCTTATAGTACAGATTTCACATTTATACTCTTTTTATGTTTTCTTTGTGGTATTGAATATTTGGAAGAGGCACAAGAAAGAGAACACGACGAAGTATGTTGAGGTTGAGTGAAAGCTTTTGCTCTTGATTATTTCTCTTCTCTATATGGGTTGTTCTGGTACTGGAAATCAATGCTGACGATAGTTGGCATGTGTTGAGGACGAACTACAAGCATTATTTAGAGAAACACTAGTCGAAAAACGTCAAACGTTGGACGTTTTTGCACTTTATTTGCGTTTAACACTTTAATCCGATTTCAAAATAACACGAGGGTATTACTTGAATGCCCTTCTTTCACAAAAACCACTTTTAAAACGCGTACACTTATTCTAAGTACCACTTTGGAATACCCGATTTCACTTTTCGCCCGATTTCATTAGATTTTTTTTCCTAAGATTTGGGATTGTGAAGTTGGCTGCAGAACTTTGCAATTTCCTAATTGATAGCAGCAGTGAGCCCCATCACTTCAATTTTTGAGGTGATCGCGGGTAATTTTGATTTTATAGGCGGGTAATTCTGAAACATTTGCATGAAATAATAAAATTTGCTATTAGAAATATTAATAAAATTTGCTATTAGATTTCCGAAATCAAGAATTTGTATTATTGGGGAAAAATTTATTATTCGAAAAAATTTCTATGGGAAATGGTTGATTTTTATACCCGTATGGCTCACGCAGTGAACGCAACTACAACGCAAAAGTTTGCAAACTTCTAACTTTGCCGCAGAATTCTGCGTTGACAGTTCATAAAGTGAGGTTGGCGAAATGTCGTTCGAGGAAAAATTGATAGCCTTAGTGCAATAACAGACAAATGACAAAGATAAAGACCAACAAAGCAAATTATCGGTTCAAAATTATCCGTTTTTGTAATTTTACCAGCTTTATACCACTTTATATTATGTCACTTTTACTACTTCACGAGATGGCATTGGGCTCTGCCGCTGAAATGTTGCGCTGCGTGACAGTTCCCAGCGTTGGAGTTGCGTTCGCGTTGCGTTCATTGGGCTCCAGAGGTAAGCGCTGTAGAGTTGCTGCGCTGGACTCTATATGAGAAGCTATCGCACATCAACGCATGTTTCAATGAATTTTTTTTTCGCACAGAAAGTGGTTTTGTTCGTGTATCATTCATGTTTCAGGCGCAGCGAGCCGCAACGTGAATGGGAATGATATTAAAAAAATGGGAAGCCGTTTTTCGAATGAATTTTTTGGTGGAAGCTCATTCTTTGGTTAGACTTTGTTGGATAATCACTGAATTTGCGATTTGGGTGTTGATGACAGGGCTATAACGTAAATTGCACAGGGTCGTAGATTTTGTAGAAGAAAGTTTTGTGTTGACCACATCTGATATTTTAAATCAGTTTTCAGGTTTCTGCAAGTTACTATATCCATTATATCTATTCTTCTTGTTTCTTTTTCAAATATATTTCGTCTTGCAAAGAGATGATTCCACTTTTTGAAGCTACCCAATTTACTTCCAAACTACATAATTTTTAGACTTTGGTAGATTAGAATCTAGGCCATCAGAGACCGGTTAGAATCCGGGTCATCAGAGAATTTAGTCCACTCCACACTACACTTCTGCATCTATATGAGCACATGTCTAGAATGTTGGAAGCGAGACGAGCGTCGATCAAAATATGATTGGTTTGCTGTCTTTTGGCCTGGTAGCTTTATGAATGTTAGCGTGTAAAGACCATATTTTTTCAGTTGCCATGTAAAGTAGCCTAGCTCCGTTGTTGGAGGAAATTTCGTGTAGGCTAAAAGAAGCGATAGTGCCGGCACGCCGTAGCTGGTTTCCTCCCCAATTTTTGGCGTCTATTTCATACGCAGGGCAAATTGCCGGGCATTTCATATTTCAGCATGGCACAGAATAATTTGATTTTACAGCCCAATATAACTATTATCAAGGCCCTGTTATACCAATCACTGAAAAATTTAAAAAAAACTAAAGCTTACTTACTATGACGATCCTCAATATTTAAAAGGAAAATCTCATTTAAAAAAGAACTAGCAAGATATAAAATGCAGGGCAAATAAATTAAATGTTATTTTACGACATTTCAAAAACTATTAATTTTAAAAACAGCAGGACAACGAGTTTCTAATTTTCTCATCAAAACCACCTGCGTATGAAATAGACGTCAATTTTTGCATTATAGAAAAATTTTGCATTGAATCGGATTGTACACAACTTTTCGTTTATCGGAGATCACGCTCCAAGCTCCAAATACAAAACCACATCCATATATTTGCTTTCGGGTATGACAACTGAAATATATGTCACATGTCCATCACTTTTGAATTCTTTGTGCAATCCATCTAATCTCATAAATAACGTCAGCTGTATTTTTTGAGAATATTTTTTAGCCCTTGTTATCCACCTGCCCGGTAGATATGCATATCTTTAAATAATGGTCCTTTTTTTTGCCTGTGTCGTCAACATAATTCATGTTCAATTTCTGTTTTTCCCGTTTTATAACATTTTTCTGGGGCGGAGTTGCTAACACCACGCCTAGCCCCCAACCTGGAGGAACAGGTCCACAAATTTACGGCGGCTTCTATGGACAGGGTGCTCCGCGCATACCCCCGAGTATCAGGTCACCAGAGTCTCGTTAGCGAGAGCAGAGAATACCAACGAGCAGGTGAGGTTGGCAATAGATTTAACTTGGCTATGTGTTGCGCGTCACGAACCCTTTTTTCTCATATACAGCTACGATATTTATACAGTCTTGCCTATTGGGAAGCAGCTAAAGGGTTCAAGTTAGCGTGGTATTACACACGGCAACTTTCGGGCTTACTTAAGCCGATTTTTGGGAGAAACGACTGAGGAGGGAAAAGTTGCCACTCGAAATCATGGCTTATCGGCAGTCTGCATACATGCAAACCGTGTAAACCGGTTTGGGAAAAGTAGTAGCCAGAAATCATTTTCGTTCTGACCGTCAGCAGGTAAAGATCTTGGGAAGTATATGAGCAGCAGCAATTTCAATGGTTTGAGTCCACACACACCCATGTAAACTTGTGTATTATATGCAAACAGGATTGGCTTATTTAAGCCACAAGTGTGAGCACATTGGCTTATTAAGCCCAAAAGTTGCCGGCTTAAAAAAGCCTGAAAGTTGCCGTGTGTAATATCACGCTTAGGGAACGGTTATCTTACTTCCATCAAGAAGTTGGTTCCTCGTGGTTTTATTCTCGGTCCGATTCTCCTTGAAAGTTATGCACAGCATAGTGCCATTCACCCTTTTTTCGGATAACCCAAAAAACCGTTTTTATACTTTATATGATATATTTAAAAATTCTAATTTGGCTCACTCTGAAACTACTTATTTTTCTTCTTTAAATATTCTCATTATGATGTAAAAAAATTAAATTTTGCCAAATTTCTTGAAAAAGAATTACGGGTTTCAGAAGACTTTTAGCAGCCACTATGGAGCTAGAAGACTTGTTTTGTTTGAAATGGTGTAAATTGCGCAGAGACGTAGATTTACATAAGACAGTCATGTGCTGTTCACATCAGATATTGTTTTACTGATTATGAATAAGACCAAAAGCCAAACTGAGTGATCTCCAGAATTAGTGACGTCTAAATATCCAAAAACAATTCTACCATCACCGACAACAACAAAAACAGACAAATTACAACATATGGCTTTTGCCTATTTATAATTTCAAGAACTGGCTAATCCACTTCCCGATTCGGAATCAGCGCCGTCAAATTATACATAAATAATTGCACGAATAATATCTTCAGCAACACAGACACTCGTTTTTTGTTGACCAGTGTAATTAATTGTACTTTTCTTTTTTAATTTGATTTTTTCGTGTAGATTTTTTTTTGTTTCTTATAATGTGGTTCTTATTTTGTATATAGATTTACTTTTTGAGTTTTGTACTATATATAATCCAATATTTTTTTAACAAAATGAATTTTTCTAACTATTTATTTTTTTACATATGACTTTAATTTTAAAAAATCTCCACTCCACTGCAAAATGCCTGATTTTCTAATACTACGATAATGAAAATTCTTTCCTTAAAATCGAGTTTCAAATATCTGTCATGAATGCATCAATTCATATAAATCAAACATTTGAAATATGAAATATCAAAACATATCAAAACCAAAAAATTGAAAATGAAAAAAGACCATAAAGGAATTGAGAAGATAAAGCCAATAATAAAACAAATTTGCAAGGATACTGATTTCCGATGTATATCACATCCTCATACATGTATTAATCGATCAATGGTATGCGATCAAATTTACGACTGTACAGACCATTCGGATGAACTCAATTGTAACACATTCAAACGATGGAAAAAGGATGGTCAACCATATAAACTTATTGGTTTGTGTTTTTATTTTACTTTTTTACTTATTATTTTTTATTTGTTTTTGTATCATGATAAATCTGTATTATCTCATTTATTTAAGATTTCAAATAGTAGTTTTTATAAAGTTTATTTAGCATTTTTTTGATCTTTTGTTTTGAATTTGTTACACTTATATCCGCTTTAATAATGTCAAAAAACACAGATCTATATATATATATAGTTGCACATACTATTACTCCAAACACTGCATCATCTCTTCTTTTCCGAAATCAAAACATTTTTTAATTGTACGTCAATCAAATTTGCAATTTATCACTTATACTATTACTCTTCGTAGATATCTCGTAGTGGTTTATGTAAATTGTATGTTAAGTTTTATATTGCAAAGATTCAGAATTTTCGAAATTTTCATCAATTTTTTACAACATTTTAATTGGCAGACTTTAGTTAATATTTGCCAGATTGATAATCATTAAATGATAAAAAAAAAATTTAAAATTTTTATGTATGTTAGTAAAGGTTAATTTTTAATAAATGATACTCTTTTGTCGTAAAAAAATTCAAACCAGATATTTTTGGTAGCCATTTTTTTTAAATGGATAATTTGTAAAATTATGGATATTAATGTCAACATTTTACAAATTTAGTCATAAATACCGTCTTAGCATTTTTTTCTCTATGCAATCGACATGTTAAAGAAATGTGAACAAAAAATTGTTCATGTTTTTCCGCGAGTACAACAGCTTTTGAAAAATTTTACCACGCTTCCCGTGTCAACATCGTTTGCTGAACTTCATATAACCAACGATAACATAAGAATAGATAAATCACGAGCGCGATTTCTCGTGCATTCGCGTTAGACCTATAAAAAATGAAGAGTTTCGAATACCAGACAAAATGGTAAGTCACTTTTACTCCTTTACAGCTATATGAATTTCATGAAGGAGACAAAAACTGTCTTTTTAGAAGAGTCGTACAAAAGCAATATTATTTGATACCAAAAACCAAAAAATCTCAAACAGAACTTTTATAAAAATGCTACATTTTGGTACAACATTGACATTAAAACCACATTAAAATTCACTAAAATGTCGGGAACAAAGTTTTTGAAATGCATCATTTGGGAATGTTCTACAGACATCACTAAAAGCCCTGAAAGAACATTTTTTAAGCTCACATTGTCGGAAGAAAGGTAATATTTTTAGTTACACCGAAACGCCTCAAGCGCACATACCACGTTTAGGATAAAAAAAAACTAATTTTATTTCACTGCAAAAAATCACTTCTAAAGTCTAACACTTTTGTGAAAACTTCGCGTAGAATTTAGAAAACGACATTTTGAATTCCACGACATTTTTCAATTTTTCATAAAGACCGGCATTGCCACATCTGTGGTTTATCTTGTTTTTAGTTAAGTACAGACCCCTTATAATGAAAAAGTGGCTAAAACTCATTGCGTATATTTCATACGCAGGGCAAATTGCCGGGCATTTCATATTTCAGCATGGCACAGAATAATTTGATTTTACAGCCCAATATAACTATTATCAAGGCCCTGTTATACCAATCACTGAAAAATTAAAAAAAAAGTCTAAAGCTAACTTACTATGACGATCCTCAATATTTAAAAGGAAAATCTCATTTAAAAAATAACTAGCAAGATATGAAATGCAGGGCAAATAAATTAAATGTTATTTTACGACATTTCAAAAACTATTAATTTTAAAAACAGCAGGACAACGAGTTTCTAATTTTCTCATCAAAACCCACTGTTTTTGATTGACCTGCAAGCAGCATGGCAAAACTTGCCCTGCGTATGAAATAGACGTAAACTCATTGGGTGACCTGATTTGTTAGAAAAAAAAACTACGTAAAAGGCAATAACCGGGTATATCAAGATCATTTAGAGAAACATATGTTTTGTTAGCCTAACCATCTCCGACAAACTGCCTAGGATTAACGACATAAGTTATTTAAAAATTAAATTTGTTACTGAATACGAATAGATGTTTTCTTTTATCGTTTCTATCGAAATTAATCTTTATTCCACTGATAAATCACCCAAAAAGCATTTTAAGCAGCCGTCGTCTTTATTCACATATTTCGTCACCATACAAACGCGGTGATTAGCGATTTTCGTTGCAGGCACATCGCTGTTGTGTGAATGGGATGCGCAATGACACCCATAGTAAGGAACACTTTTCAGTGGTTTATCACGCCGCATTTATGACACAAGCACGTAATCAGAATCACTGCCATTTCACAAAAAAATACACCCCCATTAACAAAATTAGCTGCTTCAAGCTTTATGCTAGCGTCATCAGACGACATTACATCAGACAAATATTCGAGCGAGTTTTCTTTCTCCCTCGAATGCTAACATAACTTAGCGGCCGAACAGAGATGAAAATATAAAAACGTAAACACTAACAAGAAAAATCTAATGACGATAAATTAATGGAAACTTTTTGTGAAGTGTTATTTTATAATTTAAACAGATTTTTATAGGTCATCAAATTATTTTGTTTTTAACGAAAAATTTGTTAAACTTTATTTTGCCGGTAAATTTTTTTGCAATGAAATTTTGATGCCAATAAAATTGTGCTGTTTCAAAAATGTCTGCTATCCATTTTTTATGAAATTTCCTTCAGTTATTAGTCTGAAATAATGAATGTAATTCTTGAAGTGAAACCGTTTGAATCAAATGACAATGGGGAATATGGCGGCTGAAGCCATCAACTTTTTTTTTTCTTTTGTTTGTAAATTGGGGGCTTTGAGGTAACTCTTGTGGCAACCGTGTCGACCCGGTTCCCCTTACACGCTTCTTCAAAGTGAAACTGTCATTCAGGTTCCACAGCTAATCACTATATCGACAATCATCAAGTGCCGCTCTATCACTTTAGGATTTTTATGAAGCGAATATTAACCCAAAGACCAAACTTCGATCACCAATTTTCCCATTAAAGCAATTGTGGTTTTGCAGACATATTATTAATCAGTGTGTCATCATTTATAACACAATTTCCGTTAAGACGCAACCAAATCCTGACATTTAACGTACATCGTTTGACAACTGAATTAATATAAAAAAAATTGTTAGTTGCTGGACTATATCTATTGATTTTACCTGATTAGAAGCGATCTTAGGCTTGTTATTCAAGAGTCATATATGTAATTGAAAATTGTCGAGAAGTCAAAGTTATTTACACAATATGATAAGAAATCACATATCACGTTCTCTACTATGTTGAAATCTAAATAATATTTAATATCTGAATATTGAGATGTGGCAACTCCCCCACATTGTACATACACAAAACATTTCGTGAATCGACGAAGGCAAAGAGACAGGCCTTTATATCACTGGATGTACTCTTCATTGGTTAAAAATTTTACCAACCGTGATTTATCTATTCTTATGTGATCGTTGGTATAACTGGGCTAGCTCTTCTTGGCATTTTTGGAGAAGTGTATATAAATGCCAATATGGAGGTAAATAGGAGGTTCTACTCCATATGCCCCAAAATTGTTACACTTTGGACGTTTTGGGTCTATTTGTCCCTACACAACACATGCATTGTGCGTTTTCGTTTTTGGCACCGGAGTCATGGCACCGAAGCAATTGCTACCTGTCAAAAATGAAGTCTGCTACCAAGAGTGCTGTCCCCGTGTTCGAGTATGCCGGAGTGAAGAACTGTCACAACCTTCATAATGGGAGATCGCCGGTCAATTTTTGGACTAAGCTTTGCTGTTATTCATCAATTATTGAAAGAATTTGATGAATATTATGCTGCATAATTGGAAGCTAAAGATATGGAGATTATTTTAATTATATGAGCTTTGATTATTTTAATTATATGAGAACAGTGACTTTCTTCGCTCACAGGATTTAATATAAATCAACACAGGCATAATCGAATTTATAGAATTTGAGGGACAGTTCAGTTTTAATCAAGTCATCTACTATTTCCAAAAATATCATATTTTACCATTTAGCCAATCGTTTAGCATGTAACATATCTATCGCTCGTTTTGATTGATAAATAATTACCCGTCGAGACTTTCACATTTCCTTTCTTCTAACACGATTTTTGTCTGCAAAAAAACTTTAAGATTTAAAATAACGACCGACCGTTTCTTGGCGTCATTTGCTCCCGTACCGAGACTAGGTCCAGCGGTGCTACCACCAAGAGTCAAAAGAGCTAAACTCGAACAGCCGGTGTCAGAATCATCTGACGCCAAAGTGGCAAATTCGAACAGTTTTTCTTGGCACCAGGCGTAAGGTGCTAGCACCGTGTCAAAAACGAAAACGCACATTGTATCTCGAGCATCACTCAGCAATCACTATGATCTTGATGAGGTTTTTTGCTAAATGTAGCTTGAACGCCGGATATTAAAGTGTATTTGCGGTTTCACTCCCACACACCTTTTTACCCTTCATTGCTTTATTTACAGACGTTCTTCAGCTGATGGAACATTTGGTGCCGTCACGCGGGAACGACTGGTCCGATTCAGCTAAAAAGTCGTATAGGAATTGGCACAGGAAAAACCACCTAATTGTCACAAAATTTACTTAACTAGAAGTGTCGAATGTGACGATTTTTCAAAATCTGAAATTATTTTTTGTGTGGTTTATTAAATTTTACAACACTTATTTCTTTTATTAGAATTTCATACTTCAAACTGTTCTCGAGATATTTTTTTTAATTTACTTTTTTCTGAATACACCTAATTCTGTTTTTACACGAACTTTTTTTACACGATTTTGATTTAACACGAATTGAAAAAAAAAATTGATTCTCTTTTTCCACGACTTGTTTTGATTTAACACGAACGATCCCTATTCTAAGATTTTTTTTGCGTATGTATTATTTTTCTCCCAACCCCACCATCACTCAGCTTCACAATTCGTCTCGTTACATTTGTAATTTCTATTTGTGGGGAATTCCCCGAATTATGTAACCTCAATTATATAACCTCAATTCGTTTTGCCTGCGTTTCGAGTTTGGTGCTAAAAGTGACAGGTGCCAAATTAATAAACATAACAAAAGCTATAATTGCCAATGTGGCAATTATTGAAAAACCGTATGGTGATTTAAGTGAACAGCGAACAGTTGTATCAAAATTCCACTTTGAAGTCAAATTTTCCAATAAGATTTTTTGAAATTTATTCCAATCGGATCTTGATGTATGGGAGTTTTATGTAGAATCATATTCTAAATAACTTTTGTTCTTGCACTTTTTTGATAAGATGCACCGTTTTTAAGATATTCGCAAAAAACATTTTCGTTCGTATGGGGGGTACCCCCCTAATGGTCCATTTTTGCCCATGAACGAACTTAGCCTCGCATTTTACGAAAAACGGACCTGCGCAAAATTTCAAGTCTGTAGCTCAATCCGTGCGCCCGCAATCCGCGCCACAGACGGACGGACATGCAAAATTCAATTTTTTTTATCATTCTAAACACACTGGTGTAATTCATTTTTTTGTATGATGACGGGATCTTGGCGTTACAAACGGTAAGGCAAATCCAATATACCCTTTGGTTTCACCATACGAGTATAAAAATTAAAATTACATTCGTTCACGTACAAATTTATTGATTTTGTCGAAAGCTGATAAATAGTAAGTTATACATAATTTTCAAATCTTTTTATTAATTATAACTGAAATATTTTTCAGTAGCCCGTACACAATGTCACATAATTCACCTATAACAAACAAGAAAAGGAAAGCGATTTCTTTAGATATTAAAATTCAAATTTTAGATCGTCTTGCCACTGGACAAGGTGCGACGTCTGTTTTGGTAATTTTTTAGGTCCGGAACCATCGTCCGGAACCAATCTTATATTTTTCCATATATGCAATGTCTTTTTTTACACGATTTTTTTTTACACGTACTGCTCGGGAACGTATCTATCGTGTAAAAACAGAATTAGGTGTACATCAAATTGTTTTCGTTATTACGTAGCGTGCGCATTCCTATATTGAACCTTAGCTTGCATGTCCGTCGTTGCCGTTAAAGTTTTCTGCACAAGTTTTTTTTTGCACAAAAAAACAAGGAATTAATTTAAAAACTTGAAAAACAAAATCGGTATCTCTTCAGAACTGCGTTTCGAATTATGAAATTCCAACGTGATCAGCGCCTCGAAAAACCCTCTAAAGCCAGTTTTTCCGAGAAAAATTGAAAAAAGGATATTTGCGTTATTCTTACAAGACCTTCGGCTTCGAATTTTGAAATCCCATCACCGGATTCGTGATCAGCAGCCCGGAAAACCTCTAAAGCCCATTTTTTTTCAAGACAAAAATGGAAAAAAGATTTTGCGTTATTCTTACTGGGCCCTTCCCAAGGAGTACGGTTGGGGCTTCGTCTACAAATTCAGACTTATTGGGCGAAGAGTTGGGCGAGACGTCCGCCTTTCGTCGACTTATTTCGACGAATTGTCGACGGTGGGGGATAATTTTTCGCCCAATAGGACGCCGCAAAAGTTTTGAAGCTTTTGCGACAGCTGGATCTGACGGCATTTCATCACATAAATCTTCGAGTGGGGTTTTTTTCTCCGTCGAATGCTTACATAGCCTACTACAGAACAGAGATGACGATATAAAAACTTAAACAGAAAACGACCAAGAAAAATTTAATGGCGATAAATTAATGGAAACTTTTTTGTGGAGTGTTATTTTATAATGGACTTTTCATCCGATTGCATGCCGTGATTTGCAACTAAAATTTTTCGACAATATTCAATCTAAAATTTAAACAGATTTTATTGGGCCTTCAAGAAATTTTGTTTTTACCAAAAGAATTGTTTAACTTTATTTTGCCGGTAAATTTTTTTTGCAATGAAATTTTGATGCCAATAAAAATTGTGCTGTTTCAAAAATATTTGTCTAGTTTACGCGAACTAAACAAATAAATCAAACGTAATTCAATGAAGACTAAAATTTATACGAAAATAAATTTGTGCGAATTTTTGCAAATGCACGCACTCGGGTAATAAGGTGTTGCTGTAAGTGCGAGATAGATTTTGTTACTAAAGTGATATAAAAGTCGTTTTTCATTAGCATTCACAGAATTCTTTTTATACCCGTATGGTGAAACCAAAGGGTATATTAACTTTGCCTTACCGTTTGTAACGCCAAGATCCCGTCATCACACATAAAAATGAATTACACCAATGTGTTCAGAATGATAAAAATAATTAATTTCTGCATGTCCGTCCGTCTGTTTGTCCATCTGTCTGTCCGTCTGTCCGTCTGTCTGTCTGTCTGTGGCGCGGATTGCGGGCGCACGGATTGAGCTAGAGACTTGAGATTTTGCGCAGATCCGTTTTTCGTAAAATGCGAGGCTAAATTCGTTAATGGGCAAAAATGGACCATTAGGGGGGTACCCCCCATACGAACGAAAACGGTTTTTGTCAATATCTCGAAAACTTCAAAGTGGAATTTTGGTACAATGTTCGAATTTTGATACGAATATCACCATACGGGTATTCAATAATTGCCAGATTGGAAATTATAGCTTTTGTTATATTTTATCGCCAGATTTAATGGCGGGCCACTAGCAAAAAATCAAGAAGCAGTGTCATATCAAAGCAAATCTAACTTAAACTGAATGTAAATTTTGCTCACCCCAGACGGACGGACAGACAGACAGACGGACGGACAGACAGACGGACGGACATGCAAAAATTAAATATTTTTATCATTCTAAACACACTGGTGTAATTCATTTTTTTGTGCGATGACGGGATCTTGGCGTTACAAACGGTAAGGCAAAGTTAATATACCCTTTGGTTTCACCATACGGGTATAAAAATAATTAATTTTTGCATGTCCGTCCGTCCGTCTGAGGCGCGGATTGCGGGCGCACGGATTGAGCTACTAGACTTGAAATTTTACGCAGATCCCTTTTTCGTAAAATGCGAGGCCAAGTTCGTTCATGGGCAAAAATGGACCATTTTCTCCCGCTGTCGGAAAATTGAATGTATTGGTGGTGTATGAAAATATGGCTAGGTTTTACATGTGTTGTGTTTTGTTGGTAATTTACGCATAGGAAAGAAAGAAAAACTGCGTCCAGAGTATATCGGTTATCTTTACTCCAACGTAGGTACAC
This sequence comes from Chrysopilus asiliformis, assembly GCA_964034945.1. Lineage (NCBI taxonomy): Eukaryota > Metazoa > Arthropoda > Insecta > Diptera > Rhagionidae > Chrysopilus > Chrysopilus asiliformis. The sequence goes on from OZ035963.1 coordinate 40,389,241, forward strand.
GTAAAAAGCCCTACGTTTCCTAACTAGTTAAACTATGGTCACATTACACAAATGTTTTTCTGTCTATTCGTCTGTTAACCTGTTTGTTAGCCTATTAGTTTGTTAGTCTGTCATTCTGTGCACAAGAATTCTCAAAAACTACTGGAGCTAGGCCATGAAATTTTACAAACATGTTTGGACCTGAACTTTTGGTGGAATTCCGTTAACCAGAAGTAACCAAAATGGCGGTTTTTTAAAAATCGTAATTTCGTTTTTCGCGACTTACACCGAAACTACGTGTATTTCACTAGTCTTAAGTATGAGAAGAGTTGGAGACAATTAAATTTCCTAAACTGTTGTATTTCGCTAGAATTGCGTATCTATAAATTAAGGAGAATTCTCCTCTCCACAATTTTGTATTTTACCGTTATCTTTTACCGTTATTGAGATATTTTCGTATAATATAATTTTGCGAATTACTTGCAAACTAACGATTTCGCGTAAAAATTGTTGAACGAAAAACTAAAGATATTAAAATTCTTTGCATTTTACTGTACTTTTCTCTATATGCACTTTGGTATATAGAGAAAAGTTGTTTCTAAGGAAGGATATGAGGAACAATAATTGTGAAGATATTTCCCCGCTCTCCTTCCCTTTTTCTTCATATTGATCGTTTCTTCGAACCGCTATTCCAGCTAAACCGTTAAGAAGAATTAATCGATTTTGGTAAAACTTATACATGGTATAGTAAAGGCCGAAATACAATTGGCACCCTATGCTTCCGTATACAATCAATCCGACCAACTTTGCCGCCGTGAAAAGTTGAATCGAATTTAACTTTTGTCGGCCAGCTCGCCGACAAATTTTCATAGTTGATTCGAAATATAATATTATGAGGACGTCATAAAATCTAAATTTCGTCACTCAAGGCGAAATGAAAGAAAGTATTAGGAAATATAATTCGTATGCTGTGTTGCTTACATTCACATTCCTAATCTGTATGATAATTGGTAACAAAAAATATTATATGCGGCTCACCGTCTGAGTGTCAAAATCGAATGAAAAACAAATGATGTACTAGAACAACAAAGTGTCCGCAATTGTATAAGGAGGGCGACATTGTCGCCATAAATGTTGTGCCGTGTTTTGCACTTAAACTGGAAAAAGCGACACTTTTTTTCGATATAAAAACGCAAAAAATTAGATGTGGGAAACCTCGAATTATGAAACTTGGAAAAACATGGTCTTCAATGAAAAGTCAAATCGCGTCCAAGAAGTAATGCAAAAATAATTTGTCCTTACTATTATTTTACACTAGCATGTGGATTAGTCGTTGCCGGTTTAAACTCGGAAATCTCTTTCTTAAAAAAGGTTCGTGATTTTAAAGGAAACCGCCGTTTTCCATAGTATTTGTAGAAAAAATGAATAAGATTTATAGCACGCCAAGCCGAATTTCTCTGTCTAGGAAAGGTCATTTTGGCTTAGCCTGGCGGTCAACATTGCTTGCAACCCTTAAGGTGAGAATTACTCGCAGAAGGTTGTCCATTTGAGAGTAAATTTCCGCAATTTTTCAATATCTTGACCAATATCTTGATTTTTTTGACATCTTGATTTGGCGAGTTCTCGAGAGCGACTCGCAAAATTCAAACGCCGTTCGTATCTGGTGAGTTACTCTCCGAGAGTTCAGTGGAGGCGTGTCCACTAGAGAGTAGAATCACTTTTGACACCTCGCAGAAACTAGCTCGCGAGTTTTTGCGAGTTTCTGCGAGCGACTCTCAGAGACGTGTCCATTTGCGAGTAGCTGCTATCGAGAGGTTCTCGCCGGCATTTACTCTCATATGGAGCGGCACCTTAAAGTGGCGAGGCTTGAGAATGACACGGAATAGCAACTTCTTGGCACATCATATGGCGAAACGAATGAGTTACTGTATTCCACGGTTGGAGATATAAAAATGCACGAAGATGCGACACAACGACAAAAAAATTCTCACAAAAAAATTCTCACAAAAAAATTCCTGCAGACCACCAAGTGAATCTTCACCTAACATTATGTGAGCAGTTCTGAATTATTGAAAGAAAAAGATGCACGTAGTAAAATGGCGCGGTAAAAAATATTTCTTCACTTCTATAAAGGAATAGTGAGCCGAAGGTTGATGTTAATCAGAAGTGAGCGAATAGGAAGTATATGAAAAAGAAGATGCAAGTAATCGAAGCTGAGAAAATCAAATGTTTTGATTTGGCTGTACTCATTTGACAATGGATTGAAAATTCAATGTCAAATTACCATAGTTTTGCACGGAAGCGTTGATATATACTAATTTTAGAATTTTTCCGAGTTTAGAAGGCTCACCGATCCTTTTATCAACTTGAAATATTTTAACCAATCCAAATTTAAATCTAAATAAAAAAATGTTCTACATAAAGGAAAGGCCATCACGTGGCAATTTTTGAATTTAACTACGCCTGGATCTAACCCTTTGAGCGGGCTGAAGTCGTTCAATACAGCGGTTGAGGGTGGATCAATCCGTGTTATATTTTGTAAACCGTTTACGTTTAAGTAAGATTCATTACGGAAAGAAAATTTGAAGTTGAGAAAAGAAATGGAAGGTTGTTGGATCAAAAAGCTTAAATCCCAAACGCAAAAATATGAATGATTGACGATTGAAAACTAGATTCTGGCCAAGTTATTTAAGCAAAAATAATATGCGTTCAGCTAAACAATAATTTAAACTATTTGGCATTCATAGTCGTTTTTAAACAATGTGACAGGCTGACAGACTGACAGACAGACTGACAGACTGACAGACTGACAAACAGACTGACAGACTGACAGACTGACAGGCTGACAGGCTGACAGGCTGACAGGCTGACAGGCTGACAGACTGACAGACTAACAGGGTGCCGATAAAGAGCGATGTTACGCCCACAATCCAAAAACGATTCAGGCATAAGCACATGGTAGTCCATCGAAAATGTATTGCAGACTTGGTTGACAGGATGGGCTACTGCAAAACTAACCGAGGCAGCAATTTGAATGAAATCATATTACATAATTAATCGAAAGATTTGACTTTTCCAATAAAGCCACAAACATTTTCAAATATTAAACTTTGTTTATTTTATAGCAATTTTAACAATAAATTTTCCCAAAATATATCACTAAACTTTGGTTCAAAACTGTAGATTTAATTTTTTTTGATGATTTGTCTGTCAAAAAAGCGTTTAAAAATGTAATGTTTGGTTTTTTTTTTTTGCAGTAATTTGTGTCATAAGCAATTCCTTATACCTCAAAGCATGCGATAAAAAAAATATAAATTAGAAAAACGCCTCACAAAATTTTGGCAAAAGTGTTTTATTTTGAGCATATTTCCTTATTCAAAAGGTGACGGGGAAAAAATATAACGTTTTTCGTCTTTTTGGTACAATTTTTTATTAAAAGATTTTTAATTTATTTATATCTTATTGTACCCTTTTTAATCAATTTTTTATGATTAGTATGACTAAACATAAAAAAAGCTACAATTGCTAAAGGTCAATCGTCAAATAGTCTATATGATAACAGACAAAATGTTCATTTACAAAAAATCCATTTGTATAGGAGAGGGGGAAAGGAGTGGTCCGATTGTATTTTGGTAATTGTAAAATTCTATTTTAAACGCATTTTACCTTTATGAATTTTTCAATATAATTCATCGAGAAAATTGCAAACAACTGTTTCCTTTGTAGGGGGAGAGGGGAAGCAATGGTCCAGTTTTTCCCGTTCAAGAACTTAGCCTAGCCATTTACGAGAAACGTAACTATACAAAACTTCAAGTCAATACTCAATACTTTCGACAGTTATCGTGGTCACGGACGGACATGCGGAACTCAAAATCGTTTATGATCCCTAACACCGTGGTGTAGTTCATTTTTATGTCCGATAATTGGTTCGGTGCGTTACAAACGGTATACTAAATCTAATATACTTCTATATGATTTATCATATAGAGTGTAAAAAATAGGACATGACTGTAAACGTGAGTATGAGTTGACGTGTTGACGTGGAATGTGCCAGTTAGGATTGTGCCTGTTGGCTGTATAGGATAAATAAATAAATTCTTACGGTTAGATTCTAGTGCATGCATAAACTGTATTATAGAAGAAATTCAAAAAATAGTGTCTCAGTTTGTTATTAACATTTCTTTATTGCGATTAGACAACGATTAATATTCATATGCTCCCCTTTATTTCCATGTAATATATTGACCAGCACAATCTTATTACCGCTCATTTCACTAAACTTTTAAAAAGGATGGCAGGGATTTAATTTTTTATGTTTAGTATAAGTATTAATATTTAAAATTCTAAGCATGAAATCATTTTTATGTGACCTTAATAAAAATTTGGTGATTGGGCACGTACTATTTTTATAATTTTCCATTTGCAAGAAAATAAACTTTCTGACTAACAATAAGAAAAATTCAGCATGCACAGTTTTTCTAAGTTTCCAAAATTATAAAAAAACATAGGTTTGAAAAATGTGTTTTATTTTTATTTAGAGACTTTTTGTCTCCAAATAATATTTGTTACAAGCATAAACTAAATAATGAATGTCAAAATAAAAATTATATATACATATATATATAAATATATATATATATATATACATATATATTAAATAATATGCTCTTTATATTTTCTTAGTATTGTTTTCTTTTTCTGTTTCTTTTTGTTTATTTTTTTTGATTTTATAAATTTTTTTTTTTAAATATGAGAATACATTTTATCTTTATCAATAAAGTTTGAAACACTAATATTTTTCCGCATTTTAAAAATAGATGACAACATGATATAACATAAGAGAAGTTAGTGTGGATATTTCACATTTTTACCTTATATAAGAAAGGTATTAAAATCACTTTAAAAATCGAAATCCGCACGTCCCCAGGACACATATGTACCGACTCAGTTCAATGAGTCCGTAGGAAATGTTTTTAGGCGAAATTAAGAGTACAAATTTTTCATGAATATAAAAAAAAATTATTTTCCTATAAATTATTTTTTCGGTTTACTCGACAACACTGGTCCCCAGAGATCTAAAAATTCGCACAATTATTTCTAGTACTAAGGTGTACTAAACGTAATAAAAAAATTTCACTTTGGAGCCTAAGGCCGATTTTTATGATTACCTGGATATGTCCTTTGTTCAATGTATCATCTTTAATCCTGAAGAAGCAAAAGGCTGATAATGAAACAAGATTAGCAAAGATTCATTTCTTGGATCGACCTCAAAAAATTTGACCTCCCGTTTCGAGTTTTGAAATCTAACACCAGAGTCGTATTTAAAAAAAATCTTGGAAAAACGCCTCACAAATACGATCCCTTTTTTAAAAAAAACGGATCGTATTTAAAAAAAAACTTTTATCTATCTACACCTGCAAAAATTGAAAAACATTTCAAAATACATTTTGAAACAATAAAATTATTACACATAATAAAAATCTACCCACATTTCAAATAATCACTCGGCCTCGAGTCCGACTTGTCAATGACTGGAATAGATATTAATTGGCCCAAAGAGATTTCAGGAGGGACAGAATATGGAATGGTTTGATATTAGTGGGGGAAATTTTTTTTCCCAAGGGCTGACATCTCTAATGACATCCGAATCCCTTTCTTGGGCCAGGAGACGGGTATCGAAGAAGAGTGGGGAGGTCAATACAAAGTATCCGATCCTTTATTCTGTAAATAATTCTGCCAGTGTGTAAAGTTTCATCGAAATCTGTTGACAAAAATTACAGTTTTATTATATGTATAGATTAACCAATCAAGAGCGATTGGCCCAATGAAACTTAGCAACTTATGTACAACTTAAATTATTTAAGTACAAAATTTCTAGGGATTCCTTAGTGATATGTCAATAATATTCGTGAGAACTAAACTTTATGTATATTAATAACTTGACTTTTTTTTCAATTATTGGATTTTTAAACTTTTTTCGTTATATATTGAACGAATCAAAATTTGAATTTCGCTACATAACTAAACAATACGATTTGTTTTCCGTTTTGCATGAAAACCCCTTGTGAAAAGATTAAACGTGACGCAATTTTTGCAGGGTTCAAAACGCTTCCATCCCCTAAGGAGCAATTGAAATCAACGGAAAATAAAAAACATAACAAAAGCTGTTGTATCAAAAGTCAAACTTTCCAATAAGTTTTTTTTAAAACTTGTTCCAATTGGATTTTGATGTATGGCACTTTAATGTAGAATCATGTCCTAAATAACTTTTGTTCTTGGACTTTTTTTTGAGATATTCGCAAAAAACGTTTTCGTTCGTATGGGGGGTACCCCCCCTAATGGTCCATTTTTGCCCATTAACGAACTTAGCCTCGCATTTTACGAAAAACGGATCTGCGCAAAATTTCAAGTCTCTAGCTCAATCCGTGCGCCCGCAATCCGCGCCACAGACGGACGAACGGACAGACGGACATGCAAAATTCAATTTTTTTTTATCATTCTAAACGCACTGGTGTAATTCATTTTTGTGTGTGACATCGGGATCTTGGCGTTACAAACGGTAAACGGTGGCGTTACAAACGGTAATCTAATATACCCTTTGGTTTCACCATACGGGTATAAAAAGTGACAAATCTCATATGCAAGAGAAAAAAAAATCGTTCTGGATAACAAAAAAATATAGTTTATTTCTCTCGATGAAATGTATTCTCTTTCTATTTATTAAAGAATTACAATAATTTGTTTTTTTTTTTTATTTTAAATAAAACTTCTCATAAGGATTTTTCCATAATATTAAACTAATTCGAAAATTTATTTGATTTTTTTCTAATAAACTTCAAAAACCAAAAATATGTTGGAAAATATCAATTTTTTTTATTGTGGTGCATTACACTGGCTTAAAAACAACATCATCATAAAATTACTACCATGCCTGTCTATGGAAAATAAATGAATCCATCCGTCATCGCCTGCACGTACTAAAAACAAATTTAAAAAAATATATGAAACAATTTAAACTCAATACACATTAACAACAACAACAAAAAACCGACAAATTTCCTGTAAACACTCAATAACAAAATGACATGGCAGATTCTGGCATGCCAAATGTGAATTTGCCTATTCTACAATTGCATCCTAAGAAAGAGTATCTTCATGCTGGCGAATCAACGGAAGTTGAGTGTTCAACAATGCCTGGAAACTTTGCGAATGTAGTCTGGGAACGGGCAGATGACCGACCTCTTCCACTTAATGTTCAGGTATTTTCATCTTTCATTTATGTTCATTAGAAAAACCATTTTTTACGTTACTTCACTAATCGTGATTTTGGTTCTTAGCAATCTGGAAATAAGCTGATCATCACAAATGCGTCTCCATCTGATTCTGGTGATTATGTATGTAAATGCTTAACCGATCATGGGCAGATTGTTACCAACAACTATGAACTTAATATAGAAGGTTTGTATGAGAGAGCGAGAATAAATAATCCGATTTTTTCATTTCTTAACGCGGTGTCTCCTTTCATGAAAAACTGGTAACCAATTTTCAGTTTCGAAACTTAATTTACTCGCGAAGTATTCCGTCTACTATCCGTCTATAGACACCACTTTATTTGGATTAGGTATGTATGTATAGGTTATACCTATGTATACCCAAGCTTGACATTTTTCGCCAATTCAAATTAAGTGGTGTTATTTTTTGTCCAATAATTAGTGATAGGCAATACAAATATTAGACCAAATGCATACAATTTACCCTATTTTACAGAGTGACCATAATAATTTTGTGTCAATTCGGGACAGGGTGAGCACTGGGAAGGAGCAAGGTGTATGAAGTATGGCTGAAGCTGAACCACAAATTTTATTTACAAAAATTTCAGTTGTGAAATCAACGCAAAACTTTCCTCTGCAATAATTAGTATCGGAAAAAATACGTGAAAAATATTTTTTCAAATATCTCGAAACCGTTAGAGATACGTAAAAGCCATTAAATGGAAAAATGAAGGAACTTTTATTTTTTCTCAAAAGCGCAGTTTCCGAGAAATTTTCAAAAAACTTATTTTTTTTTCAAATATCCTTTAAATTTTGTTATATTTATTTTTAAAATCGTATGGGGTCTACCCGTTATAGGTAACGTCACTTTTCCAAAAGTTGATAGAAAACTACGATTTTCGTAAACTCATTTACCAAAAATTTCAAGTCGCGAGCTCAATGCGTTCTTGAGTTATTTAAGATACGTAATAACGTTTTCGTTCGTATGGGGGGTACCCCCCCTAATAGTCCATTTTTGCCCATGAACGAACTTAGGTTCACATTTTACGAAAAACGAATCTGCGCAAAATTTCAAGTGTGTAGCTCAATCCGTGCGCCCGCAATCCGCGCCACAGACGGACAGACGGACAGACATGCTAAATTCAACTTTTTTGATCATTCTAAGCACACTGGTTTAATTCATTTTTCTGTGTGATGGGATTTGGCATTACAAACGGTAAGGTAAATCTAATATACCCTTTGGTTTCACCGTACGGGTATAAAAACCGACTTTAAAAAAATAACTAAAAGGAAAAAAAGCACTAAAAATAAAAAAATAATTTAAAACTATGTCCATTAAAAGTGTATTTAAAATTTGGCTTTTTGGGAGTGGCGTTAAAGAGAGTGGATAAGGGAACAAAAAGTGCCCCCTGAGATAGAAGCTTGAAATTTTTTTCGTGAGTAGCTACCATTACAACAAATAATTTCCCAAAATTTCAATCCAAAAAAACAAGTAGTTTTGGAGAAAAAAAATAAAATATATTTTTTTTTTAAATTCTAGCTCCGTAACGGGTTAACGGATTTTAATGAAACCGGTTCGAATTTTTTCGCTGAAAGACATAGTTTTAAAAAAAAAATATAGAAAAAAAAATTAAGTGTGAGGAACCGTTAGGCAGAAATACTTTTTGTTTTTAAAAAAAATATAACGGTTACTTAACGGTTTGGCACCATTTCAATTTTTCTCCCAAAAACTCCTTAATCCCTTACCTATAAAACAAAAAAAAAATCAGGGCAATCGGAGAGGTACTTCATATTCAAAAATAATAAAATGTGAAAAATGAATCAATTTGTGAACTACAAAGTTTAGGCGGAGAGGTCAAGGAGGGCGAAAAAAGCAGATACTTAAAACCCGGCATTATATCTGTGCTTTTATGACAAAGTCACTTAAGTCGAAAATCGGCATTTTTCAGGAGAGCGATTTTAAGAGTAAAAAAAATTCTGAAAAAACCTATAAGTATTTAACACATGTGAAGTATACCATTCGATAGCCAAATGGGGGCTCCGTATTTCATCCATAGTATTTGCATATCTTGTTTTAAAAAAGCGATACTATTAAAATTATAAAAAAGTTCTTTTGACTTTATTCCTAAACCAGGCAAGCAGACTTACTATCTGGCCAAATCATACAGGCCCATTAGTCTTATGAGTTTTATATTAAAGACACTGGAGAAACTAATTGTAATTTACCTTCGTGATGAATTACAACTAAATTTGACTCTCCACCCAAAACAATTTGCCTATCAAAAAGGTAAATCTACAGAAGCAGCGCTTCATCACCTTTTGTCAGAAATAGAACATGGCATGCACCATAAGGACTTCAATCTCTGTACATTGATAGACATTGAAGGTGCTTTTGATAACACCTCTTTTGAAGCCATTAGATCAGCCTTAGATCAGCCCCACAAGGGGAGTTGATGAAACCACTACTAGGTGGATTTATAACATGTTGGACACTAGGAAAATCGAAACGAAAATTGGTAATTATGAAGCATCTATTGCTACTGTAAAAGGCTGCCCCCAGGGCGGTATTTTATCACCACTGCTATGGTGTTTAGTTGTAGACGACCTACTACATCAGCTGAACTCGAAAGGCATATTCGCAATTGGTTACGCAGATGATATTGCAATTTCAATTAAGGGCAAATACTTAAGTGTCCTTGCAGAGATTCTAGCTACTGCGCTCCAATTGATTACAAACTGGTGTACGGCCAAAGGACTGAACATCAATCCTGACAAAATCAAATCAATTATCTTCACCAACAAAAGAAAGATTGATGACTTAGTAATGCCTACTGTAAATAGACATCGCTTAGAACTCTATAATGAGGTTAAATTCCTGGGAGTCACTCTGGACAAAAAACTAAACTGGAGGACTCATGTTACCAAAAAAGTGAATAACGCTATCTTTGCCTTTTTACAATGTAAGAAATCTTTCTCACGCACTTGGGGACTATCGCCAAAAATTATTTTTTAACAAGACAAGATTAAAAACAACCAGAAAAGCTTATACCATCCACGGCAAGTTGTTGGTTTACGGACGGGTCACTCAGAAACAGTGTTGGGGCCAGATAATTATTTTTTTATCTAGATAAAGATAAAGATAAATGCTCGTAATGTTTATCTAGATAAGATAATAGATAATGAAAATATGAAAGATAATAGATAAGATAAGATAAAAAGCCAAATTATCTAGATAATTTTTAGATAAATATTTATTTTGACATTGCACAAAATTCAAAATTACGTACTAAAAAAAATAGCACAAAATTTTTTGCTTTTCTTGATTTCCAATTTAAATATAATTAAGAAACGAAATAATAATAAAAGAAAACGGATAAGAAACGTTATCGTAACGTAACGAAATAACGAAATGATTTTCGGGCTTTTTCTTCAAAATTACGTTATAATGAACGTTATAGAAATTCAATTCCGTTACCATAACGAAAAACGAAAAAAATATTACGTTTTTTCGTTGTTTATTAGTATTTCCTTGTTTTGTTCAGTATTATTTTTTGTGAATTTTCCCACAAAAGTTCATCAAATATAACCCCACAGACATAAAATATAATCAAAAATATTGGAGTAGTGTTTTTAATCGTATTTTGATTCTAAATCGGATTTTGTTTTGGCCAGATTCACTCTATTTCTGGAGATACAAAAATGGAAATCTTCTAAGCAAGTTTTTTGGGAGCGAAAAGATTTTCTTTTTAGTAACTCCAGAAGTAGAGCGAAATTCTATAAAAAAATTCTATATCTTTGATATCAAAATCACGCTTTTGTGGAGACAGTTTTTTTAATGAACAAAACTTTTGTGTGATTTTTTGTCTTTTGTATTTTTTATTGATTTTTTAACTTAATAATCACAATTTTTTCCGTTTTTATTTGTATTTTCTTTTTGCTGAGTTTTATTATTTGTTATACAATTTATTTTTATGGAAACTGAACTGAATTACTTTGTGATAAACTATTATTACAGTGCGTTTTTTTGTTTTTAGTTTCAATACAATGTGTAACGGAATAATAACATTATAACGTAACGAAATTAAGTTTTTTATCGATACAAAACGAAATAACGTCACGAAATATAAGTTTAATTTTGCTACGTAAGGAAATTTATAACGTTATGATTTTTTATTTCGTTCATAGCCCGGTTTACACTTGGCAACAGTTACTGGCAGAACTTTTTTTTATGGGCAAGAGAAGAGAGGCGAGGGAAAGAGTGACACTTCGCTTCCTTGTCCGTAAACAAAAATTGTTGCCAAGTATAAAACTGTTCCTAAAAAAAGTTTTTAGGTTTTCAAAAGTATGCAGAAAACAATTTCGTTTCAGCATTTTTTCAGATTTAATTTTTTGATTTTCGGTGGTAACGATTATCTCTAGATAAATGGGATTTTCCTTTATCTAGATAAGATAAAGATAACTTTTTTGGGGTGTTATCTAGATAAGATAAAGATAACATTTTTTTTTATCTAGATGATTATCTAGATAATTATTATCTAGATAACCCCAACACTGCTCAGAAACAACATTGCTGGTGCAGGCATCTATAACCCTAGCCTCAATAACGAGGAGTTTACTGATGTGATACCATTAGGTCACCATATTTCAAGCTGAAATTGCAGCAATTTTGATTTGTGCAAAACACGTTTGCAGCAATAAAGTTGAAGGTAGAGATATCTTCATTTTCTCAGACAGTCAAGCAGCGTTGAAAGCTCTACAATCTAGTGAAATCAAATCTGAACTAGTAGAAGAATGCTTTCAAAATCTAGAATTTATATCTAGAAATAATAGAATTACTTTGACATGGGTCCCTGGTCACTGTGACATCTTGGGCAATGAGAAAGCTGACGAACTTGCCAAACTAGGTTCGGATTGCCTTGGCATTTATCCCGAACCAGCACTGCCTATTTCCAACTCGTTGGTAAAAGGACTTATTCGAAGACAATGTATAACACAACACAAGACTAGGTGGACGCGTGAAGCAACGTGCCTACAAGCCAAAAAGTTTGGATGCAAACCTGATCTAGCCAAATTCGCCAATACCATTAGACTAAGCAAGAAGTCTATCCAACAATTAGTAGGAGTACTCATTCAAACTAAACTACCATTGACATAAGATTGGCTTAAGGCCCAACTATGATAGACATAAGAACGCATATGTAAATGTCAAATTCCCAACGAATGTTGACATACAGAGCTGTCAACATAAAAGCTAACCATAATAGGCATAGACTGACATAAGTAAAGTCAAATTCTTCTCGATAGTAATTGACAAAGTTGAAGGAAAAAATGAGTGAATTGAAAAAAATTAAAGAAGTATTTGAAATTGTGAAGTGCTTAAAAGAATTAAGTGACCTGAAAGATGAACTGGATGGATACGGCAGAAAGAAGCGTTCATGTGACGTACGAGAAATCAATCGCGACAGGAAAACGCAAGGATACTACGTAGTCATCTTCTTAAAAATAAAAAGGCTTGATCCGGATCAATTTTTTATTCATACGAGAATGACCACAAATGTCTTTGACTATCTGTTGTCCTGCTTGAGTCCCTTTTTGGAAAAATTTTAGGTTATGTTCACTATTTACATATGCCAGTTCCATTTGTATCGAATTATTCATGCTTAACGAAGGTTTAACGAAGGTTTGAAAGTGGCAACACTCTTGACACATGTCTATTGTGGGTAATAACATTGACTTTCTTAGTCTGGAAATGACATATGCAGCTACATATGCGTTCTTATGTCTATCATAGTTGAGCCTTTAGTTGAGGATCCATCTTGCAATTTATGTGATGAGGAGGAAGAAACAGCAGAACACTTTTTGTGTAATTGTCCTTACTTCCAAAACCGTAGGGAAAATACTCTAGCCAATCGTTTCCTTAACTCTCAAGACATTGGTAAAATTCCACTAAATCGATCAGCCAACTTTATCTGCGGTTCGAAAAGCCTATTGTAATATGTATAGCCAACCTACTCTAAATGCACAATGGACCCACAGCGTGGTCTAAGTGCATAAGGGATTAGTTTTGGTATAATTAAATACCAAAACGTTGTATAATGTCGACTTATGTAAGTTGTTTTGCGAAAAAGATTTTATGTTTCAATAACCTTTCGAAATCATCATATGTAAACTTAGGAGTAAGCTTGTAAGAATTCTTAATTTGGGAAAAACCATAATTTCGACTTAAGAAGTTTTGTCAAAACGAAAAATTACAGTTAGACGATTTTTTTTGCGGGAAATTTTTGACATAAGTTTTTTTTTACCAGAATTATTTTTAGAAGCTAAATATGTACAAAATAACTAATATATCGTCGGCTAAAAGTGAAATTGTGCTAAGTCCATTTGGTATAATTTTCCAGAAGAGCAATGAAAACCTTGTTAAATAGTTTTAATTCTCTTTCAATTACACTGAGTTTTCTTTAAATGAGAAAAATTGGGCTCAGTTTTCTTTAAACGAGACTCTGTTTTCTTTAAATGAAAAGTAAAATGATTTAACAGGGTTTTTTATTGCTCTTCTGTCAAATTTGGTATAATGGACTTAGCACAATTTCACTTTTAGCCGACGATATACCTAAAATATTTTTCAAAAACCATTGTGTATCAAAACTCTACTTAACCCTTTGTAGCGCAACATGTTAGTTTTGAAGCAAATTTAGATTTTTGGCTTCGTTTTGCATAAAAAAACATTATTTGTTCAGCAAAAAAACGCAATTTTTTTTATAATTTTTTTGTTGTATATGTGCAAGGAACCAGTGGCGGAGCGAGGGGGGGCGGGGGGCGGGGGGCGGTCCGCCCCGGGCGGCACTCTTTATGGGGCGGCAAATTCCCGACATTTCGGAACAAATTTAAAAAAATGTTTCAACACATTTCGGAACAAATGAAAAAATTGGGTGTTAAAAGATAGTGTCTTTGATATAGGAAAGTTTACGCTATATAGCGACAATGCTTCGAATCTTTCTAACAATAGGAATAAGCGTAGCAAGTTGCGAAAGGAGTTTTTCGAAGCTAAAGCTTATAAAAAATTATTTGGGATCGACTATGAGCATGTTAAGATTAAGCAACTTGGCTCTTTTGTCAATTGAGGAAGAATTAACCAAATAAATCGATTTCGACAGCATAATAACAGAATTTTCAGTCCAAAAAGCCAGAACAGTGTTTTTGTAGAAACATGTCGTCGGCTAAAAGTGAAATTGTGCTAAGTCCATTATACCAAATTTGACAGAAGAGCAATAAAAACCCTTGTTAAATCATTTTAATTTTCATTTAAAGAAAACAGAGTCTCATTTAAAGAAAACTGAGCCCAATTTTTCTCATTTAAAGAAAACTCAGTATTATTGAAAGAGAATTAAAACGATTTAACAAGGTTTTCATTGCTCTTCTGGAATATTATACCAAATGGACTTAGCACAATTTCACTTTTAGCCGACGATGTGACAAACATTTTTTTCTTTTAAAAAAAATTTGAAATTATTGCTTACAATTTTTAATATAACTTTTGTACTGGTCAATCAGTTTTTGAGTAACGTTTGGTTTAAACCAGTCTTCACCTTGAAAAAAAAAAGCTTTAATTGCCAATCTGGCAATTATTGGAGACCCGTATGGTGATATTGAACGGCGAAGGGTGGTATCAAAATTCCAATTTGAAGTCAAATTTTCCCATAAGATTTTTTTAAAAGTTCTTCCAATTGGATTTTGATATATGGGAGTTTTATGTAAAAACGTGTCCTAAACAACTTTTGTTCTCAGACTTTTTTGATAAGCTGCACCGTTTTTAAGAAATTCGTACAAAACGTTCCCAAATAGCATTTTAAGCAGCAATTATGGTGTTTATCCCCATATTTCGTCACCATGCAAATCGCGGCGATAAGCAATTTATGTCGCAAATACGTACCCAAATAGCATTTTAGGCAGCAAATATGATGTTTATCCCCATATTTCGTCACCATGCAGATCGCGGCGATAAGCAATTTATGTCGCAAATACGTCCTTAGTCGTGCGTATGAGACGCGCAACGACACACATAGTGGGGAACACTTTTCTGCGGTTTGCTACGTCGCAATTATAACGACAGGGACGTAATTAGTTGCCTCATGCGCGAGCGTCATCTGACGGCATTATATCACACAATTACACAAATCATCGAGCGGGTTTTCTTTCTCCCTCGAATGCTTGCTAGTAAACAGAGATGAACAAATAAAAACGTAAGCAGAAGACGAACGAGAAAAATCTAATGGCGACAAATTAATGGAAACTTTTGTGGAGTGTTATTTTATAATGGACTTTTCTTCCGGTTGCATGTCGTGATTTTAATTGCCATTAAAATTTTTCGACAATATTGGATCTGAAATTTAAACAGATTTTAATGGGCCATCGAATTATTTTGTTTTTAATCAAAAATTTCTTTAATTTTATTTTATCGGTAAAATTTTTTTTTCTTTTGCAATGAAATTTTGATGCCAATAAAATTATGCTGTTTCAAAAATGTATGCTATCCACTTTTTATGCAATATCCTTCAGTCATTCGCCTGAAATAAGAAATTTAATTCTCGAAACGAAATCGTTTCCATCAAATGTCAGTGAGAAATATGGCGGCTGAAGGCATCAATTTTTTTTGGTGTTTCTCAGACGGGGAGCTTTAATGAAACTTTAGTGGTAGCAGTTTCGTCACTTTTTCCATCACACGCTTCTTCAAAATTAAACTGACGTTCAGGCTCCACAGCCAATCACTATTTCGGCCCGAAAACCATCAAATGCTGCTCTATCGCCGCAGGATTTTCATGAAGCGAATGTTGCCCCAAAGATCGTGCTCGTCACTTCTTTCGCTTCTTTTACGCGGATGTGAATTATAGGTGTAAATTTTTAATCCCGATTGTGTAAATTTCTACTCTTTCAAGTCGCAAAGAACAAATCTCATGTTCCCGTACTTTTCGATGCTGTTTGGGTAGTTAGTTGTGCCAACGAGACGCGCAACGAGACCCATAGTGGGGAACACTTTTCAGCGGTTTGCGGCGCCGCAATTATAACGACAGGGACGTAATTAGTTGCCTCATGCGCGAGCGTCATCTGACGGCATTATATCACACAATTACACAAATCATCGAGCGGGTTTTCTTTCTCCCTCGAATGCTTGCTAGTAAACAGAGATGAACAAATAAAAACGTAAGCAGAAGACGAACGAGAAAAATCTAATGGCGACAAATTAATGGAAACTTTTGTGGAGTGTTATTTTATAATGGACTTTTCTTCCGGTTGCATGTCGTGATTTTAATTGCCATTAAAAATTTTCGACAATATTGGATCTGAAATTTAAACAGATTTTAATGGGCTATCGAATTATTTTGTTTTTAATCAAAAATTTCTTTAATTTTATTTTATCGGTAAAATTTTTTTTCTTTTGCAATGAAATTTTGATGCCAATAAAATTATGCTGTTTCAAAAATGTATGCTATCCACTTTTTATGCAATATCCTTCAGTCATTCGCCTGAAATAAGAAATTTAATTCTCGAAACGAAATCGTTTCCATCAAATGTCTGAGAAATATGGCGGCTGAAGGCATCAATTTTTTTTGGTGTTTCTCAGACGGGGAGCTTTAATGAAACTTTAGTGGCAGACTATTTCGACCCGAAAACCATCAAATGCTGCTCTATCGCTGCAGGAATTTTCATGAAGCGAATGTTGCCCCAAAGATGAACCGTGGGTCACCAATTTCCCCACTAAAGCAATTGTGGCTTTGCAGACGCATTATTAATCGGTGCGACGCGTTCGTCGCTTCTTTTACGCGGATGTGAATTATAGGTGTAAATTTTTAGCCCCGATTGCGTAAATTGCTGCATTTTAAAGCCGCAAAGAACAAATCTCATGTTCCCGTACTTTTCGATGCTATTTGGGTTTAGTTCATATGGCGAGTCCGGTTTTGCACATTAACGAACTTAACCTCGCATTTTAGGAAAAACGGCTTTGTGCAAAATTTCCGTGGGTCCGCAATACGCGCCACAGACGGACGGACAGACAGACGGACGGACGGACAGACGGACGGGCGGATATCCAGAAATCGACTTTTTTGATCATTATAACACTGGTGTATATGATGACGGGATCTTGGTGTTACAAACGGTAAGGCAAAGTTAGTAAAGAGTAAGTTCGGATATTGTGGTACACCTTCTTTTATTTTCATAATAAATCACTAGTTTTTAAAGCAATTATGTTAGAATTTTGTTTACGATACCTCAAGAGGCTTGCCTATAAAATTCCACAGCAATGTTACCAATCATAAACATAAAAACAAAAATATGATCAAAAAAGTACACTAACTGAAAAAGTCGTCCTTCGAAAAATTGGCGGGTACAAATATTTAAGGCGGGTAATATGCAATACTGTTTCATCCATTCAAATATTAAATATTTGTATGGAAGAAATAGTATGCCACATTAGCCGTTTTCACCATGACAAATCAAAAAAATGATTTCTTAGTCAAATTCGCCGCAATCCAAAAATGTTTCTTTCAAGAACCAAATGTGTTGTCTAAATAATCGTTCACTGATTCACAGTTAAAAAAACAACTTAAAGTTGGCTTTCGAGATTCACTTGAATGTGGAGACAATAAAATTTTGATTTTCCTCAAAAACGTTTTTCAGAAAATTCCGGTTATAACGTGATAAAACAAGGACTTGTCAACACCAACAATGGTTACCGAATTTCACAAATAATAGTTTTGTATGTTTGATTTTGCGATGGGACATCTCATATCCGAGAAATGATGGTGTACCACATTACCCGCCTATACCACATTACCCGAACTTACTCTACCCATTGGTTTTACCATATGGGTATAAAAAGAGTGACACAATTGATATTTTAAAAATGTGGCGCTAATTGGTATTCACATCCTCTTTATGATTATCGTGTCGTTTTCAACAAGAGACGAATTATTGGTCGACATTTGCCCATCAACAAAAACACGGGAATTTACTTGTAAACGACACGCCAATCGAAGTATGCGTCATTTTCAAAATATGGATTTTTCGGTGGAAACGTCAGTAATATAAAAATCATTTTAGGGCGGCAAATTTAACTTCCGCCCCGGGCGCTATGAACCCTCGCTACGCCACTGCAAGGAACCAAAACTCCATTGTTCTGACTAAATTACATATGTTTTTCAATTGTTTTTTTTTTTCAAATATATAGAAAAATTATACTCACTTCTTCGTATCTTTTTTCAATCACTGTTTTTAACGATTTTTAATAATTTTTAATAATTTTTCAAAAGCGCATTTCTCGACCGAATTCTAACGCAACCAAAATAAAGTTTCAACTGAGAACAATCCACATATAACGGCATATGCTGCCAACCAAATAAACTTTTTTCAGTAGAAGAAACGTTGCGCTATTGCAACAATGCGTTAAAGCGTCATTAAATATCTCTCGGCCTTTTAAAAGAGAGGTTTTTAGGTATGTTGCAGAACTACAACATGGCGAAACAAAAGGTTAAGTTATTTAGGCGGTTTAATATCTCTGTATCTATTAGTCGTAGAAACATACCGAAAATACCAAAATAAAGTTCTTTAAGAGCATAACACGATTCTTGACATAACTCAAAATTTGCTTAAGTCGACTTAAGTGACTTTGTCATAAAAGCACAGATATAATGCCGGGTTTTAAGTATCTGCCTTTTTCGCCCTCCTTTACCTCTTCGCCTAAAAGGGCCCATAGACGGGCAACTTTGTTGCCAACCTGGTCGCCAACATGCAATGTTGGAGTCGATGTTGTACGTCTGTGGCCAAGTTGGCGGTTGGTTTTTCATGTTGTCGACCAGGTTGGTGTAAAATCAAAAAATTTTGAAAACTTAGCATGTTGGCGTTCATGTTGGGGTGTCTGTAGGCAAGTTTACAACCTGGTTGCCAATCTCAGTTGCATTGAGTACTGCAATGAGAACAGTGAAGTGTCAAAAATAGTTTTTTTTTGATTAAGTTCGGTTCAGTTTGGTTAATTTTACTAGGGTTTTGATCGTCCGACCTGACTTTGTGGCGATATTCCAGTGAGAAATTTTAAGTCCTCGAAGCTCTGGCCACTTGCCAAAAACCGTAGGGTTGCAGACAGCCTTTCATTTGCAGGAATAGCTATTCTCATTATCGTGTCCTTCTTTTTAATGAATGGTCTTACTGCATCCAATAATTCATCGTAGGTGTTGCTGTCCATTCTTGAAAAGTTTTTGAAATCGCCAAGTGCAGTCACACGTAGTTCACGCATTAAATTTGAATGAAAAAACTGAGCACGGTTCTGATACCACTCCTTTGCCCAAATTTTTTTCTTTTTCAAAGGGGGCACCTCATCTTCACACAACTCGTTTAAAACCAATACCAATAACAAATTCTTACTCATTTTTTACTAGTCAACATATACCCTATAGTTCTGTGGTCACAAGGAAAAACCGCCTAAGTCGAAAAAGCGTGTTTTGAGTAATTTGGGTCTAAAGTTTTGATTATTTTTGTTTTTGCAAGCAAAACTGACTTAGGTTATATGGTTTTTGCTCTGCCATTCCTCATAGGGGTACAGCATGAAAACCAAATTTTGACAGAATATAGAACTGGATAAGGAGAATTCAAATATGCACCAACCTTTAAAACCACATAACTCGACTTAAGCGGTTTTTCCTTGTGACCACAGAGTTGTCCTATAACCATATATAAAAAAATTAGAGAAATCAGCTAAAGTCGACGGGATCTTGTTAAAAATGATGTTGACAACTTGGTTGCCAACATTCCGTCTCGTCTGTGGTAAAAACTACCAACCAGGTTGGCGACCAGGTTGGAAACAAAGTTGCCCGTCTATGGGCCCTTTAAACTTTTGACGTGGATACGTCTTGGATTTTGGTAATGGGGGTACAAATTAGAAAATCGGCTTGCTGCCATGATAACAAATTTGCAATCGATGAAACTCGATAGTTTGTGGTGATATCTGAACAAAACCTGTGTTATAAGATGAGGGCTACATTAAAGCATTGTATAGGGTATTTTGTTATGTTAAACTATGTTCAATTATGTTTTTAAAAAGCAAAATCAAAATTTTTACTCCGCTGTTATGCTGTGTCTGCTGCTTGCAGTACAGATTTCACATGTATACTCTTTTTATGCTTTCTTTGTGTGTATTGAATCTCATATAGAACTTGATTGTTTCTCTTCTCTAAATGGGGTTTTCTGATTCTGGCTATTCATATTATTTCGGTTCAATTCGCTTTGGAGGAATTGAAAAAAATTGAAAATAAAAATCACTCTCGAGAAAACGAAATTCAGAATTTCAGTAAAACGCTCCAAAGAACGAGAAAAAATTATGGTTTTAATTTGCTTTGAGAACCAGTGTTGCACTTTCATTTTTTTGAAAAGTAATAAATTGCCTGTCTAAAATGTACTAAATGTAATAGATTGTTAATCCGCCAGTAATAATTGTTGAGCACACTTTGCAATAGGCTGATTCAGCCCTATCCTTTACCCAAGAAAACTGTTGCAACCATTCTTTGCGGAATTTTTGGACGTAACACTTTTTGTTTTCTTTCGTCAGACTGAAGAAAGAAAGAAAAAGCGGCATAATTTGCAAACTTTTAAGAAAAATTTTGGGTTTGACTTATCACGGGATCTCGTTTTCTTGATCCGTGGGGGACTTTGGGGGCAGTGGCTCTAGTGGCAGCTCATCGCTTCCGTTAGGCTTGACCCTTTTAAAATGCCTTAAGAGATGTCTTTTAGGTTTTTTGGACTTACATCATAACCAAACAAAATTTACCTGTACAATGCCATTCTGAAAAGCAATTTTAACGCAAACGAATAACGAACAACTGGTAAAAGATGTCAACAGGGATGGGACAAGCAAATAGGCTATATACGTATGGCATTTTATGATGAGTACAATAAACTAGATTCACGAAAAAGGATACTAGATTCCAAAAGAGAGAGGTAGATTCTCTTTTAAAATCACAAATCAAAATTAAAATTTGTTTATAATGAAAGAATCCATACATTTTGAGTTTGGGTGCAAATGTACTAGATTTGGCTAAAAATGGCATACGTAAGTAATAGGTATTTTTAGAGCTTGAAATGTACTAAATCTATTACGATTGTACTAAAAGTGCAACACTGTTGAGAACACAACTTTAATGCTGGGACCGAGATATCGCTCTCTTACTAATGAAATGCATACTTATATGTGTGTGTGCATCATACCCAACAGCAGCCATCGCTCGAACCTTTCATTCATTTTTATGCAAAGCATACAAACCGCTTTGAACAAGAGCGGAAAACTTAAAGAGAAACAATTTCGATCTTAACTTGGGGGGAGAAGGAAAAATGTGCATCGATCGCATGGCTGAATTAAACACAGGTCTGGTGGTTGCTTTTTAACAGCCACCATTTTGCTACGTCATCGGCAAGAAATATCGGTGCATTCTTTCTAATGTTGATTGTGTGTGTGCTAATTTCAATAATATTTCATATAAAAAGGGAAAATTCCCATTGAATCGTATAAGAATTTCTTGCCGATGACGTCAGAGCCAGAAGCAACTGAGCTGTCAAACAGACCTTGTATAATTCGGCCATGGTTTTGAACACTGTTTTTAGTTGCTCTAAATTGAAATTGCTTCGTTGCTTTTATCGTGTAATTTTATTTTATTTTTATTTGTTTTTTATCTATGGGCGTTTTCATAAATTCAAGTTCTGCAAATAACACAAAAGATTTTTCTTCATAAATAACCCAGTTTATGTTATTCGTTTAGTTTACTTGTTATTCGTTTAGTTTACGAAGAAAATGTTTTGTGCAATTTGCGTAAGCTCCGACTACATTTAGGAAAATGCCCTATTAAACATTGTTCGTTGTGTTGCTAGTGAAATTTGATTTTTAGGTACAAGATGCCAAAATTCACCAAACGGAAAGTCAAATCCCGTAACATTACGGTCAATCAAATTGTTTCTTTAGTTTCCTTTTCACTAAAATTTCTTACTTAAAGATCTATTGGCGATCGTTGTAGGCGGATCCACGTCTTCTGGCCGTCTCTACCAGACAGACACCTTGCTTTTTTAGTTCACAAATTGATTCATCTTTCACATTTTATTTTTTTGAATATGAAGTACCTCTCCGATTGCCCTGATTTTTACTTTCTTCTACGGAGTATAATAAAGTATTGTATTCATGAAAATTTCGACCTCTTAATTTTGCCTAAAAAACATTTCCCGATCACTCCTGAGTCGATTGGAGTCATATTTAAAAAATGTCTTTCTGTCTGTCAGTCTGTCTGTCAGTCTGTCTGTCAGTCTGTCTGTCAGTCTGTCTGTCAGTCTGTCTGTCAGTCTGTCTGTCAGTCTGTCTGTCAGTCTGTCTGTCAGTCTGTCTGTCAGTCTGTCTGTCAGTCTGTCTGTCAGTCTGTCTGTCAGTCTGTCTGTCAGTCTGTCTGTCAGTCTGTCTGTCAGTCTGTCTGTCAGTCTGTCTGTCAGTCTGTCTGTCAGTCTGTCTGTCAGTCTGTCTGTCAGTCTGTCTGTCAGTCTGTCTGTCAGTCTGTCTGTCAGTCTGTCTGTCAGTCTGTGTACAAGATTTCTCAAAAACTAATAGAGCTAGCGCCATGAAATTTTATATGTATGTTGGGTCCTGAAATGGGACGATCCTATCAACTTTTGGTGGAAACCCGTTAACCGGAAGTATCCAAAATGGCGGTTTTTCAAAAATCGCAATTTCGTTTTTCTCGATTTACTCCCAAACTACGCGTTTTTTAGTGGCCTTAAGTATGACAAAACTTGGAGAAAATAAAATTTCCCACACTTTTGTCTTTAGCTATAACTCGATATCTCAACCTGTTATCGAGATAAACCGTTATTTCCAAAAAAAAAAAACAGTTTTTTGCGATTATCTCGAAAACTAACGGGTTTTTGCTGACTGAATGTATGAAGTGAATTAATGAGAATGGCATTCTGCACAATTTTGTCTTTTTCCATTATCCGTTATATTTTACCGTTATTGAGATATTTTCATTAATATGTAAAAAATCATATTTTTGCGAATAATTTGCAAACTAACGGTTTTTCGACAAATCAGTTAAAAGAATAATTAAAGATGTTAACATTTTCTACATTTTTGCCATTTACCGTAAATTGATATCTTTTACAGTTCTCAAGTTATCTCAAATTTTGTACGTTTTTGATATTTTTGGATGAATCAACAATTTATTGGGAGGTCGTCTTAGATTGACAATACGACAGGGCTATAACGTAAATTGCACAGGGTCGTAGATTTTGTAGAATAAAGTTTTGTGTTGACCACAACTGATATTTTTTTTTTGTTTTATAGGTAAGGGATTAAGGAGTTTTTGGGAGAAAAATTGAAGTGGTGCCAAACCGTTAACCCTTTCGGTACATGTTTTTTTCTGTGGGTTTTAAAAATACTCTGTATACAAATTAATGATGTTTAAGCTATTAGTATTCATTTAAAACAAAAAAAAAATTTAAAAAAAAAATTAAAAATTTTAATTTTTTTTCAAATACGTCCACTGTGGTCCAGCTTTTTACTCAAAAAATCAAAATTGGGTCAAAAATGCACTTAATGGTGCACTGAATGAGAATAGAGTGTTGAAAATAAATAAATAATAAGACGAGTAAAATTTTTTAGCATGATGCCATATGGCATCAAAATACCGAAAGGGTTAAGTAACCGTTATATTTTTTTTTAAAAACAAAAAGTATTTTTTCCTAACGGTTCCTCACACTTAATTTTTTTTCTATATTTTTTTTGAAAACTATGACTTTCAGCGAAAAAATTCGAACCGGCTTCATTAAAATCCGTTAACCCGTTTTGGAGCTAGAATTTTTTTTCTCCAAAACTACTTGTTTTCTTGGATTGAAATTTTGGGAAATTATTTTTTGTAATGGTGGCTACTTACGAAAAAAATTTCAAGCTTCTATCTCAGGGGGCACTTTTTGTTCCCTTATCCCTCTATGGCCTTTGGTTTTTAAAACGTTGTACCACGAATAAAGAAAATTGGATTTGCAAAAAAAACTGGCTTTGGTTTTTTTCGTTTTACTCAGATAGTGGTTGGTATTAAGTATATTGAAGATATTAATATTTACCATATGTTTGCTTTTCACAAGAACTTCAGATCTCCAACCATATATTGATATTTACCGTTATTTCTACACATTTAGTTTTTGGCGTTTTTATCGAAAACTAACGAGTTTTTTATGATGGTATATAAGAAATAAAGGTATTTTTTTTATGATGGTAGATAAGAAATAAAGGTAATAATAGTTCCCAGTACTTTTTTTGGACCGTTAATTCTTATCTTAATCCGTTCTCGAGATATTCTCATTACAGTATAAAAATATCAGTTGTGGTCAACACAAAACTTTCTTCTACAAAATCTACGACCCTGTGCAATTTACGTTATAGCCCTGTCGTATTGTCAACCCAATACAGCCTCCCAATAAATTGTTGGTTCATCCAAAAATATCAAAAACGTACAAAATTTGAGATAACTTGAGAACGGTAAAAGATATCAATTTACGGTAAATGGCAAAAAGGTAGATAATTTTAACATCTCCAATTCTTCCTTAAATTAATTTGTCGAAAAATTGTTGGTTTGCAAGTAATTTGCAAAAATATATTTTTTTATATTTTAATCTAAATATCTCAATAACGGTAAAAGATAACGGATAACGGTAAGAAACAAAATTGTGCAGAATGCCATTCTCATTCACCCCTATTCCCGTAACCGGCGGGACGTGTATACGCCACGCAAGTTTTATCTCGATCGAATGAAATTTTCTTATTCTAGTAGACGTAGAAACGCAGTTTTATTCAGCCCCGCGCTGACTATTTTGACAGTTTTGCTGATTTGATACGCATGAAGTTTTATTTGTTCAATTAAATCATTGTACTGCGTCTAGTTAGTTTTTCCTGACCTTTAAAACTTATATTTAGTTAAAATTCATTGAATGTATAAATAAAGTTCCCATTTTTATTCAAACTTTCTATTTAATTGATTGGAAATAAATGTATGGAAAAGTCAAAACATTCGCGGGTGCGTTTAGTGTAATACCGAAAGTAAAACGTTTTCAGCACCACGGCACACGCCGGGACAATTGCGTTTAGCAGAATGCAAATTTTCTGCGGGAAACGCCAAATCCCGCGGCGTATACGACCCGCCGGTTAAGGGAATAGTGCTGATTAATTCACTTCATACATTCAGTCAGCAAAAACCCGTTAATTTTCGAGATAATCGCAAAAAAACTGTTTTTTGGAAATAACGGTTTATCTCGATAACAGGTTGAGATATCGAGTTATAGCTAAAGACAAAAGTGTGAGAAATTTTATTTTCTCCAAGTTTTGTCATACGTAAGGCCACTAAAAAACGCGTAGTTTGGGAGTAAATCGAGCTTGATGCCATAATAACAAATTTGCAATCGATGAAACTCGATAGTTTGTGGTGACATCCGAACAGAAACTGTGTTATAAAATGCGGCCTACATTAAAGCATTGTTTAGGGTATTTTGTTATGTTAAACTATGTTCAATTATTTAAAAAAAAATCAAAATCTCAATTTTCTCTGCCGCTGTTATCCTGTATTTGCTCCTTGCAGTACAGATTTCACATTTATACTCTTTTTATACCCGTATGGTGAAACCAAAGGGTATACTAACTTTGCCTTACCGTTTGTAACGCCAAGATCCCGCCATCACACACCAGTTTGTTATACCCATATGGTGAAACCAAAGGGTATATTAACTTTGCTTTACCGTTTGTAACGCCAAGATCCCGTCATCACACACAAAAATGAATTACACCAGTGTGTTTAGAATGATAAAAAAAATTGAATTTTCCATGTCCGTCCGTCTGTCCGTCCGTCTGTCCGTCCGTCCGTCTGTCTGTGGCGCGGATTGCGGGCGCACGGATTGAGCTACAGACTTGAAATTTTGCGCAGATCCGTTTTTCGTAAAATGCGAGGCTAAGTTCGTTAATGGGCAAAAATGGACCATTAGGGGGGGTACCCCCCATACGAACGAAAACATGTTTTGCGAATATCTCAAAAACGGTACATGTTATCAAAAAAGTCCAAGAACAAAAGTTATTTAGGATATTATTCTACATAAAACTTCCATACATCAAAATCCGATTGGAACAAATTTTAAAAAATCTAATTGGAAAGTTTGACTTCAAAGTGGAATTTTGGTATAACTGTTCGAATTTTGATACGAATATCACCATACGGGTCTCCAATGATTGCCAGATTGGCAATTATAGCTTTTGTTATGTTTTTATGTTTTCTTTGTGTGTATTGAATCTCATGGAGAACTTGATTGTTTCTCTTCTCTAAATAGGTTGTTCTGGCAATTCATTTTATTTAGGTTCAATTCGGTTTGGAGGAATTGAAATAAATGGAAAATAAAAATCACTCTTTAGAGCGGACATACATTTGTCTTCCCGTCGCGGCGACTTTTAGTCCTCAAAATGCCTTTCCGACATACACGCTTCTTCACTTTTTAGTAGGAAAAACTTGTGTACAACAAGCGATCGCTCATGTGTGTGTGGTTCTCATATATGTGTTGTATTTCCAGCTCATTCCTTTATAAGCTAGCACCGAGGCAACACCAATTGCCAACAATAGAAGAATAAGGACTGGTAATTTGTTATGGCATTTACTCTTTCCTACCTACCTAAAAAATAAAACTACCTGCAATTGGGATTTCACTATTTGCATTAATTTTTTGTTTATTTGGGGTATGTTTACGAGTCGGTGACTAAGCACCGACTGATTCTATTAAATTACGCACACATGCATGCTGACGTGCTACACAAGTGACTTCGTTTGTGTGCGTAAAAGAAGTGAAAAACACTTTTCGAGTGGCGACTTTTCTCCTCTTGCCGCACTCGTTTCTTTCCGACAATTTGGTGAGGCTGAGGCGAGCTGAAGACTGAAAGTTGCCTCGTGTACGTCGCCAGCTAGAGAACGAAATTCAGAATTTCAGTAAAACGCTCCAAAGAACGAGAAAAAATATGGTTTTTACGTTCTTTGAGAACACAACTTTAATGCTGGGAGCGATATATTACTCTCGTACTAATGAAATACATAAATATAAATATATGTGTGTGCATCATACGCAACAGCCATCGCTCGAGGGTTTCATTCTTTTTATGCAAGGCCGCTTTGAACAAGAGCGAAAACTTAAAGAGAAACAATTTCGATCTTAACTTGGGGGGAGCAGTGGCGGCTCGTGTATATTTGAAATGAGGAGGCAACGAATCGGAGGCTAGCCTCTATGAAGAGAATTTGTAGTTTATGTTTTAGAGAATTCGACCTTAGAGAATAGGATTTTCTTTTAAATTATTATTTTCTGAACATACAGATTTTTATACAGTCCGATATGGTATAATAAATTAAAGGCATACGTTAGAAAAACATTTTTATAAAATGTTATGAGGAGTCAATGCCTCCGTTGCCTCCCCTATGAAGCCACCACTGGGGGGGGGGGGGGGGGGGGGGGGGGGGGGAGAACAAAAAATGTGCATCGATCGTTCCGACTCCTAGGAAAGTACTGCGAAGCTCAAAGTTTCTCTACTGAGAGAACGATTCCGCTTGCAAACCATTTTTGTAAGAAAAGAGCGAGAAGAAAGAAATAGCAAAATAAAGTTTTGAACACTGGTTTTAGGTGCTGTAAATTGAAATTGCTTTGTTGTTTTTATCGTGTAATTTTATTTTATTTTTAATTGTTTTTTATCTATGGGCGTTTTCATAAATTCAAGTTCTTTTGCTTAATAAATAACCCGGTTATATATTATTCGTCTAGTTTACTTTCGCAAATTAATGAACAACTAAGTATTACGGGGAGATGGAAGAAATTTTTTTGTGCAATTTGCGCAACTTCCGAGTACATTTATGAAAATGCCCTATAACATTTCAGAATTAAACATTTGTTCGTTGTGTTGCAAGTGAAATTTGATTTTTAGGTACAAGATGCCACTTATATTGAACAAATTTGTGGATGAGGTGGCAACCTTACACCCTATTGTGCTCCTTGGGAGACGGACAGACAGACAGACGGATATGCGAAAATCAAAATCTTTTGTCATCCCAAACTCCTTGGTGTAATTCATTTTTGTGTCGGTCGATTGGTTAGATGCTTTACGAAAAGTATACTTAAAGCTAGAACCTGAATCGTACGTCGATGCGTCCGTCATGCGTCCGTCCGGTAGACAGTTTTATGCGGTGACAGTTGGGTACGGCAACGAATCACTTCTTCTTCACTTTTTTTGCACTTCTTCTATTAGTTTATCGTCGAAACAATTACTTTCAATTTGTTCCATCCTTAAATTGCTTAAATCGTAACCAAACTTTTTTGCAAAATGACATTTCCGTGCGTTGCCGCATGTAAAAGTAGAAAGTCGACCTACTCTATGCGGTTGCCGCATCGGACAAACGCATTATTAGGGGAGGACTCATAGCAGCCCGTTGATTTTACTTTGACCGCATCGAACTGTCAACGTGACGGACGCATGGCGGACGCACGGATGTATGTTTCTGGTTCTACCTTAAATCTGTATAGCGATTTTAGTACAAAATGTGATAAGTTATAAAATCCGTGATGAAAGTAGAGACACAAATTTCAGTCAATGTGGGCCTGTTTTTATGCACCTGTGTTGGTGAGGCTTGATTGGAAAGCTGACTGGAAATTTCCCTCGAAATTTCTATATGACCACCCTGTTCTTGTGATCATATTTAGCTGCCATCTAAAGCGGCCCGTAGACGTTCAATCTTGCAGTCAATCACCGCATGCTGTAATTTGCCAGCAAGGAGAACTTAAGTGTTTTTAATTACTAAAAAGTAAAAACAATTATCGAGGTGAAAAAATACATGTGAAGTTGTTGTATCAAAAAATATAAGTCCTAAATACAAAAATATGATTGGCTAACAATTTAAAACTTGATACTGACATTCCAAAACCCGTTCCGCTTTTCACGCAGAAAAACGAAAAATTTATATTTGTTCTAAACTTTTTGATTCAGTTATGTTGAACATAATTTAAATGTAAGCTAAGTTATGAAGTTAACATTTTAAACTAGTAAATTCGTAAGTCGAAAATTGAATTTAATTATTTATTTGTTATTTTCGCAACAAAAAAATTTTGGCTAAAGTTCAGTTTAGCGGCAATGACGGTACAGATTTTTCGTGTTTAAGCATCTATCCAAAATGGGTATTTTTAGCCGTCGCTCGCCCCCTGCCCCCTCCAGGGCTCTTCAAATTTTGTAAGAAACTTTTGCTAAACTTTACTTTAGGGGCGCGGTTGACTAGGATCTTCGTATTTTTTTCCTAGCTTTATGGGGTCAAATGGATTTAAAAAATAAAAAAAAATTAGTCGCTCAGCCATAGGGGGGAGCCGGGAGCCCCCCAAAGTTTTTTCGCAAAAATTACAAGCGGCTATAATTTGTTTGTTTTTTGACCGATTTTAAAACTGTGAACGCCAAAAGGTGTCCCTCAAAGAGTTCTTTCCAAAAAGTTTTTGTTTGCCCCCACCCAATACAAAATACGCCTACGGCACTGAAAACAAAGAAATTCTCTAAAATGTATTTTTTTTTGACTCCGGAGCTCTCAAAATGCATTTTGAGCCACTTTTGTATTTTTGGGGTCAGTGACCCCCCTAACCCCCACCCTCTGAAATGCTTTAATTTGACATTCAAAAGTCGTACAAGGTATTTCTTTGGATTTAGGAACTCATAAAAAGCCGTTTTGGTTGATTTTTATATATCGGTGGTATATATATACAAATTACTTGGCGTACCGGCCGCCAAGTAATTTCGTTTGTTGGGAGGGGGAAGGGGGGGCTGGCGATCGGAGCACCGGGACCCCCAATATATAAAAATCATCCAAAACGGCTTTTTATGAGTTCCTAAATCCAAAGAAATACCTTGTACGACTTCTGAAAATGTCAAATTAACGCATTTCAGTGGGTGGGGGTTAGGGGGGTCACTGACCCCAAAAATAGAAAAGTAGCCCAAAATGCATTTTGAGAGCTCCGGAGTCCAAAAAAAATACATTTTTTTTGTTTTCAGTGCCGTAGGCGTATTTTGTTTTGGGTGGGGGCAAACAAAAACTTTTTGGAATGAGCTCTTTGAGGGACACCTTTTGGCGTTTACAGTTTTAAAATCGGTCAAAAAACAAACAAATTATAGCCGCTTGTAATTTTTGCGAAAAAACTTTGGGGGGCTCCCGGCTCCCCCCTATGGACGAGCCGATTTTGCCTTTTTTTTGGCAATAAATTGCAATATAAAATCTAAAAGTACAAAAATTCGGTGTCTTTTAAAATCTTAATTTGTTAGTTTGTATTGAATGTGACACCAAGAGAAATGACAACCCGGAGATTATCACTTTTGGGCGACACGGGTATTAGTTGATAGTTACGATCACTTATCCCCTTACGCAATTACGCTCCTGGTATTATTGGTTTTTCTTATAGTTATTTTATAATTCCAGATCAAAAGCGACGACCAACAAGAACTCCAACGGTAGAGCATGCAGAAGTTGGATCAGCTGTTGTTTTACATTGTGACTCTTCTGATCCTTTAGCGACGTACAAATGGAGCAGACAACATGGCAAATTCAGATCTGATGTGGATACATCAAATGTACTTATTCAATTTTATTTATAAAAGAATGACGCAAACTACTTTTATCCATATCAGTTATAGTTTTCTTTATACTAGGGTTCGAAGAATATTTGAAATTAATTCATTCTCAAGCGAATATTCTTTTGAATAATTTTAAAATTTACTCTTTCGCACGACATGGACTTGATTTTATTATTTTCACGAGAGAATGAAAACCATTTAGGGTTGGGTACAAAATCCCGAAATTCAAAATCCCGGAATTCAAAATCCCGAAATCAAAATCCCGGAATTCAAAATCCCGGAAATCAAAATCCAGTACTATTAAAATCCCGGAATCAAAATCTAATTCGGGTTTTTGATTACCTAAATAAAAGAACAAAAGATTAATGAATAAACATTAGCAACAGATATTTCTTATAATTGAAAAATATATATCTTGCTTTTGTCCGTGTCGGTCTTTTGATTAGTTTATAGCACTAAAACCTACATCATATAAAACCTATATAGGACTTCAATTCGAAATCGATAAGTCCACCATAACTATTATTATAAAAAAAAAACAAAAAAAAAATTATAAAATCGTAAAAAAATTATATAAAAAAAAAACAAAAAAAATATAAAATTAAAAAACTAAAAAAAAATATATAACAAAAAATGGAACCTACAACCCGTTACGTCCTCGTCGTGGTTCTGAGTAACGCTAAAAACGGGAAAATTTTAATAATCAATTTCTTTTTTCATTTTTTAGATTATTAAAAATTTCCGGGATTTTTTTTGGAGTTTTAATTTCCGGGCTTTTGTTTTCCGGGATTTTGTTTTCCGGGATTTCGTATTTTCCGGTATTTTAAATTTCCGGGATTTTATTAATTCCGGGATATTGTTTTCCGGGCTTAAGTACGAATCCCAACCATTTATTCCCAACATCGAAAATTCGCGTATGATAAAGAATGAAAAGAATATTCTTCTTAATTATTTTGCTTGCCCAGCCTTCTGAACCTGAGGCGTGGGGCGAAATCAAAAAACGGCGTAATAAAATTAGACCGAAAATTTCTGTAATAAGGTTTTTCGTAAAACCGTTAAGTTGCAAGCAATTTGGCAAAATCGACTTTTTCACATATTAATGTGAATATCTCGGGAACGGATAAAAATAAAAATTGACTGTAAGAAGCAAGTTGTGGGAACTATTATTTCCTTTAATTTATTTCTTGCGTAACAGCATAAAAACAAACTCTAAATTTTGTAAAGCAAAAATATGGCAAATACTAATATCTTCAATTTCCGTCATATGAACTACTATCGGAAAACGCTCAGTTTCGGAGTAAAACGCGAAAAACAAAACAAAGATTTTCAAAAAATCTAGATTTGGTTTTTCGCGTTTTACTTCGGAACTAAGGGTTTTCCGATAGTAGCTCATATGACCGAAATTGAAAATATTAGTATTTGCTTTAGACAAGAACTCCATATCTCGAACCGTTTTCGAGATGTACTGTAATTTCTAAAAATTTAGTATTTGGCGTTTTTCTCAAAAACTAACGGGCTTTTTATGCTAATATATAAGAAATAAATTAAAGAAAATAATAGTTCCTACAACTTGTTTCTTACTGTCAATTTTTATCTCTATTCGTTCCCGCGATATTCACATAAATATGTGAAAAGACTATTTAGCCAAATTACTTGCAACATAACGGTTTTTCGTAAAACCTTGTTACAGAAAATCTGAGTATATCTGAATTTTTACCTTTAACGACAAATCACTATTTTCTACCATTCCCGAAATATTTAATCTTAGGTGATTTTTTTTTTGCATATTTTTGACCATTTTATTTTGTTTGTTGTATAAGAAAGCCATGTGCTGTTTAGAGAAGGTCTGGCTAATTTTATTTTTTATAAGAAAGTCTTGTGCTGCTCAGAAATTTACTGTCTCATTTGATATTTTCAAAAAAATCGCTCTGTGATATTTTGCAACACAAATCGATTCTTTGTTGTATAAGAAAGTTATGTGCTGTTCAGACAACTTCTGCCTAATGTTTTTTTATATAAGAAAGTCTTGTGTATTTTATTACACCGTATTTCGTCTACGCCATACGCCTCAGATCCTGGAGTTTCGGCTGGGCAAGCAAAAGAATGAAAAAGAATATTCTTTTGAAAAAGAATATTCTCGTGAAAAGAATGTATTCATGAACATTTCCAAGATATAATTCGAAAGAATGTTTGACTCAAAAATTCATTCGCGAAACAAAAAGAATGAATGTATATTTTTCATTCGCGAATGTAATATGTTTCCGCACCCTGCTTTTTATACAAAGTATAATAAAGTATTGAACTCATGAAAAAGGTCGACCTCTTTGTCTAAAGTAATTTTGTCTAAAATAATATTTCTCGAGCACTCCTGAGTGGATTGGTGCATTGTTACAAAAATTTCTCTCTGTCTGTCAGCCTTTTAATTTGCCAGTCGGTGTATAAGATTTCTTAAAAACTGCTATAGCTAGAGCCATACAATTTTACAGGCATGTTTTGTCCTGAAATGGGACGATCCCATAACTTTTGGTGGATATCCGTTAACAGGAAGTAACCAAAATCATGGCTTTTTAAAAATGCAATTTCGTTTTTCGCGATTTACTCTGAAAACATCCATTTTTTTGCATAATTAAAGACAGTTAAATTTCCTACTCTTTTGTTTTTCACTAGAACTTGACATCGCAATATACCGTTATTTAAAAAAATCAGTTTTTTGCGATACTCGCGAAAACTGACAAGTTTTAGATGGTTAAATGTATGAGATGAAGAGAATAATATTTTCCACAATTTTATCTTCTACTGTTATCCGCTATCTTTTACTGTTATTGAAATATTTTCATTAAAAGGTAAAAGAATAAATTTTCGCGAAAAAACCGCTTTAGGAAGAATTGAAGATTTTAAAATTCTCTACATTTTTACCATTTACTGTAGATCGATATCTTCTACCATTATCGAGATATTTCAGAACTCATATTCTGATGTAGGGTAGACCGGGGCTAGTAGACCCACTTTTTATAATCTACTTTTTAAAAGTTTTACTGTAATTATTTCAGGTGCAGTAAAGACGTTTTTGGTTGGTTTATTCAATTGTGTTTCTTAGTCAATCTTTTATTTTGACTAATTATAAGTGTTTCAAATATTTTTTTTCATTTTAAAAAAAGTTGTTCGATGAGTCGACTAACCCCGTGTCTGGGGCTTGTTGACTCTGTGAACGGGGTTATTTGACTCTATACTTTTTATGAGGAAAATGTGTTGGAACATATTAAAAAACTATAATAATTCTGAAAAAATTTATTCTTTAAAAAATTAATAACATTTCAGATTAACATAAATTAGCACCCCGATTGCGAGTGTCGTGTCGTTTTCGACAAGAGTCCTTTTACGTCTTGTTGTTGGTAGAAAAACACTAACAACAACACGTAAAACGACTCTTGTCGAAAATGACACGACACGCGCAATCGGGGTGTAAATTTCATCTAATTTAAAAAAATAAAATTAATTAACAAAAAAATATAGGTAATTCATATCGAGTCATTTAACCCCAGTATACTGTGAGTAAACTAGCCCCAAGCCGCCATTTTATTTTTAACACACTCGTGAAAAAAAATGAAAAAGTATGGGTCAGAAAATGCTTCACTAACTTGTTAACTCGTACATAAATTTTCACTTGAAATCACTGACGAGTTCAATACAATGAAAGTGTAAGCTACAAAACAATTTAATTAACAAGAAAAAAAATTACTCACACGCTTGAAATTTCGTTTTTCCTCACAGTTCGTTCCAAGAGCACTGTGGTCTAACGACATTGGTTCACTGATAGCTGTCAGTCGACTGAATAAACAGTCCAATTCACGCAGGTTTGTTTTCAACCGTGGTTGACTGAACCGCAATGAGTCTACTTACCCCTATAGCCAACTAATCCCGGTCAGCCCTACACTAATATTTTATTTGTGGGGTTATAGTGTAAGTTGTGCACTAACGTAGATTTGGTATAAGAATGTCATGTGTTGTTCACATTAGATATTTTCTCTTGTTAGTCACACCATCAGTGGGCCATTCAGATTCTCAAAGCCAAATGTAAAAGAACATATTTTTTCAAACAGACTGTATTCTCGAACTGAGACAAATCACTGTTTGCGAGAATTTCGAAAAATAGCGAGAATTTTAAGATGACGTTTTTTATGATTATAACTCAACTTTATGTAAATTGCAATTCCATCAGCACTTACAAATTTCCTGAGGAAATTTATTTCTAAGTCGTATTCTAATAAAATCAATGTTAATTTCAGGCACGTCTCCGATTGGTCAATGTCCAGGCTAAAGATGCTGGCAGTTACATTTGTACAATTCATTCAAACGGTCACAGTGCAGACACTGTAACCACTTTAGTAGTTACTGGCGCCATTCCATATTTTCCACAAACCCCTAAGAGCTACATGACATTCCCAAAATTGGACAATGCTTACATGAAGTTCAATTTCGAAATAACATTCAAGCCTGAAAGTGCTAATGGCCTCATTTTATACAACGGCCAAAAGAAAGGTTCTGGTGATTACATAGCGCTCTCTTTGCATGATCGATATCCAGAATTCAGATTCGATTTCGGAACTGGTCCAAAGATTATACGATCTGAAGAGCCAATAGTATTAGGCCAGTGGCACACTATTAAAGTAAATCGTGTTCGAAAGGAAGGATTCATGATTGTTGATAATCAGCGTCCTGTTGCATTCCCGCCAACCCAGCACTTTGTTGGCTTAGATTTAATCGAGAAAATGTACCTCGGTGCAGTGCCAGTTTGGGAAGATATTCCTGATTCGGCGGTAGCACATCAACAAGGGTTCGTTGGATGTGTTAGTCGCTTAGTACTCAAGGATGTGACGATTGAACTCAATCAAGATTCCCTATTTGCGGAGGGAACGTCCTCATGTGAGCCTTGCGCGGATAACCCTTGCCAAAATGATGGAGTTTGCTTAGAGAGTCAAACAGACACAGGGTACTCATGCATTTGTCAAAATGGATTCACTGGAAAAAACTGCGCCGTTGAAGGTTTCTCGTGCACACCGGGAATTTGTGGACCCGGTCGTTGTGAGGATTCAGAAACCGGAATGGAATGTTTCTGTCCACTAAATACAGCCGGTGATCTTTGCCAATATCATGACCGCATAGAAGGAACAAGTTTGGCTTTCAAAGACGGAAGTTATGCAGCTTACAAGTATTATTTTAATTTTTTAAATTTTTCCAAGACTTTTGTGTTATATATGTATTTTTAGAACACCACGGGCCTCAAAACTAAACATCAAGTTCCAAGTCCGTCCCGATAGTGTAGAAGATTCTGTGATTTTGTATGTTGCTGAATCAGAAACTGCCAATGGAGATTTTGCTGCCGTGGTGATCAAAGGCAAACACGTTGAACTGCGACTCAACACAGGCGCACGTAAATTACTTCAACGAATTATATTTTAAAAACTCGCATTTCAAATATTGTTTTAGGTCTAAAAACTCTTGTTATTCGATCTCAAAATCCGATCCCAGCCCAAAAGTGGACTGAAATTCAGATAAGCAGAAAACTTGGCGAAGGATATCTAAAAGTTGGCAACGATCCTCAGCAAAGTGGCAAGGCAATAGGACCAGCTAGGAGTATGTACTTGAAGACGCATCTTTATGTGGGTGGATACGACCGTAGAATTTTGTTGAATAAAGGCGTTGAAGTAACACGTGGATTCCATGGCTGCATTTCAAGTGTAAATATTACATTTTATTTTAATATTTCATCGATTCGTTATTAATCATTATCGACAAGGCACATATTAACACAATCAGAAGTCATAGCCTCAGCAACATTTATTGACTTCTTTACGCCTAGGGTCCAAAGGTTTTTTTTTCAGATGAGGGAGGTGTCAGTCGAAACGTTTTTAATACTGGGACTACGAATTTCGATATAGGAAATGTGTCCATTTAACCTTCGGATGTCCCTTCAAGAAAGTCACACCAAATTCTTAGGGTCAAATATGATTTTCGTTTAAAATTGTTTATTTATTGTCGATTCCTTGTATATAATAAGCAAATCCGAAATCCATTTGTCTCTATCATGCATCAAAGTTGTGATGCGGATAATGTGCTATTATATACCTACAAATCTATTTTTTGTTCCCAATTTTCTAAAAAAAAACGAATGAACCGATTTTCCTGAAACTGTACTATTCGGATTCGAGTAACATGATAAGATTTCGTATGAGCAAAAAATTTACTTTCATCATACTTTACATAACGGAGGAACACGGATATTTATCTTATTAGTGGCTCAAACGATGGCAGAGAAGAGTGTAAAACGGAAGAGGAATTTTGAATCATGATACTACTTATATTTTTCGAAAACTTACTATAAATCGTTACGAAAATTGGTTCACTAGTTTCTAAGAAAATCTGGAATAAAACATCTTTTTTTTTATTTACAATAGTTACTAATAAAATTGGTGACAAACAGATTTCATATTTGACGTAAAAAAATGTATGAGAAAAGTTTTAGATACAAAGAATCCCATTTTTGCGGCTACCTAACGATCTGTCCGAAAAGTTTAATTTTTTCAGAATGTTTTTACCTTAACCGATTTTTTTTCAAAATTCCCCCCTAAGTGATTAAATGAGGGTTGGGCAGGGGGTTGGTGCTATAAAACATTGATTTTTGCATAAAGCCCGCCCGTTAGGAGGCTAAGAATTGTCATTCGGGGGCTTTTGGCATCGCTTATCACGAATCAACTGTTGGACTTTAAAAATTCAAAACAGAAATAATGCAAATACCATTTTTACTATTTTTCATAGGGTTTTTTTTCCCCAAAAGCTAACACTGGGGGTTTTTTTGGTGCAGAAATAACTTATGCAAAAAGAACTTGAACCCGGCAGCGACAGGTCTGCATATAATTTATTATTAAAATTGTAATGTTGTTGTTTTAGAATGGTTTTTTTCTTAATTCGCAGTTTTTTACAAGTAAAAAGTTTCGGATAAAAAACCTCAATTTTAACGTAGAGAACACAAAAAACCGTGAGCCAAAAAAATTGTTGATAAAAATTTCATAAGAAGCAATTAACTGAAATTAGTAGTTATCTGTAATTAAATCATCTTAGAGCAGTAAAAATTTTAATAATCTTGGGAACAAACAGAGAAACCCTGGAAAGTCTTCAAAAAAATTTCCCTTAGTTTTATACGATTTTACCAGATTTTTACGTTTTTACGTGTTTTTTACGTAAAAAACTGTTTTTTGCGTCGTTTGGGGCAACACTGATTTGTAGCAACACCGAAAAATGAAAAACAGTTTTTAATTATTGACTTTTAAACATATTGATGACAAAAATAT
Source organism: Chrysopilus asiliformis (assembly GCA_964034945.1). NCBI lineage: Eukaryota > Metazoa > Arthropoda > Insecta > Diptera > Rhagionidae > Chrysopilus > Chrysopilus asiliformis. The sequence continues at coordinate 40,427,526 of OZ035963.1, forward strand.
TTTCAGCTGGAGGAATCTATGCATTCGGTGAATATGATTACCGAGATTTTAGATGCAGCTAACGTCCAGAGTTGTGGGGCGAGTAACGAAATTGTAAGACATTACAAAAAATATTATTATATTTTCTAATTTTTTTTTTTTATAAAGAATAATTCAATTCATCCTTTTAAACCAAGTCCGTCATTTGATTCCTGTTACACGGAACCCTGTGAAAATAACGGAGAATGTCATACCAATGGAACTACTTATACATGCGATTGTCCACTTGGTTTTACAGGAAAATCTTGTGAAATTTGTAAGTTAATTAACATATTCGATTTGTTCCATTGCAGCAAATAAGAGACTATCCATAAAATACATCACAATTTTGGGAAAAATCCCTGTCTGCGCACAAAAAAATGCGAAAAAATAGGGAGAAGAAATGTCTAAAATTACCGTTACGTATTTTATGAACAGCCTTCAAGTTAAAACTGGTTTACGAAAATATTTTTTTAGCAATTCAATTAGATATGACGGCCCATTTCCGTGGCAATGGATACATTGAAATAAATCACACAGCCATTTCGCCGACAACAAATCAATTATCATCATTTGTTGCGATTTTATTCTCAACAAGGAATTCAAATGGCTTATTATTATGGTACGGCCAAGAAAAGAATAAAGCATACAAAGGTGACGATTTCTTGGCGCTCGCTATTATTGATGGAATTTTAGAATTCTCATTCCGTTTGAATGGAGAGGAAAGTAACATTAGATCTCCAGATAAAAGGGTTGATGATGGAGCAAGACACGTCACAATTATAAGGAGAACGGGTAATCAATTTACACTCGAGCTAGATGGATTTACTTACCATGGAGAATCTAGACCTACAGCCAGAGAATTAATGCATCTCCCAGGACATTTATTCATTGGTAAGATTCCTTTACAAATTAATTTTCACTTTTATAAACTCGACATACTGTGTAATTAATAAAAGCGTCCCTCGATTTTCGACGTCTTTAAAAAATATATTGTAAGATACGTAGTAATTTACAAAATACGAATTTTGCTTACAAAAACCGGTGGATGCAACAAGAGCGCATCCAGGATTTTTTTTAAATGGGGGGGGGGAGCTCTTTGAAACACGATATTAATTTAAACAACTTTATTATTCTCCCTCTCGTTACACGTTAGTTATTCAAGGTCGTTCCAGCCACATTAGACTTTTTTTCTTTTCGCGCTGTCAGGTGCGATTTCTTCGTGTGACAGCTCGACCCATCCTAACATGATGGGCCCTGCTCGTAGTTGTCATCATCCAGTTCGTCTGGGTCCCAAGTATCGTCATCTAATTCTGAAGATGCGGTACACCATGACTTCAGATGTACAGAACTGAAAACTGAGCTGAACTTACGTTGTCGCAATTGCATGTCATCAATTCTTCGATAAGATACCGGTCGAATCTGAGTACTCGTTTTACGACAAAGGATCCCTTGTATTTTGGTTCTAATTTTAGGGAAGTTACGGTAGCGGCGCGGACATTTATAATAACAACTAAATCTCTCTCGCATATGAATGAGTGGTTTTGTCTGAGGGGCGACTGTAGTAACATACAGGTTTCCAATTTTTGCTGTCTGTTTCTTGTAGAAATGTCCCTGATAGTCCAACAGCATTGGCATCAGTATGTACCTCGTGATTGCGTTTCATGTCATACAGTTCGATTACAGAGAGAGCTTCAGTGTTTCGAAGCCTCTTTTTGAGCGGATTCCCATTTAAATGTTGGATGATTCTTGGTTTTAAAAAGTTGGGTAAACAATGACGCGAATTCGTGAATGAATTTTCGAAAAAATCCCGTTAAACCCAAAAATCTTCTGACCTCATTAACTTTGTTCGGAGTCTCGAACTTCTCAATCGCATCTGTTTTGAATTTCCCTGACGCTATGATGTTTTCCGAAATCTCATGCCCAAGGAACGTAATTCTTCGTGCAATATGCATTTTGACGGTCGGAGTGTCAATCCGGATTCCTTGAAGCATGTTGGGTTCGTTCCGTTGGCTAATATTCTTTTGAAGTTTATTGACGAGACGGAGCATGGATTTCGTTCACTGGGGTACTAGCTCTGTCTGAGGATCTCTTTTCGGCCTTTGCACTGTCCGCTTCATGTCCCGATTTTAAACAAGTTGTACATCGATCTCGATTTTGAGGTTTCGGGCAGTTCATCGAGATATGTCCTCGATCAAGACTTAGTCCGAACGCGTTTGACCTCGAATCGGTGGCTTGAGGTTGAGAAGCCCTGGCAGGAACCTTCTTTCCTCACGAATGATATTTTTTTTTTTGAATCGATAAATGGCGTCCAACAGAGCATTTGGAGTACGGAACCGGGCGGCAATCGAATTTTTTAACTGAGTGTATTTCGAGTCCGGCAATCGAATTTGGTAACTGAGTGTATTTCAGTCCATTACAGATGTATTGCACAATGCTTTCGTCAGTTAACGAACGGAAGACATCTTGTGATGCATCGAACCAAAATTTTGCCGGTCTTGGACTGCGAATAATAATAGTTGCTCGTCAAATTTATAAATACCTGATAAGTTCTCGACACGTCGAATAAATTGTTGTGAAGATGTTTCTTCGACGGGATTGAAGTCTAGTAAAATTTCCATTATATCTCTGGGTCGATTGATAAGCGGGTCCCTCAACTTCAAAGTTCATAGGAACTTGTCGTAAGGACGAAATCACAGGCTTTTTCGGTGCTTATTAAAAATTATTTCAATTAAACGACAACACGGAAATTTCACTTTTAATTTCCCGAAATCGAGTGATGAATTACGATCGTCAATGGATTGGTCGTTTTTTTTCCAATTGAGTTGCTGTCGAACACAACACAATTACAATACAGTTAAACACTATCGTTTAATGAAAGTCCCATTTTCTTTATGCATATCCTGTAAAACGATACCAACACGACGTAACAGAATCTCTGCGAAAGTTCGTGTATATGAATTTTAACACAAAACACACACAGTATGAAATAGAAGAAAATCAAATTTTGGAAAACATATATTCCCTTGAAAAGATTCTAATTGACTCAAAAATGTTTAATTCACGTCATTGGAACAAAAGGTTTTGGAAAACGTTTTTTCCCTTAACACGTTGGCTGCCAAAGCCTTTTCAGGATTTTGATCGTGCAGTGCCAACGTCTTTTCACGACTTTGGTCACCTGAGGCCAACTTTTTTTTGTTATTTTTTGTTTCTTTGTGCCTAAAAATCATTTTTGACTACTCGTGACTTTATTATTGGTCCTAATTTTGCAGTTATAATGGCCTGGGAGAACATAAAACATCCTGTGGGGCCACGTCGCACGAAAATGTGCGACGCGGCCTCAGGGTAACATTTGGGTGTCGCACGAAAACGTGCGACATGGCAGCCAACGTGTTAAAACTTTCGAATGATTTGGTGCAGAATAAAAATTTGTTCTTAAAACAAGAAACTTCAGGTTTTGGGGAAAACTATTTTCCCCCCCACAAACCTTCAACGATTCAATACGTTTTTATACCCGAGGCTAAGTTCGTTAATGGTCAAAAATGGACCATTAGGGGGGGTACCCCCCCCCCCCCCCCCCATACGAACGAAAACGTTTTTTGTAAATGTCCCAAAAACGGTGCATCTTATCAAAAAAGTCCAAGAACAAAAGTTATTTAGGATATGATTTTACATAAAACTCCCATACATTAAAATCCGATTGGAATAAATTTTAAAAAATCTTATTGGAAAGTTTGACTTCAAAGTGGAATTTTGGTATAACTGTTCGAATTTTGATACGAATATCACCATACGGGTCTCCAATGATTGCCAGATTGGCAATTATAGCTTTTGTTATGTTTTTTGCTACTACGGAGAAAGAAAGGAATCGAATTTTTAAAGAATGTTTTTTTCCTGTGACGACCTTCACTACAGCGAAGCACTTTCTTAGGGCAAAGAGTATTTCCGATTTTTAAAGCCCATCCTCGTACGGGTGATAGCAATCTTGGTAGAAATTGCGTAAGGTCAAAGGCGAATGTCGATTCAACGACTTCTTAAGTAAATACTACCCCCCCTCTCTCTCTCTCCTTTTTTTAGAGCCAGTTATTCTTGTTGATAATTTTTTCAACCTTTTATGCAGCTAACTACTCAATTCCACAGTATTTTATATTCTAAATTTTTGTCTCTTTACAATATAAAATACTGTGTACTTTGTTTGTCTATTTTCCTTGTCAGTAATCCTATATTTGGCTATTCTGATTTTTGATTTGCCCCGAATGAAGTATTCCATTTCTTTATAAACTCTTTCTCTGGCTTTGTCCTAGTCGACGGTTACTTATTATTCCGTCAGTCGTCCATCAGTACTGTAGTCCTTGTAAGTAATCATCTAGATGTTCTTGGCCATCTTGGGTTCCTCCATCCTGAAAGACATGAAAAATCTACATCTTCATATAATTTGTTTCGGGCCTGTTCTTCCTGATTTACAACTATTTCGACATTACATCTAATGATTTTCTTCTTCCTTTTTTCGTCTTTCACTATTTAAATTTAGACGACGAATAAGAAGTGACCATATTTTTCTTTCATCCTTTTCGTCTATTGCGGCTTCACTATCTTCATCGTCTTCTACATTAACTTCGCCTTCTCTTCCTCTTTTATCTTTTTCGTCTCTGTTCAATTCATCATCGACTTTCCTTGTTTTCGTCTTTCTTTGCCTTCGTCTTTTCTTTCATCTACGATCTTCTCCTCTGCGTCGTGGTTTTTTTTTCCTTCGTCATCATCATTCTTCGCCTTCGTCTTTATTTTGTTCATCTTCGCCTTCCTTCTCTTGACTATCGTTATTCTTCTTTTCTGTTTGTCCTTTTATCACCATCACCTTTTTACTACGTATAAGTATAATAAAATATTGTGTTCATGAAAAATGTCGACCTCTTAATTTTTAAAAAATGTCTTTCTGTCTGTCAGTCTGTGTACAAGATTTCTCAAAAACTAATAGAGCTAGTCATAAAATTTTCCAGGCATGTTAGGTCCTGAAATGGGACAATCCTATCTTTTGGTGGAAATCCGTTTACCGGGAGTAACCAAAATGGCAGCTTTTTAGAAATCGCAATTTCGTTTTTTGTTCCGAAACTACTTGTTTTTCAGTAGTCTTATATATAACAAAAGTTGGAGACAATACAATTTCCCTTTTTTTTTTTGTTTTACTAGAACTCCGTATTTTATGCCGTTATCGAGATATATCGTTATCTAACACTCTAACTGCCACGACAGTTTTAAGCCTTTTTCGAATATTTAGTTGTCAGTCAAAAAGGCACTAAGAGAAAAAAAAATTGAAACAAAATTATACCTAAATGTTATTTTATTACCATAAAATATGTGCAACTACAAAAAAATCGTTGCGGTTGCAGCGAACACTTTAATAATTTTCATTGTGGCCGTTGTGTACAATTAGGTGTCAGGTCTGTTTGACTGACGTGGCAGTTAGAGTGTTAAAATAAAATCAGTTCTTTGCGATTATCTCGAAAAAACCGGGTTCTTGGTTGTTTAATGTATGAGGTGAAATGAAGAGAATAATGTTTGCCATTATTTTGTCTTTTACCGTTTCGAGATATCATGAAAAATTTAAAAGGTATTAAAATTTTCTAAATTTTTGCCTTTTACCGTATGTTTTATTCGTCAGATAAATTGTGCTGTTCACATCAGATATTTTTCTTTTCGTCTTCTTTCGTTTTCCTCCTCATAATTTTTTTCCTTCAACTTCGTATTTCTTCTTTTCGTCTTTGCCTATTGTTTCCGCGCAATTTAAACGAACGTTAAGGGACGACTGACTAATAGAATTTCCATATTATATACGTAACTAGCAGACCCTTCATTCCCAGTTGAAGTTTTTTGTATAAATTTTATAATGCCAAAAAACCATAAATAACTTAAACTTTTGGGAAAAAAAATTCCTTACAGGACCTTCCGTTTCAAATTTTGAAATTCTAACAACACGTTCGTGATAAGCAACCCTTGGGGGTAAGCCAGTTTTTGCGAGCAAAATTGGAAAAAGGACATTTGTCTTATCCTTACCAACAAGAATCAATCTTTATATATATATATGGCAGACCCTTCGGTGCCAGCTTAAAGTCTTTTGTATAAATTTTAGAATGCATAAATACGGAAGAAAAAACGTTATCCTTACAGGACCTTCCGTTTCGAACTTTGAAATTCCTACACCAGATTCGTGATAAGATAAGCAACCCTGAAAACCTCTCAAAGGCAGTTGAAAATCTAATACCGGATTCGTGATCGGTAACCCCGGAAACCTCCTAATGCCGATTTTCCCGGGGAAAACGAGAAAAAGGATATTTGCCTTATCCTTTCAGGACCTTTCGTTTCGAATTTTGAAATTCCAACACCCGATTCGTGATCAGCGACCCCAAAATCCCCAAAATGACAATTTTTCCGTGAAAAAATGGGAAAAAGGATATTTGCGTTATCTTTACAAGACCTTCTGTTTCAAATTTTGAAAATCTGCTCCTGGCAATGCAGATCATTTTGCAAAAAAACCGAGTAAAAATCGGTCCAGTAGTTTTTGAGTTTTGTAATCTCAGACAGACCAACAAACAAACATCCATTTTTATACCCGTACTAGCAGACCCTACATTGCCAGCTTAAAGTTTTTGACGTGGATACGTCTTCGATTTTGGTTATGGGGGTACAAATTAGAAAATTGGTTTGCTGCCATGATAACAAATTTGCAATCGATGAAACTCGATAGTTTGTGGTGACATCCGAACAGAAACTGTGTTATAAGATCCGGCCTACATTAAAGCATTGTTTAGGGTATTTTGTTATGTTAAACTATGTTCAATTATCTTTTCCAAAATCAAAATCTAAATTTTCACTGCCGCTGTTATGCTGTGTTTGCTGCTTGTAGTACAGGTTTCACATTTATACTCTTTTTATGCTTCTCCTTTATGTGTATTGAATCTGATGTATTGAAAGCCATGTTATTTCGTTCTTTTCGCTCTGAAAAGTGTCGCTCTTAACGGAAAAATCGTTTGTTGTGGTTTCCGACACTCGTTCTTGGGAACGAAAATGATTTCTATTTAAGTTTTCGCTTCTTGTTCAAAGCGGTTTGTGGGTCTCGCATAAAAAGAAATGAAAGCCTCGAGCGATGGCTTTTTGGTTGATGCACACACACATGTAAGTATGCATTTTACTAGTGAGAGAACGATATTTCGCTCCCAGCATTATAGTTGTGTTCAGGGTTGTGAGATTTTTGATCTTCGAAATCGTAGTAAATCGGCCGAAAAATAGTAGTAGAGTCGATGAAATAGTAGTAAATTTATGTAAAACCTTCGTTATTATATATATAACTAATTTGAACGAAAGACTAGAAATGGGAGTGTTTTGAACACTGTATGTATGATATTTACTTCATACTTCTCTTATCATAAACCAATTACTTATAAATAAAATTATTATTATAAATAAAATTATTATATTATAAAATTATGAAACCGAATATCTCAAAAACGGTGCATCTTATCAAAAAAGTGCAAGAACAAAAGTTATTTAGGATATGATTCTACATAAAACTCCCATACATCAAAATCCGATTGGAATAAATTTAAAAAAAATCTAATTAGAAAGTTTGACTTCAAACTGGAATTTTTATACAACTGTTCGCCGTTCACTTAAATCACCATACGGATTTTCAATAATTGCCAGATTGGCAATTATAGCTTTTGTTATGTTTTAAATAAAAATTTGTTTCCTTAATTTCCTTTTCACTAAAATTTCTTACTTAAATATCTATTGGCGATCGTTGTAGGCGGATCCACGTCTTCTGGCCGTCTCTACAAGACAGACACCTTGCTTTTTGTATGAATTTTAGAATGCCAAAAAAACATAAATAACTTAAAAACATTTGGGAAAAGACGTTATCCTTACAGGACCTTCTGTTTCGCATTTTGAAATTCCAACACCGGATACGTGATCGGTGACCCCGGAAACCCCCTAATGCCGATTTTCCCGGGGAAAACGGGAAAAAGAATCTTTGTGTTATCCTTTCAGGACCTGCCTTTTCGAATTTTGAAAATCTAATATCGGATTCGTGATCAGAAACCCCAAAAACGCCATAATGCCAATTTTTCCGGGGAAAATTTGGAGAAAGGAGATTTGCATTATCCTTAAAGGACCTTCCGTTTCGAATTTTAAAAATCTAACATAGCTAAAAACCTGCTGCTGGCAACGCAGATCATTTTGTAAAAAACCGCGTAAAAATCGGTCCAGTAGTTTTTGAGTTTTGTAATCTCAGACAGACCAACAGACAAACATCCATTTTTATATAAATACTAGCTTGCATATCCGCCGTTGTCCGGTAAAAGTTTTTTGTAAAAATTTTCTTGCGCAAAAAAAAACAAAGAAATAACTTAAAAACTTGTTATGTCTTCAGGACCTCCCGTTCCAAAATTTAAAATTCTAGAACCAGATTCGTGATCAGCGGCTTCGAAACCCACTTATTGCCAGTTTTTTCGAGGGAAAATTTGCGTTATCCTTACAGGAGCTTCCGTTGGCAATTTCATCACCAGATTCGTGTTCAGCAACCCCTCCCCGCGAAACGCTCAGGAGCGAAGGACGTTCGGAAAAGTTCATTAGATATTTTTTTCAAGAAATTTTTTTTCCAAGTTTCAACCGAAGTTTAATAGTTGTTTTAAAAGCGGTCCATGCTAGACTTTAAGCACGAAACTTAACTAACGCGTCCTTAACAATTTTCCTTTCATTGTTTCAATTGAATTAATTTAAAATATGCCATCCTTCGCCATAAGAAATTCGGTACAATAATTTGTTCATATAAAAATTTCATTTCAAGAAAAGCAAATATTTTTCAAATTATTAACCAATACCTTGCATACCCGTGGTTGCTGGGTTAAGTTTTTTGTAAAAGTTTTAGAATACGAAGAAAACCGGAAAGAACTCAAAAACTTTTGAGAGAAATCTTATCCTTGCAGGACTCTCCGTTACGAATTAGTCTAACACCAGATTCGTGATCAGCGACGCCGAAAACCCCGAATGCGATTTTTCCCCGGAAAAAATGGGAAAAAGGATAGTTGTGTTATCCTTACAGGACCTTCCGTTTCGAATTTTGAAAATCTAACACCGGATTCGTGATCAGCGATCCCGAAACCCCCTCCCCCCTATGTCATTTTTCCCCGAAAAAAAACAGGAAAAAAAAATTTTTGAAAAAAAGCTTTTATTAAAAAAGAATGCACTAAAAAGAAAAAAATAATTTTCTGGACGCTGTGTATCACAAATATAAAAGCTTTTTAAAAGCGAGATAAATTTTTATTTTATTGTTTTATGCTTTATCTCGCTTTTTAAAAGCTTTTATATTTGTGATACACAGGGTCCAGAAAATTATTTTTTTCTTTTTAGTGCATTCTTTTTTAATAAAAGCTTTTTTTCAAAAATTTTTTTTTTATTTTTTTTATTTTGTTCTTTTTAGTCTTCGAATATATCCTTACATTTGAGATGTCCTTACAGGCTTTTTAACTTGCGAATCGTATTCGGCGACCCCAAAAACCCCCAGAACAGATTTTTTTCCGGAAAATTTGGAGAAAAGGATAATCACGTTATCCTTACAGGACCTTCCGTTATCCTTACTGACTTTTCAATGACAGATTCGGATTCAGCGACCCCAAAAACCCCCAGAATAGATTTTTTTCCTGAAAATTTGGAGAAAAGGATAATCACGTTATCCTTACAGGACCTTCCGTTATCCTTACTGACTTTTTAATGACAGATTCGGATTCAGCGACCCCAAAAACCCCCAGAATAGATTTTTTTCCGGAAAATTTGGAGAAAAGGATAATCACGTTATCCTTACAGGACCTTCCGTTATCCTTACTGACTTTTCAATGACAGATTCGGATTCAGCGACCCCAAAAACCCCCAGAATAGATTTTTTTCCGGAAAATTTGGAGAAAAGGATAATCACGTTATCCTTACAGGACCTTCCGTTATCCTTACTGACTTTTTAATGACAGTTTCGGATTCAGCGACCCCAAAAACCCCCAGAATAGATTTTTTTCCGGAAAATTTGGAGAAAAGGATAATCACGTTATCCTTACAGGACCTTCCGTTATCCTTACAAGGACGAAGTAGTGAAAATATTGTATTGTCATCGGACTTATATAAGTGTGCAAAATTTCAAGTCAATCGGACAAGCGGAAGTGGGTCAAAATTGGGTTGCAAGATTTGACCCCGACAAACAGACAGACAGACAGACAGACAGACAGACAGACAGACAGACAAGATAGCGAGCTAAATAAAAGCTTTTAAAAAGGATATTTGCGTTATCCTTACAGAACCTTCCGTTTCGAATTTTGAAAATCTAACACCGGATTCGTGATCAGCGACCCCGGAAACCCCCTAATGCCATTTTTGCCCGGAAAAAATGGGGAAAAGGATATTTGCGTTATCCTTACAGGACCTTTCGTTTCGAATTTTGAAAATCTAACACCGGATTCGTGATCAGCGACCCCGAAAACTCCCTAATGCCATTTTCCCCGAAAAAAAATGGGAAAAAGGATATTTGCGTTATCCTTACAGAACCTTGCGTTTGCAATTTCGGAAATCTAACACCGGATTCGTGATCAGCGATCCCGAAAACCCCCGAGTGAAACTTTTTTCTCCTATTGAGCAGGATTCATGGCGAAAATCACGGTTTAAAAACACCCAAACCCCTTTTACCCGCCGTTTACCCCCTTAGCGGTAAAATTTCGGAAAACCCCGCCTTAGTGAGCACCTACACATTAAACTTTACTTTACGCCTTTTAACACGGTTTTATTTTTTGCGGAAGAGTTTCAGGTGAACTTCCTCGGCCGGTAATTCATTTTGGTGCACGATCGTAATGGTGCAATTTTCATTGGTCCTTCGAGCCGGATTGCAGTGAATTTCGCGGATCGGAATACTTTCTAAGAGAAAATCGGTTAATTTGCAAAATATCGCTTGATATTCTTGTGATTTCCGCTCGGATTATCGAAAATTCTTGAACAAAAAGAACAGTGTGCTTCTTTAGTTATAAAACACTTAACAGTATAATTTTCGAACTTCTAATTACTATTGTGTTAGTGTGACAGTTAAAACTATTATCAACATCATGGAAGAACTCATAGTTCTACAACCTGGCACTACCAAGCTGATTAACAATTTTCTATCTAACTTCAACAAGTTGGGCAAAGAAAACCACGCCATCGGTAAAATAAATTCCCGCATTACTCTTTTAAAAACATATTGGGAATCATATCGAATATCTCACAATTCCATTATCAAAGGCAAAGTATATGAGGATTGTGAAGCATTAGAGCAAGAATATTATGCTGTCGAGAGTGTGTACGCTGACTCACTCGGAACTCTACTCGACTTAATTGAAGAGTGAGATAGAAGGAGTAAAACTCCATTGCCATCGCAATCTGAAACCCGCCACAATACTACGATTTGCACTCATACTTCGGATGTCGCATTACCCAAAATGAAGCTTCATAATTTGATGGTAACAGCTGTAAGTGGACGGCATTCAAAACTTAATTTCATCGATGGTTGGAGACAATAGAGATTTTACCGATCTGCACAAATTATTCTATTTGAAATCAGCACTAGGCGGCGAAGCCAAACTAATTGTCGAATTAATAGATAGTTTTTGCGCTGCATGGAACGAGCTTGTGAAGCGGTATGACAATGTTCGTGTATTGGAGTCTTCGCATTTACAAAGAATTATTTGACATCCAACAATGACATCTGGATCTTGTTCTGAACTTAAATCCTTACTTCTACATCGATAAATGCATTGAATTTGTTAAAAAGGCCTGTGCAACACTTAGATGGCTTCCTAGTATATGTGATCGCCAGTAAATTGGATAAATCGACAAGAAGAGATTGGGAGAAAAACATTTGCAGCGAGGATGAAATGCCAACTTTTTCTCAACTGGAAAGCTTCCTAATTTCTCGTGTCAGAGCTTTGGAGTCATTTCCATCGCCCAAACCCAGTGTTTCTCAATCAGGGCATCAATTTCGTAGCGCAACGTAATCGAAAGTAAACAAAAACATAACAAAAGCTATAATTGCCAATCTGGCAATTATTGAAAACCCGTATGGTGATTTAAGTGAACGGCAAACAGTTTTATCAAAATTCCACTTTGAAGTCAAACTTTCCAATAAGATTTTTTTAAAACTTGTTCCAATCGGATTTTGATGTATGGAACTTTTATGTAGAATCATGTTCTAAACAACTTTTGTTCTTGGACTTCTTTGATAGAATGCACCGTTTTTGAGATATTCGCAAAAAACATTTTCGTTCGTATGGGGGGTACCCCCCCTAATGGTCGTTACAAACGGTAAGGCAAAGTTAGTATACCCTTTGGTTTCACCATACGGGTATAAAAATGTCATATCATAAAAAAAAAATGTCATATCACAATAGTGATGGAAAAGGTAAATGCAGCCTGTGTTCTAATAATCATTGGCTGCTATTCTGTCTGCAGTTCAAGAAGATGCCAGTTAGTGATTGAGCAAATTTCGTCAAAAAAAACAATCTCTTTGTAAATACAAACTGTTTGAGAAAAGATCACGGTGGTGTAGACAATTGTACGTCAAATGGCCGATGCTTCGTTTGTAAGGAAAATCATCACACAATATTACATAGAGAAAAAGCGAAACAAAATGATGAACCGATTCCTTCGACTTCGAAGACAGCAGCAGCTGGTCCGTTTACTAAGAACGTATTAACAACATTTAATGAAAACAGTGCAAACGGCAGAAAACGTAAAGTTTTATTTGCCATCGCTTGGATTAAAGTTAGTGGAGATAAGGATCAATCACTTACTGTTCCTGCCCGTGTGATGTTGGATCAAGCTTCCGAAGACAATTTTGTCACAAATTCGCTCGTCCAAACGTTAAAGCTACAGCGATATAAAGCTAAAGATCTTGTTACTGGAATTGGAGCTTCAAATATGGTAACAACTTGCGGTCGTGTGGTACTAAAACTTTTGTCCTTTGCAGATAGCGATTTTTCAGTAACCTGTGACGCTGCTACATTGCCCAAAATATCCCATTCCATCCCATCCGGGGCTGCTCAGCCAAATGAATGGTATTCTAGCTTGAATTTGGATATGGCTGACCCATTTTATCATGGTCTTGGTTCAGTAGACTTGCTACTTGGTGCAGAGACGGTTGCCAAGGTTTTACAAGATGGTATTTACAAAAATGAGACAAGCGGCTTAGTTGTTCAGAATACTGTCTTCGGATGGGCCATTTCGGGAGCTATGGAAGCGGCTGCTTCTGGTGTCAGCAATCAACTTAGCTTAGTGTTTTTTCATACCACCAACTTCCAATTAATTAAACAATTAAAAGCCTTTTGGGAGTTGGACGAAGTTTCCCAGTCAGTGCAGTTGTCATTTGAGGAAATGGAATGTGAGGATCGTTTTCAATCATCACATACTCGTAGACATGGGTAACGCAGTAAAATTTCGTGCGCTAATACCGTAGCGCAAGCGCAGTACACTGTATCAGCGCAGTGAGTTAACGCAATTGCGCCATATGGCGCACCGGTTGGAACCATCGTCATTATGGCTGCGCTTTTTTTGCCGCGCTGTCAATTCGATCAAGAGGAGGAACAAACAAAATATTGATCAATATCTACAGTGTGTTAAGAAAGTTTCGCACCATTCCACGCATTTGAGAAAAAATTGAACTCACCTCCCACTATACTTCTTTTGTAAATCATCAACCTATCTTCAGACAAGGATTAAAGAAATGATTAGTAATCCTGGTAAGGGCACAAATTTATTATAATTTTCAAAAATTGAAATATGATTAAAAACTTTCTGAATGTTGATTTTTTCGTAATGGCGCGAAACTTTCTTAACACAGTGTATATATAAAGGGTGGTTAAATTTTAAGGGCCGATGTTGAATGTGAACCACACCTAAACGTCAAGTTTTTTTCTGCATTTCATTTGACATTTCTCAATTTCAGACTAACTCAATTTGAACCATGGAAAGATACACAATCGAGCAACGCGTTAAAGTTATTCAGGCTTATTATGAAAATGGGCGTTCAAATCAAAATGCATATCGTGCACTTCGTGATTTTTTCGGTCAATTTAATCGTCCAAATGTGCGTACAATCGGAAAAATCGTGCAAAAATTTGAGCAAACCGGGTCTGTAGGAGATGTGAAAACACCAGTGCATGCTCGTACAGCTCGTACTGCAGAAAATATTGCTGCTGTTCGCGATAGTGTGGCTGAAGAGCCGTCCACCTCAACTCGTCGTCGTGCCCAACAATTGCACCTCCCACGCTCGTCGTTGATGAACATTATGCATAAAGACTTGCATTTACACGCTTACAAGGTGCAATTGACTCAAGAACTAAAGCCTCTTGACAATTTCAAGCGTCGTCAATGGTCAGAATGGTGGCAAGAAATGGCAACAGTGGATGATCAATTTTCGAAGAAAATCATCTTCAGTGATGAGGCACATTTTCACCTCAGTGGATTCGTCAATAAGCAGAACAGCCGCATTTGGGCGAATGATAATCCAAGAGTGATTGTCGAAAAACCAATGCACCCACAAAGAGTGACTGTTTGGTGCGGTTTATGGGCTGGCGGCATCATCGGCACGATATGCATTTTGATTTGAACGCCCATTTTCATAATAAGCCTGAATAACTTTAATGCGTTGCTCGATTGTGTATCTTTCCATGGTTCAAATTGAGTTAGTCTGAAATTGAGAAATGTCAAATGAAATGCAGAAAAAAACTTGACGTTTAGGTGTGGTTCACATTCAACATCGGCCCTTAAAATTTAACCACCCTTTATAAAAATGGAAGTTTGTTGGTTGGTTTGTTGGTTTGAGATTACAAAATTCAAAAACTACTAGACCGATTTTGATGCGGTTTTTTGCGAAATAATCTGCGTTGCCAGGAGCCGGTTTTTAGCTATGTTAGATTTTAAAATTCGAAACGGAAGGTCCTGTAAGGATAACGGAAGTATCCTTTTTCCCATTTTTCCCCGGAAAAATTGGCATAAGGGGATTTTCGGGGTCGCTGATCACGCATCCGGTATTAGATTTTCAAAATTCGAAACGGAAGGTCCTGTCAGGATAACGGAAATGTCCTTTTTCCAATTTTTATCGGAAAAACAGGCTTTGGGAGGTTTTCAGGGTTACTTATCACGAATCTGGTGTTGGAATTTCAAGATTCGAAACAAAAAGTCCTGTAAGGATAACGTTTTTCCCCAAAGCTTTTTAAGTTATTTATAGTTTTTTGACATTCTAAAATTTATACAAAAAACTTTTAGCTGCAAACGTAGGGTCTGCTAGTATGGTCTAAAACACTTTAAAGACTTAATAGCTTCAATGACATTCTGAATTTTCTCGAGTTTTAAGAGTTATTGCTAAATTGTTCGTGAAAAAACGCCATATTGAATCACCATTTTCCACTTAAACATTTTTGAAACTTTTTTTCTAAATTATTTTAATAGAGAATATTTTTAACATCCATAGAAATAAAAAATATAAAAAAAAAATTTAAAAAAAAAGCTTTTATTAAAAAAAATGCACTAAAAAGAAAAAAATAATTCACTGGACGCTGTGTATCACAAATATAAAAGCTTTTAAAAAGCGAGATAAAGCATAAAACAATAAAATAAACATTTATCTCGCTTTTTAAAAGCTTTTATATTTGTGATACACAGCGTCCAGAAAATTATTTTTTTCTTTTTAGTGCATTTTTTTTAATAAAAGCTTTTTTTTTAAATTTTTTTTTTATATTTTTTATTTTGTTCTTTTTAGTCTGCGAATATATATCCTTACATTTGAGATGTCCTTACAGGCTTTTAACTTGAGAATCGTATTCAGCGAACCCCAAAACCCGCAGAATATATTTTTTCCCGGAACAATTGAGAAAAAGGATAATCACGTTATCCTTATAGGACCTTCCGTTATCCTTACAGACTTTTTAATGACAGATTCGGATTCAGCGACCCCCAGAATAGATTTTTTCCCGGAAAATTTGAGGAGAAGGATAATCGTTGTCCTTACAGGACCTTCCGTTATCCTTACAGACTTTTTAATGACAGATTCGGATTCAGCGACCCCAAAAACCCCCAGAATAGATTTTTTTCCCGAAAATTTGAGGAGAAGGATAATCGTTGTCTTTACAGGACCTTCCGTTATCCTTACAGACTTTTTAATGACAGATTCGGATTCAGCGACCCCAAAAACCCCCAAAATAGATTTTTTCAAGAAAATTTGGAGAAAAGGATAATCACGTTATCCTTACAGGACTTTCCGTTATCCTTACATACTTTTTAATGACAGATTCGGATTCAGCGACCCCAAAAACCCCCAGAATAGATTTTTTTCTGGAAAATTTGGAGAAAAGGATAATCACGTTATCCTTACAGGACCTTCTCTTATCCTTACAAGGACGAAGTAGAGAAAATATTGTATTGTCATCGGACTTATATAAGTGTACAAAATTTCAAGTGAATCGGATGAGTGGAAGTGGGTCAAAATTTGATTGCAAGATTTGACCCCGACAAACAAACAGACAAACAAGATAGCGAGCTAAATAAAAGCTTTTAATAATAAAAAACGTTCGGAAACGGTTAACCGGTGATATATTTTTCACAACATTTAAACCGCATACAAGCCTAACATGAGAAAAACACCGCAGTGTTGTTTGGTTGCGCTAAGCAAATGTGGCGAAATAACTCAATACTGCGCTGTGTATCATATGTTTCGTTTGACTCGTTTGCGTTATGTGCGCTATTGCGCCACTAAAAATTTTATTCTCGTATCAGCGCACATAGCGCAGTATCAGCGAAATAACTCAATACTGCGCTGTGTATCATATGTATTTACAATAGACATGAGATACAGTGCTGAGTTGAGTTACTGCGCTAACAAGACCCATGAAAAGAGAATATGTACATAACAAGAAATTGTATTTTTGGGCTTGTCTATAACACCGCGTCTTGATTAACAATTTTTCATCCCGAGAAATATCTCACCACAATGAGATATTTTTGACAGCTGGGCCAAAAATCTCTTGAAATTTTATTTCTCAAATTGGCAATGAAAAAAAAACACTAGTCGCCGCTCTCGTAAATAATGCAATACGTGAAATTGAAAAGGCTGAAACAGAAGAACAGACGAAAAGAAAAACCCCTTAATGTTATATATTCTCTTCCAAAGCTTTTTGTATCGTATTTTGTAAAAATTAGTTATTTTTGCAATTACTTGTCGGGAGAAATTGGATTCCGCCATCTTGAATTGTGAAATTCCAAGAAATTTTGCTATTGCAAGATTTCAAGAAATTTCTCTCTGGGATTTTTCCCCTCCGTCAACTCGAGCTCTGATTGGTCAATCAAAAATCTCTGCGATGAAAAATCCCAGGTCAAGACGCGGTGTAAGTCAATGTGCGAGAAAGCAAGACAAGGCGATATTTCCCCTCTATCGTATTGAATACATATGTAAAAATTTCCCCAACAGTTGGCTCAATCCCCAAGTTGTTTCGTTTGACTCGTTTGCGTTATGTGCGCTATTGCGCTACTAAATATTTTATTCGTGTATCAGCGCACATAGCGCAGTATACTGTATCAACGCAATGGCGCAACGCAGCGCTGCGTTACCCATGTCTACATACTCTTACTACCGAAGGCAGATACGTCGTTCGATATCCTCTGTCATATATTCCAGAAAGATTGGGAGCCTCTCGAGATGTTGCTGTAAAACGATTACTTCATATGGAGCGAAGGTTTGAACGTGACCCAGACTTAAAGAGCATGTACCATGATCTTATGGAAGAATAACTTCAACTTGATCATATGGAGCTGGCATCAACCACAGATACTCAACCTTCATTCTATTTACCACATCATGGTGTACTTCGCCGTCAACCGACTGGAGACAAACCTCGCGTCGTTTTCAATAGGTCTCACAGGACTTCCACGAATGTATCGCTAAATGATATTCTACATACTGGACCGAAGCTACAGAACGATCTTCCCAGTATAATACTACGACCGTAGAGATACCGATCTTCAACGAATTGTTTGGCGCAAATCAACTTCTGAGGAGCTGTGTGATTATCGCCTAAAAACAGTCACATATGGACTAGTATCATCGCCGTATCTTGCTAATCGGGTGATAAAGCAACTAGCAGCTGATGGAAAAGACAGCTAGGATTTTCATCCTTTAAGAGACTTACTAGGGTTACGAATTTCATCTTGCGATTTGTCCCTAACACAAGGAACAGGAATTCAAAACAACTATATCCATTCTTAGGTAGGTTAGAGTGGCAGTCTTTCGACCCACTTAGACCAATGAGGTCCATTGTGATACCACATGTGTATTTATTTCTTCTCTACTCGAACCAACGTGAGCTTTTTATAAAGCCTAGGAGATTGTTGAAGTTTACATCTTTCAATTCGTTAGTATTCTCGAAGGAAAAGGATCCTAAATTTCCTTCTATGAGCCAGCGCTGGGCAAGTGCAGAGCAGATGACCTACAGTCTCTTCCTCCTCTTCAACTTTGCAGCTTCTACACAAGTCGTTAGAGGGGACACCAAGTCTACTTGCATGTCTCCCTATGAGGCAGTGTCCTGTGATCACGCCTACAATCATGGTAATATATCTTCGGTGCGGCAGAATCAGCTTGCATGTACGCTTTTTATCCAGCTTCGGCCAAATAAGTTTGGTAGCGTAAAACGAGGGGCCTGATGACCACCTTTGAGTTGCGAGCCTGGCTGCTTCTTCCCGAATCAGTAATTTGCAAGTGGTTAATGGTGCGCCCAGATACTACTTTTCCGGTATGATTTGGAGTGTAGTGCCGTATCTAGCGAGTTCGTCCGCTTTACAGTTACCCAGAATGTCCCTGTGTCCAGGTACCCAGATTAATTTGATATTAAAGTACTCTGCTAGCTCGTTTAGAGTTGCCAAGCACTCAATAGTCACACTTGATGCTAGAGATGATGAGTCAAGTGACTTAATTGCCGCTTGACTGTCCGTGAAGATGCGGATATCCTTAACCGATATCACATTTTTCTTCAGCCAGCTTAGGGCTTCTTTGATCGCCATAACCTCGGTTTGAAAGACGCTACAGTGATCCGGTAGGCGAAAGGCAATATTTAAGTTTAGTTGTTCAGAGAAAATCCCTCCACCGACTCTACCCCCCAACTTTGACCCATCTGTATAGACATGGATCGTCTTTTTATCCAAAACTCCTCCCTCTTCCCAGTTTTCCCTGGAATGAATGGAAATTTGGAACTCCTTGTCTAACGATAGCAGTGGTAGGGTATAGTCGAGGTTTTCCGGAAGTGTTCTCTGAGACAACAGTATTGAGGCATGTCCATTTTGCGAACTTTGCCATTGCGATGTTGCTTTGAGTCGAATGGCTGTGCTGGCTGCCATCTGTTTTCCTGTGATGTCTAGAGGTAATATGTGTAGCATCATCTCCAGTGCGTGCGTCGCGGTTGATCTTAGTGCACCACTTATATAGAGAGATGCCGTCCTCTGGACCTTGCTTAAGAGTTTGCAATTCCTCTTAGTTTCAAGAGCTGTCCACCACACCACTACACCATATAAAAGTATGGGTCTCACGACAGCTGTATACAGCCAGTGCACAATCCGTGGTTCCAAGCCCCAGGTTTTCCCCATTCTTATTACCGAACGAATACGAGGCATTGAATTTGAATATGACATCAAAGAACTAAGTAATCATGGTTCCATGTGTAAGAAAAGCAAGTTGCTAAAATTGAATCCCTTCTTAGATCTAAATCAAGTTCTGCGTGTTGGTAGCAGACTCCAAGCATCGCTACTTAGTTATGAAAAACAACATCCTATCATACTACCGAAGAACCACAGATTGACAAAGCTTATTGTCAACTAATAACACGAAAAGTCTTTACATGGGGGAATACAGCTGACTCTGGCATTTATTCGAATGAAATTTTGGATTGTTAATGGAAGAAGTACGGTTCGACAAAATATCATCAACTGTATTAAGTCCAACAGGTTCGCTGCTAACTATCAGGATCAGCTGATGGGTTCTCTACCGTCTGCTCGAGTTCGTCCACTTGCATAGCGGTATAGACTATACTGGACCTATAACCCTTAAAATCTAAACGCAGAGGCTTACGAACAACGAAAGGTTAGATCGCGGTTTTCGTTTGTATGAGTGTTAAGGTAGTACATTTGAAACTTGTGGAGGATTTATCGACTGAGTCATTTATCGCCGCGTTTAAGAGATTGGTTTCGCGCCGTGGAAAATGCAGCGACATATACAGTGACCAGGGTAACAACTTTGTGGGCGCCGACTCTAGTCTGCGAGCACAATTTTCACTCCTCGACACCAACGACATCCAGGGTCAGGTAGCAGAAGAAGGAACTAAATGGCATTTTATACCCCCGGCCTCAGCTCACTTCGATGGCCTTTGGGAAAGCGTCAAACACCACCTGCGTCGAGTACTGGGTCTTTCAACTTTAACCTCCGAGGAAATGACCACGCTGCTAATACAGATTGAAGCGTGTCTCAACTCTAGGCCATTAACGGCGATGTCAGATGATACAGATGACCTCAACGTATTAACACCGGGACACTTTATCGTCGGGACGAATATTACAGCTGTGCCCGAACCATGTCTTCTGGATGTAAAGACCAATCGTCTTAAACGGTGGCAAACGGTACAGTGTATGTTCCAAGGATTCTGGCACCGTTGGCACCTTGAGTATCTGACTTCTTTGCAGCAACGTGCTAAATGGCAAACCTCAAAATCAGACATAGCAGTAGACGATCTAGTATTGGTGAAGGACGAAAGGGTTGCTCCGCTAAGATGGCCACTTGGCCGAATAATCAAAACGCATTCTGGACCTGATGGAAGGGTGCAAGTAGTCACAATCAGATGCAAGAATACAACTATACAACGACCGATCGTGAAAATCGTCCCTCTAATCGTGGAGGAGCGAAACGATGAATCATCATAACCACTGAGTTTACCACATTCCGTCATGGCGGGCGGCGACTATTAACAAAATTTCGTCGTCAACACGATGAGGCGGGCGGAATGTTTCAAAAAATTCTTCAACTACAAAAAATACCTCTTTGATGTGGCAATCCCCTTCAATAGATTTCAACGGATCAGTACTAATTTTGACCTCTGGCTAACAAATCACGATAATTGATAATGATGATAATAATTTTATTCGCAATTCATTTTTTTTCATAAAGCTATAACAAATCTTTTACATTGGAGATAGATGTCTCTGTTTCTCCTACTCTGGCTTTTACTTACATCATAATATGTTGGAAAAATTCGAAATTATGAAAAAATAAATAATTAGATAGTTATAATAGTTTATATTAACAATAAAACTGTATAAATATTGCAGCAATTTTCAAAATTCTGACTATTTAAATAAAAAAAAAATATGTAGTGATTGTAGATACTTCAAAAATTTTCTTCAATTGCCCTTTTTCTGTATTCTAGGGCTTTTTTAACAAAAAGGTAAAGGCTATCCCAGTCCTTGCCATTTAAAAAATCAAAAACTTCGATTCTAGATAAAATCGGCTTTCCGAAATAGAGCACGCGTGCATGCTTTAATATAGGACATATTGCTAAAAAATGTAACCCGTCTTCTTTAGCGCCTAAATTGCACATGGAGCATAGGTTTGAATTTGTTTGTACGTGAGGCATATAATTCAGACTCAACAATTCACCCCGAGTTTTAAAAATAAAGGAAATTTTATCCAGGGAGTTGTGTTCCTGAAAATAGCTGTTACTCGAACCAAAATCGAAAGACAACTCTCTGTATAAGATCCTTGACTGCGACGATCTGGCTCGAGTTATGTACTCAGTCCATAACTTCTCATCTAACCCTTTATAAAAAAAGTCAATTTCTTATCAAACCATAATATTTTCTTGCTTATAACAAATTTTGCTAGTTTATGAGGTAACCGATGGTTCTCGTACGACTTGACTGCTTTAACTATATAGTCTACATGTAGCTTAAACGTATGCAAAAATATAGGGCCGATACCTGTCTCCAGATGTATCATGTAATTAGGGGTATTAAGCGGAAGCCGAAATAGTCTTTTTAAGAAAAATCTTAGGATCTTCTCTACCTCATCATATTGGCAAAAACCACATACTTGAGCCGCGTAACAGATTATACTACGCACTGCCGCTTGAAAAACTTTGTATTTGTCCGATAAATTGATCTGTGAGCGATGATAGACTTCCATGTACCATTTATAGCGCTTTTTCCCAAATCTAACCTGTATCTAAGATGTTTTGACATCGAAAGACCCGAGGTAAAAATCACTCCCAGGTACTTATATTCCGAGACTACTTCAATGACCTCTCGCCCATAGAACCATTTTTCCCCTTTAGAATGTCTTCCTCCTTTCCTAAAAACCATAATCTTAGACTTGTCCAAGTTTACCACCAGATTCCACAACTCACAATAAGTCTTTAAAACGTTTATAGCCCTTTGCAAATCATAGGGTGACTCTGCCAGAATGACTATATCATCAGCATACATAAGCAGCTTTATATTAAGCTCACCGACTTTGATTCCGCCACACATGCAGTCTGATAAGTCATTAATAAACAGAGCGAAAAGAAGGGGGTAAGTAAACACCCTTGCTTTACACCTATGCCAGTTGGAAACCAAGACGATAAGATCTCGCCGTCCCAAACAGCAGATAGGGTTTCCTCGTACAAAGCTCTGATCACGGTTAAGATTTTAGTTGACAGACCCAAGTTTGCAAGTTTATACCACAGAGCGCTTCTATGGATGCTATCAAACGCCGCACTAAAATCAACGAAGAAAGCATATACCTTTCGCTTGCTAGAAATATAAAAGTCAACTGCAGTTCGCAAAGTAAAAATATTGTCGATAGTGCTGTAACCTTTTCTAAAACCTGCTTGTGACTCATGTAGAATGTTACAATCGTTTACCCAATTGTTTAAACGGCCCAAAATAAGTCCGGCAAAAATTTTAGCAACCGCATTCATAAAGCTTATTCCTCTATAGTTTGATACTAGACTTTTATCCCCTTTTTTAAATAGCGGAAAAATGATTGCTCTGCCAAAATTTTGAGGAACTCTTCCACTGCAAAAACAATAATTAAAAGCTTCTAGAAGCTCCGCTTTAAATAATCTGGGCGCATTCTTAAGAATTCGTAGGGCACACGGTCCTCACCTGGGGCTTTATTATTTCCAACACACTGGAATACTGCTTCCAATTCTTCGAAATTAAAGTTTTTGTCTAGAACGGGGTTGATGAAATACGGTTCTGAATATAAACATAACAAAAGCTATAATTGCCAATCTGGCAATTATTGAAAACCCGTATGGTGATTTAAGTGAACAGTTTTATCAAAATTCCACTATGAAGTCAAACTTTCCAATAAGATTTTTTAAAATTTGTTCCAATCGGATTTTGATGTATGGGAGTTTTATGTAGAATAATATCCTAAATAACTTTTGTTCTTGGACTTTTTTGATAAGATGCACCGTTTTTGAGATATTCACAAAAAACGTTTTCGTTCATATGACGGCTACCCCCCCTAATGGTCCATTTTTGCCCATTAACGAACTTAGCCTCGCATTTTACGAAAAACGGATATGTGCAAAATTTCAAGTCTGTAGCTCAATCCGTGCGCCCGCAATCCGCGCCACAGACAGACAGACAGACAGACGGACGGACGGACGGACAGACGGACGGACGGACGGACAGACGGACGGACATGCTAAATTCAACTTTTTTCATCATTCTAAACACACTGGTGTTATTAATTTTTGTGTGCGATGACGAGATCTTGGCGTTACAAACGGTAAGGCAAAGTTAATATACCCTTTGGTTTCACCATACGGGTATAAAAACTCACTAGCTAGAATTGGAGGATTTAAAAGCGATTGAAAATGGGTAACAAAATCTTCTATACTAGTTCCACCCGAGACTTGGAACTTAGAGCTCCTGAGTGACCGTATAATCTCCCAGAAAGACTTACTATCTTTTACCGTATGTAACCTGTCAGCAATTTCTTTAGTGTGGTTTTCCTTTTTTTGGGCACATAATTTCTTATAGTTTCCGGAAGATAGCAAGTATCGCTTTTTGAAAACGTCAGTTGAGAATTTTCGATACAAGCGCAAGTCACGAAAAACCTCTCTTCTAGCTACAAAGCAGTCTTTATCGAACCACTTTTGCTTTGGCTCAAATGGTCGTTTAGAGACAATGCTAGGAGCTACTTTTTTGATGCATTCTACCAGAGCGTCTACTCTATTCACATTTGCGGTGACACCAGTGGATACTATATTTTCAAGCTTTACCCTATAATCTTCCTTTCTATTTTTCACCCATTTAAGCCTGGGCAGCAATCTGTTATGTGGATTATGCTTGTCCATTTCTTCTGCAAGGATTGAAACTTTAATCGGCAAGTGTTCGGCAAAACTACTCATTTCGACTTTAAAATCATAGAGAATTTCCTGCCACTGACCTGAAATACAGCATAAATCTATTACCGAGCAGCCCTGCTTCGCCACAAATATGTATTCCCCTTCTGAATCGCTCATCGTACTCCCGTTTAAAACTTGCATATTGAAATCTTGAAGCAGTTCTAATAGTTTTATCCCTTTAGAGTTATGTATTTTGTCTTTCGAATTTCTAATGCGGCTACCTTCTGTTATGGTTTGATCTTGACCAATTCTAGCATTTAAATTTTTGTACGCGGTACAAGCGTACATTAAATTAAAAAGTAACGCCAAGATCCCGTCATCACACACAAAAATGAATTACACCAGTGTGTTTAGAATGATAAAAAAAATTGAATTTTGCATGTCCGTCCGTCTGTCTGTCCGTCCGTCGGATTGCGGGCGCACGGAATGAGCTAGAGACTTGAAATTTTGCGTGGATCCGTTTTTCGTAAAATGCGAGGCTAAGTTCGTTCATGGGCAAAAATGGACCATTAGGGGGGGTACCCCCCATACGAACGAAAATGTTTTTTGTGAATATCTCAAAAACGGTGCATCTTATCAAAAAAGTCCAAGAACAAAAGTTATTTAGGATATGATTCTACATAAAACTCCCATACATCAAAATCCGATTGGAATAAATTTTAAAAAATCTTATTGGAAAATTTGACTTCAAAGTGGAATTTTGGTACAACTGCTCAAATTATGATACGAATATCACCATACGGGTTTTCAATAATTGCCAGATTGGCTATTATAGCTTTTGTTATGTTTATATATTAGCATGATTTAACCCTTTCAGTACATATTTTTTTCTATGGGGGTTAAAAATACTCTCTATACAAATTAATGATGTTTAAGCTATTAGTATTCATTTAAAACAAAAAAAAAATCAAAAATTTTAATTTTTCTTAAATTACGTCCACTGTAGTCCAGCTTTTTACTCAAAAAATCAAAATTGGGTCACAAATGCATTTAACCCTTTCAGTCACCACGTACACTATAGTGTACACACTTTCTACCAAGTCAAGTTATGAGTTATGGCTTCTGAAAAGTGTGTACACTATAGTTGACGTGGTGACTGAAAGGGTTAAACGTCTTATGGCGGGTTTCACAAATTTTTTTGCGATCGCTAAATCGAGTTAGCGGACTAATTTCAAGCAAAAAAGCTTCCTAACTCGATTTTATGGGAGCTAAAAGTTTCATGAAACCGCCACTATACTTACATGCAGACATATGTACCGTAATAATTTTAATAAAAACTTTCTAATCGGTCATTGTTAAATAGCTTTCATTGACATCAAATTTTAATTTCAGGTGGAGTGATAGATTTAAGCAGTGTTACTGGAAATCGATTTGCACAGGGATTCGATGGATGTATTCACGTCATTGAGCCTCAAGAAGGCAAACCGATTAACTTAGCTGTTCAGGCAATTAGTGGCCGCAACGTTGGAACATGTCCTGAGTAAGTACTTCATTAGATTTTTCACATTACCTTTCCTTTAACCATCAAATCTCTTTTTAAGACAAATCATCAATTAATATATTTAATTATTCCTTTTCTATTAACAAGCCCGCATTGGAATCCATCGAGTCTAGTTTACTCAGATCTTGATACAGATTTTGGTAATAGATTTGATCCGCGGAGCTTCGATGAAATTGAAGAGCCACCACCGGTTCATATAATCTATCCACGTCCTTCATACAATAGCAATACAAATTCTTTTCATCACAAATGTTATCTTAAGTGTAGTATAGCTCTAATATTAACATTATTTTCTATGGTAGGTTTCAATTTTCGTAAATATCACGGTAAAAAATTTTAACATAAACTATTATAATTCAACAAATAATTTAATGAAGTGCTATGAAATCAAAAACAATTAGTTGAAGATTAGCTTAACTAAGTTTTGTTATGTTCACTAATACTGGCAATGGTTTGTTATTGAAAGTAATCTATAACGGATTACACATCGCCCAATTTAGATGATTTTTATTTCCCTGTACGGAGTACGAAGTATAAATTTAGAGCTCTTCATTTTGCCTAAAAAAACATTTCCCGAGTATTCCCGAGTGGATTGGACTCATAGCAGAAAAAAATCTTTCTGGTTGTCAGTATGTTAGTCTGTGTCCCAGATTTCTCAAAAACTATCAATAGCGCAATCACAATGATGCGTCACCGCGTTCGTAAACTTAACACTTGTGTAGAAGACATTTTTTAATTACAGGGCATTTTATTACTCGCGTTGCCCGATATCTCGAATATTTTCAAAACCCCTAAACCTTCCCTATCTCGTATATTCGATAATTCAAATTTTCGTCTGTATCCTTTAGATTGGACAGAATCCAATAAAAAAAAGTAGTCAATCCCACTCGGATAGGACTTGGTGCTATAATTATGGGCACGAATCCTATTTCAAATGAGAGTGCCGCACATATATATAGTAGAGAGTCCAATAGTCAATGGAGACATTACAACGTTTTATAGGATTCATTCCTTTCATTTTAGGATAGAGTCCCTTACAAAAGGGAATGTTCCCTAATTTTTTGCTATAACATGTCTGACATATACAGTAATCTCTCCCATGACTTTGGGTATGATCACACGAAAAATGGTAAGAAAATTACTACCTGTCATATAATGATCAACACCATCTTAAACCGCCAAATAGTAAAAAAAAATATCAGTTGTGGTCAACACAAAACTTTCTTCTACAAAATCTACGACCCTGCGCAATTTACGCTGGAGCCCTGTCGCGTTGTCAACCTAAGACGACCTCCCAATAAATTCTTGGTTTATTCAAAAATATCAAAAACGTACAAAATTTGAGATAACTTGAGAACTGTAAAAGATATCAATTTACGGTAAATGGCAAAAATGTAGAAAATGTTAACATCTTTAATTATTCTTTTAACTGATTTGTCGAAAAATCGTTAGTTTGCAAATTATTCGCAAAAATATGATTTTTTTACATATTAATGAAAATATCTCAATAACGGTAAAAGATAACGGATAACGGTAAGAAACAAAATTGTGCAGAATGCCATTCTCATTAATTCACTTCATACATTCAGTCAGTAAACACCCGTTAATTTTCGAGATAATCGCAAAAAACTGTTTTTTTGGAAATAACGGTTTATCTCGATAACAGGTGGAAATATCGAGTTATAGCTAAAGACAAAAGTGTGGGAAATTTTATTTTCTCCAAGTTTTGTCATACTTAAGGCCACTAAAAAACGCGTAGTTTAGGAGTAAATCGAGAAAAACGAAATTGCGATTTTTGAAAAACCGCCATTTTGGATACTTCCGGTTAACGGATTTCCACCAAAAGTTGATAGGATCGTCCCATTTCAGGACCCAACATGCCTATAAAATTTCATGGCACTAGCTCTATTAGTTTTTGAGAAATCTTGTACACAGACTGACAGACAGACTGACAGACAGAAAGACATTTTTTAAATATGACTCCAATCGACTCAGGAGTGATCGGGAAATGTTTTTTAGGCAAAATTAAGAGGTCGAAATTTTTCATGAATACAATACTTTATTATACTCCGTAGAAGAAAGTAAAAAGTGCGTGCCGCATTTTCACTACAATAATCTAGTCACCTTACTTATAAAGCAGCATTGACATCTTCCCGTTTGTTCGTCATCCAGCTTAATGTCCCGATTATAGAAAAGCGATTGTACATATAGTTTATAATTTATGTAGTTTCTATTTATAACAGAAAATGCTTTTTTTAAAATAAAACAAAGGATTTTTTGAGGGTTGGGCACGATATCTCGGTTTTCAAAATCTCGTTTTCAAAATTTCGTTTTACAAAATCTCGTTTCTCAAAATCTCGTTTTTCAAAATCTCGTTTTTCAAAATCTCGTTTTTTAAAATCTTGTTTTCCAAAATCTTGTTTCTTAATACAAAAATTATTTTCATTAAAAAATAATTTTTGTATTAATAAACAGGAGTAGGGGAAAGTGGTCACTTTTCGTACACTTTTTGTGTTTTTGATTGTAACGCTCAAATTACTGTCTATTTCGTTTAACTCAGTGGTTCCCAAACTCTTTTGGCCCACGGACCCCTTTTCATAGTCAAAACTTGCCCACGGACCCCTTTTCATAGTCAAAACTTGCCCATGGACCCTGGGTGAAAAACTACATAAATGCATAATAGAAAAATTACAAATTTAACTTTAATGTCTTGAATGGTAAATGATGATGTAAAAATAAAATATAAATAAAACATTTTGTTGAAGAAGTATTTATTGAATCTCCGCCGAAGACGCGGCCTTTTATATTCGCGGCTCGTTTGCCAACGTTCCTGTATGTTCGGCCGAGGTCTCGAACGTTCTCATATGCAGATCTCAAACATTCTCGAAGCGTTCACGCCAGATCTCGAATAGGGATGCAACATCGTTCATAAAACCTCGATATATCGAAAATCGATGTTTTTTTTAAGGCGAAATCGATGTCAAAAAACATCGTCCTGAAAACATCGTTTTTCCGATGTTTTGAAAAAGTTAAATTGAATAAATAATTTAGCCACCTTGCGGATGCTCTACTGTGGGTGGAGTGCACCCAGGTAGAATTAACACGGTTTTAATTCTTCTTATACGTTGAACCACCAAAAACCCATTAGTTTTCGAGATATTCGCAAAAAACTATTTTTTTTAAATACCGGCATATCTTCGTAACGGAGTTCTCGTGAAAGACATAAATGTAGCAAATTTTATTGTCTCCAAGTTTTGTAATACATAAGACTACTGGAAAATGGTTAGTTTCGGAATAAATCGCAAAAAACCGCATAGTTTTTAAAAAGCCGCCGTTTTGGTTACTTCCGGTTAACGGATTTCCACATCAGGACCACAATTTTCTGTAAAATTTCATGGCTAGCTCTGGTATTTTTTGCGAAATCTTGTAGAAAGATGAAACCGAAAATTGATACCAAAGGAAATTTAAACAAATCTTTGAGTGGCTATATTAAATCTAAATACCATGTCTACCACGTTTTATATCGAAACATTGTGAACTTAATCTAACTGAATTAAATAAAAAACGATTATTATTATTATTATTATTATTATATTAAATCTATCTAAAAACTAGTCCCTCTAGTCCTAAAATTAGTTGCTCTACTAATTTTATAAAGAGTAATGTTCTAACATCGTGGATAACAACATCGATACCTCGATATATCGGTCTGTTCAACATCGAGGTTAAAACTCGATATTTTTCAACGATACCTCGATGTTTTGCAAACATTGAGGTATCGTTGGCATGCCTAATCTCGAATGTCCTTGCAACTTCTTACCCGTGGACCGTTACAATATCAAAAATGTTATTTGCAACAAACCACTGTTAATTATAATAAAAATTGAATGCTGCAATGTAACGCTCTCTTGAATTAATTATTTGAGATGTGAGGATAAAATTTCATGTAAATGTCACATATTGTGTAGGTACTCATTTTGTACCAATTAATTCACAACAGAATATAATAATACAGTAATGTACAGTAATTCCAAACATTCGCGGATTTGGTTATTCGCAGAAGTAAACAAATTAAACAAAAATATAAAATAGTAAGCTATAACTTTTAGGGTGCATTATATTAAATAATAAAACCCAATATGTCTAACTATAAATATTTTAATTAGGACGTAAAAATCGCTAATAATTTATTCATTGTTATTTATTTTAACTTCCATATTAATCAAAATGTGTCACCATTTTTTATTTCATATTAAACCTTGCGCGGACCCCCTGACGTTGTTCAGGGACCCCCAAATCAATTTTAATTTTCCACGGACCCCCTGAATGATCCCGGGGACCCCTGGGGGTCCGTAGGGACCACTTTGGGAACCACTGGTTTAACTGGATATTATAGATATCCAGCTAATGCAAAGATATCAAAAAGAATATGAAAATCAACTAATAATTAAACAGTTGCCTTTTTGCCGAAAGTCGAAAATTGTACGAATCTACCCCCCTAGTGGGGCACTTTCGTACATATTATGGGGAACCTATGGGAAGCATATAATATACGAAATAAAACAAGAATCAAACATAAAAAGTTAAAAAAACCAGTCTTTATAAAATTCAGCAAAAAAGCACAGAAAAAACCTTTCAAATTGGGTATTTTTAAGTAAATAACATAAAATAATTCAAAAAGGTAAAAAAACATAAAACTTAAAACAATTCAAAAATTAAAAATAAATAACTTCATAATTACGAAAAATACCTTTTCATCACTGCACTTTTTAAGTGCCCAAATCAATTGGAAATTTAAACATACCAAAAGTCCTAGCACGAATGTGCCCCATTTTTTTTGTACGAATGTGCCCCAAACCAAATAATACTGAATAAGTAACTTTTCTGGAAAACGGTAATACATAAACACGATTTTTATTCAACAAATTAATTTTTAGTCACTTTTCCTCACTAAAAAAAATATTGTTAGCTGTACTTACTGTGAAAAAATATATTATTGCACGACTGGAAAATAAGGGCACCAATTTATTTTTCGCGCGAAAAAACAGATAGGTCCTGGTTTTTCCACTCGCTGCAATGAAATTGAAGTCACACTTCGCTGACACGTGGCTGGGCTAATATACAGAAAAAACATGTGTGGACATGTTCTGAGTTGGAGCTATGGATTGAAAAATATTCGATGTACGAATGTGCCCCGCGTACGAATGGTGACCACTTTCCCCTACTAAAACATTTTAAATGCAATGAATACAATCACAAACAATGAATACACTTTTCGGGAAAAAACAATGAAACAATAGATACAGATAACTGTTACCCATATTTCGGACTTTGCATTGAAGATTTGACTTCAGTAGTGAAAAATTGCTAGATCGGTATCTGATAAAAAAAATTTAACCAGTTATGAATATTTCTACTGTTAAATCCAATAAGGGAAAGGATAGGCTTCTAGTAGATGGTTACGATTACCATCTTGAAGTAAAAAATAAAGAAGTTTTTCGATGGGTTTGTGCAAAAAGAAACAAAAATAAAAATTGTGAAGGACGTATTGTTACATTTTTGGCTGATGGAAAACACTTAGTTCGAAAATGATCATCATGTCACAATCATGACCCACTGGCATTTGAAAAAGAAATTTTCAAAGCTAATGAGATAGTTAAAAACATTGCTAAAAGCAATGAGTTGCCTCCTTCTCAAATAATTAGAAATAGTGTTGTGCAATGTAATCCCGATTGTAGAGTGTATTTACCCAAAAATGATGCATAAAAGCAAGGTGTCTGTCTCGTAGAGACGGCCAGAAGACGTGGATCCGCATACAACAATCGTTAATAGATATTTAAGTAAGAAATTTTAGTGAAAAGGAAACTAAAGAAACAATTTGATTGACCGTAATGTTACGTTTAGACCTGCCTTACACGTTCAATGTTTTTGCTTCAATATAGTCCTTGCACGTTCAATGTATTGAACCCAACCAAAATATTGTTCAATATATTGAACGTAAAAGGTGCCCATTACGGGATGTGCGTTTCCGGTTGGTGAATTTCGGCATCTTGTACCTAAAAATCAAAGTTCACGTGCAACACAACGAACAAATGTTTAATTCTAAAATGTTATAGGTCATTTTCATAAATATACTCGAAAGTTGCGCAAATTGCACAAAACATTTTCTTCCATCTCCCCGTAATACTTAGTTGTTCAGTAATTTGCGAAAGTAAACTAACTAAACGAATAACATATACCTAACTGGGTTTATTATCAAAATCTTTTGTGTTACTTGCAGAACTTGCACTCATGAAAACGCCCATAGATGAAAAACAAATAAAAATCAAAATAAAATAAAATTACACGATAAAAACAACAAAGCAATTTCAATTTACAGCAACTAAAATCTTAAACACAATCCGCCTGCTTACACAACTCGTATACAGAAATTAAAGGCAATACAATCAAGAGAAACAATCAAGAGAAACAATCAAGTAAAATGAATTTCCAGAACCAGAACAACCCATATAGAGAAGAGAAACAATCAAGAGTAAAAGCTTTCACTCAACCTCAACATACTTCGTCGTGTTCTCTTTCCTGTGCCTCTTCCAAATATTCAATACCACAAAGAAAACATAAAAAGAGTATAAATGTGAAATCTGTACTACAAGCAGCAAACACAGCATAACAGCGGCAGTAAAAATTTAGATTTTGATTCTTAAAAAGATAATTGACAATAGTTTAACATAACAAAATACCCTAAACAATGCTTTAATGTAGGCCGGATCTTATAACACAGTTTCTGTTCGGATGTCACCACAAACTATCGAGTATCATCGATTGCAAATTTGTTATCATGGCAGCAAGCCAATTTTCTAATTTTTACCCCCATAACCAAAATCCAAGACCACGTCAAAACGAAAAATCACAAGGGCGCGCGCTGAGATTCTACAAGAACCCAATAATTTAAACGATATTAATATTCCGGCAAATTTAAAGAATGTAGAGGGCGAGTTAATCGTGCCAAGTGAAAAAATGTTTGACAATAATGATTTATGGATGGCACCTTTGATGTTGTCCCTTCAATTATGCGTCAACTGTTTACGATCCATGGGAAAATAGATTCAGAAACTGTACCGCTTGTTTTCTGTTTGGTGAGCACTAAAACTAAAACAGCTTACCGCGAATTTTTTTACGATCCTTCTCGACTAGCTTGCGAATATAATGTATATTTAAATCCAAAAAGAATTATATCCGATTTCGAAAAAAACTATTCTTGCGTCAGCAAAATAGCCTTTTTCACTTTGGACAGATTATTTGGCGACGCGTACAGAAAGAAAAACTGTCCACTAAGTACGGAAACGATGAATATTTCAGTCTTCAAATTAGGATGTTGAAGAGTTTAGCTTTTGTACCTGCAGAAGAAGTTTCAAGCTACTACAGGGAATTATATAATAGCTATCGAGACGTTGATGCAAAGAAAATCGGACAGTGGTTTGATAAAAATCATATCAGCGGAACCAAATTGAAGAGTGATTCCAAACCTCAATATTTTCCTGACTTCTGAAGTGTTGCTGATACAATATCAGCAAACTTACCACGAACACAAAATAATGTTGAAGCCTGGCATCGTCGCCTTAAAGCAGTTATTGGGAAAATACATGTTGGTATGTATCGGCTTTTAAGTGATCCATCCAAGGAATATATTCTTGTTAAAACACGCTTAGCACAACTACGTTCTGGTTACGTTGTTAGAAAACAAAAAAAAACCGAGATTTTGGAAAATGAGATTTTGAAAAACGAAATTTTGGACAACGAAATTTTTTTAAGACAACGAGATTTTCGAAAATGGGATTTTGGAAAACAGTATTTTGTGTCGTTCCCATTTTTTGATTTGATTTAAAAAAATCGATATTTAGTTAAATGAAACTGTCTTTAGGTCTCAGGGAAGAGAGGTGGCGAGGTTTACTGTTTCAAGTTTCCGGGACCCCCTTCCCCCTGAATGAAAGTCTGATACTGGTCTACTGTTCTAAGTTTCCATGGCTATGGCCCTCCTCTCTGAATGAATGTCTGGATCAACTTTCAGACGCGTTCGCGCTTTGACATTTGAATGAAAAGTGTATTTTACGAGTGATTTTTAGAAAATTGTGAGGCAAATGAAAAATTAAAGGTGGCATAAAATACATCTGCTGATCATTCTAGTGACTTTAAAATATGCTATGAATCATCGTAGCTTTAATTTAATTAAAATATTTGGTAAAGAAATCGTCTGTATCTCTTTCAATATTTACTTCTTGAATCCACCATTATCAATCGTTGATTTTCATTCACATGATTTGTGTGGTATTCCTACAACATATTGTGTCTTCCACGTGCTTTTAATTTAAATAAATTCCTTATTTCCATTTTATTTGAAATAAAAATGAGGCATGTAGTTCTCACGAAGCGGTATTAGGTTTTAGTACAAGCTCTTCAAAGTATTAGCGCGTTCGGAACACTGAAAGGTCAAAGTTGACACCAACATTGATGCGTCATTGTGTTCTCGCTATAAAGCTAGAGCCATGAAAGGGCATAGCAGGTTAACCATGAGTGGTCTGCCCCTGATATCGACTTGATGTTTTCACTAGCGGTAAGCACCGATATTTTCACAACTTTGGTAGATTTTTAATCCCTACCACCTAAGAACGGGCAGGAGCGATATAATGAGAAAAACTTCAATGTAAAATATCCCAAAAACGGCTCGGCCAATTTTAACGAAACATATGTTGTCAATGACAATGGGTCATCTTGCGAAAAAATATTTAAAAAATTCGAAGAGGAAAACTTATAAAAACATTTGTTTTAATTTTTTTAAGGTAGATCACCTGGAGGCACCACTACAATTTTTTTCCAAAAAATCTTATTTTTAAACTGTTGTATTTCACACAAGGGTCACCCTCTTGACACCAGGCGATGACGTTTTCTCGCAAATGCGCCCAGTACAATCCTTCTCGTAGCTTTGTCAAAGTTTTTTTCTTCCCTAGATGTTCTCCTTTAGTTCCATCATGGTCTTCGTTTAACACTTCGAATATTTTTAATTTTGTTACCAAAATCTGCGTTCGTGAACCTTCTTCATCCGTAGTCAATACCTTGCTAGTCAGTAGCCCTGAATCCATGATAAGGTTACTCCAGCATATCCAGCAAGCTCTCATGGTTTCGCTACAGTCATCAATCGTTTCCCATTTTATGCCTCCTTTCCGTGTGGCATATCAGGAGAGGACACTTCTTCGTTTGGCTATAATACGATTGTTCTGATAAGAATTTCACTTGGTCCATTACCTTGGCACTCAGTCTTACTAATTTCCTGCGCCCGCAAACCCGCATTACTTTGGCTCTGCCTTTCCCGAAAGATCAAATACCGGGCAGCGACTCTATCTAAATTTGCAATTATTCTGCAGATGTCCCGGCCGATAGCAGTTCCAACAAATTGGTTGGTAGCTTGGACCTCTCCTTACATTTCTTGGTCAACAGTAGGGTCCCTTTGATCGCTCGTACGGCTTCAATTTATAGCTTAAATAATTATTCGATTACGGTCATATTGTCGATCCCTTGGCTGGGTACACCTCCAACAAGTCGCTGTTGATACTTCTTCGGTGCTTACTCGGCAGCAATAGCATTCTACACACTTATTTTTAGGTGCACGCCCAGTAGCCTCGGTACCTGCCTCAAAAGTCAAACCGTGTTCCAGTGCATCCTGAAGAGTAGTCTTCTTGGCCAGTTGGACCCAATCCTTCAGATCTTAATCCCTGATAGCATCAACAAACCTTTCCACAGCTATTACCCTTCCTAGTTCGAGGTTGGTAAGGTACGCTTTGTAAGTCAGTACCTCGATATCTGCTCGTAAGGCCCGTAAAGTTTCTCCTGGTTTCTGTTATCGTTTCTTCAACTGCAATTTGTACACATCTTGTAGATAAGATTTTCTTTTGAGCACAAGTACTAAAATGTTGTAATTACTCTGGATGTGGGCCGGCACTGTTTGCAAAATGTCTTCCGCTTCGTCTCTTAGAACAAGTACCAAGGTAGCAACCTTAACCTCATCATCTAGTCCATTTATTCGGGAAGCCGTTTCAAACTGAGTCCCGAAGACTTTCCATATGCCTTGCCCATCATAAAGGCATCTTAAACTTAATTGATAAAGTTCTTACTGATGGACAACATGTCTTGACGGAATTTGTCTTCTTTTTCAGTTTCTCCTTCGTTTTTTGTATATGCGTTCAATCTGATTATTCTCTTCTGCTTCCATCAGGTTGATTCGATCATGTATTTCCTTAGTTCACGCACCCAGTTCAGAACTGTTCTTGCCACTTGTTTTCTAACTCTTGTTGCACCATATTCAGTTATTTCAGAAAATATCCCACTTCTGACACCAAATGTCATGGGCTGGGATGGGCTCGTTTCGATATTTGCAGAATATAACAAATTAACTTATAAATGTCTTTTTTTCAGTTTTTAAAACAATCACAACTTAAACTCTTAGTACTCTATTTAAATAATTCAATGTGCGATCTTAATGCAATAATTCACAATTTGCAACACTTTACAATACAAAATCACTATTTCTATTAGCACTTATTGCTACACTGTGACGGTGATTGCATTTAGATATGGTGAAGGACTGGTAGAGGTGAGGCACCATGAATCAGAAATGGTAAAAACCAGTAAAAACCATGAATCATAAATGGTTCAATGGTTAAACACAAAATAGTCGATTCGCTCTGGCTTAAATGGAACTATGTCGCCTTATGCTTATAATTCGTATAATGTTTGTGGCATCGGGGTATAAATACTCAAATCGAGTCTTACTCCACCAAAATCTTGTAAGCCTGCGTCGAAGCTGGTAAAGTAGAATCTGTTGACGGTGAGCCAAGTTCCATGCCAGATACAGGCTCCTAATGGGGTTTCAGGGCAAACATGCCTGACCTGTTCGGGGGAATTGGATGTGAAAACATGTGTTATATTATTTTTTGCTTTTGCAGACCTATAAGCCAAGATACTCCAATAGAAAAAAATAATGTAACTACATAAATTTCAATTGAAACTGACAAAATTGAGTATTTTTAACCTTTGTAAATGTCGTTTAACTAGAAAATCGTTAATGACACAGACCAATTTTGTTTGGGTGATTTGTGGGTAAGAATATAGCGAATCAAAAAATACATGAAAACGAAAAAAAATATGCGAAGTTTTCGAAAAAAAATGACATTTAACGAAAAATAAAAATAAAAAATTAGCTTTGGGAACCAGTATCTTCGGACCAGCGACTCTGACATACGAGACTGTGAAGAATAAAACAATTTTTTCATGAAATTGTCCATAGAATCACGTAGCCTATATGTCTGATACACCCTGTATAAATGCGTAACGTACTATGTTCGACTGCAATATTGACGCGGTTTGCGTCATTGTGTGTAAATTGTCCCCAAGGAAAGTTTTAGCGCACGCAAATACCCAATAAACCTCTTTCCTGCTATATCCTGAACCGTTGAAGCAATTTCATTCTATATGCGCCATTGGGTAAATTGTCCCCGCAAGGAATTTTTCCTCATTAAAATATACCCCTCTCCTTGTTATAAACCCTAAAAACCCCTTTCCTACTATATTCTGAACCATAGGAGCAATTTTGACACGGTTTGCGCCATTGGATAGATTTTCCTCCAATGAAATTTTTTTACCACTAAAATTTACCCCTTCTATAGCCTTGCTGTAAACCCCTGTCCCGCTATTTCTGAACTTTATGGCGAGTTCCCCTTCAAACCCCTTCAATTTGCGCCATTGGATAAATTATACCTCAAGGAATGTTTTCGCCCACTAAAGTTCACCCCACCCTCCTTGCCTGTAAACCCCTCACTAGCTACGCGGTTTTCGGCATTAACTTGAAGGTACAAAGGGTGACTGCTATCTTGGTGGGCAATACCATAAACAAATTATAAGAAGACTGTTTTTTTCTAACAACTCGAAACTTGGCCGAAATTGAATTTCCCAAAGCAGCAGATTTCCAGCAGATATGCATGCGGTCGGCATAAGAATTCAACGAGAATAAAACTTAGTTTTAACAAAGAGCGAACGTAAGCAGCGACATGTATAGGCGATCACCATGGCTGCTCGTGTGTACTACCGACTAGTCGGCAGCTCTTACGTCACAATGGGGGATTATTTTGAATTTCGGTTATGCACTAATTTGAGTTGTTAGAAAAAAATGATCTCTATAATACATAATTTTTGGCAATACTCATCATGGTTACGGGAGATCCTTGCACATTCTACGCTCTGTTTCCATCGTATTTCCTTAATATTGCGTAAGACTTCGTTGAACTTGATCTTCCAGTTCCCTTTATTGTATACCCGCAGATTTATGTCTACCGCTGTTCTTTCTGCAAGGCTTGCTCAATATTTTGCCCAAAATATATTCCTGTCCACTATTTATTGTGCTAAGACCTAGGAAGTCTGCTGAGATGCTGACCAAGGGTATGCACAAACAGTCTGTCGAGCCCAGTGTCGATACTCAATATGTAGTTCGGTATGGTTTCTGGTAAGTAAAAAACCTTTTTTTGAAAAAAAAAATTTTGCAACTTTTCTACTTCTTCGTACTCTAGATAACCCCATAACTGTGCTCCGTAACACATGATTTCTTTACAGACTGCTTGATACCAGAATTCCCAGCTCCTAACATCTTTATTTAGTGTCGCGACATAAAATCTCAAAACAAAATCAGTAGCGCCCGCCCCATGTGCCGAAAGTTTAGTGAAGTGCCAAGGCAAAGAGCTTTTTAAGGCCCTTTTATAACACCTCTCCCGGTCGGGTGGAGTTTCTGCGGGGTGGATGGTGATTACATCTGGAGTGGTTGACATTGCAAAAATCTAAATTTGATTTTTGCAATGTTCGCGGAATTAGGGAAAACCATCTTTCGGGTTACATACATTTAACCAAAAATTAACCAGAGGTACTGAGTTTGGGTTAGACCAAAGTTGACCAAAGGTCGATTTCAGGTAAAGGGGCATCATCTAGAGCCAGTATTTTTTCGTCGAAGGGATATCGCAATTTATATCCACAATGATGTGCTTACTCACTTCTTCCTAATTTAGGAAAATGCGCTAAACCAGAATTTAATTTCATCTGTCTAAAGCTCCATATGCGCAAGCACATCTACCTCTGTTTTATTTAGCGAAGCCCTAATTTTTCCACCAAGAACACCTTGGTCGAGTTGGAGAAATTGTCTGCCTCCATCAATGCAATTACTGCATCAAATCCTGACGCTGAAATTGTTGTTGCGGTTGATTTTAACGTCCATAATGATAAGTGGCTTCCTTTCTCATGCCATTCTCAACCTGTTGGTTTGCTCGCGGAACTCTTTGCCGAATCAAATTTGTTGACATAAATCGTAGACAAGGCTACGATAATTCCAGATATTGCAGGACATAACCCATATCTGTTGGATAATGTTTTTTAGGCAAAATTAAGAGGTTGAAATAAAAATAGGCAAAATTAAGGCAAAATTAAGAGGTTGGTAAGTTGTTCATTTTCCACCAGAAGGCCCCCTAAAAACACAACTAAAGCCGCGCGTAGGACTGTTTGGCATTTAAAAAAAAAAGGAGAGCTTAAATCAGTATTTTGCAGCTTTCAAATGCTCCGATTGTTGCAGGGAAGGTGACGTTGAGTTGCGACTGCAACGGTCACGAAAGTAATCGCTAGGGCTGCCAAAAATATGCATTTGCATATTTCTTCTCGTTATGATTTCGGCACCGGGAGTTTTTTATTCATCCGAATCAATAAGTTTAGAAGCGATTGAAGGTCACTTGTTGTTGCATATTTCGCATATTTTATACGTTAGTGCATATTTACATATATTTAAATGCATATTTAGTTGCATATTTTACAATTTTCATGAAAACCAAATTTTTTTTGTACAATTCAAATTTTAATTCGACTGTGTCAGCTATAATAAATATTAAAAATAAATAAATGTGTGTTTTTACTTTCTACGAAGTATATAAAAAAAAGTATTGTATTCATGAAAAATTTCAACCTCTTAATTTTGCCTAAAAAACATTACCCGATCACTCCTTAGTCGATTGAAGTCATATTACAAAAATGTCTTTCTGTCTGTCAGTCTGTCAGTCTGTCAGTCTGTCAGTCTGTCAGTCTGTCAGTCTGTCAGTCTGTCAGTCTGTCAGTCTGTCAGTCTGTCAGTCTGTCAGTCTGTCAGTCTGTCAGTCTGTCAGTCTGTCAGTCTGTCAGTCTGTCAGTCTGTCAGTCTGTCAGTCTGTCAGTCTGTCAGTCTGTCAGTCTGTCAGTCTGTCAGTCTGTCAGTCTGTCAGTCTGTCAGTCTGTCAGTCTGTCAGTCTGTCAGTCTGTCAGTCTGTCAGTCTGTCAGTCTGTCAGTCTGTCAGTCTGTCAGTCTGTCAGTCTGTCAGTCTGTCAGTCTGTCAGTCTGTCAGTCTGTCAGTCTGTCAGTCTGTCAGTCTGTCAGTCT
This sequence comes from Chrysopilus asiliformis, assembly GCA_964034945.1. NCBI lineage: Eukaryota > Metazoa > Arthropoda > Insecta > Diptera > Rhagionidae > Chrysopilus > Chrysopilus asiliformis. The sequence continues at coordinate 40,468,027 of OZ035963.1, forward strand.
GTCAGTCTGTCAGTCTGTCAGTCTGTCAGTCTGTCAGTCTGTCAGTCTGTCAGTCTGTCAGTCTGTCAGTCTGTCAGTCTGTCAGTCTGTCAGTCTGTCAGTCTGTCAGTCTGTCAGTCTGTCAGTCTGTCAGTCTGTCAGTCTGTCAGTCTGTCAGTCTGTCAGTCTGTCAGTCTGTCAGTCTGTCAGTCTGTCAGTCTGTCAGTCTGTCAGTCTGTCAGTCTGTCAGTCTGTCAGTCTGTCAGTCTGTCAGTCTGTCAGTCTGTCAGTCTGTCAGTCTGTCAGTCTGTCAGTCTGTCAGTCTATCAGTCTGTCAGTCTGTCAGTCTGTCAGTCTGTCAGTCTGTCAGTCTGTCAGTCTGTCAGTCTGTCAGTCTGTCAGTCTGTCAGTCTGTCAGTCTGTCAGTCTGTCAGTCTGTCAGTCTGTCAGTCTGTCAGTCTGTCAGTCTGTCAGTCTGTCAGTCTGTCAGTCTGTCAGTCTGTCAGTCTGTCAGTCTGTCAGTCTGTCAGTCTGTCAGTCTGTCAGTCTGTCAGTCTGTCAGTCTGTCAGTCTGTCAGTCTGTCAGTCTGTCAGTCTGTCAGTCTGTCAGTCTGTCAGTCTGTCAGTCTGTCAGTCTGTCAGTCTGTCAGTCTGTCAGTCTGTCAGTCTGTCAGTCTGTCAGTCTGTCAGTCTGTCAGTCTGTCAGTCTGTCAGTCTGTCAGTCTGTCAGTCTGTCAGTCTGTCAGTCTGTCAGTCTGTCAGTCTGTCAGTCTGTCAGTCTGTCAGTCTGTCAGTCTGTCAGTCTGTCAGTCTGTCAGTCTGTCAGTCTGTCAGTCTGTCAGTCTGTCAGTCTGTCAGTCTGTCAGTCTGTCAGTCTGTCAGTCTGTCAGTCTGTCAGTCTGTCAGTCTGTCAGTCTGTCAGTCTGTCAGTCTGTCAGTCTGTCAGTCTGTCAGTCTGTCAGTCTGTCAGTCTGTCAGTCTGTCAGTCTGTCAGTCTGTCAGTCTGTCAGTCTGTCAGTCTGTCAGTCTGTCAGTCTGTCAGTCTGTCAGTCTGTCAGTCTGTCAGTCTGTCAGTCTGTCAGTCTGTCAGTCTGTCAGTCTGTCAGTCTGTCAGTCTGTCAGTCTGTCAGTCTGTCAGTCTGTCAGTCTGTCAGTCTGTCAGTCTGTCAGTCTGTCAGTCTGTCAGTCTGTCAGTCTGTCAGTCTGTCAGTCTGTCAGTCTGTCAGTCTGTCAGTCTGTCAGTCTGTCAGTCTGTCAGTCTGTCAGTCTGTCAGTCTGTCAGTCTGTCAGTCTGTCAGTCTGTCAGTCTGTCAGTCTGTCAGTCTGTCAGTCTGTCAGTCTGTCAGTCTGTCAGTCTGTCAGTCTGTCAGTCTGTCAGTCTGTCAGTCTGTCAGTCTGTCAGTCTGTCAGTCTGTCAGTCTGTCAGTCTGTCAGTCTGTCAGTCTGTCAGTCTGTCAGTCTGTCAGTCTGCGTACAAGATTTCTCAAAAACTAATAGAGCTAGCGCCATGAAATTTTATAGGCATGTTGGGTCCTGAAATAGGACGATCCTATCAACTTTTGGTGGAAATCCGTTAACCAAAATGGTGGTTTTTCAAAAATCGCAATTTCGTTTTTCTCGATTTACTCCCAAACTACGTATTTTTTAGTGGCCTTAAGTATGACAAAACTTGGAGAAAATAAAATTTCCCACACTTTTGTCTTTAGCTATAACTCGATATCTCAACCTGTTATCGAGATAAACCGTTATTTGCAAAAAAAAAACAGTTTTTTGCAATTATCTCGAAAACTAACGAGTTTTTGCTGACTGAATGTATGAAGTGAATTAATGAGAATGGCATTCTGCACAATTTTGTCTTTTACCGTTATCCGTTATCTTTTACCGTTATTGAGATATTTTCATTAATATGTAAAAAATCATATGTTTGCGAATAATTTGCAAACTAACGGTTTTTCGACAAATCAGTTAAAAGAATAATTAAAGATGTTAACATTTTCTACATTTTTGCCATTTACCGTAAATTGATATCTTTTACCGTTCTCAAGTTATCTCAAATTTTGTACGTTTTTGATATTTTTGGATGAACTAACAATTATAATATTTTATAGGGCTTATAGGTCAAAAATAAAACAAATGTTTCTAATAGTCAATAAATATTTTCTTTTACTTCTCGACGTTTCGCCTGTTTTCACTTGGCGTCTTCAGGAGCTATACATTTGAACACAAAATTTCTCATTAGGAAACAATACTATGCAATTAGAATCTAGTACTTACAATTTATTAACATTGATAAAATCACTATATATATATAATTAAAAGTCAAAAATTGAAAATCAATAAAATCACAATTACTACATATATAATAAATTAAATTAACTAAATAAATTTGGCTACGGACGTTACAATTAAACTAAGCTTTTTCAAAAATTGTATATACTTAGCGGGGCCTTATTTGAGGACTGTTATTTTAAAATAGCACAGTATGTGGCGTTTACATCGTCCACCGTGTCTGACTTTCTATTCATGCTGTTTTTAGTACGATAAATGTGAAGAGCTTCTAGTATGTATCGTTTCTTTTGGTGTTTTTCTTTATCTAGAATTCTTGTTTTTTCAAAGTCAGGTGTGTGATCTTGTTCCACGCAATGATAAGTGAGTGCTGTTTTGTTGCTGCTTTTAGATTTTAAGTCCGACTTATGTCCCGCGATTCTGTTTTTTAGATATTGCTTTGTTGTCCCAACATACTCCATATCACAGCCTGATGTTTGATTGCCACCGCAAGGTATGTTGTAAATGACATCATGTTGATCATGTTGATGCAAGTTGATAATCGTTTAATTTCCCTAAAATTGATTGAATCTCATCTGTCTTGAAAACTGCTAATAAATCGTCAACATATTTTACAATAAATTTTAAGGAACCATTCAGTTTTGTAAGAGACTCAAGACAACAAAAAATATATGAGTTTGACATATATTCCGGGAGTCTCTGAAGCTACGTCGCGGGTATTAAAAGAATGCAACAGAAATACAGAAATTGCATTCAGAAATAAAAAAACAGTAGGGAGTTTATTTACTAGACTCAAGGATAAGACCTCGAAATGGCATCAACATGATGTCATTTACAACATACCTTGCGGTGGCAATCAAACATCAGGCTGTGATATGGAGTATGTTGGGACAACAAAGCAATATCTAAAAAACAGAATCGCGGGACATAAGTCGGACTTAAAATCTAAAAGCAGCAACAAAACAGCACTCACTTATCATTGCGTGGAACAAGATCACACACCTGACTTTGAAAAAACAAGAATTCTAGATAAAGAAAAACACCAAAAGAAACGATACATACTAGAAGCTCTTCACATTTATCGTACTAAAAACAGCATGAATAGAAAGTCAGACACGGTGGACGATGTAAACGCCACATACTGTGCTATTTTAAAATAACAGTCCTCAAATAAGGCCCCGCTAAGTATATACAATTTTTGAAAAAGCTTAGTTTAATTGTAACGTCCGTAGCCAAATTTATTTAGTTAATTTAATTTATTATATATGTAGTAATTGTGATTTTATTGATTTTCAATTTTTGACTTTTAATTATATATATATAGTGATTTTATCAATGTTAATAAATTGTAAGTACTAGATTCTAATTGCATAGTATTGTTTCCTAATGAGAAATTTTGTGTTCAAATGTATAGCTCCTGAAGACGCCAAGTGAAAACAGGCGAAACGTCGAGAAGTAAAAGAAAATATTTATTGACTATTAGAAACATTTGTTTTATTTTTGACCTATAAGCCCTATAAAATATTATAGACATAATTGTGGTCACCCATTATTTTATTTGAACTAACAATTTATTGGGAGGTCGTCTTAGGTTGACAACGCGACAGGGCTCTAGCGCAAATTGCGCAGGGTCGTAGATTTTGTAGAAGAAAGTTTTGTGTTGACCACAACTGATATTTTTTCTTTGCTCCCCAAAATCGAGCGAGAAAAGTCGATTTTTTCATGCGGCTACAAAAAAAATAAATCTTGGAAAAAAAGTGGATTTTTCAGGGGGATATGGGGGATAGCCAAGTCCGAAAAGGGGATAATCCCCCTCAAAGGGGGATAATCCCCCTCAAAGGGGGATAAATGGTCACGCTAGTCTAAATCCTCCTATCTCCAAATGGATTGAGAGCTAACTGTCTGATCGTTCAATACGGGTTGTATTGGATGGATTCAAGTCTGATTTCTGGAAAATTAACTCTGGTGTCCCTCACGGATCAGGTCTAGCTCCTACGCTCTTCTTAATATTTATCAATGATCTACTGTCTCTCACTCTCAATCCTCTTTTCTGTTTCGCTGATGACAGCTCCCTTGACGCCTCTTATCATTTCAACTCACCTGCAGAATCGAACGCCATTGCAGTTCGATCGAAACGCAGTGAGCAAATTAGATCCTTGAATTCTGATTTAAACACAATTCTGGCTTGGGGAAAAATCATCCGTGTGAAATACAACGCATCTAAAACCCAATCAATGCTGTTGTCGATGATATGTGAAAAATCCCACGAAACAATCGAATTTATGAGTAAGTCCATTAGTGACTCTACAAACATCAGAATGTTGGGCATCGAAATAAACCAGAAGCTCAAATGTACCGATCATATTTTTAAAATTGTAAGGGAAGCATCGCAATGTGTAGGCTTTCTGGGACACTACAAAAAAAAGAAGGTGTCTGTCTCGTAGAGACGGCCAGAAGACGTGGATCCGCCTACAACGACCGCCAATAGATATTTAAGTAAGACATTTTAGTGAAAAGGAATTTAAAGAAACAAATTTTTATTTAAAAATAATTTTATTAATAATTGGTTTATGATAAGAGAAGTATGAAATAAATATCATACATACAGTGTTCAAAAAGCTCCCATTTCCAGTCTTTCGTTCTGCTCCCAAGGAGGAATTGAATCAATTGAAAATAAAAATTCAGCATTTCAGTAAAACGATTCAAAGAACAAGAATGAAATTATGTTTTTTTTTCTTTTTGTTTTTAAAACATTTGCGTTTTCTTTTTAAGATATTTAAGAACAGAACTTTAATGCTGGGAGCGAAATATCGCTCTCTTACTAATGAAATACATACTTATATATGTGTGTGCATCATACCCAATAGCCATCGCTTGAGGCTTTCATTCATTTTATGCGAGACCCACAAACCGTTTTGAACAAGGAGCGAAAACTTAAAAAGAAACAATTTCGTTCTTAACTTGGGAGGGAGAACGAAAAATGTGCATCGATCGTTCCGACTCCTACGAATAGTACCGCGGAGCTCAAAATCTCTTTAGAGAATGAAAGAGAAAGCATAAAATAATACACACAAAGAAAACATAAAAACAGTACAAATGTGAAATCTGTACTACAAGCAGCAAATACAGCATAACAGCGGCAGTGAAAATTTAGATTTTGATTTAAAAAAAAATAATTGAACATAGTTTAACATAACAAAATACCCTAAACAATGCTTTAGTGCAGGCCGTATTTTATAACACAGTGTCTCTTCGGATGTCACCACAAACTATCGAGTATCATCGATTGCAAATTTGTTATCATGGCAGCAAGGCAGAATTTCTAATTTGTACCCCTATAACCAAAATCTACGACGTATCCACATCAAAATATTTCACACCAATCAAAGTGCTCTGCATCTACAAGACCGAGACTTGAATATAATTCGCACATTCGGGCTGGAGCACTAAAAACTGTCCTGCAACTGCTGGACCGAATTCAAAAACGTGCGATCCGACTGATTGGAGACAAGGTAGCATTTCTGTTTTTCTACTTCAATGCTCTTGTTTCCTAACACTCATTTCATTCTGTTGCTTGTCGCGATTACTTTGGCTTCGGGCACAATTTGTTTTTAGTGGATTCGACGTTTGAACCTTTTCCTTTTGTACCTCGATTATAGCCATAACATCTAATTTCTAACTCGAATAAAACTTTTTTGATTGTCTTTTGTGAATTTTCCGTGATGAAATTCTACTTAACGCAACTGCCCTGTTTTCAATTTCCCTGTTCTCAATCCCTGCCTTTCGCTAAATTTATGACGAAAACGAGTATGGTGTCTTTCACATTAAAAACCTCTTTGAAAGACCTATGGTCTCTCAATTCAATGTTCGACTGGTGTAAGTCACATGATTCACTCCACACATGATTCACTCCACACATGGTTCACTCGAAGTAAATAGGCCCTATTCCAGGATCCGATACGAATGATTCGGATCGTAAACTCAATGTTGTTGTTAGTGTTTTATACCAACAGCAACATTGAGTTTACGATCCGAATCATTCGTATCGGATCCTGGAATAGGGCCCAATATGTTAAAGGCAAAGCCTTAGGGGCGAATTCTTCTATACACTCTCTATAGTAGTTTACAAGGCCTAGAAAACTTTTCATTTAGAACTTAACGTATTCTACGATTTGAGGATCGGGATGAAAATTTCCAGGAACTTGTGCTAAACTGAACGATTCCCTCATCCACATTTCTATGGGTTTCGTCTAAACGATAATTTTTTAGGTTAGCAGCTTTGTTTTTATATAAAATCGTCTTTCTTCAGGATTTGCTTCTGGATCCATAAATCTATAATTTCTCATATTATTTTTTTGTGTCTGATGATTCGTTCCACGCACTCCAAACGGTATACTAAATCTAATATACTCCTATATGTATATCATACAGAGTATAAACAATGCGGAATCGGAAAAGATTTTTTGAAAGAAACATCAAGTTTTGATCCATCAATGGCTGGATCTCATCAGAGTAACGTCATGATCTCTGTCACAAAGGATGTGAATGAGGAAGGTGAGTGCAAATTTCTCTGTATAAGTCAACTTTATCCACCAAAAAATTGAACTGGTTTTTTACAAGCGACGGTAATATCTCCTGTTATTACAGCCTTTCGATATAATTTTTAGTAAGGCAGAATTATTTCCTTATGAGGCATTGCATCAGGTTTTTTATACCCGTATAGTGAAACCAAAGTATATATTAAATATGCCTTACCGTTTGTAACGCCAAGATCCCGTTATCACACACAAAAATAAATTACATCAGTGTGTTTAGAATGATAAAAAAAAATTGAATTTTGCATGTCCGTCCGTTTGTCTGTCTGTCCGTCTGTGGCGCGGATTGCGACTTTGATACAACTGTTCTCCGTTCACTTAAATCACCATACGGGTTTTCAATAATTGTTTTGGAGTTGATTTAGGTAATTGCCTTTTAATAGCAATGTGAACATTAGAAAATTTAAGTTCACACCCCTTTTTGGTTTATTCTGAAGATGGGTGCCGATTTGTTTTTTTTTTTTTTTTGTTATTCCCATTATTGTAAATTTTTATTCGATATGAATACAATAGAAGATAGAACTTATGTTGTGAAATAAGATATCTTGTGAAATACAACAATAAAAACAAGAACTTTCTCTACAACTTTTTCATTGCAATGACCAAAATCTGTCAACCCAGTAAAAAGGTATGCGTGAACATACATAAAAAATACATACATAGGAGTTGAACCTTTTCCTTTTTCGAAGTCGATTAAAAAAAGTATAAAATTAGCCTTAAATTTTTAACTCAGTAGGCTTAAAAAGCACATTTAAAATCTTAAAAATTGAAAAACTCAACCTAGAATTTAAAAAAATCGAAAATCAGTTTTTTAAACTACATCGGGAGGAATTTTTTAAACTAAATAGCTGAAAAAATTGATTTCAACTGTTTTTACTTTGCCGGTTTTAATGCCTTAGTTGGGAAAACAATTTTGTAATTAAAAGAAAAAAACGTCTGAAATTGTGCTGTTGATCGAATGATATTTTAAACGAGACTGATTACAAAAATGTTAACAATTCATTTTCGCAATGATTACAAAAATGTCCGTTTGGCAAACAATACAAAATATTCTTATAAAGAAATGTTATTCAATTTGTTAAAGTTAAATGATGAAATACAAAACATACCGCCCACCTTGCTGGCGAAACGTTAGCAAAACAAGTATGTAGCTATTTTGTGAAAGGATTAACGATTGGATAGTTGAATTTCGGTTGATACTGCTGAAGATGTTACGCCGGATGAGTTTATTGGCAGGGTGCACAACTTTACTATTGGCCTCTTGTAGCAAGATGATTGAGTTTTAACAGTCGCTACACGAACTAAGACATCAGGTCCAGGATGAACATCTGTAACTCGTCCCATGGGCCATTTGCTTGGAGGATATCTCTCGTCAATAATGAGAACGAATGAACCAATCTTTATTCGATGCGATGGATGATGCCATTTTGAAATTCCTTGAAAATGCTGAAGATATTCAGTAGACCATCTTTGCCAAAATCCCTCGAACATGTGTCTCAACAGCTGCCACATTGATAATCGCGAACCTTTAATATCGATGACAGAAGGCTCTGGAACGGTTGTCAATGCGGATCCAATCAGGAAATGAGCAGGACTGAGTGCCTCGAGGTCATTTGGATCGTCAGACAGAGGGCATAGAAGGCGGGAATTTAATACCGCTTCTACTTGACAGAGAAGAGTTGCAAATTCTTCATAGGTCAGACATGGGTCACCAATGACACGTCGCGTCGTAGATGAAATTTTACGGACTTAACACCAGCTTCCCCCTTGCCTCCGAAATGTGGGGCAGAAGGGGGATTAAATATCCATTCAGTTTCGTCCTGGGCTAATAGGGTAGCGAGATCTTCGAATTCCTTAGAAGATGTGGAAAAGAGTTTTCTTAGTTCTGCGTCTGCACCGACGAGGTTTGATCCGCAGTCACTACGTAAGGTAGCACATATTCCGCGACGTGCTACGAACCGACGATAAGCGTCGAGAAAACCTTCTGTAGAATAGTCCGTTGCTAATTCTAAGTGAAGCGCTGAGGACGATAAACAAACGAATAAAACAATAATTTCTGCAACGGTAAGATGATTAGATGTAAAGGTTCTTTCATCCTTCTTAGTTTTACATTGTTTGATGAAGAGTAAACATCTTGCTGTAACTGCGAGTAATTTTTTGAGACTTGAATAACGTTCAACTAGGTTCAAAAGACTGGCTGAATGATCAGTGGTTGCTGTAGCTACCAATTTATCTAGTTCTTACGTGCTTAAGTTGTTCGAGAAATTCCTGCCATTGGTTTGCAAAGCTATGTGGTAACTCATCATCCCAATCAAGCTTAATTGTCCAGATCTCTTGCAAAAAGATTTTCGCTCGAACGATAATAGGTGCAAGCCAACCGAGAGGATCAAAACATTGTGCGATTCGAGACAAAACCGAACGTTTTGTGAACGTTAGATCTTCGAGACGATAAATTTTCTTCAGCACATTTCATCATGTTCCCTAGCGATTCGTATTCATTCAGAAATTTCGAGTAAGCCTCATGAAATGAATGATTCCTTGAGAAACGCATCTTCATACAATTGAGAAGGTTGAGAGCAGATGTACGCGAATCACCGATGTCACTAATTGGCCAGCGGAGAGGTAACCGAACGACGTACCGACCAGTTGAGTCTCTTTTGTGGGTTATGACGAAATGATTCTCACATTCGATCTCTTCAGGAGAAAAATCACCAGCATTAGAGATAAAAATTTCTTCCTGAAGCCAAAATCGTTGCATTAGTTCAATTAATTCTCTGTCAATTGAACAATGTAAATTATGTGCGACCGAGTTAGTCTTGGTTTGGTTGGATGGGCCCTGATATTATCCAACCGAGAGATGTTTGTTGGGCAATTGGATCTGTTGGTGAACCTTTGATGAGTCCTTTACATAATTTCTGCATAAACGCGGACACCAAGAATCATATCAATTTTTCGAGACAGCAGAAAATCGGGTTCAGTTAGTGAAAGATGTTTCAGGTGATTCCAATGCTCTCCAACTACTGCTTCCTTTCGAAGATAATCGGTTAACTTACGTAATATGAGAAATCGAACATCACACGAGAAAGCCGAAATGCGCGATTTTATCGTTATACAAACTTCTCCATGAGTAGGTTGAGAACCACTATCGCCGATGCCAACTACCGGAATCGAAACACGTGTGCGAGGAAGTTTTAGTTTTTGCGCGAGGTTTTCACTGATGAGTGATACTTGAGAGCCTTGGTCCAAAAGCGCACGAGCTTCATACACTTCACCGTTTGCCGCGACTATGTCAAAGAGAGCTGTAGCTAAGATTTCGGAAGTATAAATAACACGTGATTCTGCACTCCAGTTTTCACTAATTACATTGAAAATCACGGCGACTGGAGAGTTAGAATTAGAAGGACCAGGATTAGATGAAGTAGTAGCTGATGTTGATCGAACTTTCATAGTCATGATTATGTTCCGGAAGTGGACGGAAGTATGATGACGAGATCCGCAATGTTGAGAGAAGACGTTCTAAATCCGAAGCCGATTCACGAGTTACTTGAGGCAATTGAAGGAGATTGTCAACTTGGGCTTTTACTAAAATTCTATTATTAATATCATAACTAGTTATAGAGTCCCAAGCTCGTTGATAATTTTCACTAGTAACTGCTATGTCTTTTAATCGCTGAGCCCCAATCCACTAACACTAAGCTTTAAGTATTGAAGTTTCTCAACACAAGTTAGCTTCCTATTAGGGAAGTGAATAAATCCCGAAAAGTGATCCAATCGGGTAATGAGAACTAGTTTCTTGTGAGTCTAAAGTCGAACGTTCCGGTAATACCGATCTGTCACTTTGCGCTGGTGGCTGAAGGGTTTCGAGAAGACTTGTTATATTTTCTATCGAATCAAGATAAATTTCTTCACACTGGCAATAGAGACCTTCTTTATAATAAGAACTTTCGTTGATCTCACTTAACAATGTGTCATCAGCTTTTGTTTTTAGATCTTGAAGGATCCAGTGATTATCTTGAAACCTTTTCCAGCTAGTTTTCAGAGCTTCTATTCGCGCACTAGCACGATACCGAGTGATGTTATCTTTACCAACTTTGTTTAGATTGGACATCGTTCTTTCGATGATGCCGTATAAATACGTTTGATTATCGAGAATACACGTGTAGCGTACACGTATTAACGTACAGAGAAAAGAGATACTAGATTTAGAGCGAATCGCGTACTAAATTTTCATGTAACGCGCGTATAAGATTGATTGTGATACGAAACTAAAATAACACGAAATTCACCGAGAATCTCCCGCTAATTTAAAGCATCCGGTTCAAAGGACCATTAATGTTTTTACTTTACCGGTTTTAATGCCTTCGTTCGGAGAACAATTTTGTAATTAAAAGAAAAAACGTCTTAGATTGTGCTGTTTACGGGTTTTAATGCCTTAGTTCGGAGTACAATTTTGTAATTAAAAGAAAAAACTCTGAGATTGTGCTGTTGATCGAATGATATTTTAAACGACACTGATTACAAAAATGTTAACAATTCAATTGATTTTTGACTCTATTGTACTTCATTTCGACTTTCTACTGAGTACAATAAACGCAAAAAGTTAGTCCGTTTGGCAAACAATACAAAATATTCTTATAAAGAAATGTTATTCGATTTGTTAAAGTTAAATGATGAAATACAAAACATCAACCCAAAATAGTTGAGTGAAGTTAAAAATAACAACCCAAATTATCCGCCGCACAGTGGCGCTAAAGTGCCATTCGGCGGCCAAAAATCCATAGCTTTTGAACTTTTTTTTGTTGGCTAGATAAAACTCCAAGCTTTTTTTTCTCACAATCGGATCACCCCTCCCCTCTCCATCTGCACTTGAAATCAAAAATTACCAAAATCTCGGAAAATATTTAGAATACCATTTTACATAAATCGTCAGTACTCGAATAGAAGCAAATTTCATACCCTATATGATGAAATAATCAAAACTATAATATTTGTTATTGTAATATTTTTTTGGTTTTTGGTTTTGTTTTAAAATTGTTTTTTAAATGTTATAAAAAAATATGGCATTTTTAAAGACATAACTTTGTTTTAATACAATTCTTTTAATACAATTTGTTGTCTATCTCATCTATCTCCAATGTAAAAGATTTGTTATAGCTTTATGAAAAAAAAAATGAATTGCGAATAAAAATTATTATTATTATTATTATTAATACAATTTGATACAAATATACATGGCTGAAATTACATTAAGTTGAGGACAAATTATATTCTAATAATGTCTTGATCTACGTCGAATATTGACAATTGTAGGATTTCTTGATCTTCCTCGTCATCCAATTCATCTTTTGCATTTGTCCATTTAGAACGCAGAGAAGCAAAAATGGATCTAACGATAGAAGTAATATATTCATCAAAACTTCATTTTGGTTGATTCTAGCGTTTTTTCTAGTGTTGGTTAGTCTAAAATATCTGTAGTCTTTATTTTTCGATTCCTGAGCTTCTTCTGAAAGCTCCCCAAGTGGTAAAATGCTTTTTTCAATTATCAGCTTGCCTTGGAAAAGCACTTTATGCATTGTTGCAGACATATTTCTCCAATTGTAATGTCTAGGGCTGCCAAAAATATGCATTTGCATATTTCTTCTCGTTATGATTTCGGCTCCGGGAGTTTTTTATTCATCCGAATCAATAAGTTTAGAAGCGAATGAAGGTCACTTGTTGTTGCATATTTCGCATATTTGACACGTTAGTGCATATTTGCATATAAATGCATATAAATGCATATAATGCATATTTAGTTGCATATTTTACAACTTTCATGAACAACCAAATTTTTTTTGTACAATTCAAATTATAATTCGACTGTTTCAGCTAGAATAAATATTAAAAATAAATAAATATGTGTTTTTACTTTCTTCTACGAAGTATAACAAAGTATTGTATATTTCGACCTCTTAATTTTGCCTAAAAAACATTTCCCGATCACTCCTGAGTCGATTGGAGTCATATTAAAAAAATGTCTTTTTGTCTGTCAGTCTGTCTGTCAGTCTGTGTACAAGATTTCTCAAAAACTAATAGAGCTAGCGCAATGAAATTTTATAGGCATGTTGGGTCCTGGAATGGGACGATCCTATCAACTTTTGGTGGAAATCCGTTAACCGGAAGTATCCAAAATGGCGGTTTTTCAAAAATCGCAATTTCGTTTTTCTCGATTTACTCCCAAACTACGCGTTTTTTGGAGAAAATAAAATTTCCCACACTTTTGTCTTTAGCTATTATCTTTTACCGTTATTGAAATATTTTTATTAAAATGTAAAAAATATATTTTTGCGAATTACTTGCAAACTAACAGTTTTTCGAAAAAACTTTTGAAAAACGAATTAAAGGCAATGAAATTTTCTACATTTTTACCTTTTACCGTAAATTGATATCTTTTACCGTTCTCAAGTTATTTCAAATTTTGTACATTTTGAGGTCGTCTTTGGTTGACAAAACGATAGGGATAGCGTAAATTGCGCAGGGTCGTAGATTTTGTGGAAGAAAGTTTTGTGGTAGCAACAACTGAGATTTTTCTACAAGTTTTAACCCCGATTATACCATAGACAATATGAAGTATTGAACATCTTTTCGAAATATCTTAAAATTTAACAGTTGCAATTTAGAAACAAGTAAAAAAAATTTTTGTCAGTCAAAATGTCAATCTTTTTTACAGACTATTATTTTTTCAATTTTTTTATTTTCCACATAAGTCGAATTAACCACATTTTAACAAGTTCCGTTCACTATTTTGGGTGAAATATACTATATTTCGGATTTTTAATGTTTTTAAAGTGCATATTTAAGTGCATATTTTGCCGTTTTTAGTGCATATTATATGCGCATATTTCGCCTTTTTTAGTGCATATTTTTGGCAGCCCTAGTAATGTCTATTATACAAATCAGCTGCGGACTTGGCATATGATTCAAATTTATCTGGATTTACTGCCTGCTTGCTTCAAAGCACCGATAACATAAGTTTCAATCGTCGAATTAATGTAAATTTCTTAATATTCTGTTGTAACATATATACATATGTATATCTAAGATATTGATTTTTATTGCTCTAATTATTCATAGTACCAGGAAGACCGAGCCATGCTACCTCTTCTACCTCTGTCTCTGAGTAATTGAATCCGATTGTAATTGCAACATCATTCGTATAATGAGGTTCAGGGAACTTGATTGTTTTGTAATTACTATTTATCGCTGACGAGGTTTTTCGATATGCATTCTAAAAAAGTGATATTTTTAGAATGCATATCGAAAAACCTTACACCCTAGCAATATTGGGAATTTTCATTAAATACTTTCACGTAATTCGAAGACACCAAGCGAGTGGTATCGAGGGGAGGGAAAAGTCAGGTTTGTAGTGGAAAAATCGACAGCCCTTAGCCCGCTTAGTAATACTGTAAAGTTTCATTAAGACCGGACCACCCAATTCGAAGATACCAGGCGAGGAATTTCGAGGGAATTTTCTCAGAGGTGAGACCTATCTAGATCGATTCCTTGTCGCCGAAAATCCCTAACCCCAAAGTTTCGTAAAAATCGTTAGGCGGGTTTTCGAGATCGTTGTGCAGACATTCCTCGTATTATATTATAGGGTATGATTATCAGTTTTAAGCGGTTTTACTGTCAAAAAGGGTGACATTTAAAGGTTTCTGTATGCTGGTATGGAAAATATTCCGCTTAATGTATATTAAAAGTAATTAAAACAATTTTCTAGCATATAAGACGGAAAATCTTTGTATTTTGTTGTGACAAAGTAAGAATTTAAAAAAAAATATATATAAGAAATCAGGCTTTTGTTTACGGTGACAAGAGTTGCAGGTATTAGCAGATGAAATATGGATATTTTGAAAGGTATTGACCTTGGCTATCATGTCCAACTGACGCCTGACCGGTTCAAGCCGGTACATTTTTTGCAGGGTCAAATATATACAAAATTTCGCGAAAAAAATAGTATTTTTAGAATGCCCAGAATTCTGGGATAACAATTTCAAGAAAAAAAATGTAGTACTACAAATTTTTAATTTTTATTATAATTGCCTAAATATGTCCTCAGTTTGATGATAAAATCGATTTTTCTGTACTAAGTGACTTAATAAAGTTTAAAAAATTTGTCGAAAATTCGAAAATTGAAAAAAACAGAATTTTTACCAACTTTGACCACATGGCGTTCGGAAATTACTTGCCACAGGAGAGTGTCCTTTTGGGTTTCTAGGTTCCCAAGAATTCTCAACGCAATGACATAACCGAAATCCTTCAAAGGCAAAACTCAAAATTTGTATTTTTGGCCGCCGAATGTGCACTTTGGCGCCACTGTGCGCCGTCCAAATAAATTTTTTTGAAGACATTGCAGAAAATTAGAAATTGCGCTATTGCTTTTTCTTTTATACCTCAATTACTTTTAGAAAAGAAATCTGAGGCAAATTAATTATGAAAAAATTTTATAGGAAATTTATTTGTCTTTAATTTGATACATAACCATTTTTCATAAAACCGATATAAACTAGATAAATTCGCAGAAATGGTTTTTTCTCTAGTTTTATTTCAAAGAGGTCTGATGGTGGGCGAAAAACTGTAAGCTTAGCTTAAGTTGGGAAATTGTTGAAAAATAAGGTTTTTTATGTCAGCGTAATTTAGTATAATCAGAGGTTTAGGTACAAGAAAATTGTTTCCATAAAACTTCACAAATTGTGCCTACTTTAATAAAAAACATAACAAAAGCTTTAATTGCCAATGTGGCAATTATTGAAAACCCGTATGGTGATATTCGTATCAAAATTCGAACAGTTGTACTAAAATTCCACTTTGAAGTCAATTTTTTAAAATTTATTCCAATCGGATTTTGATGTATGGGAGTTTTATGTAGAATCATATCCTAAATAACTTTTGTTCTTGCACTTTTTTGATAAGATGCACCGTTGTTGAGATATTCATAAAAAACTAATGGTCCATTTTTGCCCATTAATGAACTTAGCCTTGTATTTACGAAAAACGAATCTGCGTAAAATTTTAAGTCTCTAGCTCAATCCGTGAGCCCGCTATCCGCCCCACAGACGGACGAACGGACAGACGGACATGCAAAATTCAATTTTTTTTTTATCATTCTAAACGCACTGGTGTAATTCATTTTTGTGTGTGACAACGGGATCTTGGCGTTACAAACGGTAAGGCAAATCTAATATACCCTTTGGTTTCACCATACGGGTATAAAAATTTTAGAATGTCCAGGAAGCCTTTTTATGATTTTTCATAGTCAGAAACAGTATTTGTTTTGAAAAAAAGTGAATATTTGGAAGTATTTAAAAATTACCAGGTTTTGTTGCCGCCCGGATGTCTCACTGACATTTTATTTGAGTAAACTCACATTTTATCCTATCCTATTATATATCCGAGCAATATTTCTATGTTTGTATGTAAATGTTTTTTTCGAAAACGGTTCTATTTGGGTACTAAAAATGCGATTGCGCCAAGGTCCATCTTCGGGAAAATACGTTAACGTCCTGTAAGGATTACTTGAATATTTTTTTGCTTTTTTCCGCGAGAAAATTTACATTAGGGACGCTGATCCCGAATCTGAAATTGGAGTTTCAACATTCGAAAGAGAAGGTCTTGTAAGAATATCGCAAATATCCTTTTTCCTTATTTTTCTCAGGGACAATGGGGGCGACAGAATTATCCTTTCTTTCCCCTTTTTTCGGGTGACAAAATTATCCTTTTTTCCTCTTTTTCGAGAACGTTAGTAGAGGGGTTTTCGAATCGGCCTCGGGAAAGTTCCTGCAAAGGTAACGTTAATATACTTTTTCCGCCGGAAAAATTAACCAAAGGAGGATTTTCAGATAACCTTCCAGGTACTGTAACAAATGGCAAACCAAGGTAAAATAATATTTCTTTGCTTAATATAATTATGAAGTGTTATGAATAGTTGAAATCTATGCAAATTATAGATGGCATATCAGAATTACCAAATACATAAAAAAAAATATAATCAACGAATTTTAATTATAATTTAAGTCCCTTTTATTTCATAGAATTATTGCATTAATTTTATCTTCATAAATATAGGAGCTAGCTTTACTACTTTTACGTTTTTGCAATTTACTAATAAATTTAATCTTTTCCAGTGGAAAAAACCTGTAAACTATGAACAAATTATCTTCATAAATTAATGACGAAAAGCGTATAAAACACCAATAACAAGAATTCAAAAAAAAAAAACATTTTTTTAGTAAATCGTGGCACAACATAAAAAGTTCAACTTTAACCCTTTCACAAAAAGTTCCAAACGACTGAAATTTCAAAAGACTGATGGGATATATTGAAGGCTCAGAATAGAAGTGGATCAAATCCAGAATATCAGATGTTGAGAAATTAAGCATTAAAGTCTTTATATCCCTATTAATACGCAAATAAATATTAACACAAATTGATAGGTTCAAGTTGAATTTTGCCAAGGCTGAGTGTATCGGAATATAATCAAGTAGTTTGAAAAAAAATCAAAATAATGTAAGTGGATTTGATGCATTTCATCACTGAATAAAAATATTTTTTTTCTCAGCTATCAATTCAAATACAGTTCTAGTTACGCAGGAAGTAGGACTTGAAACGTTTTTGTACTGAATTAACTAATATAATTACACACTCCAGCATCACAATATCGAAAATTTGAAAAGTGGACTTGATCTACTTCTATTCTGAGCCTTCCATATATTTCCCACTACAAAAGACTAATGGGATACATATGTCCCACCACAAAGTTCCGTTGTGGAAGGGTTAATCTACACAGAGAGAAAAAAACATGGTAAATTTAACCAAAACGTCTTGGTTAAATAATTTTTGTATGTGTGTACCAAAATTTTCAATTTATTAGGTAATTGTATCAAGAAATTTGTTAAATATTTGTTAAATGGCTAAAATTTGGAAAAATACAAAAAAAATAAATTGTGTAAATCAACTAAGGTTTTGATAAAATATTTTATCAAATGTTGTGTGCCAGCACATAACCAAACATCTGAATTTTTAACGCCAGCAGAAGTAAATATTTAAAAGAAACAAAACAAGTTGGCGTTCTCCTTACCAAGAAATTGATTAAGCTATGATTTTGGGTGTTTTCACCTAATTATTTCTCTCTGTGTTTTCCGTAACCGGCGGGACGTGTATACGCCACGCAAGTTTTATCTCGATCGAATGAAATTTTCTTATTCTAGTAGACGTAGAAACGCAGTTTTATTCAGCCCCGCGCTGACTATTTTGACAGTTTTGCTGATTTGATACGCATGAAGTTTTATTTGTTCAATTAAATCATTGTACTGCGTCTAGTTAGTTTTTCCTGACCTTTAAAACTTATATTTAGTTAAAATTCATTGAATGTATAAATAAAGTTCACATTTTTATTCAAACTTTCTATTTAATTGATTTGTCCCGCGACGATTTACTCGCGAGAAATAAATGTATGGAAAAGTCAAAACATTCGCGGGTGCGTTTAGTGTAATACCGAAAGTAAAACGTTTTCAGCACCACGGCACACGCCGGGAAAATTGCGTTTAGCAGAATGCAAATTTTCTGCGGGAAACGCCAAATCCCGCGGCGTACACGTCCCGCCGGTTACGGGAATAGGGCTGAATATCACAGAAACTAATCATCGGATTGTGTTAAATTTTATGGAAAATAAAGTTTCAAGAGTTTTCTATTTAATAAAAAATCCGCTTTCACAAGTTTTCATTGGATCAAAAGATATTGAATTTTGGCCAATGAACCCCGATCGTAAACCACTGTGCGTTGGCTAAAAAAGGACCATATGTTTTCAGTTTTCTGAGGATTTTCAGTAAAAGTTTAGTAATTTTGTCTAATTTTGAATAAACAGCAACATATAAATATTTACTTACATGAGCTACATAACATCAGAAAAATCTCAAACGTGTTTCAAATTTTGTTTTTCTTTTTTCAGCGACGACGAAGACGAAGATGACTTATTTTTGGGCACAGATCCACCAGTAGTATAGACTTTGCTACATCAATGTATTCCTTATTCTAATTCGTTTTTGTTTTAAAAAAGATTTAGTCAAAAATAAAGCCCCTTAAAAAAATTAGCTATCAAATTCTTAATGAAACATACGATTATAACAAAAGTCATTCAATGCAAAGAAGTTACTAAAAAGTCATGATATTTTTTGCACATAGAATGTAAAAAGTCACATCAAACGAATGCTCTGAAATGTTACTAATAATGAAAAACATATATGAATAATACAGATCGATGAGATACAAAATACCATTTAATTCTACAGTCTTATCGCTAAAACTACATTATAGTAGGTACATAAAAAAAACTTAATAAAAAGTTTAATAAAATGTTTAAAAATTGTTTAAAGGATATATCAGAACATGTTAGCATAAATAATTTTAACTAATAATAGATTTAAATTTCTAGTAATATATGTAATAATTTTTATTCAACAAGTGCCAACATATTTTTGTAACTAAGAACGCTGGGAAAGGAAGGAAAATAAAATCAAATAATAATTAACATTTAATCTTACTCACCAGATAATAGTATAAATTATAGAATGATAATATGATAATTATGCACTTCTGATGGCAAATAATTTGTGTTCTTAAATTTTTAATATCAATTATATACCAACTAATTTGCACAGGCGAATTTTAAAATTAATTTCGTTACTGTACAGACACTTTATTTTGGATAAAATTCAAACAAGAAATTGAATCATGTTAAAAAAGCTATATGAAAAGAAAACAATAAATTTTTTATTTTGATTATTTAACTGCTTTTAAATTCAGAAAAATAAGGCATTACAATAGTACATTACGCAAGAAGGGGCGAAAGTCAACGATTTCACGAGTGTGAAGTTATTAAGGAGCCGCTCCATTACCATGACTTTTTACCATGACAAAAAAAATGAGACACATTTATGTGAAGATGCCTTGGCGAGAAAGCGAGATAAGAATCAACTGCAAAAATTTGTCAGCAAATGCAAAAATAATTTCCCCTCTTTTGTTATGGCGATTTTATGGCGATTTCTACTACAACCACACATTGTCCCTGTAAGTGAATAGTAAGCACGGACACATTCAAACTGTTATTATAGCGTGATGTCATTTTAAAAGCTTTTTCTCCTTCGCATGCATAGTCAAAAGCTTTGTTACCATGCCAATTTGAACATTATATTCATAGCATAAGGTTTGATATGATTGCTGTAAAATTGTAAAACTGGAAGGGATAGCGTTTAACTTGTATTCAGTCATTCCTTTTTAGATCTACATAAGTCTATCTTGCTCTAGTTTCCTGCATTTTATTGTCATGGTAAAAAGTCATGGTAATGGAGCGAGCCCTTTAGCGTATACAATTTTTCATAGCAAATTCATTGAAAAAAAATATGACTTGAGATGCCATTTAAATGCGATTTTCGTATCGGAAAGTAACGCAAAAGGGGGTTTTGCGGATGAAGCCCCCCATACGGGGCGGAGCATTATGGGGTTTTTGGGGTCGCTGATCACGAATCCGGTATTAGATTTTCAAAATTATAAACGGAAAGTCCTGTAAAGATAATGCAAATGTCCTATTTCCAATTTTTCTCGCAAAAACTGGCTTTGGGAGGTTTTCTCTGGTGTTCCAATTTCAAAATTCTAAACATAAAGTTCTGTAAGGATAACGCAAATATCGTTTTTGTATTATGGGGTTCCTGGGGTCGCTGATCGCGAATGCGGTTAGATTTTTAAAATTCGAAATGGAAAGTTTTGTAAGGATAACGCAAATATCCTTTTTCCCATTTTTCCCCGGAAAAATTGGCATTATAGGGTTTTTAGGGTCGCTGATCACGGCTCTGGTGTTAGAATTTCAAAATTCGAAACGGAAGGTTTTTAAGGATAACGCAAATATTCTTTTTCCCGTTTTTCGCCGGAAAAGTCGGTGTTAGATGTGTTAGAAAATTCTAAACGGAAGGTCCTGTAAGGATAACGTTTTTTCCCAAAAGTTTTTAAGTTATTTATGGTTTTTTGGCATTCTAAAATTTATACAGAAAACTTTAAGCTGACAACGTAGGGTCTACTAGTAACCTTTAAAATTACACTTCATATAATATTCTACGTATTCAAATTTTGGAGAAATAAACATTTTAGGAAAAGCTAATATTTTACGAAATTCCAACTTTATGTAGAGCTGCAAAAAAAGTATTTAAAGATATTTAAAAAAGCAAGATGTCTGTCTCGCAGAGACGGTCAGAAGACGTGGATCCGCCTACAACGATCGCCAATAGATATTTAAGTAAGAAATTTTAGTGAAAATGAAACTAAAGAAACAATTTGATTGACCGTTATGTTACGTTTAGACCAGTCTCAATATTTTTGCTTCAATATATTGAAGGGTATTAGAAATCGTATGGATCGCTTCAATATAGTCCTTACACGTTCAATATATTGAACACAACCAAAATATTGTTCAATATATTGAACGTATAAGGTGCCCATTACGTGATGTGCCTTTCCGTTTGGTGAATTTTGGCATCTTGTACCTAAAAATCAAATTTCACTTGCAACACAACGAACAAATGTTTAATTCTAAAATGTTATAGGGCATTTCCATAAATATACTCGGAAGTTGCGCAAATTGCACAAAACATTTTCTTCCATCTCCCCGTAATACTTAGTTGTTCAGTAATTTGCGAAAGTAAACTAACTAAACGAATAACATATAACTGGGTTTATTATTATCAAAATCTTTTGTGTTATTTGCAGAACTTGCATTCATGAAAACGCCCATAGATGAAAAACAAATAAAAATCAAAATAAAATAAAATTACACGATAAAAACAACAAAGCAATTTCAATTTACAGCAACTAAAATCTTAAACACAATCCGCCTGCTTACACAACTCGTATACAGAAATTAAAGGAAACACAATCAAGAGAAACAATCAAGAGAAACAATCAAGTAAAATGAATTTCCAGAACCAGAACAACCCATATAGAGAAGAGAAACAATCAAGAGTAAAAGCTTTCACTCAACCTCAACATCAGGGTTGGGACTTTAGTACCTATGCATGGCCGAACTAAACACAGGTCTGTTTGACAGCTCAGTTGCTTCTGGCTGTGACGTCATCGACAAGAAATTTTCATACGATTCAATGGAAGTAAATAAAAAAACACTCCGTACGCACAACCACCATCACAAAGAATGCACCGAGGCCGAACATTTCTTGCCGATGACGTAGTAAAATGGCGGCTGTCAACAAGTAACCAGCAGACCTGTGTTTAGTTCGGCCATGGTACCTATGTACTAAATAGATCTAGTACCTTTTTGACTCATTTAGTACCCTAGTACCACAGCCCATGAATCTGGTACCTTTTCATCGTTTATATAAAATATGATTTTATCTGAATTTATTTATAGCTCCTTTTAAAAAGCCATCACTTTTCTATGTATTAGAAAAAAAGTACCTTTTTAAATGATCCCGCCACAACTCTTTAATTAATTCGTATGATTAAGGGAGATCTGAAAATCAATCGTAGACCATGGAAATATGATTTATATAGCAATATCTCAAAATACTTCTCGAAATTTAAGTTTTTAGATGGAGTTTATACAAAAATTTAAAGTTGAAATAAAAGCGAAAATTTAAAACAAATACATCTAGACAATTTTTATTGGTTTTTGGAGTTTTCTAGAGTGTTTTTTGACCGAGAACGGTTATATTTACAGCGCAAAAGTCAATCCATATGGGTTAAGGATTTTTTTTCTAAAACTACGAGATTTAGATTTTTCTTGATTCTTATGTAATAAGCATAAAAAACGATTTTGGTTGTACGATAGTTAAAAAAAAATCTAGTACCACATTATCTCAATCTAGTACCCTTTTTGGGCAAAAATTGTACCTTTTACACATCCTCAAGTCCCAACCCTGCTCAACATACTTCGTCGTGTTCTCTTTCCTGTGCCTCTTCCAAATATTCAATACCACCAAGAAAACATAAAGAGTATAAATGAAAAATCTGTACAAGCAGCATAACAGCGGCAGTGAAAATTTAGATTTTGATTCTAAAAAAGATAATTGAACATAGTTTAACATAACAAAATACCCTAAACAATGCATTAATGTAGGCCGGATCTTATAACACAGTTTCTGTTCGGATGTCACCACAAACTATCGAGTATCATCGATTGCAAATTTGTTATCATGGCAGCAAGCCGATTTTCTAATTTGTACCCCCAGAACCAAAATCCAAGACGTATCCACGTCAAAAATCTGCGTTTCCCAGGAACACTTCCTCTATTACAGGCCAAAAAAATTTTTCTATTACAGGCAAAAAATTTTCCCCTGTTATCTTTTGGTAAAACTTTGGTCAATTGTTGGAATTGTTGCTCAAACAAACACCGATCAATATGAAGGTGAAATATTTGACGAAGAAATTTAATCTTGACGCGTTTCTTTAAGATTTTTTAAATAAAGAACTATTTTTCTACTCTCGATTTGTTTTTTTCCCACTCGGTTTCCTTGTCTATACATGCTGTCCTGTTTTTGATTCAAACCAAATTAAAGAGTTTTAGAATACCAAAAATCCAAAAACAACTAAAAATTTTTGAGAAAAAAAAAATTAAAAAAAAATTTTAAAAAAAAGCTTTTATTAAAAAAGAATGCACTAAAAAGAAAATAATAATTTTCTGGACGCTGTGTATCACAAATATAAAAGCTTTTTAAAAGCGAGATAAATTTTTATTTTATTGTTTTATGCTTTATCTCGCTTTTTAAAAGCTTTTATATTTGTGATACACAGCGTTCAGAAAATTATTTTTTTCTTTTTAGTGCATTCTTTTTTAATAAAAGCTTTTTTTAAAAAAATTTTTTTTATTTTTTTTATTTTGTTCTTTTTAGTCTTCGAATATATATCCTTACATTTGAGATGTCCTTACAGGCTTTTTAACTTGAGAATCGTATTCAGCGACCCCAAAAACCCCCAGAATAGATTTTTTTCCGGAAAATTTGGAGAAAGGGATAATCACGTTATCCTTACAGGACCTTCCGTTATCCTTACTGACTTTTTAATGACAGATTCGGATTCAGCGACCCCAAAAACCCCCAGAATAGATTTTTTTCCGGAAAATTTGGAGAAAAGGATAATCACGTTATCCTTACAGGACTTTCCGTTATCCTTACTGACTTTTTAATAACAGATTCGGATTCAGCGACCCCAAAAACCCCCAGAATAGATTTTTTTCCGGAAAATTTGGAGAAAAGGATAATCACGTTATCCTTACAGGACCTTCCGTTATCCTTACAAGGACGAAGTAGTGAAAATATTGTATTGTCATCGGACTTATATAAGTGTGCAAAATTTCAAGTCAATCGGACAAGTGGAAGTGGGTCAAAATTTGATTGCAAGATTTGACCCCGACAAACAAACAAACAAACAAACAGACAAACAGACAAGATAGCGAGCTAAATAAAAGCTTTTAAAAAGCGTTATCCTTGCCTTTAATGACGTTCCGTTTCGAATTTCCGTTTTCGAATTCCACCAGGTTCGAGATCAGTGACCCCCAAAAATCCCCTATAGCAAGTTTATTCTGAGAAACAATCGAAAAAAAAATAAAAAAAAAATTTAAAAAAAAGCTTTTATTAAAAAAAAAGCACTAAAAAGAAAAAAATAATTTTCTGGACGCTGTGTATCATAAATATAAAAGCTTTTAAAAAGCGAGATAAATGTTTATTTTATTGTTTTATGCTTTATCTCGCTTTTTAAAAGCTTTTATATTTATGATACACAGCGTCCAGAAAATTATTTTTTTCTTTTCAGTGCATTTTTTTTAATAAAAGCTTTTTTAAAAAAAAAAATTTTTATTTTTTTTTTATTTTGTTCTTTTTAGTCTTCGAATATATAGCTTTACATTTGAGATGTCCTTACAGGCTTTTTAACTTGAGAATCGTATTCAGCGAACCCCAAAACCCGCAGAATATATTTTTTCCCGGAAAATTTGGAGAAAAGGATAATCACGTTATCCTTACAGTACCTTCCGTTATCCTTACAGACTTTTTAATGACATATTCGGATTCAGCGACCCCAAAAACCCCCAGGATAGATTTTTTTCCGGAAAATTTGGAGAAAAGGATAATCGCGTTATCCTTACAGGACCTTCCGTTATCCTTACAGACTTTTTGATGACAGATTCGGATTCAGCGACCCCAAAAACCCCCAGGATAGATTTTTTTTCGGAAAATTTGGAGAAAAGGATAATCACGTTATCCTTACAGGACCTTCCGTTATCCTTACAGACTTTTTAATGACAGATTCGGATTCAGCGACCCCAAAAACCCCCAGGATAGATTTTTTTCCGGAAAATTTGGAGAAAAGGATAATCACGTTATCTTTACAGGACCTTCCGTTATCCTTACAGACTTTTTAATGACAGATTCGGATTCAGCGACCCCAAAAACCCCCAGGATAGATTTTTTTCCGGAAAATTTGGAGAAAAGGATAATCACGTTATCCTTACAGGACCTTCCGTTATCCTTACAAGGACGAAGTAGTGAAAATATTGTATTGTCATCGGACTTATATAAGTGTGCAAAATTTCAAGTCAATCGGACAAGTGGAAGTGGGTCAAAATTGGGTTGCAAGATTTGATCTGACAGACAAACAGACAAACAGACAGACAGACACGAAGGCAAGCTAAATAAAAGCTTTTAAAAAGGATATTTGCGACATATTTTTGCCGCCTAAGAAGTTTAACTTCAAAAGTCTAAAACCATTATAAATTTTTCGCTTTTCTGTGTTGAAAACACTACAACGAATCTCTACCTGAAACAGTTCGGCCAAGTGTTTATCTGAATTCTGAACGCATATTATTGTGTTAAACACCTTGTTCAGTATCAAGTTTTAAATCTTCAGGTATTCATATTTTTGCATTTGGGACTTTCGTTTTTTATACAACAACTTAGCATGTATTTTTTCATCTTCACAGCTGTTTTCAAATCATATTTCCTTCTCACGCTTTCCTTCTTTCACATTTCTTATTAGCTATCAAAACCGAAAAATTCTTAATACTGTCAACGGAGGATTTTTGTATGTGTACATGCTGTAGTACTCACCTAACAGGTTCGTATAATGAAACACTTAATATAGTTATAGTAATAACTTTTATTATTATTCTACTCCGTCTGCACATGTTCTCTACTTGCTTAACTTAATCTGTCATAATCAGTGGTGCCACACTACTAGGGCTGCCACATCTCCCCTTGTTTAGCAGAACGAACCTAACACGTAGTCCTGGAGACGAGCCGGCTTGTTGGAAACTCTGCTACTTCGGCGGCCACTGGAGGGATGCTCCTCTTCTAGTTCCCGCTACTCTACGTCAAGGCAACCATCTGTCGTAGCCGAAACTGCTACATCTTCCCTCTGTTGCTCCGACGCTTCTTTCGCCTGCGTTGTCACCAGGGATCCCGTTTACACTACTATCGTAGTTTTACACTACTATTTCGACATAATTTGACCTAACACTACTTACACTACTGGAAAACTCAAAACACTACCTTTTTCGCCCTATAAAAAACGTGCTACAAAGAAAGTTAATTTCTAGAGTTGAAAAGTTCATTTATCTGGGGAAAATTAAAAAATATGTAATATCATTCAGATTGTTTATCTAAAATATAAACGCACTCAATTCTTGAACAAAAGGGACATATAATACTTAATTCCTTCCTTTAATTTTAATTTGAAAAAAAAATTGATTTTTCTACTAATATAAAAAGGTACTCATATGATATGCAATAAAACATAAGACGGTAACATTCAAAATTTGTGGTCTCAATAAAACTCTAAATGACTGCTAAAAAAGTTGACACTACTGAAATCCCTCTGACACTACTATTTTTCGATCAGCAACACTCCGCTTTTCACTTTTGGGGTGGGAACCCTGGTTGTCACCAGTCCTCCTGGCCCTCGCTCACCACCATACCTCTCAACCCCGTTTAGGCCATCGTCATTTGTAAAAAATTTCTTCAGATGTGCTGAATTCCGTTGAAAAATTTTACCGGTTTCAACACTTTGTACTTTTATTCTAGGACCTTGCTTTCCTACTATTATGTATTCTTTCGGAGAAAATGTCGGTGTTAATTTGTTACCGGATAGCAGATTTTGCATAAGGACACGATCACCTAATGCCAAGTCCCTTGCTTCTGCTTTCCGGTTTCAATTTTGAGAAATTTTACCTTTTTCCTTTTGAATCCGATCCCTATCAGCGAAATCTTCAAATGGAGGTGCTGTTTCCAAATCTGCTAAGGCTGGAATTTTCGCTCTAATGGTTCGCCCGTAACACAGCTCTGTCAGAGTCTTACCTGTCGTAGCATGTGGTGTTGTGTAGTACATCAGTAAATAGTCTGACAAGTCTTGTTTCCAATCTCTGCAAAGTGCAAAGCTTCTTTTTATACCCGTATAGTGAAACCAAAGGGTATATTAACTTTGCTTTACCGTTTGTAACGACAAGATCCCGTCATCACACACAAAAATGAATTACACCAGTGTGTTTAGAATGATAAAAATAATTGAATTTTGCATGTCCGTCCGTCTGTCCGTCTGTCTGTCCGTCCGTCCGTCTGTGGCGCAGATTGCGGGCGCACGGATTGAGCTAGAGACTTGAAATTTTGCACAGATCCGTTTTTTTGTAAAATGCGAGGCTAAGTTCGTTAATGGGCAAAAATGGACTATTAGGGAGGGTACCCCCCATACGAACGAAAATGATTTTTGCGAATATCTCAAAAACGGTGCATCTCATCAAAAAAGTCCAAGAACAAAAGGTATTTAGGATATGATTCTACATAAAACTTCCATACATCAAAATCCGATTGGAATAAATTTTAAAAAATCTTATTGGAAAGTTTGACTTCAAAGTGGAATTTTGGTACAACTGTTCGAATTTTGATACGAATATCACCATACGGGTCTCCAATGATTGCCAGATTGGCAATTATAGCTTTTGTTATGTTTCCGTTTGGCAGTATCGTCTTTCTGTTTCTGTTAAAGTCTTGCTTGCATAGCTAATGATACGTGGCTGCTCGTTCTTGTCAAATTGTACTAGCACTGCACCTAAACCTACCGGTGAAGCGTCGGTTGTAACTCTTGTCCTGTCATTTGGATCAAAGTAGCCTAGTTCCTTCATATCAGTTATAAGATCTTTTAGCTTGTCAAACGCCTCCTGTTGTGGCTTTTCCCATGTAAACACACAATTTTCCTTAGTCAGGACTCTTAAAGGGTGTGTCAATGTGGTCAGATTTGGTAGAAAACGACCTACGTAGTTAACTAGACCCAGAAAACTTCGGACTTCCTCTGTTGATTTCGGAGCTCTGAACGATTTTATCGAGTCAACTTTGTCTTTCGATGGTGTAACTCGTTCTACGGATAGGTGATGACCCAAAAAGTCTAATGCTTGGACCTTAAAAACACATCTCTCTGGGTTCAACACAACATCGTGTGCTTTCAGAGTTTCGAGGACTTTATTTAGACAGTCATCGTGCTCAGTTTCATCCGTGCCAAATACAGTTATACAGGGTGGGCCAGAATAGACGCGGGGGTTTGAATTCTTTATAATTTTTTTATTTTAGCGAAACCTATAATTTTTTTTTTCAAATACATGTAGTTGATTGATGGGGAATATTTTTGGTCTAAACATGGAAAATTATATCCCGCAAGTGGTGGCCATTTTCTGCTTCGCAAATCCGTGCTCTTTCCAAGACATTTTCCATAACCTTTCGTGTTATGGCCTCGATTTCACTGCGAATGTTGGTTTTCAATTGGCTGATGGTTGTTGGCTTGTTGACGTACACCTTTTCTTTCAAATATCCCCAAAGGAAACAATCTGGAGTCGTTAGATCAGGTGAACGCGGAGGCCAATTGAAATCGCAACTTTTCGAAATAATGCGTCCGCCAAACATGTTCCGTAAAAGAGCCATTGAGCCCACCGCCCACCGATTCGTTGTTCTATTGTGTACAGGTCCATTTTAAATTGCCCAAGTCTTCTTAACAAAATGCTGAAGCAAAATTAAAAAAATAAAAATAAAAAAAAAGTTATAAAGACTTCAAACCCCTGCGTCTATTCTGGCCCACCCTATATCATCAATATAATTAAGAGCGTTGCTGCATTCCACTAATATGTTTTCCATTTCCTTTTGGAAGAGTTCAGGTGCACAAACATCAATCTTTTGTAGCGGAACATTCCTCTGTGCGTAATGAAGGTCGTTATATATCTGCAGGACTCTTTCAACTCTAAATGGTGAAACGCGTTTTTTACGTCCAGCCGCGAGAAGTGTTTAGCGGCTTTAAACCTTGGTAAAAAGTCCTCAAATGTTGGCAATGGGTGATTTTCCCGCTGAATAGCTTGATTAGCTCTTCGCATGTCTAGGCTCAGTCGCAGATCTCCGTCGTTTTTTATAGTTGGGACTAGTGGTGAAACCCACGGGGACGGTTTCCTTACTTTCTCAATAATATCTAATGCTAACAGTTCATTCAGCTTATCATCAATTTGTTTAACGAGGGCGATCGGTGGACGTCGGAGTTGTTGAACAACTCCAGAGATCGATGTGTCAATCGGTATTTTGATTTGGATATCCTTAATTTTAGGAAAAGGTTTTCTTTCTGATCGTATATCGTTAATTGCTTGACGGTCGATAGGTAAACCGATCGAAAGCACTCCCAACTCTTTAGATGTTATTTTCCCTAAAAGGGGCTGAGTTCCGTTCCGTATCACGTAAAACCGAGCCGTTGTTTTAGGCGATTTACCTTCTACTCCCACTGAAATGTGTGTTGTAAAAACTCCTACGACTTCCAAGGGCTTATGGGTACCATAAGGCCGGAAGACTACATTTGTTTCCTTTTCCTGATTCCAAACTCGAATGCCACTCTGTTTTAAGTAATGCCAAGTCAATTCATCAATAATGTTACATTTAGAGCCCGAGTCTATTAGCATGTTTACATGAATACCGCCAATATTACACCGAATGATCCCTTCGTCGTCAATCAAGCTGAATATAAAACTTTCCTGTATGTTTTCTGTATCAGTCGTTTGCACTGCTCTAATTCGTGCTTGCTTGTACTGACTAGGATCGCTTTCTGCTGATGTTCCCTCCATCGTACGGAAATTCCTTTTGAGTGTTTTGCATTTAGCCGAGAAATGCCCTATACGATTGCATTTATCACAAGTCTTATTACGCACTGGACATTTCACGTCGTTTGCGAAATGGCCTTTACGGCCACAACGGTAGCATTCAATCAAATTGGAATTTAATTTACCTTGACTTTTCCGAATTTGGTTTACATGGCCATTGGTCTGTGTGTCGAATTCTGTCGAATTCTGTGTCGAACATTAGCGCTTGGTGTCATTTTACTGAATTCGTATTTCACAGCCTGAAAAGCATTAACAATTCTAGTCATATCAGCCAGAGATAGAGACTCTTTCTATAGAGCTTCTCTCTGAGCTCATGTGGTGCCCAAATGATGACTTTGTCGGTAATGCTAGTCTCTCTGCTTTCAGCTGAAGACTTCCCGAATTCACATTTATTCGCTTGTTGTTGAGCACGTAACATGAACTTTTCAATCGGCTCATCCTGTTGAGGCTTAAGAGTCCAAAAAACGTGTCTCTCAAAAGAAGCGTGATGTTTTGGAGCAAAATACAGATCTAATTTGTCAATTGCCACTTTGTAACAATCTTTCCCTTCAGCATTTTCTTCCACGTCTGCATCAGGAATACTATAAAACACATCCTGGAGTTCGAATCCTCCCCTTGCAAGAAGAGTGCTTTTAAGTCGTGCTTTATCAGTAATCCCGTCGGCAGACGCCAAAAGCTCGAACGCCATTTTCCATTGCACCCATTTGGAACGCACCTCTGAGGGGGGCGCATTAGCACAACTAAATGGGGGCAAATTGTATGATCTATCATTCATTCTGTTCTAATTATTTCTTAATCGACTTTAGTCTGGTCAAACCGCTGATCTTTTTGATGTGCGACTTCCCAACTTTATGCCAAATCTGAAATTGGTAAATTTACCCGACTTTTTGCCAATCTTAAATATTTTCATACCTTTGTATAACGACTTTCTTGCCAATTAACGTGATTTCTGACTTTGCAGAACGACTTGTTTGCCAATTTCTAAATTGTGTACCTTTGTACACCGACTTCCTTGCCAATTAACGTGATTTCTGCCTTTGCAGAACGACTTGTTTGCCAATTTCTAAATTGTGTACCTTTGTACACCGACTTCCTTGCCAAAATTGTCTGCACCCTTATATAAGGATCGCTTTTTTTCCGTCTGTTTGCCGAGATCAGATTTGCCTGCAAAATTTTATTTTTATATTTGGAGGTTATGTCCGGTTGGGGAGAATCCACAGAACTATATAACATAGAATAACTGTCACCATACAAAGCTCTGCTGAAAAATGTTCCCAAAAGTATTTCCCCCTTTATCGTACTTGAACGCATCCACTGAACTGTATAAGGTCGCGAAATTCAAATTTAGGGGCCTATTGCGATTATCGATATCTATTCGATCGACCATCGTTGGCCGGAACGATCGAAAAACAATTTGGTATTGCGTAAGGTTCATCGTTCAAGCAATCGCTATTGTGAATTTTTTAGTGTTTGACGTTTGGGAATTCACATTGTAGAAGTTATTTTAATGTTTAAAAATGACTTCAATGCAGAAAATACAATATTGAGCTCTCTTAAAACATAGAGGAGGTGGATGACAATTGCGATATGAGCGAAATTACACCAGAAGACGGTTTTACAAACCAACGTCAGGGCGAAAATATTAAACACCGAATGTTGAGTTCTTTGAATTGACCAATATTTCAAATCTATGTGAATAAAATAGTTTTTAAGTGCATTTTTTATTTAAATTATTTTTATACCACTTTAGTCTTATTTATCTTCATTTTTTCAACCAATTTTTATATTGGATTTTTGATCGAGGTTTTGATCAAGATATTCCTCATTAATAATTTCCTAATGTGTACAAATACTTCCATTTTATTATTAGCCTCTAATTTTGATAAAAAAAAGTAATTGCAATACTTCACCGATCGCTAACTTGACAGAAACTTCACCGAACGATCAAACAAATGTCATCGTTCCGAACTGAACGATTTTATCGTTCACGAACGATAAAATCGATGATCACAATACCGATTTTTCGATTTGACATTTCAACGATCGATTGACGAAGCTCACAATAGGGGCCTTAGTTTGCCGCGAAATTCAAATTTCACAAGTTTGAGACTAACTTTAGGCGCAAACAAATAACTTTAGGCGCCAACACCATTCCGAAAGTCTATTTTCCTTTGACAACTCACGGTTTAAACGAGACGGCTATACTTATTTTCATACGGTTATCTTGCTCTTACTTGACTCGTTTTGATTCACTGAACTGTATTGAAATGGGACCATTTGAGATAGCAAATCGAGCGATCTAGTATATCTATGGGAGAATCTCATTCCCCATTTTTTGTTTAAATTCCAGTTTGTGTAGTTTTTCTCCTCGTCGCCGTTTATAGTACTCACCTAACAAGTTCGTATAATGAAACACTTAATATAATTATGGTAATAATACTTTTATTATTATTCTACTCCGTCTGTAAATGTTCTCTACTTGCTTAACTTAATCTGTCATAATCAGTTGTGCCACACTACTAGGGCTGCCACACATGCCATCCCACAAAATGGCGTTGCACCACTTTCCGGAGAAGTTGATTTTGTTTCTTTCATCCCACAACTCTTCGTCCTAGCATTTGGAGTTACTCCGGTGCCAGCAGGAAGGGTGTGACAACACATTGACAGAAACTTTTGTCTTTACTTTTATCTCGGATTTTATTACTCATCATCTTTTGTGCCAAAATCGCTATACTGGTCGATATTTCAATGAAAAATATACATACTTAAGTAGAAAATATAACAAAAGCTATAATTGCCAATCTGGCAATTATTGATAACCCGTATGGTGATATTCGTATCAAAATTCGAACAGTTGTACCAAAATTCCACTTTGAAGTCAAACTTTCCAATAAGATTTTTTTAAATTTATTCCAATCGGATTTTTATGTATGGGAGTTTTATGTAGAATCATATCCTAAACAACTTTTGTTCTTGCCCTTTTTTCATAAGATGCACCGTTTTTGAGATATTCGCAATAAACATTTTCGTTCATTTTCGTCCATTTTTGCCCATTAACGAACTTAGCCTCGCATTTTACGAAAAATGGATCTACGCAAAATTTCAAGTCTCTAGCTCAATCCGTGCGCCCGCAATCCGCGCCACAGACAGACAGACGGACAGACAGACGGACGGACAGACAGACGGACGGACATGCAGAAAATAATTATTTTTATCATTCTAAACACGCTGGTGTAATTCATTTTTGTGTGTGATGACGGGATCTTGGCGTTACAAACGGTAAAGCAAAGTTAATATACCCTATGGTTTCACCATACGGGTATAAAAAATGTAACTTTTCGGGAAAGCGAAAAACCGAATCCTAAACGATTCGTCGCAGGAAGCTGAAATTTTGGACCAAGATAAAATAAATTTAACTTTTGTATTGTTGAGTAATATGCGAAAGGTACAGGGCTGGATAGTTTAAGCGGTCATAATAGGACTGGTCGGAACCAGTGGATTGTGATGTCTGTGTCACCCTACAAGGTTTCCGACCTTCTCAACTTCATCGGACTATAAAGACACATCCATAACAAGTAGAAACATGCAATTTTTAGCTATCTGTTCGGAATTTAGTGTAAAAAATATAACAATAAAAAATATATCGTTTTTTCGTAGAAAGTGTATAAAAAGTGGTTATTTGGACCACAACAAAGATAATTGGAAACCACAATAAAGATAATTAAAAAAGGGTTCTTCTTCAAAATTTGTTTGCCAAAGAAAAAGAACCATGCAGAAGATTGTTCCGAAATCTAATGTGCGTCTTTCATCTTGATTCTTATCATGAAGTCAAAAAGATATTTTTACCATGGGCCTTTAGCTCACAGCCCATTGGTCTTAAACCCGGTGCCGTTAGAAAGTGTTTCACGCCCTTTATGCGTTGTCGAAGCAATCAAATGGCAAATGTTGTGCTGAAAGGCCATAGAGGGATAAGGGAACAAAAAGTGCCCCCAGAGATAGAAACTTGAAATTTTTTTCGTAAGTTGCCACCATTACAACAAATATTTTCCCAAAATTTCAGTCCAAAAAAACGAGTGGTTTTGGAGAAAAAAAATAAAATATGATTTTTTTGAAAAAATTCTAGCTCCGTAACGGGTTAACCGATTTTGATGAAATTTGTCGCAATTTTTTCGTTGAAAGTCATAGTTTTCAAAAAAAATTATAGAAAAAAAATTAAGAGTGAGGAACCGTTAGGAAAAAATATTTTTTGTTTTTAAAAAATTATAACGGTAACTTAACGGTTTTGCACTACTTTTATTTTTTTCTCAAAAACTCCTTAATCCCTGACCTACAAAACAAAAAAAATTACAGGGCAATCGGAGAGGTACTTCATATTCAAAAATAATAAAATGTGAAAGATGAATCAATTTGTGAACTAAAAAGTTTAGGCGAAGAGGTAAAGGAGGGCGAAAAAAAAGATACTTAAAACCCGGCATTATATCTTTGCTTTTATGACAAAGTCACTTAAGTCGACTTAAGCAAATTTCGAGTTATGTCAAGAATCGTGTTATGCTCTTAAAGAACTTTATTTTGGTATTTTCGGTATGTTTCTGCGACTAATAGATATAGAGATATTAAACCGCCTAAATAACTTAACCCTTTGTGTCGCCATGTTGTAGTTCTACAACATACCTAAAAACCTCTCTTGTAAAAGGCCGAGAGATATTTAACGACGCTTTAATGCATTGTTGCAATAGCGCAACGTTTCTTCTATTTAAAAAAATTTATTTGGTTGGCAGCATATGCCGTTATATGTGGATTGAAACTTTATTTTGGTTGCGTTAGAATTCGGTCGAGAAATGCCCTAGGGAAAAATTTTTAAAAATTAAAAATGTTAAAAACAGTGATTGAAAAAAAATACGAAGAGTGAGTATAATTTTTCTATATATTTGAAAAAAAAAAACAATTAAAAAACATATGTAATTTAGTCAGAACAATGGAGTTTTGGTTCCTTGCATATGTGCAACAAAAAAAATACAAAAAAAATGCGTTTTTTTGCTGAACAAATAATATTTTTTTATGCAAAACGAAGCCAAAAATCTAAATTTGCTTCAAAACTAACATGTTGCGCTACAAAGCGTTAAGTAGAGTTTTGATACACAATGGTTTTCGAAAAATATTTTAGGTATATATTAGTTATTTTGTACATAGTTAGCTTCTAAAAATAATTCTGATAAAAAAACTTATGTCAAAAATTTCCTGCAAAAAAACCGTCTAACTGTAATTTTTCGTTTTGACAAAACTTCATAAGTCGAAATTGTGGTTTTTACCAAATTAAGAATTCTTACAAGCTTACTCCTAAGTTTACATTACATGATTTCGAAAGGTTATTGAAACATAAAATCTTTTTCGCAAACCAACTTAAGTCGACATTATACAACGTTTTGGTATTTCATTTTTTTGGTAAAAGCCTTTATGTTACATAAGTTTTTCTGGGATTTAAATTAATCGTATTTCTTGATAAGTCAAAAGAACTTTTTTATAATTTTAATAGTATCGCTTTTTTAAAACAAGATATGCAAATACTATGGATGAAATACGGAGCTCCCATTTGGCTATCCAATGGTATACTTCACATGTGTTAAAGCTTATAGTTTTTTTCAGAATTTTATTTTACTCTTAAAACCGCTCTCCTGAAAAATGCCGATTTTCGACTTAAGTGACTTTGTCATAAAAGCACAGATATAATGCTAGGTTTTAAGTTTTTCGCCCTCCTTTACCTCTTCGCCTAAACTTTTTAGTTCACAAATTGATTCATCTTTCACATTTTATTCTTTTTGAATATGAAGTACCTCTCCGATTGCCCTGTAATTTTTTTTGTTTTGTAGGTCAGGGATTAAGGAGTTTTTGAGAAAAAAATAAAAGTAGTGCAAAACCGTTAAGTTACCGTTATAATTTTTTAAAAACAAAAAATATTTTTTCCTAACGGTTCCTCACTCTTAATTTTTTTTCTATAATTTTTTTTGAAAACTATGACTTTCAACGAAAAAATTGCGACAAGTTTTATCAAAATCGGTTAACCCGTTACGGAGCTAGAATTTTTTCAAAAAAATCATATTTTATTTTTTTTTTCTCCAAAACCACTCGTTTTTTTGGACTGAAATTTTGGGAAAATATTTGTTGTAATGGTGGCAACTTACGAAAAAAATTTCAAGCTTCTATATCTGGGGGCACTTTTTGTTCCCTTATCCCTCTATGGCCTTTGCTTAAGAAAAAGCAGTGCTGGTTTGTTTTAGTTTTTCTAAGCAACTGAGAGAAAATAATGTGCTCAATGATTAAAATTTGCGATTCTCCGCACAGCACTGAAAATAAGCACAGTATTTGTTTAAGCAAAGCATTTCTCCGTCACAGCAAAGCAAAGAACCATGCAGGATTCGACGTTTTTTATGACCCCGGGCTAACTTTTGAGCCAGTTGGGGTTCCACTTTCATTGTACTTGCGTTGGAAAGGTAATTTTCTCCAATGGCGGGGAACTGCAAGGGGATGGTCAGCTGCCATCTTAGACCCAATGATTTTGCAATACAGTTTTCGATCTTTTTTATGCCCCCGGACTAACTTTTGAACCAGTTGGGGTTTCACATTCGTTGGTTCATGGACACGAGCTCTATTTTGGCGGTGATCTCCAGAGGAATGGTCAGCCCCGATCGTAAACACTATGATTTCAAAAATGAGCTCGTATATGAACCTAGAGCAATTTACCCTTCCAACGTAAGTACAATGGATGTGAAACCCAAAAGTTAGACAAGGGGCATTTTCGTGCATCGTTCTTTGTGCTTGCTGTTTGCTGATTTGTTTTGCTTTTTCAATTCCTGAACAAAAACATTGTTAGTGAACGTCTTTCACAATCTATTCGAAAATTTATTGGGGTAACACGCACGGATCTGATAACGTTTGCATTCGCACTCTACCCTGAGTTTATGTGCTCTTCATATCAATTTTTTAAAATGCTTCAATTTGTATTTGGTTCACTAATATTTCAACAGATCTTGATCTTCTAACTGTATAAACCTTAAAATAGTCATACTCTAGAGTCTAGACGTATAGAACCGAACAAACGTATAGACCCGTATTACTCTGCTATTTGGGTAAGTAGATATAACTAAATATATATTGCAAACTCCTCGATTTAAAGCATTATTTTAATTAAAGAATATCATTTTAATAATATTGTACAAAAATGAAAGAAATGTATATCTGTGTTTTACTAATCTGATGACATTGCAGTGTTGAACTCTCTTATTTTATCCTTGACCATATTTTCATTTTCAACCATTTCAGTATCAAGAAGTGTTTTTAAACTCTGCAAATTTGGCATTGTGAAACAGTCTTTGACATTCAAAAGATCGAAGAATATTGTGGACCAAATCGTCTTTTTAAAATATCTGAAATAAGGAATAATAACCTTAAGGGTAACTCATTTTCTTAAAACTTTTTATGCTAAATTACCTCGGCATACGAGCTTTTATATTCCAGCTAGTAATTTTCTTTTCTACATCCATATAAGCCCCGAAAAGCAAAGTATGTATTGTGCCAGCTAAACCAAACAAATCTGCTTGATATGTCCATGGTTTATTATCAAGCATTTCCGTACAGAGAATGTCATTAGACTGACATTTGTATGTGAACACTTGATTAGGAGGAAAGAGATTCATATCAATCGCCACTCCGAAATCAATCAATTGAATTACAGGCTTCCTTTCTCCAAACGTAATTCTAAATATTTAATAACATGAGTTATTAGATATAAAAATATATTTTATTATTTTCCAAACTCATACTTATTTATTAATAAAAAGTTGTCAGATTTAACATCAGCATGGATTATACTCGATGCATGAAGATGATCCATTATCGATAACATCTGACTCGCCAAAAACATTACTACAAATTCATCAATATTTCTGCCAGTTGCTTTTTTGAATTTGTTACACACCGATATTAGGGATCCAAAATTCGAATAGTTGTAGACAAAAACACTAGCATTATTGGCAATACAAGCATATTTTATATCCATAAATCCACAAACCTAGATAATAAAAATATTTTAATAAAACGTAAAAATTAGGAAAATATTTTATTTATTTTTGGGACATGAGGCTCCTGTTGGAATGGCGATATAAACATACCCATATAGTACGTACGACTGGTAAAGCAAATAATGCATAAAAAATAGTTTTGAAAGATTTAAGGCCAAAATACAATTGGCCCAACACAAGAAATGTAAATACGACAGCAGATTGCGGCGACAATGTCGCCCTCCATATACAATTGCGCACATTTTGTTGTTCTAAATGTAACTTGCTTTTCACAGATAAAACTTTTCATTCGCGCACGCACTCAATTAATTGTTCTTCGAAATTAATATTTTCAATCCTTGGTCTTGAATATTCTGTATTTCTTTGATTTGAATTTTGACAGTCAGTGAGCTACATATAACATTTTTTGTACCCAATTATCATACAATCTAAGCAACACAGCATACGAACTATATTTCCTAACACTTGCTTTAATTGAAGAAATTTAGATTTTATGACATCTCCATAAGATTTCATCTTGCATCAACCACTAAATTTTGTAGGCGAGCTGCTGGCAAAAGTTAAATTCGATTGAAATTTTTACGGCTGCAAAGTTGGTCGGATTGATTGTATTTAGAAGCATAGAATCCTATGAGTTTAAAATCTGAAATGTCGCCGTAAATGTTGTGTTGGGCCAATTGTATTTTGGGCTTTAGACTTAGGGTAGTTCTATTCTCAGGTGACGACTTGTTAGTCTGTTCGTTCGTTAGTGAGTTAGGGTCACATCTCGTCATCTATCAAACTAATTTCAAAGGCGAGCCAAGGGGTGACGGCTAGACAATCTTCGTTTCCTTCAGCCGACCCAAATTCAAAAAATTCAATCTGTTCGAGTACCGATCACAGTGCCCCTAGTTGCCAGAACCTTAAGCAAATGATGGTAGACGAACGTTTTGGCAAAGTGAAAAGATTCGGATTATGTTTGAATTGTCTGAGGCGTCCACAGGTGCCGAATCGCACATGTTTCTGACCACAGTTATTGTGGACGTATTTTCTGGTACCGGCGAAACAGTACCGTATCGAGCGCTATCGGACTCCGGGTCACAAGTGAACTTCGTAACCATGAAGTTGGCACAACAGTTGAAGCTGAAACGATCATTAGATTGGGGAAACAAATATGACAGCCAGGTATAAATCAAAAATAAGAGTTAAATTTCAAATTAGTGTCGTTTCAGTCGAACTAGAAGTGGATTTTTGGGATTTTTGTCAACATTGTCCGACCTATTAAAACACGTAGGGAGGGATACTGATGTGAATTAAACGTCCACACTACCTATTGGCAGCTAAAATTAGAATGTAAACCCCAATATACTGCCAGTTTTGTTATTTTTAAGTTTCTAGCAACCTTTCAAAAAATTTGAAAAAAAATATATGTTAGACATTAGTAATCAAAGATTTTTTTGCGACAAAATTGTAGAGGTACCAATAGGTTAACCTTTTTTCAAGTTAAAAAAAACAATTCACTAGTCTTTCTTATCCAATTTTTGAATATTCTTTAACGTAAGATAGCCCCATATATATATAAATAATTTTATTATTAATATATATTTATTATATTATAATATTTAGATTATTATTTATTTATAATTAAATATTTTATTTATTATATAAATTAATAATATTTCTTTTTCTTTCTTCTTTAAACAATTCGTATATGAATATTTTCATCATTAAAATTTTATAATATATATATACATATATAATTAATAGAATTTATTAATAAATATATTTATAATATAATATTATTATTTATATATATCAATATATTATTTATATATTTTTTTAATTAATATATAATAAATTTATATTTTAAATTAGATTTATTTATGAATATATAATTATATAATTAATTAATAATTTAATTATTTTTTAAATTAAAAATTTATTTTAATTATAAATTAATTTATATATAATTTTTTAATTTAAATATAATTATTATTTTAAATGAAATCGTAAGAACCGTTTTCGAGATATTTGACGTTTAAGTTTTTCGAATTTCCCCTCCTCCAGCAAATCTCAATCGAAGTGGGTTCAAATTAGATTGCAAGATTTGAACCTGACAAACAGATACCAAGGCAAGCTAAATTAAAGCTTTTTAAAAACTAAAGAGCGAAATCGAACATCCGGTTCGAAGCTCTGATATTTACTATATTGTTAAGAAATCAATACTTACTATATCGTTACTTACAAGTCTGGATCTCAATTCAAGGCAAATATAATATTCCCATAGATTAGCTGGTTTTTCTTGCTTAAATGCGAACATCTTTCCCGTTTTTGAACACTTACCACTAAATCGAAAAATTGTAAATTATGATTTATAATATTCTTATGAGAAATATATACCTTAATACTGTACCATAGGCACCCTCACCTATTACTTTTAAAATATGGAACTTTTTATCTTTTATAGAGAAAACACTACCGCCCTTCATCTGTGAAATTCGACTGGTCATCGAACAAGTATCCAATTTTTCAATATAACGAACGAAATCAACTTTATCAAGAAAGGCCTTGATGAGCTCTGGATCGAATGGATTAAAATTATTATCGACTGTGTGATTATAGATCAAGACTTTAGTTTTGTTTAAATCCACTTCTTCATACACGTAATCATGTGAAGTATGTGGAATTTCACTATCATTATTTGGATCTTTGTCCCAATCGCAACGAGGCATGAATGGCGTTTTTTGTGTCACATATATACTACGACCTAATTCGTCTTCAATAAATTCTGAGTTCAAGGTCGAAGTATTCGCTTCACTAGCAGAAACATAAGGCTGAGCAAAACCAGCATTAGGAATAGTGACAGATTGAATTGATATTTGATTGTGACTTGGTGAGACGTGTTGTTGGTTCTCTTGGCTAAAACTAGTAGTCAGATTGTTTCCTAGATTTCCAACTTGGTCCATTTGAAAATTTCCCATTTTTTGCTTTGATATTTCAGGCAATTTATGAAATAACGATCGGCGGTGATTTTCTATGTTCATTAAAGTGTGTTCATTTCCCAAAAACATTGATGCGGCAGCTCCACTCTCGCCCAATTCCTCCTTAATATGTAAGGACTTTTCTCGTAGTGCTGAATAATAAAAATTACTTTGATTTGCACATCTTGTTGTATTTCTTGTACCATTAAATGATGAAATAAAATTATCGCATCGCACATTGTCTTCCAAAAAATCAGAACATTTCAACAATGTATTTATATCATCACCATCTACTGATTTATTAATAAGAGTATTTTTTTCATTCTGCTTTACCTGCTCCAAAATAAAAGCATCATTTGCCCTTTTTGAAGACAAATTAAGTTTTGGCTGTAAGATCTCCACGATTGGATCAACACAAGTAGGTCGATTGTTATTTACATTTTCTAATTCGATTTCGTTTGGCATAAATTCTGGCAATATAGATATATTTTTCTTAGTTAAATTTGAACTATTCAAATTTTGTGTCGCCACCATTGCATTAGAAGAATTTTTCTGTAAATCAGAAAGTGTTATTTTGCTGGATGTAATTTGGAGGTTTTGAGATGGAGATGTTAATATAGAAAAATCATTAATTTCAGGAAATGCTAACGAGTCATTCTTAGTAAAACTTTTCATGTTATAAGTAGTTTTCTTATTTGGTGTTGTTTCGAAGAGACTATATAAATCATCATTGTCAATTTTAAGTGGCTGATTTCTTAAAATAGCGTTTGAAATAGTTTCCGTTTTCTCTTCGAAGACCTTCATTGATATGATCATGGAAGGCACAGTATCCTCCCTGTGCTGAACACTGATGCATTCCTCCTTATTGATGTCAGCTAATGATTGTGCCACTTCTACAAAAGGCTCCTGAACTTTCTCTACAATGGTTGTCAATTCCTTCGTGAACTTTGGTATTTTTATCCCTTCAAAATCGTTATCTGGTGAAGACAACTGTGTATCAACGGATGATTTTGTGCTGGCCGAAACTGTAGAGGTGCCCGTATTCATCTCCGTGGTTTCCATTATGGTAGACAACTGCTTCGGCAGAGTCGTGCTTGTTATGGGAAGTTCACTTTCCAATTCCGCTGGAGAAACAAATGATGGCGATAACTGGAGCATTTTGGGCACTTCAGGAATGTTTACTAGTCTAGGTATACAACATTTTTTCACATTTTTCGGAGTACTCACAAATTGTGATTTTAAATACATGTTGAATGTTTGCGTTGAACAAGTTTCATTCGCTGCAAATCCCGGCTGTGCTTGACCAGCACCGACTATCTCATCATCATTTACTTCTTCGTCCTCAAAAATTTGAAAAGGCTCCAAGTTTTTGATAGAAGCAGGAACTTTGAAGACATATTCAGTTTTGTTCTCCTGATAAATTTTAAATTGCTCATCTATTTCTAATGGTGATGAATTCTCTCCAATACCTTCTTTCGATGGAATTAGTTGAGAAGAAGTTAACTGTAACGGAATCACTTGGGATGACATGCCGTCACTAACCATCACATTTTTTCTTACTGAAAGATTTTTCATTTCATCATTTACACTTTTAGTCTCTTCCACTAAAGGGCGCGTGGATATTATAGGCATTATGGACTTTCTAGGAGGAAAATTTGGATTCGTCATTGATTTCCTATTCGGAAAAATACTCTTTCGCTGGTTAATTTTATAATCAATAATACATTTCGTTTCATCTATATCCTGTTCCATAATAACAGTTTCATTGCCATTAAATTTAATTTTTCTATCACCCGATTTCCATTTTTTGAACATGATCTCTTCAAACTGGAATTCTTCTTTCGAATTACACGAATAAACTTCTTCTACATTGAAGGCAAACCGTGCTTTTCCGGTAGTTATATTTTCGTCAAGAGTGAAGCGCTCCACATCAAACATTTCCTGCGGTATGTTACGTGAAGAAAAGTTTAGATACAATCGAGCACCTGTAGAATACTCATTTGACCAGACCACATCATGATGCTCTGTAAAATTATTTTTAACATCCCTTTGTTTAAACCATAAGTATCCTCGCAATTCATCTGGCGAAAAGCTCAGATTCTCGCGAGGGTAAAGTCTAATCTTATCATAGCAAGGGAACGCATTAGGAGGAATATCTGGCTCTATAACAATAGGAACTTTCCATATTGATTGTTGCAAACTTTTGATGACATGATTCGCATCCAATTGAGCACCTTTGCTGTAATTGTCGGGCCCTTGGGGCAGTGGTCGCAAATTATCTGCTGAGTCATCTTCCAGTATTGCAAATTCGAGTTTGTGATGGTTGAATGCTGTACTAAAAAGACCACCTCTGGATTTATCACTTATCTTAACCTTGGACCATGGTCCTGGTTCTCGTAAGTTCTCCTGTTTCCGCGCACTATCAATTATACTACGAACTACCGATTGATGATGCATGTAGCAGGTAGAGTTTACATCCTCATCTTTTATGACTTCTGGAACCGTGTTGGGGTCTCGATTTTGATCTTCAAAAACTGCCACTCTAAGATTAGAACAACTAGGTTCTAAGAATTCTGACTGAAAATGAGAAAAAAAGTGTGAAAATAAAGTACATTGCACAAAACATATTTATCTATAAGCGATAAGCGACTGGGGAATAAACCGAGTGACATTTCTCAGCTTCCTAACGGGCAGGCTTCATGGTAAAAAGCGATGTATTAAAACCAGAGATGAAAATAAGAGTTATTTTTCTCTCTTTATCTCTTATTTAAGTTTCATTCACAATTAATAACGTTTTCATTGTGTGAAAAAATTTCATTCTTTTATTTTAACGTTTCAATATTTTTGTAGTCAATTCTCTGAAGGAGATAATTTTTACTTGTGGGACGAAAAACTCACGTAAAGAGATAAATATTTCCTGTAAATATCAGTTTCAATGAGATAAATATTTCCTGTAAATATCAGTTCCAATGAGAGATAAATATATCCTGTAAATTAATATCAGTTCCAATGAGTTGCTGAGCTTACGAAAAAGTCATTTGTTCGATTTTGTATGGTCTGGCTAGTGTACTAGATATCAGAAACCGTCAGTAACGTCCGCCATACACTTCAGATAAGCTATGTGAGCAAGCCTAGCTATAGTTACATTGCTTAGCTGGGTTAGCTCACCTCGTTGCACACTTGAGCTAAGCTACGCGGCGATATTTTCGGTAATTGGCACTTACACATGTCCAAAAAATACTACACTTTTGCAAACTATGAAACTATGTATATGTGGGTGTCAGCGATGCCAGCGAAGTCGTTCGCGTAGTTGAGGTCTGAACTACGCGAGCGAGCTTACCCCAGGTCTCCATTAACGATATTTTATCCCGAGAAATATCTCACCGGACTGAGATTTATTTCAAGGCTGGGCAGATATATTTCATGGAATTTCATTTCTTCGCATACCTTTTAAGTTAACCCTTTCATGCATACATTTTTCTATGGAATTAATTTTCACGGTTTTTGGTATCCGAGGGTTTTCCGATTGGTCGACCAAAAATCTCTGCGATGAAAAATCCCAAGTGGAGACACGGCGTCAGTCCGTGTCGCCCATGACTAGGCGACGTAGTTTTATAGTTTC
Source organism: Chrysopilus asiliformis (assembly GCA_964034945.1). NCBI lineage: Eukaryota > Metazoa > Arthropoda > Insecta > Diptera > Rhagionidae > Chrysopilus > Chrysopilus asiliformis. Next base: position 40,512,750 of record OZ035963.1, read on the forward strand.
GCTGAAGTGTGCGGTCGCCAATGTAAATGCTAAGGATTTTACTTACAGCGAGAAACTTAGCTCACGTAGTTGGGCTCGCTTAGCTGAAGTGTACGACGGGCGTAAGTCAACGATTTCAAATAATTTGCAATGCATGGTAGGCGCTCTAGAAGAAATTATTATTTATATTGTAAAGTAAAATGAAAACGATATTTTTTTATTGAAAAACAACCGAAAACGGCAAGAGTTCAGTCTAGCGACAATGATGCTACAAGTTTTTCCTGTACACCTAATTCTGTTTTTACACGAACTTTTTTTACACGATTTTGATTTAACACGAATTGAAAAAAAAAAATTGATTCTCTTTTTCCACGAGTTTTTTTGATTTAACACGAACGACCCCAATTCTAAGATTTTTTTTGCGTATGTATTATTTTTCTCCCAACCCCACCATCACTCAGCTTCACAATTCGTCTCGTTACATTTGCAATTTCTATTTGTGGGGAATTCCCCGAATTATGTAACCTCAATTCGTTTTGCCTGCGTTTCGAGTTTGGTGCTAAAAGTGACAGGTGCCAAATTAATAGACATAACAAAAGCTATAATTGCCAATGTGGCAATTATTGAAAAACCGTATAGTGATTTAAGTGAACAGCGAACAGTTGTATCAAAATTCCACTTTAAAGTCAAACTTTCCAATAAGATTTTTTTAAATTTATTCCAATCGGATTTTGATGTATGGGAGTTTTATGTAGAATCATATCCTAAATAACTTTTGTTCTTGCACTTTTTTGATAAGATGCGCCGTTTTTGAGATATTCACAAAAAACGATTTCGTTCGTATGGGGGGTACCCCCCCTAATGGTCCATTTTCGCCCATTAATGAACTTAGCCTCACATTTTACGAAAAACGGATCTGTGCAAAATTTCAAGTCTCTAGCTCAATCCGTGCCCCCGCAATTCGCGCCACAGACAGACGGACGGACATGCAAAAATTAAATATTTTTATCATTCTAAACACACTGGTGTAATTAATTTTTTTGTGCGATGACGGGATCTTGGCGTTACAAACGGTAAGGCAAAGTTAATATACCCTTTGGTTTCACCATACGGGTATAAAAAGAAAAGGAAAGCGATTTCTTTAGATATTAAAATTCAAATTTTAGATCGTCTTGCCACTGGACAAGGTGCGACGTCTGTTTTGGTAATTTTTTAGGTCCGGAACCATCGTCCGGAACCAATCTTCTATTTTTCCATATATGCAATGTCTTTTTTTACACGATTTTTTTTACACGTACTGCTCGGGAACGTATCTATCGTGTAAAAACAGAATTAGGTGTATAGGGAGAGATAGAGAGAAGCATCCCCTATGCAAAATGGGTATTTTTAGCCGTCGCTCGCCCCCCTTGCCCCCTCCAGGGGTCATCAAACTTTGTATGAAACTTTTTTCTAGGGGGTGGTAGGGGGATGTGTGGTACCTCAAATACAAGGTATTGTAAATACAAGGTACATTCCAAAAATATATAGCATGATAATATTCTCCCCTCACCCTTCGATTTTTACCCCACTGAAAAAAGTGGAATTAATGAAATGAGGGGAAAGACGGATTTTTTTTACCAAAAACTGCGCTCTGCAGGCCTCATAATAAAATGCAAAGAATCATAGAAATATCTCAATGCGTTTTCAAACTACATCAAAAAGTGTGAGGACAGTTTTCGCGGGAAAAATCAAAAAAAGACGAAACGGCAGCGGTGGCTAATAAGATAAATTGGTTTGTAGCTCAAGTATTTTTTCGTCAGAAAAGTGAGGTTATATGAAAATTTTAAAATGAAATTTTGTAATTAAAACAGCGTCAGCAGTCATTTCAAACCACTTTTATAAGGTTTACGATCCGAAATTGTGCTAGTAAAAGTAGTTCTGTTGCAAAATTCCAGTTTTTTCGATGGGGTCACTGTCTTATATACAATGGACAGAGCATCCGAGCCGAAAAATTGCACGGCAGCAGATTTGACTTGGGGATTCAGTAGCACCCAACCTAATTGTACTGGTAAACATTTTGCGTTATACAAATTTCATGTCAATTCACTTGCAGCCATGTTCATATCAAAAGAAAATTACACAGATACAGCCTTATTAATAAACGTTAGTTAACTTTTATCAATGGTTTACGCAGTGGATAACTCGAAATTCTTATTAATAAAAATTTTTAAGATTTAACTGACGTTAGTTAACTCTGTTAGCTAACATACCGATTCCCTCGAGTTAACGAGTTGATAACTCTTGACGGCACATAACTCTTGCAATAATGACTATTGGCAGGGTGCGTGATGGCAACGCCATCTAGTGGTTGCAACTAGGGCGGAATTTTTGACATTTGAATGACCGAACGAGAATCAAACAAATAAATAATTTCGAAACAAGATGTGAGAAGAAATCGGTATGTAAACCGCAAGTGAATAAAATTCAACAAATTCTAAAAGCTTTTACAAGTCTGGTGTTGATAATTATTAAACGTTTTTTTTAGATTTTTAGGAAATATGAGTTTATTAGTTATCAGAACCGGCTTTCAAGCTGTCACACACGACATCGCCTTTCAACCTCAGACTCCAATAAAGGGAAAAAATTTGGTTCTGGCTGAACATGTACGAGAAGTGGAAGAAGTGCGACAAAATGATCCTAACATCACCACAATTAAAGCTCGAATTATTCGCCGTGTTACTTCCCAGAATGTGAAAATTTCATTTCATAGGTTGGCTTACTTTTTCCTCTTTACAGCAGCTATCCATTTGTTTCGTTGATCTAATTTCCAACTCGCTCTTGGAAATCTGTAGAATTTGTAGTTCTTGTTCAGTCCATTGTTCTTACAATTCACTACACAACACGTTCCGTAACCCATTTTAATTTTCCTTTTAAAAATATGCGAATAACCAGATTTTACCAAGTTTCACTGACAGCGACAATTTCTCGCCTGAAGTTGTCAATTTTAGCCCTTCGTGCGCTGCGATCGATTTTGATTCCCCCACCAGGTAGTTCGCACCCAGCCAATAAGAAACAATGATCCATTAAAAAAATGCAATTTATGTTATTATATTATATTATCTTATCACTTGAACACCACTTTTTTGATCGCTTTCCTTCAATTTTTAAATTTTCCACTTTTAATTACTTTGCAGTGAATCACAAATAAAATAAAAACATTAATTTCACTCCTATTTTAATATTGTCTCCAAGGAAACGGATTTAAAAAACCAAAATATGACTTATTTTAATATCGTCTCCAAGGAAACGGATTTAAAAAACCAAAATTTGACTTAAATGTAAAAGATTTTCGTATTTTTTGGTACAATTCGGCACAAGGGTTGCCGTATTCCAGCTAAATTTTTAAATAAAATACGAGTTAGCTATTATATGGAGGAAAATTTTTTATTAATAAGAATAGTTATCTAATGGATAAGTTTGCTATCTCGGAGTTAGTTAGCACATGAGTTATCTCCGTGTTAGGGATTTTTTATTAATAAGGCTGATAGTCTTTAAGCCTAGTACGCAGTTCGAGTAAAATGAAATTTCCTATACAAATTTAACGCTGAGCTTAAATTTAACCTCAGAAATTTTACCAAGCGGTACGCAGTTCGCTGGTAAAATGATGTGAAAAACTCATGTTGCACTAGATGGCGTAGAAAGTCTCCACTTGATTTTACCAGCATTTTAACTGTTCGGTACATTAAATTCGAGGTAAAAATTTGACAGATGAAAATAATAGAGGTTCTGTTTCCAGTTTTCTTAACGAGTGTGGTTTTTTAATTAAAAAAAAATGGAAGAATATTTGATTTCTCCACAAACAGTTTTTACTGCGGTTTTAATGTGCCAATTTGGAGACCGCGTTAAAATTTCATTTTACTCGAACTGCGTACTAGGCTTTAATTGCTAAATCTAGTATGCAGATTTGGTTCTTGATATATTCGAAAAAAATCAGTTAAAACGCAAATGCTACACTTTTTCACTTGAAAGTTAAAGTTGAGAGTCCCCGCAGCAGCAGCCAGCTGTCAATTATGCCAAACAGATATCTTGATCTTTCTTTCTCTCACCGATCGCCTTGTTTATCACACGAGAATGAAAGGTTCCCAACTCGTGTTTTATGTGAATGTCATCTGATAGTATTTTGGTGCGAATTTATAATAAGTTTGAAGTGCAATTTAAACATAAAATGCACTTAGAAAAAAATAATTACAGGTGTAACTAAGTATTTTGTAAAATATTCTTTTGTCGTTTTATGTGGTTACTTTTCAGGATTATTTAAAGCAACCGTTGAAAGGATATTATAAGCAGAGAGGCCCAGCAGAGAGGTTATGTTTTAATATGTTTTACTGGATGTCTCTGCCTATAACATACTTGATCACTTCATGGGTACAAATACAAAAATCAGCGAAACAAAAATTAAATTATTAAAAATTCGCTCAAAACCAAAGTCATTTAGTGATTTCGTTAATTCCTTTTGAAAAGAATTAATTAATTACGTCCATGGATATAGGCACGTATGTTTTGTACACTTCATTTGGGATTTTTAATGAAGAATATTTCAGGAACCATTCAACATAACCTCAAACATCAACACATGATTTGGTTAGTGGTCAACCCTATTTGTTCAAATAAGGTTGCTAACACATCCCTATTTACTCGTACAAGGTTGGTAATGGTATCAGGGGATCCCATTAGTAAGAGAGAGTCAAAATTTGCGAAAGAGAATCTAGCTGTGTTTCGCGCTATTTGATTCCTTAGCGTATTACACCGCGTCTTGACTTGGGATTTTTCATCGCAGAGATTTTATGATTGACCCATCAGAGCTCGAGTTGATGACGATATTGCCGTCAACTCGAGCTCTGATTGGTCAATTATAAAATCTCTGCGATGAAAAATCCCAAGTGAAGACACGGTGTTATGGGAGAACATACTTCCATTGTATATAGGGATGCCAACGATACCTCGATGTTTGCCAAATGTTGCTATCCACGATGTTAGAACATTACTGTTCATAAAATTAGTAGAGAAACTAATTTTAGCTGATTTAATATAGTCACTCTACTTAAAGATTTGTTTAAATTTTCTTTGGTATCAATTTTCGGTTTCATCTTTCTACAAGATTTCGCAAAAAATACCAGAACTAGCCATGAAATTTTACAGAGAAGTTTGGTCCTGATGTGGAAATCCGTTAACCGGAAGTAACCAAAACAGGGACTTTTTAAAAACTACGATTTCGTTTTTTGCGATTTATTCCGAAATTAACCATTTTCAAAAATTGGAGACAATAAAATTTGCTACATTTTTGTCTTTTACTAGAACTCCGTTATGATATGCCGGTATTTCAAAAAAATTAGTTTTTTTGCGAATATCTCGAAAACTAACGGGTTTTTGGTGGTCCAACGTATAAGAATTAAAACCGTGTTAATTCTACCTGGGTGCACTCCACCCACAACAGAGCATCCGCCAGGTGGCTAAATTATTTATTAAATTTAACTTTTTCAAAACATCATAAAAACATCGAGGTATCGAGGTATCGAGGTATCGATGTTTTTTGACATCGATGTCGCCTTAAAAAAACATCGATTTTCGATATCTCGAGGTTTTATGAACGATGTTGCATCCCTAATTGCATATACTTCGTTGGAGGGGTATAAATCGAAGGGTGAGAGGGGGAACCTTTCATTTGAGGTACCACACACACCCCCCTACCACCCCCCAGAAAAAAGTTTCATACAAAGTTTGTGGACTCCTGGAGGGGGCAAGGGGGGCGAGCGACGGCAAAAAATACCCATTTTAGATAGGGTATGCTCCTATCTACCCCTCCCTATACACGAAAAATCTGTAGCGTCATTGTCGCTAAACTGAACTTTAGCCCGAAAAACAAAGCAAAACTCAAAAGAGATACGCAAAAGAGTAGGGGAGACTGGGGTATTCTGGACCACGGGGAATTGCGGACCAGCGTCATTTTTTCCCCCTAGTAGTGGTTGGTAACTGCAAATAACTGTAATCAGTTTGCCTCATGTTAAGCTAATTTTCCTAACAGTACTCGACTTGTGTATACGCACTATCACCTCGCTTCGATAGCAAATAGAAAAGTGATACATACTTCGAATTTTTTTTTTTCACTTTGTGTTTCGCTTAAATTTAACCACATTTTTCGACAATCAACTCAAGTAAATATATTGATAATATTCGCTGAGCCTTAAGCATTCGACACTGACAAGAAATTTTGCATGAAGTTTGCATTGCGTTACTAATAGCTGCCATATTGTAAAAAAGAGCATTCGGGGAATTGTGGACCACTTTTGTCGGGGAATTATGGACCACTCAATTCTTGACATTTGACAAGCAAACTTCGTGTATTTGATGCATATAAGTGTTTTTTCATGCAAAAACACAGCATTAGATTTTCGGCAATCATACTAATATATAAAAAAACACTTTAAAAAACAAGTTTTATAACCTTATACACTTTCAAAATGCACTAAAAAGTAAAAAACAAGTTTAAAGTTTCACAAAAAATGTTTTTATAAATTGCGTGTTGTTGTGAAAATATAAAGTGTGTGACGTTGCATTTGCTCTTGAATCTGTAATAGCGGTTTCATACTGTGCAACGCAGCACACTTTATATTTTCACAACAACACGCAATTTATAAAAACATTTTTTGTGAAACTTTAAACTTGTTTTTTACTTTTTAGTGCATTTTGAAAGTGTATAAGGTTATAAAACTTGTTTTTTAAAGTGTTTTTTTTTTTATTTTATACTTTTTAGTCTTGAATTAGCCTACCAAAAACCTCCAGAAAAGATCTTTCGCGGGAAATTTGAGCGAAAGGAAACTCACGTTATTTTTGCAGGATATTCCGTTATCCTTACAGAATTTTAAATGTCAGAATCGGATTCAGCGATCCCGAAAACCCCCTGATGCCAGTTTTTCCCGGAAAAAATGGGAAAAAGGATATTTGCGTTATCCTTACAGGACCTTCCGTTTTGAATTTTGAAAATCTAACACCGAATTCGTGATCAGCGACCCCAAAAACCCCCTGATGCCAGTTTTTCTCGGAACAAATGGGAAAAAGGATATTTGCGTTATCCTTACAGGACCTTCCGTTTTGAATTTTGAAAATCTAACACCGAATTCGTGATCAGTGACCCCGAAAACCCCCTAATGCCATTTTTTCCCGGAAAAAATGGGAAAAAGGATATTTGCGTTATCCTTACAGGACCTTCCATTATCCTTACAAGGATGGAGTAGTAAAAATATTGAACTGTCACCGGAACTACGCAAGGTGACAAGCGTAGTTCCGGCAGTTAAATTATCTTCTCAATAAGGCAGTTAATAAGGCAGTTAAATTATCTTCACTTCCACCCACAATAGGAGCCGCACAACACCATATTATCAGGTGCAAACTTGGCTTGGAAAAGACTTAGACCCTCAACAGTGGGAATGGACATTTAACAACAATTTCTTGCATCCAGTTAGTACATTACTTCCACCAGCACCGGAAGAACTCCTGAATTCCGTTTTTTGCAACTGCACAAAAGGTTGTGGTTCCAATTGTGGATGCAGAAAAATTGGATTACCGTGCTCCATCGTTTGTAGCTTTTGTCGGGGTCAATCATGTTTAAATCATGCTTCTTGTGATATCACTGAATCCTTTGACAATTTAAACGATGTCGATGATGAACTCGATCTTATTGGTACCTTAACATTAAATGCAAGTGAAGGTGATACCTATATGGAAGATGAAGGGCAACAAGATCAAGAAGAAGGAGAAGAAGAAGAAGAAGCAGAAGCAGAAGAAGAATAAATGAATGAAGGGGGAAAGAATATGGATTAGGCCTACTGGGGAAACCATGTAAAAAACGCGCCTTGTATTCTACCTCAATGGTGGTCGGGAAACGAATGTACAGTTCACAGTGTCTGGACTTCTATCTCGAAAACTATTGCCCCTACAAAAAAACCTTATTTAACCCTTTTTGTAGAGAATTTGCGGAAGAGCAATTCATCTGAACACAAAAAATGCGGACAGGCCATACAAAGCGAGATATTTACGATTTTTTTGACTTTTGACTTTTGACTTTTGACCTTGAATAATAGCAATTTCTCTGTGCGACGCATAGTTTGACGACTTGTATCTCGAAAACTGTTTGTCCTACAAGAAAATTGTATTTAACCTTTTTTGTAGAGAATTTTATTGTGATTAATTCATCTGAACCTCAAAAAGACGTACAACCCGTACAAAGCGAGATAAACGTAAAAAACTGATTTTTTGGACCTTTGACCTTGAATAACTCACGACGCCGGCGCAATTTTGGAATGGACTTTTGCGACGTTGTTTGTTATGCCAAAATAAAGGTCTGTGCAAAAATCCAGTTAACTAGGATTTTTTCAGAGGTTAAATGCTAATTTTCCTGGATTATTAATAGAAAGTGTATAAAAATGAGTTGGTGTCTGTCTGTCTGTCTGTCTGTTCCTCTTTCACGCAAAAACGGCTGAACCGATTGACCTGAAATTTGGCATGAGTGTCTGTGGTAGTTCTGGTTCCAACATAGGCATACGGAAAAGTAGCGCGAGGGGTGGGGGGAGTAAGGGGATGGGGTAAAGTGATTTCGAAACTTAGTTTTCCCTCTATGTTACTCTTTCGCGGGGAAACTACTGAACCGATTGGCCTGAAATTTGGCATAGATGTTCGTCGTGGGTCCAGCCCCAACATAGACCCATTAAAAAGTTTTTAAGTTCTTTCCGGTTTTCTTCGTATTCTAAAATTTAGACAAAAAGCTTAACCCGGCAACGACGGGTATACAAGCTAGTTTCTAAATCGGCCGTTTTAACATCGCCAGAGGATGTAAATGACCTTCGTGAGAAGGCTGATATGAAGCGAAAGAGATTGGAGAGAAAAGGTGATAAACCATAATCGAAAAAGCAAAAAGATCGTGTCAAATCGAAGACATCACAGAAGAAACAACCATCTTCAACCTATTGTGAGGAGGAAGAATACATCGATTTCTGCATAATTTGTAAGAAAAATATGCCAAAAAAAATTAACCGCCGAAATACCATCCATTGCAACGTGTGCGATCTAGCTGTTCACTTGGGATGCTCCGGAATGACTGCAAGTTACTGGACTTGCGAACATTGCGTTTCGGACTGATTTTCATTGCAATTTTTCACTTCATTTCACTTTGTCTGTTATATAATAAATATATGAATCAAAAAAAAAAGTTTGTCTATCACATTTTTTCATTTTTAATCGATTTACAAAGTGGTCCATTTTTGCACCGCCATTTTTGCACCAACTGATAAAACTTGTATAATTTAATACAATTTGACCGAACTGCTGTGACCCAAAGAAAGGTTATTTATCGTACTACAAATTCAAGCTTTGAAATTTTCAGAAAAAGTTATTTTTTTGCGAGTTTTTAGCCAAAGTGAAAATGCGGTCCAGAATACCCCAGTCTCCCCTATGTATTTAAAAAAAAAAAAAAAAACAATTCAAAACTAAATTCAGGTACAAACGTACTTAAAACAAATAAATCCGTCTCTCTTCAAGAATAACAAAAATAACAATTGAATATGACAATGTTACTTAAAAGTTAAAAAAATGTAAATAAAAAAGCAACTTAATATTAAAAAAAATTTAATAAAAATTTTTTAAAAAAAAGCTTTTATTAAAAAAATGTGCTAAAAAGAAAATAATAATTTTCTGGACGCTGTGTATCACAAATATAAAAGCTTTTAAAAAGCGAGATAAATTTTTAATTTATTGTTTATGCTTTATCTCGCTTTTTAAAAGCTTTTATATTTGTGATACACAGCGTCCAGAAAATTATTTTTTTCTTTTTAGTACATTTTTTTAATAAAAGCTTTTTTTAAAAAAAAAATTTAATTTTTTTTATTTTGTTCTTTTTAGTCTTCGAATATATATCCTTACATTTGAGATGTCCTTACAGGCTTTTTAACTTGAGAATCGTATTCAGCGACCCCAAAAACCCCCAGAATATATTTTTTTCCGGTAAATTGGGAGAAAAGGATAATCACGTTATCCTTACAGGACCTTCCGTTATCCTTACAGACTTTTTAATGGCAGATTCGGATTCAGCGACCCCAAAAACCCCCAGAATAGAATTTTTTCAAGAAAATTTAGAGAAAAGGATAATCACGTTATCCTTACAGGACCTTCCGTTATCCTTACAGACTTTTTAATGACAGATTCGGAGTCAGCGACCCCAAGAAACCCCAGAACAGATTTTTTTCTGGAAAATTTGGAGAAAAGGATAATCGCGTTATCCTTACAGAACCTTCCGCTATCCTTACAGACTTTTTAATGGTAGATTCGGATTCAGCGACCCCAAAAACCCCCAGAATAGATTTTTGTCCGGAAAATTTGGAGAAAAGGATAATCACGTTATCCTCACAGGACCTTCCCTTATCCTTACAAGGACGAAGTAGAGAAAATATTGTATTGTCATCGGACTTATATAAGTGTACAAAATTTCAAGTGAACCGGATGAGTGGAAGTGGGTCAAAATTTGATTGCAAGATTTGATCTGACAAACAGACAAACAGACAGACACGAAGGCAAGCTAAATAAAAGCTTTCAAAAAGAGCACTTATCAAACAAAGCAACAAACTATACATCAAGTATAAGTTTTTGACGACACATAAATCTCTTTGGACATGAGTTTTATTTTACTCAATATAAATATTTCTCTTCGAAGGGAGATTTTCTATACAATTCAAGGATTTTTTCAACGCGCTGAGTTTTAAAAAAGAAGAGAAGACACTATCATCGAGTATAAGTTGTTCACGACATTTAAATCTCTTTCAAAATAAGTTTTATTCTGATCAACATAAATATTCCTCATTAGAAGTGTTATTCTGGTCGACATAAATATTCCCCATCAGAAGTGAGTGTTATTCTGATCGATATAAATATTCCTCCATTCACTCCCTCAAGAATGGGATTTCGTACAAACATTTCCCAAGTAGCCCTGAGTCGATTGGCGCATTATTACAAAAATGTCTTTCTGTCTGTCAGTCTGTGTGCAAGGTTTCTCAAAAACTAATAAGGCGCCTCCACACGTTCAAAGTTACTTGACACTTTTACTTGAATGACTCATGTTTCAAGTAACATTGATCGTTTGGATACTCTTCAATGTTACGTTTGCAGGCAATTTCCATCATTGTTACTTGACGAAAATTTTCATCAATAATACTTGTCAAGTAACATTGAACGTGTGGAGGCTCCTATAGAGCTAGAGTCATAAAATTTTACAGGCCTGTTTGGTGTTGAAATGGGACGATCCTATCAACTTTCAGTGGAAATCCGTAAACCGGATGTAACCAAAATGGCGGCTTTTTAAAAATCACAATTTGGTTTTTTTGTTATTTACAACGAAACTACGCGTTTTTCAGTAGTCCTTTGTATAACAAAAGTTGGAGACAATAAAATTTCCTTACATTTTTGACTTTTAATAGAACTGCGTATATCTAGTCGTTATCGAGTTATATCATTATTTCAATAACATCAGTTTTTTGCGTTTTTTTGAAAAAACTATTAAAGGCATTAAAATTCTCTACGTTTTTGCCGTTGATCATAAATCGATATCTTTTACCGTTATCGAGATATTTCCGATTTTTTAAAATAAAAATTCATATTTTTATATGAAATTAGCAGACCTTTCGTTGCCAGCTTAGTTTTTTGTATAAATTCTAGAATACCAAAAAACCATAAATAACTTAAAAACTTTTAGGAAAAAACGTTATCCTTACAGGACCTTCTGTTTCGAATTTTGAAAATCTAATACCGGATTCGTGATCAGTACGGCTGTCAAAAATATGCATTTGCATATTTCTTCTCGTTATGATTTGAGCTCCGGGAATTTTTGATTCATCCGAATCAATAAGTTTAGAAGCGAGTTGTTGCATATTTCGCATAATTGACACGTTAGTGCATATTTGCATATAAATGCATATTTAGTTGCATATTTCACCACTTTCATGAAATCCAAATTTTTTTTTGTACAATTCAAATTTTAATTCGACTGTGTCAGCTATAATAAATATTAAAAATAAATAAATGTGTGTATTTCTACGAAGTATATAAAAAAAAGTATTGTATTCATAAAAAATTTCAACCTCTTAATTTTGCCTAAAAAAACATTTCCCGATCACTCCTTAGTCGATTGAAGTCATATTACAAATATCAGTTGTGGTCAACACAAAACTGTCTTCTACAAAATCTACGACCCTGTGCAATTTACGCTAGAGCCCTGTCGCGTTGTCAACCTAAGACGACCTCCCAATAAATTGTTGGTTCATCCAAAAATATCAAAAACGTACAAAATTTGAGATAACTTGAGAACGGTAAAAGATATCAATTTACGGTAAAAGGTAAAAATGTAGAAAATTTCATTGCCTTTAATTCGTTTTTCAAAAGTTTTTTCGAAAAACTGTTAGTTTGCAAGTAATTCGCAAAAATATATTTTTTACATTTTAATAAAAATATTTCAATAACGGTAAAAGATAATAGCTAAAGACAAAAGTGTGGGAAATTTTATTTTCTCCAAAAAACGCGTAGTTTGGGAGTAAATCGAGAAAAACGAAATTGCGATTTTTGAAAAACCGCCATTTTGGATACTTCCGGTTAACGGATTTCCACCAAAAGTTGATAGGATCGTCCCATTCCAGGACCCAACATGCCTATAAAATTTCATTGCGCTAGCTCTATTAGTTTTTGAGAAATCTTGTACACAGACTGACAGACAGACTGACAGACAAAAAGACATTTTTTTAATATGACTCCAATCGACTGAGGAGCGATCGGGAAATGTTTTTTAGGCAAAATTAAGAGGTCGAAATTTTTCATGAATACAATACTTTATTATACTCCGTAGAAGAAAGTAAAAATGTCTTTCTGTCTGTCAGTCTGTGGAAAAGATTTCTCAAAAACTAATATAGCTAGAGCCTTGAAATTTTATAGGCATATTTGGTCCTGGAATGGGACGATCCTATCAACTTTTGGTAGAAAACCCTTAACCGAAAGTAACCAAAATGGTGGCTTTTTAAAAATCACGAATTGGTTTTTCTCAATTTACTCCGAAACTACGCATTTTTAGTAGTGTTAAGTATGACAAAACCTGGAGAAAATAAAATTTCCTACACGTGTCTTTTGCTAGAACTCGATATCTCAAACTGTTATCGAGATACACCGTTATTTTGAAAAAAAAAATAGTTTTTTGCCATTATCTCGAAAAAAATGGTTTTGTTGTGAACAATTTATCGTAAAACAATTTATCGTAAGACAATTTATCGTAAACATTTTGTCGTAAGTAATATTATTTTTACTAATTCGGGCGCCCGAATTACCAAACCTTAAAATAAATTATTGATGTTTCGTCATACATATATTCTTTTTCCTCCCCTCCCCTCCCCTCTCCCCACTCCCCTCTCCCCAGTCCCTGGTTTCTGTTGATGACTCGAAATTTAGCTGGTTTCTGTTGATGACTCGAAAATGATATTTTATCATATTTTTTAATTGTAGAGATCTTTTTAACGACATTTTAACAAAACCAAAGTTGACAATTGACTTTTTCATAAACGTCAAAACCATTTTATTCACAATGGCGAAGAATTTTATCAATCAGTGTTCGTAATACCAAAAGTTGTTTCAGTTGATAAATTTTGTCAAGTATCAATCGTTGATAGTTGACATTCATAATAGGGGCTTAAACCTCGTGTACATGTGATTAGCCAAGATTAAGGTGTGAGTAATTGTGTGAACTTGTTCCGCGTAAATTTGAAGTTGATTCAGGATCGAATCATACTTTAATATCTGAATACCACCTATTCTTGGAAAATTTGGGAACGTACATTGGCGAACCAATTTCACTTCAGTTAAACTCGTCAATCAAACCAATCAGATTTCCATCAAGAAAAATTCCATTCGCTTTACGTGTAAGTGTTGAAGAAGCAATTACTAAGTTGGTAGAGCGGGGAATTATCGAACCTGTGGAATATAGTGATTGGGCAAAACCCCTATCAAACCCATTCGGTCAACCATCTCGACCTCACATAAACCTACCAACAACTACAACTTCCTGTAGATGACCAAACAGCGTGTTAATCCTATCAATAACAACTCATAAAGGAACATTCAAAGTGAAACGTCTCCCTTTCTGAAATTTTCCAATCTCGGATGGAAAGAATTTTAAATAATATTAAGGGGGTAATAATTTACTCTGACGACATTATTGTCATTGCTGCGTCAAAAGTAGAATTGACTGAACTTCTTCGACAAGTATTCTACAAGTTGAAATCTGCGGCATTCATTTACATGTCTTAGAAGCTAATGGGATGCGTCCATCGGAGGATAAAGTTCGGGTTTAAAGAACACCCCTGCGCCCTCCAATAAGAAGCAACTACAAGCATTCCTAGGATTCGTGAACTTTCACCATATGGCATTACGGAAAACCCGGTGAAGACTTTTGACGTCGAACAACCAGTGTGGATGAAGAACTACTCCTACGGCCCGACTTGGATCCCGGGAGTTGTCAATCGTCAAACTGGTCCCGTTTCCTATGAAACTCGCTCTGATGGGGGTGCAATTACTCGCAGACATCTGGATCACCTCAGGCCCCATACTGATCGAGAACATCCGTCGCAGATCCCACAAGTGGTTCCAGCAATACAGCCACAACGGAAGCAATTCACAGATAGCTCTGAGCAAGTACCAGGAACACCTTCGGCTGTACAAGGATCAACTGACGAAATTCGGCGATCGGAACGGCTACGAAAGTTATCCCAAATTAAATATTGTAAGTAAAAGATACTAACATCATTTGGTAGGGAGGGGTGTCATGTACCTCAATGTCAATAGCACTCCGAATCAAGTTGTCTGAGAGTACAGACCTTTTAAGTATTGTAGTACGATTTGTGTAATAAAGTAGTTTGTCATTATTTGGTATTAACTCGCTTTACTTTTATTAACACTAAACATACCAGCACTTAATACACACCAATTTCTGCCATGAGCGGTCAAATGACCAGCTATGGTAGATAACGGTATATGACAAGTATTACTCAAAGTAAACAAAATATAAATAAAAAATAAATATTAAGTGTATATATAATAAATAGAAAAATTCATGAAGTCAAGTGCGCAAAAACGATAAGATTATATGCGCTTTTTAAATGCAAAAGTCCATAAGCGGTCAAAAAATAATAATAGAATATTAAGTGTCTGGATCCGCGCCTGTTTATGATTTGTGGCTATTGTGCGGCTATAAATAGAAAAAAGTTTTGAAAAATATCAATGCATTCTCATTTGGCATCAATTTTTCCTTCTATCAGTATTCATGACTAGACTAGGTGTAAAGATGATTAGAATTTTTAATTCCAAGCAATTTTTTTAAATTTAGTTTAAATAATTTTTTTATGGTCATGGTATTGTGACTTATTTTTGATGGAAAGGGGCGGGTCGCATTTTTGATGGAAAGGACCAAATTTAGCATGACGTATTCCATTATCAGCCCTTTGCCCGAAAATAAGTCCTAAAAATCAGTATTAAAAATTTAAACAACTGAAAGAAAACTGGAAATAATTTTCGTTCCGGTTACGATTTTCCGTTTTTTTAAAATGTGGTTCGTGTGCGGTGACGGTTTTGCTCAAATATCTGTTTTTCACTTTTATACCTGGTTTGGTTCGAAGCTTTGCCCTTATATTAAAATCCAGTTTAATTTTGATTTAAAAAACATTTACTTACTTGTTATAAAACAAATACAGGGTGGCCCTAATGAGACTGTACGGTTAAAAATATCAATAACTTTTTTTTGCTTACCATTTAAGAAAATATTATTAATTGAAATTTTTTGTCACTCAAATGGTTCCCATTCTCTCGCTGACAAATATTGGCTCTTTCGAGCACATTTTCCATTACTAAGCGTAGTGTTTAAGCTCCAAGTTCCTTATTTCAACACGAATGTTGAGTCTTGTTGACATAAACCTGAAAGCCCCACAAAAAAAATCAGGAGCCGTCAAATCTGGTGAACGAGGTCATATCTAATGAATCACACAAAAATTTGTTTAAAGTAGTATTCTTGTGACGAGTCAAAAATTCCATTTTTACTTTCTTCTACGGAGTATAATAAAGTATTGTATTCATGAAAAATTTCGACCTCTTAATTTTGCCTAAAAAACATTTCCCTATCAATAAAATTTCCCACACTTTTGTCTTTAGCTATAACTCGATATCTCAACCTGTTATCGAGATAAACCGTTATTTCCAAAAAAAATCAGTTTTTTGCGATTATCTCGAAAATTAACGGGTTTTTGCTGACTGAATGTATGAAATGAATTAATGAGAATGGCATTCTGCACAATTTTGTTTCTTACCGTTATCCGTTATCTTTTACCGTTATTGAGATATTTAGATTAAAATATAAAAAAATATA
Source organism: Chrysopilus asiliformis (assembly GCA_964034945.1). Classification (NCBI taxonomy): domain Eukaryota; kingdom Metazoa; phylum Arthropoda; class Insecta; order Diptera; family Rhagionidae; genus Chrysopilus; species Chrysopilus asiliformis. Next base: position 40,529,200 of record OZ035963.1, read on the forward strand.
TTTTTGCAAATTACTTGCAAACTAACGATTTTTCGACAAATTAATTTAAGGAAGAATTGGAGATGTTAAAATTTTCTACCTTTTTGCCGTTTACCGTAAATTGATATCTTTTACCGTTCTCTAGTTATCTCAAATTTTGTACGTTTTTGATATTTTTGAATAAACCAAGAATTTATTGGGAGGTCGTCTTAGGTTGACAACGCGACAGGGCTCTAGCGTAAATTGCGCAGGGTCGTAGATTTTGTAGAAGAAAGTTTTGTGTTGACCACAACTGATATTTTTATGGCGATTTTATGGTTACAGTGAACTTTTTTATAGCGATTGACGGACTTGAACTTTTTTATAGCGATTTCTACTACAATCACACATTGTCCCTGTAAGTGAATAGTGAGCACAGACTCATACATAGCGTAGCTGTCATTTTTCATGTAGTTCAAACACACACATGCAGCTGTATAGCTTTCTTTCTATGCTAATTTGAACCTTATATTCATAGCATAAGGTTTGATATGATTGCTATAAAGTTGTTAAACTGGAAGGGAAAGCGTTTATACTTGTATTCAGTCATTCCTATTTAGATCTATATAAGTCTATCTTGCTCTAGTTTTCTGCATTTTTTTGCAGTTACAGAAGTCATTGTAATGGAGATCCTCCTTAAGTGCACAGAAATCTATCTTCGGGTGAGGTAAGATACCTGAGTTTCGAAGGTCATTGTGTTAGTAGAGCATGCACCATGTTTTCAAAATTGTTTGTTTTCTCAGGAACTGATGGACCGACCGGGTTGTCGCTTTACACACATATTTGGGGGATGTGTGCCTATAGCCGGAATAACAACATTGAAATGCGTATTTTGTCACAACGCAAAACTGATGAAAAATCGAAATTTCATTTTCAAATGACCGCCATTTTAAAATTTTCCCATAGTTTCACTTAATTGTAGTTTCGTCTATAGCCACAAGCATATATTTAAGAATCTTTTTGGTTTCTTTTCGTTTTAGATTATCTGGAGAACCGCAACATGGCAACTATCCAACGCCGTTTTTTTTATTACGAGAAGAAAAAGGCCCCTATTATGAATGTCAATTCATAATTGATAGTTGACAATTATCAACAAAGTTGATAAGTCGGTATTACGAATGTCAATCAGTGTCAACTTTATTAATAGCTGTCAATCGTTTTCAGCAACCACAAATTTTGGATTGATAGAAGAAAAAAGTGAAAAGTTTCAAGTTTTTTATTGTGAGTTTTCTTTAAAATGTCTTCAATAGAGTTATTTTTTGATTATGAAGGGACTAGTTGTGAAGAAAACATGGAAAACATGTTGGTAATAAGCAGTGTTGGGCATCAATTAATTAAATTTTCAATTGACTAATTAATTGATTAAAAATTTAATTGCAATTAATTTATTTTAATTGCAGAACACGATTAATTCAATTGCAATTAAATTTAATTGCGATTAAATTAATTGCAATTAAATTTAATTGCAAATTTAATTTCAATTAAATTTTTAATTTAAAATTAAAAAATAAAGGCCTGTAAATAAAATGTACATAGAATAAATGCTACAATGACTAATATACCAAAGAGCCACAAATTATCGGATATGTTTGAAAAGAGGGTAGTTTCAAAATGTAATCTAAATTATTCAAATAAATTATAATCAAAACAGCATTTTTTTTAATCACTCAATCCACTCAACAAAACTTTAATTGTGGTTCAAATTTTGATTGTTTCGGTACGTAATTCCGAAAGCCAAAATCCCGAATTTCAAAGTCCCGGATTTTAAAATCACGTTTCTTTTGCTATTTGACGCAAAATTTTTATTAGGAACGAAATATGTTGTACGATCCTTATAAATTATTAATCCCTTTTAATTTTGCTTTTCCAGAACCGTTAATTAAAAGGTGTTGAAATTCGGGGTTTTTATTTTTCAAAGTTCATAAGATTTAATTGTTAATTGTACTAGTAATGATTGATCAAACAATTAACAATTAATTAATTGTCAATTGCAGAATTTACAATTACAATTAATTGTTAATTGTTAATTGCAATTAAAAATAAAATTTTAATCGTTAATTGTTAATTGCTCTGACAATTACATTTTGCCCAACACTGATATACACGAATAAAAATTTTGGAACATCTTTTAAGATCCCTAAAAACGAAAATTTTGTGATTCGAATGATTTGATGAAGGAAGTGGACATATTGAAGTAAAAATCATGTTCATCTGTTTTTGGACGGTTTCTGCAAACATTTCACCTGGTAATCTAATGTTTGTGCCATAAACCAATTCAGCTACTGTTGATCCTATGTCTTCGTTAATATCTGCACGTATATCTAATAATATCGTTGATAAGCACCGTAACCATTTTTTTGCGTGATAATTAATAGTCGTTTTTAAAGTCCTATGACAACGTTCTATTAAACCATTTGATGAAGGATAATACGGCGTTGTTCTCCAGCGTTTAATTCCAAAACTTTTAAAAATTCACTGCAAAGATTATGATTATCGTTTTATCATTTTTACGGCTGTTTTTCTGGAAATAATGAGGGTATTCACAATCCTCTTTTAATTTTCGGTATTCGGTATTTTCGGTAATATTAAAAGACTGAAAATATTCAGCTGTGAACATCCCACAGCACAGATTTGAGAGCAGCGCTTTTATTTGATACGTGACCAAATCATGAACTGCGAATTTGATTGTAAAATATGTCACATACTTTTAAATCCATGTTTGATGTATTCTTTTGAATTTCTATTGTGGCAACGGCTATCAAAATTGAAAAAAATTGCAGTTCGATGAGATAACCAGCGAGAAAATTTGACAACTAAAAACATTACTAGCGCCACCCGCAGTTGATTCTTGATACCGAATACCCGGGCCGAAAAACACGACTCAAGGCATGTATACAATTACCGAATCCGGTAATTCATTTTTACATGAACCAAGTTACCGTCTCGGTAAAAAAATCTATTAAATTTGACTGAATTACCGAGCGGTAAATTTACCCGCAATTTAAAAGACGACTGTGAATACCCTGAATGTAGTTTAGCTTGAATTTGAGCAGCATTAGGAAGTAAACGACGATAAAAATTTAGCATGCCTGAAAGCTTGCGTAAATCGCAAACTCTCTCGGTTATTTGTAATTTAAAATTGTGATTAAATAATCAAGAAATTAAATTTCGGATTAACCAGAAACACATTTATCAATATTAATAATTAAGCCATATTGAACAAATTTCTAAAACGGTGTTCTTGTAAATATTTTGATGCAATTATGACATAATCTAAATAAATATAACAAACATTTAAACCTTTAAGGACTTCATGCATGAATATTTGAAATGATTGTGCAGCATTTCGTAAACCAAACGTCATACGAGGAAATTCGACCAAACCAAAAGGAGTTATTAATGCAATTTTAGCTATATCAGATTCATGGATTGAAATTTGGTGATTTTACTTTTCTGTCTATTTTGAGAAAAATCCTGAATATGTGAAATTGGGTATCTGTCAAGAACCGTTACAGCATTGAGTTGCCGATAATCCCTATTACCTGCAAGATGTCTCATTTCACTTAAAAGATGAGATAAATTTTTATCTTTAGTACGATTCCAGAAATTAATTTTTTAAATTTAGATTCATCTGATTCGGAAAATCGTTTCAAATTTTTTGTTTTTAGATACATATTTATTCAATTCAATTGGATTTCTAATAACATCACTAACCTGTGCAAGATCACTTGATTCGATCCGACCAACAATATAATTAAATTTTCATCTCTGGTGATGCCAGCAAACGAAAACTTAGCACAACCAGAGATGCGGATCATTCTTCCAAAAATCTGGAAGTTTGATTAGAATCACGTACATTGTCTGATTGAGACATGATTGAGACATGATTGAGTAATTGAAAAAATTAAACATAACAAAAGCTATAATTGCCAATCTGGCAATTATTGAAAATCCGTATGGTGATTTAAATTAACGGCGAACAGTTGTATCAAAATTCCACTTTGAAGTCAAATTTTCCAATAAGATTTTTTAAAAATTATTCCAATCGGATTTTGATGTATGGGAGTTTTATGTAGAATCATATCCTAAATAACTTTTGTTCTTGCACTTTTGTGATCAGATGCACCGTTTTTAAGATATTCGCAAAAAATGTTTCGTATGGGAGTACCGCCCCTAATGGTCCATTTTTGCCCATGAACGAACTTAGCCTCGCATTTTACGAAAAACGGATCTGCGCAAAATTTCAAGTCTCTAGCTCAATCTGTGCGCTCGCAATCCGCGCCACAGGCAGACAGACGGACGGACAGAGGGACGGACGGACGGACAGACAGACGGACGGACGGACAGACGGACGGACGGACAAACGGACGGACGGACGGACAGACGGACAGACGGACGGACGGACAGACGGACAGACGGACAAACGGACGGACGGACGGACGGACAGACGGACAGACGGACAGACGGACGGACGGACAGACGGACGGACGGACGGACGGACGGACATGCAGAAATTAATTATTTTTATCATTCTAAACACACTGGTGTAATTCATTTTTATGTGTGATGACGGGATCTTGGCGTTACAAACGGTAAGGCAAAGTTAATATACCCTTTGGTTTCACCATACGGGTATAAAAACGTGTAATCTAAACGTCAATCAATCTCAATCAAAGATTTTGAAGAAATATCATAATGTAATAAAAAATTTTGCAGACATAAACACCGGTTAAAAACTCGTGTGTTCACAAATTAAGAAATTGGCACTAGATGAAAAATCTTTAGAACTTTTCGAGAACAATTTCACAATTCTTAAAATATCGGTTTCGAATACGGGTGATTGAAGAAATTATGAAATTTGAGATAAATGTTCTTGAAATCTTTGTTAAAGTCTCAATTCGTCTAAATGTTGAGTTTCATATGCGAATGATAGAAGAAAGTTTCTGGTTCTTCATGGAGAAATCATGAATTCAAATTCATTTAAAAACTGCCAACAGAACTCTGTTGAATAAATTCTTGAATAAAATTTATTTTCACACAGGAAAAATCTTCGATAGTTGAAACTTTCTCCTCGAAAATTGGCATAAATTCCTTTTTTAAATTCCTCTGTTGTGGATCGGCAGGGATTTTCGCCAATAATTAAAACTATCAATTTTAATTTAATTAAATATACCGATTTACTCACCTTCGATTTTTACAAGGCGCAGGACTGCTGGGCTAACTGAATTGCGTCATTGCGTGCCTTCGCTTCGACGGCAAAACAGGAACTCCGGTGGCGAGCATTTGCTTCTAATCTTAACCGCAGTGGCATTATTGACATTTTTAATTAGAATATTTTCACAAGTGAAGAAATAGTAATCTTCGACTGAAAAAGTGTAATTTAAGTACGAGTGCCGATGATTGGTTCTCGCTTGTGTCTGTCCTCGTGCGACCTTCTTTCTACACTTATCTAAGTCAAAACTCGGATCTAACGGAGTAATACGGTTTTTAAATTTCTCAACAAATTCAGGATAGATTGATGTTTATCCAGTCTGATACTTCCCCTTGCAGCGCGTCTATGAACATGGATGCCGAGATAATGGGATAGCTACCGAATGCGGCATTTAGTGGCGATTTGATTGTAGCCAAAGAGGCGGCTAATGAACTAGCAATGATCAAATTATCAACATATACAGTTCACCAACTTACAAATTTGTATTTACAAGTGGTGTTTAACAAAACTTGTAAATTATTGGCTTATTTTGTTTCACCAAACCTACAAAATTGTAGTTGTACTTTACAAAGGAAATTTGTGGGAATATTTAACTTTTAGTTTCACCAAAAGCGATTTGTAGTTATAATTTACAACTTACAAATTTGTGAAAATTTGAGTTATTTGTGAGTTTACATTTCACCAAAGAAAACTCGTGCAGCTTGTGAGAATATTCCACAAGTGAAACTTTGTGTGTAATTGCTCTTACAATTTTTTTTGTTTTTTTTAGAAGTTATCGAAAAATATATTTGCGACGAAGGCATAGTAGCGAAATTAACGATGATGTTTTCATTTTACAAAAAAAAATTTATCGGCCACATCTAAACTACAATATTTTCGGGTTTTTTTAATTTTAATGAAAAATCGATGCAAGGCAAAGGAAGTAATTGTAGTCGATCCAAGGCAAAGGAAGTAATTGTAGGGCCACAAATAACCCACAATACTGAAAAAAATTACCCTAACACCAAGGCGGCAATTTCTCACAGCCCTACATTGGCTTGGAAATGGAGGACAGTACCATGAAGTTGCTGACTCGTATGGAATATCTAAATCTACGGTATCCAGATGCGATAACCGCGTTTGTACAGCAATAATTAATTTAATGTTTCAAAACGTTGTACTTGGGCCTGATGAACACAAAAGCATTTGCGAAAGGGTTACGGTATTGCTGGTAAATGTATCTTTTTTATGCCATGGGTATATGGATGCATAGATGGGACTTGAATCCGTGCAAATTCCGCAGTGTCTGAACGGCGCCTTAAAGGATTGATTAATTACAGCAATTTTTAGAAACTTAACTCTTGAAATTGATCGCTACAATCGAACGCATAAAACTATTGGAACTTTGAAAGAAAAATTTCCATGTCTGAAGCATTTGCAATTGCAATCCCAAAAACCAACCAATGTGATAAGATGTTGCAATATTTTGGCCATTATTTTACATGACAAGCAACAGTAATTATCTCGAAATGCCTTCATCATCATCCACAAAGTTGTGAGACAACACTTGTAGATTACAAGTCATTTACATTTGTAGGACGAAGGGTCTACTGTTCGAAAATCGGGACTTATTTTTCTAATGTTTGACGTTCCTTTCCGGCCCCTTTTGATTTGAAATTTTTGCCACCTCCTCCCTGGAGTTAGAAAATGTGTGCTGGATGTTGTTTAAGAAGGGCTATACGAGATAACTCCAATCCGTTGGAATTAGATATTCGGATATAATTTGTTTGGTGATGTTTTTCTGAAGTCTGAATTGAATATTTTTTAGTTTTTTATTATTATGTTTTTTTGCAGGCTTCTCGGTCAGTGGGTTGGAGTGAAATAAAAATATATTTTTAATTCTTCATTCCCAACGTTTCGGTTTTATTTTAAACCATCTTCAGGGGAAAAAACTACAAATTTTTTTTTTTTGGGAATGTTCACTATTTTACAATTATTGACTAGTCAAAACTTACATGAATTTTAATGAATATGTTGGAGTATTTATGTTTACGTGTTGATTGTTTTAGCAAATTTTCATCTTGTCAAGAGGTTAAAAAATAAATAATTAAACAAATCATACTAATATATAAACACTAGCTTGCATACCCGTCGTTGCCGGGTTAAGTTTTTTTTAAATTTTTATTTTTTTTATGGTCTATGTTGGAGCTAAACTTCAGGCCAAACGGCTCGGTAGTTTCCCCGCGAAAGGGTAACATAGAGGAAGAGCTAAGTTTCGAGATCACTTTACCCCCTCCCCTTACTCCTATACCTCTCGGGCTACTTTTTAATGGGTCTATGTTGGGGCTGAACCCCCGACGAACATCTATGCCAAATTTCAGGCCAATCGGTTCAGTAGTTTCCCCGCGAAAGAGTAGTGAAAATGTGTCGCATATGTGTCGCATACGAATTGATTGACAGCATCGCCATACACGTTCAAGCATGCTGTGATTCAAAAAGCTCCCTTGAAAAATATCAAAATGATTTTGATATTGGCCAGCATGCTGTCAATCATATAATTTTGCATGACAGGATCACCATAGACGTTCAAAATGCTGTCACAGCATGCAATGATTGACTGCAAAATTGAACGTGTAGGGACCGCTTAACGTAGCGCAAAAACTAAGTTTCGAAATCACTTTACCCCCTCCCCTTACTCCCCCACCCCTCGCGCTACTTTTCCGTATGTCCATAATAATAATAATAATAATATAATAATAATAATAATAATAATAACTTTATTAGTCAATGACTATTAGTAACAAAAAATGTTAGTTACAATGATTTCAAAAATCTTCTTTTACATATTCAACAATAAGTCTTTTAAAACTATACAAATTTCTTTCAATTTTAATTTCATTTGGTAATTCATTAAAAATCTTAAGACCGCGATACAGCAAAGAATTTTGAGATTTCGATTTGCTAAATTTTGGTAGTCTAAAGTCCATATTGTTTCTTAAATGATATGTTTGATTACTAACATAATTTAAATTTTTCTGAAGGTACTTTGGCAAAATATTATTTTTAATTTTAAATACAAATGTCAATACATTAAAAAACACTCGTTGCTTGACACTCATCCACTTCATTGAATTTAACATGTATTGAATCGGTGTATAACGATCACACGACAATATGATTCTCATCGCTCGATTCTGTAATTTCTGCAATCTATCAAACATTGCCCCCGTGCACATAAATAAAATTGTGGCGCAATAGTCATACATAGGTAAAACTGTTGTATTGTAAATATTCAATAAACATTCGACAGGCACTCTTCTTTTTATTCTCCCCAGAAAACCAATCTTTTTCGAGAGATTATTACACAATTTTCCTATATGGCACTTAAAATTCAAATTCCGATCGATCACAACTCCTAAATATTTGAATTCATTCACACAGTCAATATTTTCATTACCAATATTAAGTGAAATATTGTTTTCACTATTTAATACCATACATTTCGTTTTCTCAACATTCAGCTTCAGTTTATTCATACACAACCATATCATAACTCTATCCAAGTCAATTTGCATTTTCTCTTCACATTCTTTTAAGTTTTTACCACTTATATATAGCAACGTATCATCCGCAAACAACATCACCTTCACATTCGTTAAAACTCGATCTATGTCATTTATATATAGTATAAAAAGTAATGGTCCTAATATGGATCCTTGAGGAACCCCTTGCGTAACTTCTAGCGCCTCCGATGTTTCAGATCCGAATTTCGTTTTCTGCGTTCTATCAGTCAAGTAAGTCCTGAACCAATCATTCTCTTTTCCATCTACACCATACAATTTCAGCTTCGCTAAAAGAATATCTCTATCAATCGTTTCAAACGCTCGCTTAAGATCCAAGAAAACAGCTACAATACACTCTCCTTCATCCATTAATTTCTTCCATTCAAATATAAGCCAATTTAACGCAGTTTCGCACGAATGACCGTTCCTGAATCCAGATTGTTGTTCGATAAGGCACTCATTCCTTTTGATGTGGTCTTCAAGTTGTTTATGCGCAGCCTTTTCCAATATCTTTTCGTAGATAGGTAGCATGTTTATTGGTCTAAATTCTCCACATATCTTGGTTGCTTTCACCTTTTGCACCGGCAAGACAATACTTTGTTTCCATGTTTTCGGAAATTTTCCAATTTTTAATGATTCATTAATAATGTTTAATAAAACAGACCCGTTGATATTAATTGCATCCAAAATCATCTTCGTATTCATAAAATTAAAGTCACTTTTTTTATTCAATTTTTGGCAAATGTTTATTACATGATCCATTGAAATTATTTCAAATTTGAAAATCTCGTCGCAATATTTAGTTGAGGGCAAATTAATTTGCATATTAACGATGCTTAGACTTATTTCTCTTAAACTATTAACGAAAAATATATTGAAACAATTGGCAATCTCTTTCTCATCTTTGACAATCCTCCCTTGAAATTCGACCTCATTCACTCTCGGTTTTTCCCCACCAATTACTAATTGTGGAACCAGAGCTACCACAGACACTCATGCCAAATTTCAAGTCAATCGGTTCAGCCGTTTTTACGTGAAAGAGGAACAGACAGACAGACACCAACTCATTTTTATATATTAGTATGATAACAAAAGCTATAATTGCCAATCTGGCTATTATTGAAAACCCGTATGGTGATTTAAGTGAACCGCGAACAGTGGTCTCAAAATTCCACTTTAAAGTCAAACTTTCCAATAAGATTTTTTTAAATTTATTCCAATCGGATTTTGATGTATGGAAGTTTTATGTAGAATCATATCCTAAATAACTTTTGTTCTTGGACTTTTTTGATAAGATGCACCGTTTTTGAGATATTCACAAAAAACGATTTCGTTCGTATCCATTTTTGCCCATTAACGAACTTAGCCTTGTATTTTACGAAAAACCAATCTGCGCAAAATTTCAAGTCTCTAGCTCAATCCGTGCGCCCGCAATCCGCGCCACAGACAGACAGACAGACGGACAGACGGACAGACGGACGGACGGACAGACGGACAGACGGACGGACGGACGGACGGACGGACAGACGGACGGACAGACGGACGGACAGGGGGAGATCAATTCGAAAATCTAAGACCCCTATTATGAATGTCAACTATCAACGGTTGGTACTTGACAAAATTTATCAACTGAAACAACTTTAGGTATTACGAACACTGATTGATAAAATTCTTCACCATTGTGAATGAAATGGTTTTGACGTTTATCAAAAAGTCAATTGTCCACCTTGGTTTGATTAAAATGTCGTCAAAAAGATCTCTACAATTCATTTTCGAGTCATCAACAGAAACCAGCTAAATAAATTAGTGGTGCTGATGGAAAAAATCCAATAGTGAAAGAAATATGAAAGAAAAATGGTGCTGATGGAAAAAATCCAATAGTGAAAGTTCTAAACTTGATTCGAAAAATAAATTGAAGTAAATTGCTGTGGAATTAATTAGTTTGGGTCCTCCGGAGCGTCCTTGCCATAAATATCTGAAGGGTTCTATGATAGCCGGAAATCGTGTATAAAACTGAAAAAAAAACACTTTAAAAAACAAGTTTTATAACCTTATACACTTTCAAAATGCACTAAAAAGTAAAAAACAAGTTTAAAGTTTCACAAAAAAATGTTTTTATAAATTACGTGTTGTTGTGAAAATATAAAGTGTGCTGCGTTGCACAGTATGAAACCGCTATTACAGATTCAAGAGCAAATGCAACGTCACAGACTTTATATTTTCACAACAACACGTAATTTATAAAAACATTTTTTTGTGAAACTTTAAACTTGTTTTTTACTTTTTAGTGCATTTTGAAAGTGTATAAGGTTATAAAACTTGTTTTTTAAAGTGTTTTTTTTTTATTTTATACTTTTTAGTCTTGAATTAGCCTACCAAAAACCTCCAGAAAAGATCTTTCGCGGGAAATTTGAGCAAAAGGAAACTCACGTTATCCTTACAGGACCTTCCGTTATCCGTACAAGGACGAAGTAGTGAAAATATTGTATTGTCATCGGACTTATATAAGTGTGCAAAATTTCAAGTCAATCGGACAAGTGGAAGTGGGTCAAAATTGGGTTGCAAGATTTGATCTGACAGACAAACAAACACGAAGGCAAGCTAAATAAAAGCTTTTAAAAATACTCTATTTTACCATACCTGTCTGGGAAATATAACCAAAAAAATTACGTCCGATTATTCAATTTTAATGGATTGGTGTTATCTCTTAAAATCCTTCTTATTTGCTACATATTTTTTAACCTGTAGTCTCATTTTCATCAATTGACCACATTTCAAAGAAAACTAACAGAAAACACACAAATAAATCTGAAAATTGTTATCTTCCTTATCTTATAACCATAAATTTGTGGTCGCGGAAAACGGTTGACAGTTATCAATAAAGTTGGCACCGATTGACATTCGTAATACCGACGTATCAACTTAGTTGATAATTATCAACTATCAATTCTGTGGTAATTTGCCAAAACTTGATAACCACATTTTTCAAATTTTGAACGAAGCAATTTCAAAATTTAAAAAAAATATGACATGACAAAACTTTCCTTTGGCTGGTTATTTTAAAGTTTAAATTAACGTTTAAAATAAATAGGTCTGTTCGATATGAGTCCTGCTGCAGTAGGATTCTTGGCAAAAATCGATAAATAACGATCTGGAAAGATCGCTAAGGGTATTATTGTGCACAGGTGGTTAATTTTCCCTCTGGCGGCGAAAATTTAAATACAATCTTGACAGTAGCGGCAAATTTAAAATTTGTTTTAGATTCAACATATTTTGAAAAGTGAACAAATAACAATTTTCTTTCGAAAAAGTCTAATATTTAGCTGTGAAAAGTATTTATATAAGTCGGGCGGCCAGCCGGCAGTTTTTTATGCAATTCTAGATGGATTTCCGCACACTTTTCCTTTGAAAAACAACATAGAAAAGTCTCCGAAAATCGTTTTAGAATTTCCCCGGACTAGTCAAATGAAAAGGTTTTACGTTTTTGGGAAAAATTTTTAATAATCACAACAAAAAAAATGTCACAGAAATAAACACAAATGGTTGAGGTTAAATACAAAAGATTTTTTCTTGCTGTCAGCAATTTCGATTGAATTCAATTTCATTGCACTTTCTTGCTGCCAACATGTGTTTCCCTTCCTCTTTCCGCACTACAACCGGTTTCCGCTGTTGGCCTCCACAAGCAAGAGCAATTTTCATTTCGCAGTGCGTGAAAGATTTTTTTTCATCAGCGGTTTGAAAATTTCAACTTGGTCACAAGGTAAAGGCGAATTTAATTTCGTTTTTTTAAGGAAAAGGGAAATGCGAGTAATATTTAGACAATTAAGGGACACATTCAACATTTTATTTCGTTTTTGCCAACGCGACAACAATTAAACGACATTCTTAAGTGGACGAAACTCAAACATTAGTGTTTATCGACTGGTACGAGAGCAGTCGTTATGAAAATTCGTATTGGAAGGCTCAGCATTGCCAGAGTCATAGTCGAGGGTAATTTTATTGGAAAGTTGACAGCGAGAAACAAATACAACGCCATTTTATATCACTACCACAAACGTAAAAGCTCTTATTCGTATTTATGGATAACGACATCGCTATGGATAACTACATCGTTATAAGTGCCAAGAATCCTACTGCTGGACTTACTCGGAGTAAAAATTTTTACTCTTTTCTGTTCGATATAAGTCCTGGACTTACTCTTGCTTTTAGCTGGAGTAAACTTTTGAGAGCTGATATTTGTCAGACATAACCTCTCTTTTACAGTGTTTGGAAGAAGAAATGCAACAAAAGACATCATAAATTATTTCCAATATATATTCTTGAGTAGTTTCGGGTTTTATTTATTATATTTGTTATATTTTATAATCTATAATTATAAACTCATAATATAGAGTTCGTGATTTACTCTGAACTTACTCCAAGTTGTTCGATAAAAACAAATTCAGAGTAAGAAAATGCGCCATTTTGTGGAGTAAAGTAAAAATACTCGGAGTAAGTCCAGGACTTATATCGAACAGACCTAATGTTTAATTAACGAACAAACTAAAAATTTGATCATGTCATATTTTTTTTTAATTTTGAAATTGCTTCGTTCAAAATTTGAAAAATGTAGTTATCAAGTTTTGGCAAATTACCACAGAATTGCTAATCGACAATCATAATAAGGGCCTTATATAGGTTTAATGTACTCGTATAATTTAAACTGAAAAAAATGTTTTAATGTTTGAGTATTTTTAAGCATTGTCACCCCGTCGCACACTTCAGCTAAACGAGCTCAACTACGTGAGCTAAGTTTCTCGCTGAAATTAAAATCCTTAGCATTTTCATTGGTGACCGCACACTTTAGCGAAACTATGAAACTACGTCGCCTAGTGATGGCCGACACCGACTAAGCTCGCTCGCGTAGTTCAGACCTCAACTACGCGAATGACTTCGCTGGCATCGCTGACACTCACATATAAATATTTTCGGCGTTATACAGTGTAGAATCGGTGTTTGCAAAAGTGTAGTATTTTGCGGACATAAAAGTGTAAGGAAAACGTGAAAATTGAATTCTTTTGCGGAATATTTTCAATCGCGTTAAATAATTTATATCTAAACATGGCTGCAGATAAAGTGGAAAAATCCATACATTTACCGAAAATATCGCCGCGTAGCTTAGCTCAAGTGTGCAACGAGGTGAGCTAACCCAGCTAAGCTATGTAACTATAACTAGCCTCGCTCACATAGCTTAGCTGAAGTGTGCGACGGGGGTAACGCCGGCCGTACACTTGAGCTAAGCGAGCTCAACTACGTGAGCTAAGTTTCTCGCTGAAATTAAAATCCTTAGCATTTTCATTGGTGACCGCACACTTTAGCGAAACTATGAAACTACGTCGCCTAGTGATGGTCGACACCGACTAAGCTCGCTCGCGTAGTTCAGACCTCAACTACGCGAACTACTTCGCTGGCATCGCTGACACTCACATATAAATATTTTCGGCGTTATACAGTGTAGAATCGGTGTTTGCAAAAGTGTAGTATTTTGTGGACATAAAAGTATAAGTGCCAATTGCATACAACTGATGGCATACATTTATTTAAATATCGCCGCGTAGTTTAGCTCAAGTGTGCAACGATAGAGCTAACCCAGCTAAGCTATGTAACTATAGCTAGCCTCGCTCACATAGCTTAGCTCAAGTGTACGGCCGGCGTAAATGTCGTTTAACTAGAAAACCGCTAATGACACAGACTTCTTTTGTATGCGTGATTTGTAGGTAAGAATATAAGAAATTCAAAAAATATATTAAAACGAAAAAAAATATGAGAAGTTTTCAAAAAAATGACATTTAACGAGAAATAAAAATAAAAAATTAACTTTGGGGGCCAGTATAAAACAAGAGTCATACAATCATATTTCAAAAAAGTATAACTCGAAGATAATCGGTTCATTAGTTTAAAAGTCTCGATTTAATATGTAAATGCACATTTCTTTGACACCCTTTTTCTTAGACACCCTATGATTCTGTGTGAGTGCAAGATAGACCACCACCTGCCACGAAATTATCCATAGAATCACCCCTTTCAGGATTAGCATTTATGTCTGATATACCCTGTATATGACGAATTCCAAAAATTTCGTCTATGATATAATCTCCTCTTTAGAAAACCCTGATTCTGAGTCGATATCGAATACATCAACACTACTGTAGTTCATGTCGTTTGGACAGTTCACTTTCAAGCAACTGATGGCGAAAATCAAGCAAAATGTTGTCACATAGCTTAGCTGAGGTGAACAACGTAGCGCGATATTACACACGGCAACTTTCGGGCTTATTTAAGCCGGCAACTTTTGGGCTTAATAAGCCAATGTGCTTACATTTGTGGCTTAAATAAGCCAATCCTGTTTGCATATGCTACACAAGTTTACATATGTGTGTGTGAACTCAAACCATTGAAATTGCTGCTGTTCATATATTTCCCAAGATCTTTACCTGCTGACGGTCAGAACGAAAATGATTTCTGCCTACTACTTTTCCCAAACCGGTTCACACGCTTTGCATGTATGCAGATTGTCGATAAGCCATGATTTCGAGTGGCAACTTTTCCCTCCTCAGTCGTTTCTCCCAAAAATCGGCTTAAGTAAGCCCGAAAATTGCGGTGTGTAATATCGCGCGTAGTGACCTAAGTCCGCTAAACTATGTAACTACACTGAGGTTTGCTTGATAGCTTAGTGGACAGCGCGCCTAAAGGTGTCAGATTTAAATGCGCCTAAAAGTGCAAAAATGCTTTTGTGACCCGAATTTCGATGTAACCATCACTTGTCACCTGACTCGATTTAACCCAAATTCTGTTATTTTCGCTAGAAATCTTGATTGGTGAAAGCAACATTTCGGAACTAACCTGAAACTGGTCGTTTCAAATTTGAATAACATTAGGGCAAGAGTTCATTTTAGCGCCATGACGCTACAAATTTTTCCTGAAGTAGCCCCTACCCGAAATGGGTATTTTTAGCTGTCGCTCGCCCCTCTTGCCCCCTATAGAGGTGCTCAAACTTTGTATGAAACTTTTTTCTGGGGGGAGGTAGGGGGGGGGGGGTGTTGTAGCTCATGTTGTAGGTAATGAAGAGTGCATTCCAAAAATATATAGCATGATAGGGTTTTCCCCCTCACCCATAGGGTATACTTCTCTCTACCCCTCCCTATACACGAAATATAAATAGCGTCATTGGGCGCGTTTATACCGGTGCTAAAGTGGCAGTTATTTCAATGTAGCGCCGGTATATACGCATTCTACTTTAGCAATGCCTGCCAGTTAAGCAGTGCGTTTTTGGCACTGCTAATTTTTTGCGCTGCTATTTTCAGACGGTATGAACGGAATTATATTCTGGCAGTGCTGTTTTAACCTCAAAATTGTGACATTTTGTATTTCGCACAGCTGTTTGCGATGAGTTCCGCAGAGAAAATGCAGCAAAATCCCTGCGGAAAGGCGAAAACAAATTTTCTAATTCTTTCTGCCCTTTTCATGCTATATATTGCTAAGATTTTATTTTCCTCCATCGTACCTGGGTGAAATAGTCACATAACCACAAGAAATTGACAGTTCACGCAATATACACTTCCAGTTTGGCATTGCCAGATTGGCAGTGCCATCTTAGCACCGGAATAAACGCGTCCATTGGCGCTAAACTGAACTTTAGCCAAATTAAACATGTTATTACCTGAACAATTCCAGGATTATAGCTTTTAACAACAGCGCCAGTACGAAGGCTGCCGACTTTCTTTTTATGTCCTCCTCGTAAACTCGTCAATGCTTGCCTGCGTTGTTGAAGCGAACTGAGAAAACCCTGCTGAGATTCCTCATCTTTATGTAGGATCCTTTGGGACATAGTAAATCCAAAATGTTTGTGCGCCTGATCTAACTCATCAAACGGCTGAGCTCTTGCTTCTATCCCCTTCCTAAAAATAGTGTCGGCCTTTTGAAAATTTCCAATCAAATCATAGTAGTATGCCCAGCAAATATAGAGATCGGCGACCATAGTGCCAATGCCCTGATTGAACAATTCTTCGTAGTATTCTTGAGGAGACAGTTGCATATCGATCTGCAAATATAAAATTAAAATGCCAGAAATTATCTCTTTAAACAAAAACATACAAATTTGATGTAAAGTCGGATCATTCTTTTATCTTGTTTGTATCTCTCGTTCCCCTCAAAAGTGACCAAACATTTCTGGAGAACTTCTTCCAGACCACTTTCTTTTCCGCCGCTTGGATAGCTCTGCTCGATCCACAAAATATAATCGAACCAAGCTTGCAAGGGATCGTCTCCCAAGTAATTTTTAATTTTCTCCTCGAAATCTTGACGTTGCTGTCGAAGTTCTACCATGACTTCATAGTGAGTTTCCGCTGAGAGGGCCGCTTCTAGCAAACGAACGTTCCGACCACCCGCCAACGGCTGGATATTTTCTTTCGCTGTATCAAAATCCATCTTGAACACAGAAAAGAACACAGAAAACAACACAGAAAACAACACAGAAAAGATGGTAATATATGACAGTCTTTCTTTTTTAAGTTTTTCACGATTGCTATGTTTACACAAAAAGTTATTCACGACACTTATAACGTAATTTTTGTTTAGTTAACATTTATTTTCCACCCTTTATCGAGTTGCTTTATATTATATTCACCAGTTACCAGCACTAAATACGGAAACTGTCGGTAGAAAATGTCTAACAGCAAGACTTTAACTGTTTTGTTTAAATTCAAAGCTTCTGAAGATTGTAACCAAATCACTAGCAACGGCAGTAGCAGTGAAGCTGTATGACTAGAGACACTATAAACTAGAAAGTGGAGAAAGGGATAAACTTCTAAAAATTTGATTCATTGTTTCAAATAATTATCGAAATAACTGAAATCGGTTAAAAAAGTAAAAAAAACTCATATCAGAAGTATATAAAAAAAACTAGAGAGTCGTGATTACTTTAACAAATTGAAAAATTATCTCTCTACCAATGATTACAGCGATTTTATAACTATAATGTGGCCAATCAGCTACGAAATGGACTGTTCGAATTTTTGTGTTGTGAGAAATTTTTCATTTTCTCTTCAAGATTAAGCAATTTGCGTGGTTTCTAATTTATCGTTTCCTACCTACATGAAAAATAAAATTACCTGCAATTGAAATTTCACTCTGCATTCAAACAATGTTTACCAACCGGTGACCGACTGATTCGATGAACTTGCGCACACAAGCATGCTGGCGTGCTACACGAGCGACTTCGTTTATGTGCGTAAGAGAAAATGTGAAGAACACTTTTGAGTGGCGACTTTTCACCTCTTGCCACTCTTGCTTCTTTCCTACAAATTGGTGACTCTGAAGGATGAAAGTTACCTCTTAGGCGTCCACATAATAGGTCTGTTCGATATAAGTCCTGGACTTACTCCGAATATTTTCACTTTACTCCTCAAAATGGCGGATTTTCTTACTCTGAATTTGTTTTTATCGAACAACTTGGAGTAAGTTCAGAGTAAGTCACGTTTGAACTGTCGTTTAATATATTAAATGTATTTCATGAAACCTGTTTTGTAAACTTACGCTCAACTTGGTATACTCGAAATTCTCCGTCATGATTTTCAACATATAAATTTTCATAATTACACATTTTATAAATTTTTCTTGACTTCCAAACACTTTAAAAGAGAGGTTATGTCTGACAAGTTTTCTCCAGCTAAAAGCAAGAGTAAGTCCAGGACTGAAAAGATGAGTCCTGGACTTACACTTTTCTGTTCGTTATGTGTTCGGAGTAAGTCCAGGACTCATATCGAACAGAAAAGAGTAAAAATTTTTACTCCGAGTAAGTCCAGGACTCATATCGAACAGAGTATGATAGACTGTTTTTGAGTTTTAGGCTCTCTACTGCACACTACTCTAAAAATATCAAACAACAGTATCCATGGTTTTGCCTAGAAACAGTTTGAGGGTAAAAAAATGGCTAAGATTATCCAATCCGAAACTCGATTGTTTTTTAAAATTCCAATAAATTGCATTTCTTCATGGAAACCAGATGTATTAATAAGTGAAAACTTTATTAAAATGAGCTGTCCGCCGGTTTATTTCGAAGCATTTCTGGCAAATGAAATAGATTTGATGGAAAGTCGCTGTTGCATTTATCCTAAAGAAGTCCAATTCAAATTGAAGAAGAAGTATGTTGGAATATGGGATCCTGTTATAAAGTCGCTCGATAGAAAAGAAACCGTTAAACAAAAAAAATCAATCATTACAAATATTCAAATGTACAGCAAAGAGACGGACAATTTGGTTTTACAGAAATATGAAAACAGCAGGCAAAAGGAAATGTCAAAGCTAATTGAACGTCAAGCCAATGTGTCGGATAAACTTAAGGAATTCGAACAAAATGAATGTATTCAGATGTTAATTAAAAATGGCAAACCAATCCAAAAGAATAAAGATCAAAAACCTATAAAAAAACTACAACAAATTAGATCTACAGGTCAAATCGAAATATGTTTTAGCAAATTTAACTTGCTAACTCCGAAAAGAGAGTCAGTAGAACACCAAATCCACATAAAACAACAATATTCAGAGCAGAGTAAGTATTGTAATCTGAAATTAAAAACATAAGGACTAAAATTGCCAGAGGCCAATCAAATACTCTATATGATGACAGACAAAACATTTATTTAAAAAAAACCATCTGTATAAGGGAGAAAGGAGTGGTCCGATTGGATTTTGATGTATGGAACAGTTATGTAAATTATGTATCACATTCTAAACACATTTGTTCTTTTAAATTTTTTTGATACGCTTTGTTTTCGAGACAGTAGCAAAAATTTATTTCATTTGTACGGGGCAGTGAGGAAGGAAGAGTACAATTTTCAGAGTTTGCTTCGTTACACAAAAAATTTCATTCCGTTAGGCTATCGTTGGTATACATCATAATTCACTAACAAGTACCCCAACACAATCACGGCGATTCCGCTGATTTTTTGAGATATTATAATGTTTTTGTTTTTAGCTCTGAAGTCTCTCTGGAGTGAAGAAAAACGGATCTTCACCGGGTCTTCAGTATTCAATAAGTTCTGTCTGGAATAAAAAATTTTCCACTAAAATTATCTATCCCATTCAGAAAACTCCCGCCCTTCTATCTCCAAGCCCTTTGAATAAAATTTACTTGAGTTCGGTCCGCTGTTATGTTTTGGTTAAACTCGCAAGGATTGTTTTTTTAAATCTAAATCAAGTTTGTGATTTATTAAATTTTGCCACATAAGTTATTAAAACTTGGTAGGGGAGACTGGGGTATTCTGAACCGCATTTTCATTTTGGCTAAAAACTCGCAAAAAAAAAACATTTTCTGAAAATTTCAAAGCTTGAATTTGTAGTACGATAAATAACCTCTCTTTGGGTCACAGCAGTTCGGTCAAATTGTATTAAATTATACAAGTTATATCAGTTGGCGCAAAAATGGCGTTTTTGCGATTTTGAAAAATCTCGGGGTATTATGGACCACTTTGTAAATCGATTAAAAATGGAAAAATGTGATAGACAAACTTTTTTTTTTTTATTTATATATTTATTATATAACAGACAAAGTGAAATGAAGTGAAAAATTGCAATGAAAATCAGTCGGAAACGCAATGTTCTCAAGTCCAGTAACTTGCAGTCATTCCGGAGCATCGATCTTCGCCTTATCAAAACTCGCGATATAGCGCATCAAATTAGTTTTTGGAATTTTGAACGCCGTTGAAACTTGCCGGAGTGAGCTCTTGTGAATTTTCACCTGCTCCATCGATTGATTTCTCCTTTTTAGCATAATAACACGGTATTGTGGCTGAAAAAGGTAAGTAAATGTAACCGAAATTCTCTACAGAAAAGAACCTAACCTCAACATTGTATACTTGCATTTGAAAATTATTATTGCCGGGTTAAGCTTTTTGTCTAAGTTTTAAAATACGAAGAAAACCGGAAAGAACTTAAAAACTTTTTAATGTGTCTATGTTGGGGCTGGTCCCCCGACGAACATCTATGCCAAATTCCAGGCCAATCGGTTCAGTAGTTTCCCCGCGAAAGAGTAACATAGCGCAAAAACTAAGTTTCGAAATCACTTTACCCCCTCCCCTTACTCCCCCCACCCCTCGCGCTACTTTTCCGTATGCCTATGTTGAAACCAGAACTACCACAGACACTCATGCCAAATTTCAAGTCAATCGGTTCAGCCGTTTTTACGTGAAAGAGGAACAGACAGACAGACACCAACTCAATTTTATATGACTGCCGATAATCC
This sequence comes from Chrysopilus asiliformis, assembly GCA_964034945.1. Taxonomy (NCBI): domain Eukaryota; kingdom Metazoa; phylum Arthropoda; class Insecta; order Diptera; family Rhagionidae; genus Chrysopilus; species Chrysopilus asiliformis. The sequence continues at coordinate 40,550,252 of OZ035963.1, forward strand.
AAGACCCTCTACATACAAAGCCATGCACTAAGAGAGTTACTACCACATATACATGGCCAAGTAGGGTCGCTGATGAATTGTCTAACATGGTGCCGGCATGAAGTTTCCGAATTTTCTTGCGGTTCTTTATCAATTAGGTCCCTATATTATCGTTTAAATAAATTTGGAGGGAATGAAAATGAAAACAAAAAGCATTTTCGTTATTTTATGATTTTTATTTGAAATCAAAACAAATTTACATATAATGGAAAAAAAATTGAGTACCTATGGAATTCAAAAATATATCGTCAGCTTAAACCGAAATTATGCTTGAGCAAAAAAAACCTTGTTAAATCATTTTAATTCTCATTTAAGGAAAACCGAGTTTTTTTTAAATTAGGCTCAGTTTTCTTTAAATGAAACTCAGTTATCTTGAAATGGAAATTACAATGATTTAACAAGATTTTTCTGCTCTTTTGTAAAATTTGATATTTTGGACTTAGCACAATTTCACTTTAAGCTGATATTTAAAACAATCACTTTTTTATTGTAATAATGAATGACAATAACGGACAAAATGGATTTGTATTTCGAATTACAGCACGGCACGTATTAAACGAACGAATCACAAAATTTACTACACCTCTATTAAATTAGTTCATGTCTTTTTTTAAATGCTTTCTGGAACCATTTTCAACGAAAAAAGTCATGGTTATTGATTTACTGTTGTTCACTTCCTGGCCCACAAAGGTTAAATTGAATATTACAAAAATCGAAATACCCTTGGCAGAAAAGTGCAGTAAATAAGTCTCAGGAGTCTCCTAGCTCATGTTGCTTCCCCTGTCACAGCCCCTGCTCCTAGTCTTGTAGTGGATTCTTCGATCAGCCAATCAATCCTAAAATTAAACGCAAAATACCTGCCTTTTTTTTAAATAAATTTATACTTATCTGTGCAATACAATCTGTTGGTAATAAGCAGCCTTTTCCAATCCGTTTCCCGCAGCCCAATGCAATGGCGTTTATTTTAGCTTCTTGAGTTGTTTTTGTTGCTGAAGTTGCACTGAAAATCTTAAATTACCTCTTTTAGGTTAGGAAAGATTTCGGCAGTATTTCTTTTTATATTCACAATTATCAAACAAAACACAAACGATTGTTAGTACTCCACACATTTAATTTATATATTTCCACCGATTAAACTCTGAAAACTTGATAAAATTATTTATAACAAAGAAAACAAATCGAACTTTACGTGCGGTTTCCCATGTGATTCTGACAGTAGGGTTGCTACTTGACACTACTAGTGCACACATAGAAAAACTTTTGCATGGCTTTATATGTAGAGGGTCTTGGATAATCTAATGCTGTGTTTTTGCATGAAAAAACACTTATATGCATCAAATAGACGAAGTTAGTTTGTCAAATGTCAAGAACTGAGTGGTCCATAATTCCCCGACAAAAGTGGTCCACAATTCCCCGAATGCTCTTTTTTACAATATGGCAGCTATTAGTAACGCAATGCAAACTTCATGCAAAATTTCTTGTCAGTGTCGAATGCTTAAGGCTCCGCGAATATCATACTAATATATAAAAATGAGTTGGTGTCTGTCTGTCTGTCTGTCTGTCTGTCTGTTCCTCTTTCACGCAAAAACGGCTGAACCGATTGACTTGAAATTTGGCATGAGTGTTTGTTGTAGTTCTGGTTCCAACATAGACATACGGAAAAGTAGCGCGAGGGGTGGGGGGGAGAAAGGGGAGGGGGTAAAGTGATTTCGAAACTTAGTTTTTGCGCTATGTTACTCTTTCGCGGAGAAACTACTTAACCGATTGGCCTGAAATTTGGCACAGATGTTCGTCGGGGGTCCAGCCCCAACATAGACCCATTAAAAGCTGGCCCGAGAGGTGGAGGGAGTAACGGGAGGGGCTGAAGTGATTTCGAAACTTAGTTTTTGCGCTATGTTACTCTTTCGCGGGGAAACTACTGAACCGATTGGCCTGAAATTTTGCATAGATATTCGTCGAGGGTCCAGCCCCAACATAGACCCATTAAAAAGTAGCCCGAGGGGTGGGGGCAGTAAGGAGAGGGGGTAAAGTGATTTCGAAACTTAGTTTTTGCGCTATGTTACTCTTTCGCGAGGAAACTACTGAACCGATTGGCCTGAAATTTGGCATAGATGTTCGTCGGGGGTCCAGCCCCAACATAGACCCATTAAAAGCTGGCCCGAGAGGTGGAGGGAGTAACGGGAGGGGCTGAAGTGATTTCGAAACTTAGTTTTTGCGCTATGTTACTCTTTCGCGGGGAAACTACTGAACCGATTGGCCTGAAATTTTGCACAGATATTCGTCGAGGGTCCAGCCCCAACACAGACCCATTAAAAAGTATCCCGAGAGGTGGGGGGAGTAAGGGGAGGGCGTAAAGTGATTTCGAAACTTAGCTCTTCCTCTATGTTACCCTTTCGCGGGGAAACTACTGAACCGATTGGCCTGAAATTTGGCATAGATGTTTGTCGTGGGTCCAGTCCCAACATAGACCCATTAAAAAGTAGCCCGAGAGGTGGGGGAGTAAGGGGAGGGGGTAAAGTAATCTCGAAACTTAGTTTTCCCTCTATGTTACTTTTCGCGGGGAAACTACTGAACCGATTGGCCTGAAATTTGGTACAGATGTTCGTCGGGGGTCCAGCCCCAACACAGACTTATTAAAAGGTAGCCCGAGTGGTAGGGGGCGTAAGGGGAGGGGGTAAAGTGATTTCGAATCTTAGTTTTTGCGCTATGTTACTCTTTCGCAGGGAAACTGCTGAACCGATTGGCCTGAAATTTGGCATAGATGTTCCTCGGGGGTCCAACCCCAACACAGACCTATTAAAAGGTAGCCCGAGTGGTAGGGGGCGTAAGGGGAGGGGGTAAAGTGATTTCGAAACTTAGTTTTTGCGCTATGTTACTCTTTCGCGGGGAAACTACTGAACCGATTGACCTGAAATTTGACATAGATGTTCGTCGAGGGTCCAGCCCCAACACAGATCCATTAAAAAGTAGCCCGAGAGGTGGGGGAGTAAGGGGAGGGGGTAAAGTGATCTCGAAACTTAGCTCTTCCTCTATGTTACCCTTTCGCGGGGAAACTACTGAACCGATTGACCTGAAATTTGACATAGATGTTCGTCGAGGGTCCAGCCCCAACACAGATCCATTAAAAAGTAGCCCGAGAGGTGGGGGAGTAAGGGGAGGGGGTAAGGTGATTTCGAAACTTAGTTTTTGCGCTATGTTACTCTTTCGCGGGGAAACTACTAAACCGTTTGGCCTAAAATTTAGCATAGATGTTCGTCGGGGGTCCAGCCCCAACACAGATCCATTAAAAAATAGCCCGAAAGGTAGGGGGAGTAAGGGGAGGGGGTAAAGTTGTGGCGGCAGTTTAATACACTGTAAATTTTGATTTTAATAATTTTAAAATTTTAACTGTAAATTTTCTAACTGTAAATTTTAAAATAATTTAAGTATTCCATTAGGTAAACGTGTCAAAATTTATTAAAAATTTTATCATTCATAATTGTAATTTCAAACTGTAAAGAAGTTTAAATGTATATTTTCATTTTTAAAATTAATGTAATTAAAAAAATAATTTAATTTAAAAATTGGTGTTTGAAGTGATTAATGATTAATATATAATATAAAAATAAATAAAAAATAAAGAAGTTTGGATTAATACATCCACTTCAATTGGTGACCCCGACAAAAGAGTTCCCGGACAACGGAGACCCCGACAAAATAAGTTCCCGGACAACGGAGACCCCGACAGAGAAGTTCCCAATAAGGATTCAAACGCATTTTTAGCAGCCACGTAAAAAACGCTAAAACTTGAAGCCTTTCAACAAAAAAATTAACGAAGAAAAGTCCAACCGATTCAATTTTGTAACGGCTTTTTGGTGAAAAATCTGATATTTGAAGAATTTATTGGCGAAGTAAAAAATATCGAACATAATTATGAAAAATGGTGAAGTGCCAATCAAATGAAGCAAAAAAAGTTCAATCAAGTCTGCAAGATTTTCAATTCTACATATTAAATGCAGATTGATCAACAAAAGCATTTCAAATTTCACCTTGCAACTACAATTTTTCATCTATCAACAACTTATCGTTTGTGTTCCTGCAGCTGTGTATTTTCCAGAGATTTTTCTTCTATCAAGCTTAACTTAGTATTTTAAGATAAGTTTTCTTTAAATTTTCATATTTTATTCATAATTACATTAGTTTTTAATAAAATTCATATAAAATGAGTGAGGGCGATAACGTTAATTTATCAACTGCCAACGCTTCTTCCTCATCAGATTCACCAAATATTAACAATAACGAAATTAATTCGAATATCGGTGCGGTTAGTGTTCGTGCTCCAAAATTTTGGAAGAATAAACCACTTCTTTGGTTTATTCAATTGGAAGCTCAATTTTCCAACAGTCATATTTTGAGCGATAATACAAAATATAATATTGTTGTAGCTTCTTTAGATGAAGATATTTTAGACCACGTCAGTGATGTTCTAATAAATCCTCCAATTTCAAACAAATACAACGCATTAAAACAAGCTTTAATCGGTCGTTTAGCGGAATCTGAAGAAAGTAAACTAAAAAAAGTGCTGAAAGATCTTGATTTAGGTGACAAAAAACCATCAGATCTATTACGACAAATGAAGAGTTTGGCAGGCGATTCAATTTCGGACAATGTTTTAAAATCTTTATGGTTAGAGCGTTTGCCTCATACTGTCCAGGCCATTTTATCTGGCAGTAGAGATCCTCTTGATGGATTGGCCGAAATGGGTGATAAAATTTTATCTGTTTATATTGGACATGAAATTGCGTCAGTTTCCTCATCTAATAATAGGCAGTTGGATAATAATATTTTATCACAACTTAAACATGATATAGAAATGTTAACGGATGAAATTAAAAAATTAAAATTTGAACAAAAACATGTTTCTCGTTCTCGTTCTAGTTCTCGTTCTAGTTCACGAAATAATTCAACAAGTAAATCTTTTTGTTGGTATCATGGTAAATTTGGCGATAAAGCAGCCAAATGTGTTCCTCCATGTAATTATAAATCAAAAAATTCGGAAAATTAATAGGTCCATTATTACTGGCGACAAATGATGTGGCCAATTCAAATAGTCGCTTATTTTTATACGATGATACAAATAAAATGCAATTTTTAATAGATAGTGGTGCAGACGTTTCGGTAATCCCAGTTTCTGCTCGTAATAAGCCACAATTATCAGATTTCAAATTATTGGCAGCTAATTCTACTAAAATCAGTACTTATGGAACCAAATTGTTAAGATTGAATTTTGGTTTAAAAAGAAATTTTACATTTCCTTTTATCATTGCTGATGTTTCAAGACCAATAGTTGGGGCAGATTTCTTAAAGGCATTTGGTTTGTTGGTGGATGTTAAACGAAAAAGACTTATTGATCCATTAACAAATCTAAGTGCTTCTGGAAAATTAATATTAGACCCTTCTTCTTCAATTTCTTTAATTTCTAATGATTTGGATCCTAAAATTATTTCTCTTTTAAATAAATATAAATCAATTACTGAAATAAACAATTTTTCGCAAAACATAAAACATAATGTAACACATCATATCATAACAAAAGGTCCTCCTGTTCATGCAAAGGTTCGTCGGTTATCACCCGAAAAATTAAAAGCTGCAAAACAGGAATTTGAATTAATGTTGGAGCAAGGTATTTGTCGTCCATCTAGCACTTCATTTAGTTAAAAAAAAGAATGGTGACTGGAGACCATGCGGCGATTATCGAAAACTAAATGATATTACCGTTCCAGATCGTTATCCCATTGGTTATCTTCAGGATTTCACTTCTCAATTAGATGGTTGCATAATTTTTTCATCTTTAGATTTAGTGAAAGCCTACCACCAAATTCCAATCGAAGAATCAGATATTGAAAAAACTGCTATCTGTACTCCTTTTGGTCTGTTTGAATTTACCAGGATGACTTTTGGTTTTCGGAATGCCGGTCAAACATTTCAGCGTTTTATTAATTCGGTATTACATGATTTAAATTTTTGTTACGTTTATATTGATGACATCTTAATTTTTTCACGGACTGAGGAAGAACATATTTCACATTTAGAAATTATTTTTAAACGCTTTTCAAATTTCGGTATAATTGTTAACATTGAAAAGAGTGTATTTCTTAAAAATGAAATAAATTTTCTTGGCCATAGTATATCTAGTAAAGGTGTTCTTCCTTCAGCTGAACGTATTCAAGTCATTAGTGATTTTAAACGTCCCGACACCGTAAAAGAATTAAGGAGATTTCTCGGTATGATAAATTTTTATCGCAGATTTGTTCCTCATGCCGCAAAAGACCAATTAATTTTAAACGATTATCTTAAAAATAGTAAAAAGAATGATAAAAGAAAAATTAATTGGAATGAGGATTCGATTCGTTCTTTTGAGTTATGTAAAGAAAAGTTATCTACAGCTACAATCCTGGTACATCCTTCATCTTCAACAGATTTGTCTTTGATGGTAGATGCTTCAGATAAATCAGTAGGTGCAGTTGTTCAACAACTTATTGATGAAATTTGGCAACCATTAGGTTTCTTTTCGGTTAGACTAAATTCTGCTCAACAAAAGTACAGTGCATATGACCGAGAACTTTTAGCAGCATACCTAGGCATCAAACATTTCAGATACCTTCTTGATGGCCGAATTTTCACTTTATTCACGGATCATAAGCCATTAGTTTTTGCATTTAAGCAAAATTTAGATAAGGCATCTCCCCGTCAAGTTAGACATCTTGATTTCATCAGTCAGTTTACTACTGATATTAAACACATATCTGGTAAAGATAATGTAGTAGCTGACAGTTTATCAAGAATTGATTCTATTAATGTTACCCAATCTATTGATTATGCTCTTTTGGCAAATGCACAAGAAAATAATGATGAATTAAATTTGTTGCTTGAAAATAATTCCTCACTTAATTTTCAAAAATTTCCAGTCATTGGAACCGACAAATTTTTATGGTGTGATATTTCCAATGGAAATATTCGACCATTTGTTTCCAAAAAATTTCGTAAGAAAGCTTTTGGAAGTATTCACAATCTAGCACATCCTAGTATTCGAACAACAGTTAAAATGATGGCTAAAAAATTTATCTGGCCTTCAATGAACAAGGACGTTACAAACTGGACGAAAAATTGTTTATCATGTCAAAAATCCAAAATTACGCGTCATGTTCAGAGTGAACCTGGCAATTTTCCTATAATAAGTGAACGATTTAATCATGTTCACATGGATATTATCGGACCATTGCCATCCTCTGAAGGTTTTCGGTATTGTCTTACGATAGTAGATCGTTTTTCTCGTTGGCCTGAAGCCATTCCAATTATGGACATCCGAGCAGAAACTGTCGCAAAATTTTTCTATAGGGAATGGATCTGTAGATATGGTGTACCTTTGATCATAGTTACAGATCGTGGTTCGCAATTTGAATCAGAATTATTTCGTGAATTATCAAAATTACTTGGTTTTGAAAGGCATCGTACTACTTCTTACAATCCCAAAGCAAACGGTTTAGTGGAACGTTTTCATCGTACTTTAAAAGCATCTATTATTTGCCATAGTGATACAAGTACCTGGACTCATTCCTTACCTACTATACTTTTAGGATTGCGTGCGGCTTTTCGGGAGGATTTTCAAACTTCTTCTGCAGAATTAATGTATGGTGAAAATTTACGTCTACCAAGTGATTTTCTACATAATTCTACTAAATTCACCTTTCAAAATGATTTTGTTAAAATTTTACGTGATCATTTTAATAACATTAAACCCGTTCCTCCTACTAATCATTCAAATAAAAAGGTTTTCGTTTTTAAAGAATTAAAATCAGGCTCACATGTTTTTGTTCGTTCTGATTTTGTTCGATTATCTTTACAACCGCCATATTCTGGACCTTATAAAGTTGTCGAAAGATTTGATAAATTTTTCAAACTTGATGTCAAAAGCAAACATGTTAACATTTCTATTGATCGTTTGAAGCCTTGTTTTGAAACCAACTTGCATGTTTCTGAAGAAAATTCATGTCCAATTAATAACGTTGAACCAATTTTGCCTGACAAAGTTAAAAATGTACGTAAATGTTCTTTGTCAAAGAAGAAAATTCGGTTTTCTTCAGATTCTTAACTAAAGCTTAATTTTTCGTTACGGTCCTAAAATTAATACTTTTAATGTTTATTTCCCTACACTGGGGAGGGAGTAGTGTGGCGGCAGTTTAATACACTGTAAATTTTGATTTTAATAATTTTAAAATTTCAACTGTAAATTTTCTAACTGTAAATTTTAAAATAATTTAAGTATTCCATTAGGTAAACGTGTCAAAATTTATTAAAAATTTTATCATTCATAATTGTAATTTCAAACTGTAAAGAAGTTTAAATGTATACTAGGGGCTGCGCCCCGAACCGCTTCGCGGTTCATCCCCCTTCCGCAGGTCGGCCTTCGGCCTCCCTGCCCCCGTCGGCCTACGGCCTCGCCCCTCGCGCTTGAATTGTTGGAATTTAGATGTATGGAGATGTTACGTAAAATTATTTAAATATTTTTCACCTCGCGCCTTCCTGTTTACTCGGCCTTCGGCCTCGAGTCAAATGCATATAGTTAACCCAAAAAAGGGAAATTTTTTTAGAGACATGTTTCTTTGTGACCCAACGGTGTATTACAAAATCGTACTGTTTACTTACAATATATTCAATAACGGTAAAAGGTGGTTATCCACACGGGGAAAGACAATATTGTGGGAAATGTTATTCTTTTTAATTCATGTCATACATTGAAGCACCAAATTCCTTTAGAATTGTAGAAGATAGCAGGTGAGGGATATACATAACGATGGTATCTATACTGTTTTTCGTAGTATTATATTGTTTTTCAGACTCCAATACTGCATTACTGCTTTTTCCCCCAAAATACTGTATTTAAATACTCAGAAAACTTTAATTCTTTAACGTTTCGAAATTCAAATTTATTAATAGCAATGCAAAACGTCAGTGGCAACACAAAATAGTGACAACACATGGCAAGTGTAAATACATTCAAACGACGAACAGCGAAGTATTGATGGCAACATGTCATATAGATTCGCTTCTTCCTTTCCCCATCGATTACTGTCTTGTCATTATTCATCCTTCTTCAGAACGCGTTACTTTGATTTTGCTTTCCATTGTTAATTTAAAAAAATGAAAATGTCGAAATTAAGAGCAAAGACACAAATTTTCATTGAATAAAATTTATACTGCGAAAAATACTGTTTTTTCAAATCGATTTACTGCTTTCGTAAATTTTTAGGTGAAATATACTGTTTTTTGTCCGAAAAAAGATACCATCGTTAGCTATACATAAAAAGGAGGGGTAGATATTAGTGAGCAAAAAATTTTCCTGCGGGCTGACCTCTCTCATGGTGAAAATCGGATCCGAAACTCTTAAGCGCATAAAGAAGTTTCAAGAGAGGGAAAGGGGTTGCTATTAAACTGGATCCGACACCCTTGAGTAAGAGATATCAGAAGAAACGGGGATTGACATCAAAAAGAATCAGATCCCTTATTCTGTCAATAACTGTCCCTGCGTGCAAAGTTTGATCAAAATCGGCCGCGCCGTTTTTGCGTGATCCCGGGACAAACATTCAGTCAAACAGACAGAAATGCCGACCGACATACAGACAGACGGACAAACATAAATTTTAAGCATAACAAAACCTATAATTGCCAATCTGGCAATTATTAGAAACTTGTATAGTGATATGTATGGGAGTTTTATGCAGAATCATATCCTAAATAACTTTTGTTCTTTCACTTTTTTGGTAAGATGCACCGTTTTTGAGATATTCGCAAAAAACGTTATCGTTCGTATGGGGGGTACCCCCTAATGATCCATTTTTGTCCATTAACGAACTTAGCCTCGCATTTTACGAAAAACTGATCTGCACAAAATTTCAAGTCAACCAATCCGTGCGCCCGCAATCCGCGCTACAGACGGACATGTAAAAATCAATTTTGTTTATCATTCTAAACACACTGGTGTAATACATTTTTATGTGTGATGACGGGGTCTTGGCGTTACAAACGGTAAGGCAAAGTTAATATACCCTTTGGTTTCACCATACGGGTATAAAAATGTCATTTTTGGCATCAGTATTATACTACCAAATAGATCAATGTATGTCAATATTTTTGAGAAAATCCAAAATTACAAACATTGTCCCCCTTACAGTTTTTATTATATAGATGGGAAAAAAGTAAAGTGGACACATCTACAGATAGAGCTTTCATTTAAAAAAAGAATAATCAAAATCGATTTTAGGCTGGAGCTGTGTCGAAAGAAATACATACAAAATCGCTTTGCCTTTTAAATATATAGATTTCATACTTTTCAGCCTCCTGTTTACCCCCCGTTCACCCCCTTAGCGCTAAAATTTCGAAAAATCGCGTCTTAGTGAGCGCCTACGCGATGGTTGGGACATATTCTGAAAGTTTCAAGTCTCTGTCTTCAGGGGTTTGGGCTGGGCGTCAGGTTAAACGATTTTATATATAGAGAAGATCGTTTTCACTTTTTCCAATAAAAGACGATGCGTAACAGATATTTTTAATTTGCTGTATATTTTCCAAAAAAAAAAACGATTTTCTGTTGTATAAGAAAGTCACGTGCTGTTCAGAAATTTTCTGTCTCATTTTATTTTGCCGTATGAAATTTTCCAAAAAAATATATTTTTTGTTGTATAACAAAGTCACGTGCTGTTCAGAAATTTCCTCGCTAATTTTATTTTGCTCTGTACTGTCTACCAAAAAAAATCAATTTTTTCTGTATAAAAAAATCAAATGAAAGCGAATCACAGCATTCTTAAGCTGTTAAATAAGCATGTCGGTGACGCGAACTCATGAGATTTTACCCATCCAAAAATCACCCAACGCGATAAAATAAGTAATTTAAGGTCAAAAAAAAATTTTTAAAAAAAACATTTTGTCACCACTCGGAATCGAACCCGCACATCTGGCGCATTGTAGTTTAACACTTATTCAGGAGTAAAAATGTAAACTTAAAGATAAATTAAGTAATAATATATTAATAAAAGTAAAAAAAATCAAAAAAAAAAATTTGAAAAGAAAAAAAAAAGAATTTGTCATCGATAAGAATTGAACCCGGGCCTGGCGCATGGTAGTCCAACTTCTAACTCACTGCACTAATCGAACAGTACGAAATGTCGTTTTAACATTGAAGACTTATGCTACATTTACACGAATGACAAATTTGTCATTTTTTTCTTGTCATTATGTTAATTCCCGTGTAAATGGCATAATTTTTGTAATTTTTTCTGTCAGAAAATGTCAATCTCTCATAAAAGAATGAACTTGTCCATTCTTTTATGCCAGATTGTCATTCGTGCAAACGCAATAATATGCTACATTTACACGAATGACAAATTTGTCATTTTTTTCTTGTCATTATGTTAATTCCCGTGTAAATGGCATAATTTTTGTAATTTTTTCTGTCAGAAAATGTCAATCTCTCATAAAAGAATGAACTTGTCCATTCTTTTATGCCAGATTGTCATTCGTACAAACGCAATATTAGTTATGACAAAAGTTGAATACTAAAGTTGTCATAACTAATATTGCGTTTGTACGAATGGCAATCTGGCATAAAAGAATGGACAAGTTCATTCTTTTATGAGAGATTGACATTTTCTGACAGAAAAAATTACAAAAATTATGCCATTTACACGGGAATTAACATAATGACAAGAAAAAAATGACAAATTTGTCATTCGTGTAAACGTAGCATTAGTTAGCGGCATATTTATAATTTTGAAAGGCAAATTACTAATAAAGTATTATTAAAAATGGGGAAAAAAGTAAAACGGACATATCTACAGCTATAGAGCTTTCATTTAAAAAAAAATCATCAAAATCGGTTCAATAGGAACTCCAGGAGCTCTGTCTGATGATAGATTTTCATTTTTAAAATTAATATAATTAAAAAAATAATTGAATTTAAATGTTGTTTGAAGTGATTAATATATAATATAAAAATAAATAAAAAATAAAGAAGTTTGGATTAATACATCCACTTCAAAGTCATCTCGAAACTTAGTTTTCCCTCTATGTTACTTTTCGCGGGGAAACTACTGAACCGATTGGCCTGAAATTTGGTATAGATGTTCGTCGGGGGTCCAGCCCCAACACAGACCTATTAAAAGGTAGCCCGAGTGGTAGGGGGCGTAAGGGGAGGGGGTAAAGTGATTTCGAATCTTAGTTTTTGCGCTATGTTACTCTTTCGCGGGGAAACTACTGAACCGATTGGCCTGAAATTTGGCATAGATGTTCGTCGGGGGCTCAGCCCCAAGACAGACCCATTAAAAAGTAGCCCCGATGGTTGGGGGGGGGGAGTAAGGGGAGGGGGTAAGGTGATTTCGAAACTTAGTTTTTGCGCTATGTTACTCTTTCGCGGGGAAACTACTAAACCGTTTGGCCTAAAATTTAGCATAGATGTTCGTCGGGGGTCCAGCCCCAACACAGATCCATTAAAAAATAGCCCGAAAGGTAGGGGGAGTAAGGGGAGGGGGTAAAGTCATCTCGAAACTTAGTTTTCCCTCTATGTTACTTTTCGCGGGGAAACTACTGAACCGATTGGCCTGAAATTTGGTATAGATGTTCGTCGGGGGTCCAGCCCCAACACAGACCTATTAAAAGGTAGCCCGAGTGGTAGGGGGCGTAAGGGGAGGGGGTAAAGTGATTTCGAATCTTAGTTTTTGCGCTATGTTACTCTTTCGCAGGGAAACTGCTGAACCGATTGGCCTGAAATTTGGCATAGATGTTCCTCGGGGGTCCAACCCCAACACAGACCTATTAAAAGGTAGCCCGAGTGGTAGGGGCTGTGAGGGGAGGGGGTAAAGTGATTTCGAAACTTAATTTTTGCGCTATGTTACTCTTTCGCGGAGAAACTACTTAACCGATTGTCCTGAAATTTGGCACAGATGTTCGTCGGGGGTCCAGCCCCAACACAGACCTATTAAAAGGTAGCCCGAGTGGTAGGGGGCGTAAGGGGAGGGGGTAAAGTGATTTCGAAACTTAGTTTTTGCGTTATGTTACTCTTTCGCGGGGAAACTACTGAACCAATTGGCCTGAAATTTGGCATAGATGTTCGTCGGGGGCTCAGCCCCAAGACAGACCTATTAAAAAGTAGCCCCGATGGTTGGGGGGGGGAGTAAGGGGAGGGGGTAAAGTGATTTCGAAACTTAGTTTTTGCGTTATGTTACTCTTTCGCGGGGAAACTACTGAACCGATTGGCCTGAAATTTGGCATAGATGTTCGTCGGGGGCTCAGCCCCAAGACAGACCCATTAAAAAGTAGCCCCGATGGTTGGGGGGGGGAGTAAGGGGAGGGAGTAAGGTGATTTCGAAACTTAGTTTTTGCGCTATGTTACTCTTTCGCGGGGAAACTACTAAACCGTTTGGCCTAAAATTTAGCATAGATGTTCGTCGGGGGTCCAGCCCCAACACAGATCCATTAAAAAATAGCCCGAAAGGTAGGGGGAGTAAGGGGAGGGGGTAAAGTCATCTCGAAACTTAGTTTTCCCTCTATGTTACTTTTCGCGGGGAAACTACTGAACCGATTGGCCTGAAATTTGGTATAGATGTTCGTCGGGGGTCCAGCCCCAACACAGACCTATTAAAAGGTAGCCCGAGTGGTAGGGGGCGTAAGGGGAGGGGGTAAAGTGATTTCGAATCTTAGTTTTTGCGCTATGTTACTCTTTCGCAGGGAAACTGCTGAACCGATTGGCCTGAAATTTGGCATAGATGTTCGTCGAGGGTCCAGCCCCAACACAGACTCATTAAAAAGTAGCCCGAGTGGTGGGGGAGTAAGGGGAGGGGGTAAAGTGATCTCGAAACTTAGCTCTTCCTCTATGTTACCCTTTCGCGGGGAAACTACTTAAGCGATTGGCCTGAAATTTGGCATAGATGTTCGCCATTAAAAAGTAGCCCGATAGGTGGGAGAGTAAGCGGAGGGGGGTAAAGTAATACCGAATGCAAGTGCTGGAATTTTTTGTTAGTTTGTTAACCCGTTCGGTACATGTTTTTTTCTATGGGGGTTAAAAATACTCTCTATACAAATTAATGATGTTTACGCTATCAGTATTCATTTAAAACAAAAAAAAAGAAAAAAAAACAAAAAAAAATTAAAAATTTTTATTTTTTACAAATACGTCCACTGTAGTCCAGCTTTTTACTCAAAAAATCAAAATTGGGTGACAAATGCACTTAAAGGTGCACTAAATGAGAATAGAGTGTTGAAAATAAATAAATAATAAGACAATTCAAATTTTTAACTGCGTTGCCATATGGCATCAAAATACCGAATGCGTTAATCATTTTCCGAAGAGAAAAAACTAACGAACAGCATGCAGACTACCTAATTTTTAATCAAATGAATTTAGTTTTCCTAAGTTTTTTTTCTGTTCACGCTTTTAGCCGGGCGAAGCCGGGTCCAAATTCTAGTTATCAATATATTTACTTGAGTTGATTGTCGAAAAATGTGGTTAAATTTAAGCGAAACACAAAGTGAAAAAAAAAATTTCGAAGTATGTATCACTTTTCTATTTGCTATCGAAGCGAGGTGATAGTGCGTATACACAAGTCAAGTACTGTTAGGAAAATTAGCTTAACATGAGGCGAACTGATTACAGTTATTTGCAGCTACCAACCACTACTAGGGAAAAAATATGACGCTGATCCACAATTCCCCGTTGCCCACAATACCCCAGTCTCCCCTACTACAAACCGTTCTCGAGATGTTAACGTTTTTGCCTTTCTTACATTTAGTGCCGTTTGCACCAACAAAACTTAGCAACTTATGTACAACTTAAAAAATTTAAGTCGAAGAATTTCTACGGTTTAAGTAGGCTAACCACAACTTAATTTTTTAAGAATAATACGCGCAAACGGGCCTTAGAAAGGTATTAAAATCACCCCCAAAACTGAAATCATAACAGTGACGTTTCTTCTAAGGCAGCGATCTTAAGCCCTGTGCACCAAGGGTAACTTCGAGGCTCAAATTACCCTTTTATCCACCGATTCTTCATGCTACCCGTTTCATTCTGGCTTGTACGAAAACTGCATACATACGCATATGAAAGAAATAATCTGTTTCACTTTGCATATAACCCGTTCTGGTTCCACTTATGCATTTTGCATACCATGGAGCTTTGCTGAGTTCTAACTTCTAAGTAAGGCCATTTATGCGAGAGGTTTTTATTAGCTCAGTTGTCATTGGGACATTGACTGAAGTAGTGGTATATTTCAAAATTTTAACACTCCTGAAAATCATGAAGCGTACTGTCTCAAAAGGCGACACGAGTTTTGGACATCATTGTTTCTTTATTCGGGGTAATAACACAATGCAATGTTTAATATGATTTCAGGATATTAAAACAATAAAAAATACGATTTAAATAGGCATTTTCAGTC
Source organism: Chrysopilus asiliformis (assembly GCA_964034945.1). NCBI lineage: Eukaryota > Metazoa > Arthropoda > Insecta > Diptera > Rhagionidae > Chrysopilus > Chrysopilus asiliformis. The sequence continues at coordinate 40,565,752 of OZ035963.1, forward strand.
ACTCCATAAAATATCAAGATCAAATGTTTTTGATTTTATGAAATTACTAGGGGCTGCGCCCCGAACCGCTTCGCGGTTCATCCCCCTTCCGCAGGTCGGCCTTCGGCCTCCCTGCCCCCGTCGGCCTACGGCCTCGCCCCTCGCGCTTGAATTGTTGGAATTTGATGTATGGAGAGGTTACGTAAAATTATTTAAATATATTTCAGCTCTCGGCTTCCTCTTTACTCGGCCTTCGGCCTCGACTCAAATGCAGATAATTAACCCAAAAAAGGGAAATTTTTTTAGAGACATTTTTCTTTGTGACCCAACAAACAATTTTTGGTATCTTTGCATTCCTTTTTTTAATGAGTTTTTGGAGTAGCAGGTTACCCAATATAATAACGTTGTAGGAGGTAAAGTCATAAAGAAACAAACATACAACATTTTTTATTAGAGTGAAATTTTGCAATAAGAATTTCAAAAGGTGTTCCAATTGAATTTTTATGTATTGAGTATTTATGTAGAATTGGATTCTAAACACTGTTTGTTCTTGGAGTTTTGCAATAAAGTGAACCGTTTTCGAGAAATTTGCAAATAACTTTTTGGATTGTATGGGAGAGGGGGGAAGCTTAAGGGGTAGGTGCACCAAACTTCACAGAAACACCCTCTGTGCTAATCTAAAGTTTTCCTGAAAATTTGGTCAAAATCGGTTCAGCGGCTTAGAAGTCTATAAGCCACATACATACATACATACATACATACATTTTTAGTAATATAGAAGAAGATACATACATACATACATCCATTTTTATATATATAGATTTTTATTTTCCGATTGTAATTCGGAAATTTCATATAAAAATTTTTCATTATCAAAACTTTTTTTTAACGTAAAGTAAAACAATTAACAGTGTGTCAAAAACAAAAATAACGAAAAAGAGCTTTCAACAAAATCTGGGCATCAATCTTGTATTGCGACGCGTCTGCATAAACGCGTCTCACAACACAAAAATCGATCATGTAGCTAGACGCGTCGAACTACATATTTCGTTGCAATTAATTTCGTAAGAAGTGGGAACAGACAAACAAGCATCAGTTGGCCGCTCTTGTCAAATTTATGGGCGAAAATCCGTCACTTGCCACAGGTTCACTCGAAAAAAAAGCGATGGGGAAAACTAAGAAAAGGATTTTATAGGAAACTTTCACCGATGATTTAAATGCTTTCAGTGATTTCAGTGCACTTCTAATTAGGCGTAAAATGATAGATTTTTCTTGATTCGAATTATCTAAACCGAGGATATAAATTTCGATTGCACTTATCATTTTGACAGTTCGTGAACATTTTGCCCCAGCAATGTCAGATATGTTGACAATCAAGATGAAATAATGGAATGTGCCATACACAAACTGAACTATTTTGATAATCAAACCCAATGTCCTCTAAATTATTTCTTTCGACACACATGGCGTCGAGATATACGATTGCATATTGAGTTGCGTCGATTCCTTCGCGTCGAACGAAAGACGCAGACGCGTCGCAATACCCTGAACTTGGCTCAGAGAGCAAGCTATATAAACAAGTAAATCGCTTGTCAGTGGTAGTGAATATCCGAGAGCTTTACTGACCCTGTTCTAAGGTGTGTTCTCTGCACACCCGACCGAAATCGAATATTAAACTATATTTTAGTTCCATTCTTTGATTTGGTAATTTACCGATGGTTGCCGTAAGCACCCCGCACCAAACCATATTAACCAACGCAACAGTGCGAGAATTTGTTTGCGTTCTTTTCTCAAAAGTGTACAATCAAAAAATAACCAATACTTGACTAAAGCAATTATCAAAACTGCTTGTGGCCCTCTTTCTGACGCCTCTCTTAAGCATGCTACAGACAGAGCTACATGTCCGTAGACATGTCCGTGAAAACTGAATTTTAAGCGTCTGTAGGCTGGTAGACAGACGGTTGAGCTACATGTCGACAAAATCAAAATATTTTGAATTTCTGGGGGCGTGGCTTCAAGTTTGGCTACATGTCTTAACGTCTGTACGCCGGTATGCTAACTTGATTGCTAACATCATTGTGAAAACGGAGCCGCAGTGTTCACATCTAAATAAATTGAGAGTCGTTGAAGGAAAACAATGTTTTATGATGGCTTCTATAGCGAATAATGAATTTTGGCGAGATTTTTTCGAACTCTATCGAAGTCTACCGGTGTTGTGGCAAATAAAATCTGAAAATTTTAAAAACAAAAGTGTAAAAAATGAGGTTTGGGATGATTTATTAACAAAGTTTAAGCAAGTGGAACCCAATTGCAGCATAGAAACACATCAACAGAGTGACAAAGTTCTCTGTTGTTCATCAACAGAGGACTTTGTCGCACTGGTGATTTTTCTAAAATGATGTCCATACTACATGTCTATCGACATGTAGACAGTTTGTTGGTTTTAGCTTTAAGACATGTCGATAGACATGTATCCAGTCTGTAGGGGCTTTTAGTGATCCACATTCGAAACGCAATACCGACTTTTGCGGTCTTCCGATCGACTCAAGTATTCTCCAATTTACAGCGAACCAAAGTAAAATAAAAACACAGAAAGTCTATATTGAAAATGGTTTCACCACACACAAAGTTCAAAAGAAGTAATTGCAGACAACAAATAATTTTGGGTCACCAGAAAATCACGAACCAATGATACTTAAGCCAGCTACAGACGTACGATCAAGTCTGCCAATTTGATCACGGACTGCGGTTTGCCAATAGGCTGGTGGTCAGGTCTGCAATTATCAAAACTCGTTGATATTTAGGGGCGTGGCCAGAAGCTCGTGACCGGTTCGTTAATACTTAAGGCTTAACTATAATCGACATAAGAACGCATATGTAAATGTCAAATTCCCAACGAATGTTGACATGCATAGCTGTCAACATAAAAGCTAACCATAATAGGCATAGACTGACATAAGTAAAGTTAAATTTTTCTCCATAGTAATTGACAAAGTTGAAGGAAAAAATGAGTGAATTGAAAAAAATTAAAGAAATATTTGAAATTGTGAAGTGCTTAAAAGAATTAAGTGACCTGAAAGATGAACTGGATGAATACGGCAGGAAGATGCGTTCATGTTATGTACGAGAAATCAATCGCGACAGGAAAACGCACGGATACTACGTAGTCACCTTCTTAAAAGTAAAAAGGCTTGATCCGGATCAATTTCTTATTCACACGAGAATGACCACAAATGTCTTTGACTATCTGTTGTCCTGCTTGAGTCCCTTTTTGGAAAAATTTTAGGTTATGTTCACTATTTACATATGCCAGTTCCATTTGTATCGAATTATTCATGCTTAACGAATGTTTAACGAAGGTTTGAAAGTGGCAACACTCTTGACATATGTCTATTGTGGGTATTAACACTGACTTTCTTATTCTGGAAATGACATATGCAGCTACATATGCGTTCTTATGTCGATTATAGTTAAGCCTTTAAATCGTCTGTAGCGAAGTCTGGCAACCTGCAGCGGTATTGTGATTGCCAAGTGAGAACATTTTTTGCGTGAGAAAACTGAATAAGTGAGTTTTCTCATTTTTTGGTATTGTGATCACAAATACGGGAGAATTCACCGTGAAATTTCTTACCTCGAAATGTCAAAAAATCCGCCACTCATTTCGGACGTGGGAACGAAAAGTGAGTTTATGTGGGCGAAATAAATGAAAGCAAAAGCGATTACTTTTAATAGTATTTCTTTTATTCGAAACTAATTAAAATTGCATTCCGCACATATATTGCTAGAAGACAGTACCTGCCAGACAGAGAGAAGCTGTTATAAATTTCATGTGTAAAATTTCCTATGTAATCAAAAGTGCAAAAAAAATGTTGAAATACCGCACAAATGATGTTTCAAATCTTGAAACAACATCTACAGAATCATTTATATTGTTTATATCACAAAAAACTGTAACACTTTTCTTGAATTTAGTTAAAATTTGCAAAATAGCAACCAAAAACAACTTTGAAATATAAATTTATCATATTCTGTAATAGATTTGTATTAAGTATGTACTAGGTTTCACTTGGAAAATCATAATACCGAATTCTTCAAAGGTGAAGTGGAAATGAATAGGCGAGAAATCTCACGTGTGAGTTTTTCCACCTTTTTTACAGATTAAAATCACAATACCGCTGCTGTTGGCGATATCATACGAAAAATAAAATTCCGTTTTTTGGCGATATCATACGAAAAATAAAATTCCAAAAAGAGTTTACAACGACAGAAGGAATATTGTTTTCGAATTTAGATATTTGCTGCTCTACGGAAAAAAAATCCAACAGAGAAAAATTTAACTGATGTCTCTGCATATATCCCTCGAGTTGACTTTAACGTCTGTAGTGATGTCAGAGAACGAATAATATAGCGAATAAACTCTTAGAACAAATTTTTAGAGAAAATTTTTCCACTGTGAGATGAAGCAAGAGGATCCGATGTAACATGGAAAAAATTATCCATTCGATTCCTCCATCTCATTGAATAGATACGACGAAAATGATTAGAAAATGTTCTCTCTACTTCGTGCTCCCTAGTCTAAAAGTAATTAACTTTTAGGCCGTAGCTAGTGAATGATAAGGACATTTTCCCCCCTTCGAAGGGGAAATTTGTCAAAAATTTGTTCGGCAGAGTTTTTTCTATATATTCCTTATTCTATGGTGATGTCTGCCAACCGGTCCGTGATCAAGTTGGCAGACTTGATCGTACGTCAGCAGCTGGGTTTACGTATGGCAGCAGGCAGCATGTAGTGTAGCGTAGTTTTGATTTGGGTTGTCGTGCATCAGTGGAACGAGTTCTAATTGGTTAGTGACTAGTGAAAGGGGTTCTGCAAGTGATGCACGGTTGGGCGAAATTCAAGAACGACCAAAAATTCTGCATACACTAACACAACTAAACAGCAATAAAATTTTTCCATGGATGAAAATTTGATTTCTCACACTACGATGCTTCTTTACTGACGTTCAAACCACAATGACAATATTTGCACTTACACATACGAGGGTAGCCGTTTATATTTCGGGAATAACAAATAAAAACAAATATTTATCATTAAAAATGGTTTTATTGTTTCTCAAAATATTCTCCGCGATGATCAATACACTTTTGCATGCGTTTGAACCAATCCGAAAAGAATTTTTGCCACTTTGGCACGAGCCTTTTTTTGAGCGATTGTCAAATTATGTAGGATCCAACGCGAACATAGCTTCTTCACGGCTAAAGCCTAGTACGCAGTTCGAGTAAAATGAAATTTTAACGCGGTCTCCAAATTGGCACATTAAAACCGAAGTAAAAACTGTTTGTGGAGAAATCAAATATTCTTCAATTTTTTTAAATTAAAAAACCACACTCGTTAAGAAAACTGGAAACAGAACCTCTATTATTTTCATCTGTCAAATTTTTACCTCGAATTTAATGTACCGAACAGTTAAAATGCTGGTAAAATCAACTGGAGACTTTCTACGCCATCTAGTGCAACATGAGTTTTTCACATCATTTTACCAGCGAACTGCGTACCGCTTGGTAAAATTTCTGAGGTTAAATTTAAGCTCAGCGTTAAATTTGTATAGGAAATTTCATTTTACTCGAACTGCGTACTAGGCTTAAATGTTCATATCTTAAATGCGCTGATGTTACTAATGCCCAGGAATGCCTCAATCTTCCTGTGCTGTATGTCACATGACGATCTTGCATTATCAGCTCACGCACAGCATCGACGTTTTGTGGCACAACTAGGATGCCAACGATACCTCGATGTTTGAAAAACATCGAGGTATCGTTGAAAAATATCGAGTTTTAACCTCGATGTTGGACAGGCCGATATATCGAGCTATCGATGTTGTTATCCACGATGTTAGAACATTACTCTTCATAAAGTTAGTTTGGGGGGGAACTGCAGGGGGATGGTCAGCTGCCATCTTAGGGGCACTGATTTTTTCATGCATTTTTCGACGATTTTTCTGCCCCCGGGCTAACTTTTGAACCAGTTCGGGTTTCACTTTCGTAGTACCTCCATTGGAAAGGTAATTTGCTCTAGTTTCATGGACAATAAGCTCTTTTTTGGCGGGGAACTGCAGGGGGATGGTCAGCTGCCTTAAAAAAACATCGATTTTCGATATATCGAGGTTTTATGAACGATGTTGCATCCCTAGGCACAACAACCGATGTTGGACGACCTACACGAAATTCGTCCTCGAGCGAACCTCGGCCACGATTGAATTCACTAAACCAGCGATATACAGTAGTCCTTGATGGTGCTTTATCGTCATATAAAGAATGAAGTTCATCGATGCACTGTTGTTGAGATAATCCACTTCGAAAGTTGTGAAAAATAATCGCACGAAAATGCTCACGAGTTAATTCCATTTTTTGCCCGAGATTAAATTTTCAAGTCACTGCAAACAACACAAATAGCGTCCGTATATCAAAACGTTCTGAGTACGTATACTGTCGCAAATGTCAAACTTTACGATGTCAGATTGCACTTGCCACTACTAGTATTGGCAGTTCCCGAAATATAAACGGCCACCCTCGTATAAAACTGACACAACTGGTAACAACAGCATGTGGACTCGAACTGTTGTCGTTCAGCGTTGTTGTTACAACACTGTGGAAAGGCCCATTTGTACGATTGCATTGTTTGGCTGATGTGCTATATATTTTGCCAAACTGAGTCAGGTCAAAGGCAGAGTACAAGCAAATAATCAATTCCGGTAGGACGACATCGGCACTTTTCAACTTAACTTGTAAAGTTGTATCGAAATGAAAATCTTTTAATTGGCGTTTCAGTCTTCTCATTTCGAATCCAAACTCTGGCTATGCGGTTGCTCTGCTATTAGTTTATATTGTTGGCTTTGTTTACTTTTTTCAAGTAATTAAGTATTTAGACTACAGGCTACAATGATTAAAATTACTTAAAAGCTACTTAATATTGAACACCCTACTGAAAGCAACACGCTACCTCATCACCCGCACGTCCCTGAGTACGAAACATGTAAAGGGTCTTTCAACCAGTGGCGGCTTTATAGGGGAGGCAACGGAGGCATTGCCTCCTCATAACATTTTACAAAAATGTTTTTCTAACGTATGCCTTTAATTTTTTATACCATAATGGACTGTATAAAAATCCGTATGTTCAGAAAATAATAATTTAAAAGAAAATCCTATTCTCTAATGTCGAATTCTCTAAAACATAAACTACAAATTCTCTTTATAGAGGCTAGCCTCCGATTCGTACAAATACTTTCATACAGCTTTTGCTAAGAACAAGCATAGCCACATATAGAATACGAACACCAATCTCCGTAAAAAATTCTCTTCATAGAGGCTAGTCTCCGATTCGTACAAACACTTTCATACAGATTTTGCTAAGAACAAGCATAGCCACATATAGAATACGAACACCAATCTCCGTAAAAAATTCTCTTCATAGAGGCTAGTCTCCGATTCGTACAAACACTTTCATACAGATTTTGCTAAGAACAAGCATAGCCACATATAGAATACGAACACCAATATCTGTTTCACTTTTCCCTTCCAGAAGAATAGGTCTTCCTACATAATTCGGAATACATCTCCCTACATAAAAAAAAATTATAGAACTAAAAAAAACTTTGCCTCCTCATTTCAAATATACACGAGCCGCCACTGCTTTCATAAAGGACATAACAATTTTGTATTTTAATAAAAACGCACCCTAAAACTTTTTTTATGATCTGGCAATGCTAAAACGTCAGTCAAGGTTTCCATTTTTATCATGGTGAAGTTCACGAACGAGCAACGTTTGGATATTATTAAAACTTACTACCGAAATTCTGAGTCGGTGGTCGCAACTTTAAGAGCGCTTACTCCAATTTTCGGTCGTAATGATCGTCCCACCAGACAGGCTGTGCGTGCTATAGTGGAGAAATTCGAGTCAATATATTCACTATTGAATGTTCCTGTGCCAGTGAGACAACGCACCGGTCGAAGCACCGAAAATATCGCAGCCGTAAGTGCTTCAGTTCAAAATGAGCAAAATGAGTCGACTTCACGCCGTTCACAGGAATTGGGAATCTCTCAGTCCACATTGTGGCGAATTTTGCGTAAAGATCTTGGTCTACATCCTTACAAGATCAAATTAACTCAAGAATTGAAGCCTCTTGATCATTTGAAGCGCCGAAACTTCTCCGATTGGGCTCTACAAAAGTTTGAAGAAATCCTGAATTTTATCGAAAAATCATCTTCAGCGATGAAGCTCATTTTTGGCTTAATGGCTTTGTCAATAAGCAAAATATGCGTTATTAAACAGCAACAAACCCACATGTGCTTCAAAAGACTCCATTGCATCCACAAAAAGTGACCGTGTGGTGTGGATTTCATGCCGAGGTGTGATTGGACCGTATTTTTTCGTCGATGAAAATGATGGCCATGTTTCGGTCAATGGAGTTTGCTCTCGTGCCATGTTGGAAGACTATTTTTGGCCAGAATTGGATGGACTTGACATCAGTGATATGTGGTTCCAACAGGATGGTGCCACATGCCAAACAGCTGGTCAAACAATTGATCTATTGAAGGAGAAGTTCGGTAATCGTGTAATCTCGAGAAATGGTCCGGTCGAATGGCCACCTGGCTCATGCGATTTAACGCCGTTGGATTTCTTTTTATACCCGTATGGTGAAACCAAAGGGTATATTAACTTTACCTTACCGTTTGTAACGCCAAGATCCCGTCATCACACACAAAAATGAATTACACCAGTGTGTTTAGAATGATAAAAAAAATTGAATTTTGCATGTCCGTCCGTCTGTCTGTCCGTCCGTCTGTCTGTCCGTCCGTCCGTCTGTCTGTCCGTCCGTCTGTCTGTCTGTGGCGCGGATTGCGGGCGCACGGATTGAGCTAGAGACTTGAAATTTTGCGCAGATTCGTTTTTCGTAAAATGCGAGGCTAAGTTCGTTAATGGGCAAAAATGGACCATTAGGGGGGGTACCCCCCATACGAACGAAAACGTTTTTTATGAATATCTCAAAAACGGTACATGTTATCAAAAAAGTGCAAGAACAAAAGTTATTTAGAATATTATTCTACATAAAACTCCCATGCATCAAAATCCGATTGGAACAAGTTTTAAAAAAATCTTATTGGAAAATTTGAATTCAAATGAAATTTTGATACGCCGTTCAATTAAATCACCATACGGGTTTTCAATAATTGCCAGATTGGCAATTATAGCTTTTGTTATGTTTATGGGGATATGTTAAGTCGTTGGTTTATGCCAAGAAGCCAACAACGTTAGAGGAGCTCAGGAACAATATCGAACGCGAAATTGCCAACGTTCCGGCCGATATGTGTGGAAAATTGGCTCCAAAGAATCAATCAGTGCAAACGTGCTCGCGGTGGCTATATGAACGACATCGAATTTCATACTTAAATGTAACATGTCCACTACACCTGGAATAAATTTCAGCCCGATATCTCAATTATTCTGTGTTTTATTTAAATACAAAATTGTTATGTCCTTGTTGAAAGACCCTTTATATGTGTGTGTTGTGTGCTCGTTCGTATAAAGTATGTAACGAAAATTGTAAAATCGATTTCTACCAGTAAATCTAATCCGATTTTGACGAAGTTTTTTGCATTTGAAAACTTTTATCGTAGAAAAAATGAACCGATTTCTTGATGATTGCAAAAATCTTTGCCATTTTTATAGGATTGGGTGTTGGGAGTGGTAAAATTTAATTTTGATGTATGACAGAGTTATATTTAGAATCATATTCTAAACACTTTTTGTAGAGTCCGAACAAAGGTCAGTTTTTGGCCGATGACGAACTTCAATACCCATCAATAATAAAGGAAAATTTTATTAACATTTTGATATCTTAAAAATTGAAGGGCTTGGAACAAGAAACAGGTAAGTCCATTTTTTGGTTTTTTTGGGAAATTAAAAAAAAACGTTTTAAAAATTCGATTTTCAACTTTCATAAAAAATTTTTTTTACCCCTTATGGTATATGCCTTTAAACATGTTTTGGCATAATAATCATACAATAGTACTAATTCCGTTGAGCGGAAGAACTTTTTAAATTGTGGACATACCTCGTTCTTGCCCCAAACTAAAGTTTAAAACTATTTTCCCATAATATTTTGGCGTGAATAAATTAATTAAACTACAAAATTGAGTTGAAAGAAGGTATTTTAATAGTTTCTTTCAGCATTAGAATACTTTTTTCTAAATAATGTTAAATTCTTTTCCTTCAGTTTCCTCGTATTCATCGGGTGTTATGTGCGACTTCAGTTGGTTATAAAACCACAATTCATTTTGACGTACTTTTGAGCCAGAATCATAACGTCTTTGAATTTGGAATCCTTTAGTGGGATTGCATCATCAAATGCCGGTTCAAGTTGATTTATTGGATTTTTAGAGTTATACATCCAGGAATCACCTCCTTCTTCCCCAATGTACCGGTGGCGGTAGCCCCATATCGTGAATAATGGAAAAACTAACCGTCGTAGCAAAGTCCTTGTTGCATCAATTGATGGTGTGATTTTTTTCAAACTAGATAATGGACTTAACTCAAAATGGCCAAAAATGGACTTACCCCCTTCTTGCTCCAAACCCTTCAATTGTCGTAATCAGTAAACTGGAGACAGAAAACTTGTACTCTAATGGTGTCCCTACAACCCGCTTTTAGACATTTTTGAAAACAGTTGTTTTAGAAAATTAAGATATTCAATTGCAATACAACTTTCACCACCAAACGAAAAAAAATCATGTATAAAACTCATCAGGAAGTAGATTTCCTATAAATTTCTGCAATTTTTTTTAGGTTTCATAAATTTTTCCTCTTTTTTTTTGTCCTGCCAAAAAATGTTTCCTGGGGATAGCATTTTCCAAGACATTTCTAATTTATTAGACAAAATGATTCGATAAAAATCTGTTTGTAATGTCATTTTAATCGAGACGAAATCTTCTGTCCAAATGTTTTGAATTGACGGGGAAATTTCACTGGCCAATAAATCATTTCCTATAATCCCCCGTTCACCAAACACAAATTTTCGGGAAACTTGTGTTTCAGAACAAAAAATACGCGATCCGAATTGGATTTTGATGTAGGAGCGATTATGTAAAATTATATACATACTAAAAAAGTATCGTCTTTATAAATTTTCAGATACGATGCACCGTTTTCGAGCAAATCGCATAAATCGTTTATATTTGTATGGAAGAGAAGAGAAAAGATGGTTCAATTTTTCCCCACCTTTTAAAGAGGTTCTATGCCAAATTTCAACTTTCTACTCCAATTAGTTCTCGAGTTTTCAAAATCGGTTCTCCAGGACGGGATCTACCATCGAAAATAGAACGTTACGGATTATATACTTAAGTTAATATGAAAAAGTTACTGCAATATCTCAATCCGTTCTCAACCTACGTCAAAAAGTGTGAGAACAATTTCGAGCACATAGTCGAAAAAGCGAATAGATGAAATGCAGAATATGTTGAATAATTTAAAAAAATTACAGGAGTCGGGCTCGAAAAAGTCCCTAAAACTTATTTGAAGTGCTCCGGGAGTCAATAAAAAACTTTTGGGGCCGAGCAATCGCTAAAATGCCTATTTGGGATAGTGGACACTTCCTCTTCCACCACATACACACATTAAAAGTGTAGCTTCACTGGGGCTAAACTGAACTTTAGCCCAACCACCCTATTGAAATGGTTGATTGGTATGGCGGGGGTGTGAATTGAAAACGATATGTCAATATCGTTTTCACCTGGTTGTGGAGGCTTGAAGCAGAAACTTCTGTGGCAAAAATGAAAGTTCTATCAAAACTAATAGTAAAAAAGCAAGGTGTCTGTCTCGTAGAGACGGCCAGAAGACGTGGATCCGCCTACAACGATCGCCAATAGATATTTAAGTAAGAAATTTTAGTGAAAAGGAAATTAAGGAAACAAATTTTTATTTAAAACATAACAAAAGCTATAATTGCCAATCTGGCAATTATTGAAAACCCGTATGGTGAAGTGAACGGCGAACAGTTGTATCAAAATTCCAGTTTGAAGTCAAACTTTCTAATTAGATTTTTTTTTTTTTATTCCAATCGGATTTTGATGTATGGGAGTTTTATGTAGAATCATATCCTAAATAACTTTTGTTTTTGCACTTTTTTGATAAGATGCACCGTTTTTGAGATATTCGGTTTCATAATTTTATAATATAACTAGGGGCTCCGCCCCGAACCGCTCCGCAAAAAAATTAGTTTTTTTCCATTATCTCGAAAAAAATTATTTTTTGCTTACTGTATATGTGAGATGAATTAATGAGAATGGCATTCTGCACAATTTTGTCTTTTACCGTTATCCATTATCTTTTACCGTTATTGAGATATTTTTATTAAAATGTAAAAAATATATTTTTGCGAATTACTTGCAAACTAAATTTTTCGAAAAATACAATTTTCCACATTTTTACCTTTTACCGTAAATCCATATCTTTTACCGTTCTCAAGTTATCTCAAATTTTGTACGTTTTGAAGTCGTCTTTGGTTGACAAAACGATAGCCCTATAGCGTAAATTGCGCAGCGTCGTAGATTTTTTGGAAGGAAGTTTTGTGTTGGCCACGACTGATATTTTTCTAGAAGTTTTAACCCCGATTATACCATAGACAATATGAAGTATTGAACATATTTTCGAAATATCTTAAAATTTAACAGTTGCAATTTAGAAACAAGTTTTCCTGTGAAATTTTTTTTTGTCTGTCAAAATGTCAATCTTTTTTACAGACTATTATTTTTTCAATTTTTTTATACCCGTATGGTGAAACCAAAGGGTATATTAACTTTGCCTTACCATTTGTAACGCCAAGATCCCGTCATCACACAAAAAAATGAATTACACCAGTGTGTTTAGAATGATAAAAATATTTAATTTCTGGATGTCCGTCCGTCTGTCTGTCTGTCCGTCTGTCTGTCTGTCTGTCTGTCCGTCTGTCTGTCTGTCTGTCCGTCTGTGGCGCGGATTGCGGGCGCACGGATTGAGCTACAGACTTGAAATTTGGCACAGGTCCGTTTTTCGTAAAATGCGAGGCTAAGTTCGTTAATGGGCAAAAATGGACCATTACGAACGAAAATGTTTTTTGCGAATATCTCAAAAACGGTGCATCTTATCAAAAAAGTGCAAGAACAAAAGTTATTTAGGACATGATTCTACATAAAACTCCCATACATCAAAATCCAATTGGAACAAGTTTTAAAAAAATCTTATTGGAAAGTTTGACTACAAAGTGGAATTTTGATACGCCGTTCAATTAAATCACCATACGGGTTTTCAATAATTGCCAGATTGGCAATTATAGCTTTTGTTATGTTTAATATTCAATGGTATTTTAATTTTTTTTATTATCGACAAAAGTCGAATTAACCAAATTTTAACAAGTTCCGCATGACATTTCATTTCCAGAAATGGCGTTGAACAGTAAACAACTGAAAGTAGTAAATATTTTAAAGTGTTTACAAGAATTAGAAGATCTAAAAAGTAAAGAATATAAAACAAAGACACTCCAGCTGCTCCCACGATGCCTTTTTCAAATCATTTCTTTTGTAAAGATTACTTTCCGTATTCCAGAGACATTCTTTTAAACGGTATTCGTTTATAAAACGGAGCGTCTTTCCACGTGATAAATTACAATCCGCCATCTTGAATTCACAAATGTCAAATTTCCATCACCATTTCTGTTAACAAAGATGTGAGCAAAAACTGTTTGACTTTGCTGTCGTAACAGCTGACATTTCAGTCTTCACTAGACGTAACATCAGATATATAACAGCGACATTGACGGCATTTATGGCAGGTGTGGATGGCAGGTAAGCCGTGCACCAAGGGTAACTTTCAAGCTCAGATTACTCCTTTTCAATCGATTCTTCATGCTATCCGTTTCTGTCTAGCTTGTATGCCAATTGCATACATACGCATATGAAAGACATAATCTGTTTCACTTTGCCGTATAACCCGTTTTGCTTCCACTTGTGCAAGCCGACACGAAATTTGGACATGATGATGTCTTTATTCGGTGTAATAACACAATGCAATGTTTAATATGATTTTAGGAAATTAACACAACAAAAAAATACGATTTAAATATACATTTTCAGTCATTCCATAAAATATCAATTGATCAAATTAATGTTTTTGTTTTTATGAAATTATTTTAATTTTCAATAAAAAAGTTTTTCATTATCAAACCTATATGTTTCACAATTGAGTCTTCGGCAAATTCGGGTTGTGCATATTTTTTCAAGCACCACTGACTCCCTCATCAAAGTATCTCCCGAAGCACTAAACCGATTGCCATGAATTTTTCGTCGTACAGTAATCCCTCAAACTGCGCGGTAGATACGTTCCACAAAAAGAGCGCGCACTGCGAAACCGCGCACTGTGAACCCTACTTTGTATGAAATATTGGGGTTAGGTCACAGATATTAGAAAAATTCAAAAAAAAAATAGAAAAAAGTTTTTATTTAACGACATAATACAAAGATATGATATGTATTATTAATCTTTTTGAAAAATTAGTGATTGTGTTGCTTTGAACACTAAAATTGCCGAAAATTAAAAGAAACTAATTTAATATGATAAACTATTTTTATTCGTCGGTTTTACAGATGCGTTTTCTTCAACGTCTGAATAGGCACTACTAAAATAATTGCGGCTGTAAAATTCCGCCTGCCTTGAAATAAATTTAAAATTTAATTCAATATTACGAACTCAAATTATTTATAATAAATGACTGAATTTAACAATAATATGAAAATAAGTATTATTTAAATTACGATAGTCATTTATCAATGGTGTCGTTCTCGACGTTTGACGCTAGCGGACTTAAATTTACTATCGGCCTCACGAGAATTTTCTCAGCCGTTTTTAACATCAGAGAACGGACTCTTCCGTCAGGTCCTGGAAAAACCGTTGTGACTCTACCCATCTTCCATTTAGACGGCGGAAGTCTCTCGTCCCGAATCAACATCAAGTCTCCTGTTGCAACGTTTGGTGTGGGTTTAGACCACTTCGCCCGTCTTTGAAGCTGAGTTATGTACTCGGTACTCCATCAGCGCCAAAAATGTTGACGTATTTGAGAAATGGATTGCCATCGCGTGAGGAGATTGCCCTTAAAAGAGGTAGTATCAGGTTCTGGTAGTGTTTTGAGCGCTTCTCCCACCAGGAAATGGCCTGGAGTAAGAACTTGCAAGTCATCTGCGTCTGATGAAAGCGGGCATAGCGGACGAGAGTTGACGCACGACTCAACTTCCGCAAGAAGAGTGCTGAACTCTTCGTAAGTTAGCGTGATGGTCAGGGAAAATAATGCACGTCTCAAGTGATGCTTTACGCGCTTTACAACGGCTTCCCAATATCCACCCATGTGTGGGGCTGACGGCGGATTGAAGTGCCAAACCACATTGTCGTTTGACAGTAATGTTTGTAGTTGATAGTCGGTGCACGCTTGCGTTAAGAGGACTCGAAGTTCCTTCTCTGCACCTACAAAGTTCGTTCCATTATCGCTGTACAGCTCCTTGCAGTAACCTCTACGTGCGATAAATCGCTTGTAAGTAGCGATGAAAGTCGAGGTAGAAAGGTCGCTAGCCAGTTCCAAGTGCATAGCGCCCGTCGCCATACAATTGAAAACGGCTATATAACCCTTAGTGGATTTTGTTCCTCGACCTTTTGAAAGACGAATCGAGTAGGGTCCAGCGAAGTCAACGCCGCTACGGATGAACGGCCTTGCTGGTTCAACGCGCGCTCGAGGTAAGTCTGCCATGATTTGAGATAGCTGGATTGGTCGATGACGTCGGCAGAGAACGCAGTTGTGTGCTATTTTCCTCAAGGCTGCCCTAGCCTTTATCACCCAAAAACGAGTCGATAAAACGGAATGCATCAATTGGGGACCAGCATGCAATGTAATTTTGTGTATCTCCAAGCAGAGGAGAGAGGTCAGTGGCGATTTTGCAGGTAGCAGAATCGGATGTTTAGCGTCAGAGCTTAAAGGAGCATTCCGCAACCGTCCGCCCACACTTATGATGCCTCTGGGATCCAAAAACGGGGACAGCTTCATGATTTTACTGCGCGCTTGTAACGTGTTTTCCAATTGTAGATTAAAGATGTCCTCTGAAAAGTGTTCCCGTTGAGTTATTTTTATCCAGACGTTCATCGCCTCATTGAATTCCTTGTGGCTGATGGCACCCTTTCGTGGTCGTTGGCTGTTAAATATTTTACATTTCAAATTGTGTACGAAACGAAGTATCAGTGCTGTGATGCGTTTCAATTTTGACAACGATGAATATTTGTCGATTAGGTCCCAAGGGGGTTCTGTAGAAGCAGCTTGAAGAACAATGTTGCTCGTAGTCCGCAGATCCAAAATCGTGTCGAAAGTAGTTTGCTGATTCATCTTCGCAACTCGGTTCGCCACGAACGTTGTCCACTTACTCGGATGGCCCTGGATCCATGCCAGACTAAGAGTAGAGTCGGTCCAGCAGTAGTAACTACGGAAGCGATCACCGAAAGCTGTGATCACGTGTTCTATCAAGTTAACTAGCAGGACAGCGGCGCATAACTCTAACCGCGCCAAGGAAGTTGTTGAAAGTGGGGCAACTTTAGCTTTCCCAGTCACGAGTTTCACGTAGATCGTGCCATCCTCCAGCTCAGATCGAACATAAACAACCGCGGCATATGCCGTTTGTGAGGCATCTGCGAAGCCATGCAGATCTAGCGTTGCACATGGATGATCAAGCCCGAGCCATCTTGGGATACGAAGGTTCATTAAAGTTTACAAATTACCTCTATACTCAGTCCATTGTTCCAAAATAGGTTCCGGAATGGGATCGTCCCAATCCATTGCGGGTCGCCAGAGTTGCTGGAATATTATTTTGGCGATGATTGTGCAAGGTGAAAGAAGTCCGATGGGATCGAACAGTTTGGTCGATTCTGACAGCAGTGACCGTTTTGTTACTGGTAGTTTTGCATCTGGAAGATCTACAGAAAACATGAGGCAGTCGGACGAAGGGTTCCACTGCAAACCCAAAGTCTTTACAGTGTCGTCATCAGCTAAAGAAAGCAATATCTTCGTCTCTCGTAGCTCAGGAGGTATGCTCTCCAGAAGGGCATCTGAGTTAGAAGACCACTTGCGGAGTTCGAAACCGCCTTTCCGCAGAAGAGCCAGGATTTCACGTTGAAGGCGTATCAGTTCCGTTTCGTCGTATGGCCCAGTGAGGAGGTCATCCATATAAAAAACTCGAGGGACTATCGGCGAAGCGAGTGGGAAACGATCCCCTTCGTCTATAGCGATTTGTTGTAGACTTTTAACTGCGAGGTAGGATGCTGATGAGACCCCGTAAGTGACGGTCAGTAATCTGTAATTTTTAATAGGTTCAGAAGGTGACTGTCGCCAAACTATCCTTTGGAACTCCGTGTCCTCTTTAGAGACGAATATCTGGCGGTACATTTTTGTGACGTCCGCGGTCATTGCTAATCGATGGGATCGGAACCTTAATAATAATGTATTCAACGGAGGCTGAAGCTGAGGCCTGATCATCTGCGTGTCATTGAGCGAGACGCAAGAGGAAGTTTTCATTGACGCGTTAAATACAACTCTGAGTCGAGTTGTTGAACTAGACTCCTTGATGACGGCGCGATGGGGCATGTAATAGCATTTTTCCTGGGGTAGGTTTTCTCTCGCCTCTTCCATATGCACTAGTGTAAGGAATTCTCCCATAAAGGACTTGTATTCCTCATGTAATAGAGGATCCCTTCGGAAACGCGCTTCCATTCGAAGCAGTCCTCGAACAGCAGCCTCGCGAGAGTTTCCCAATGGCCGATGTTCTTTAAATGGCAGTTTAACTACATACCTGCCGTTGTCCAGGCGAGAGTGCGTTTCCTCGAATATCCGTTCACAGGTCCTTTCTTCTTCCGTATAGTGTTTAGTAACGGGAATATCTTCCAGTTCCCAGAACTTAGAAACGGCAGTAGTCAAATCCACGTCGCTGTGTAGACTAATGGCAGAGAAATTAGCGCTCCGATCAGCGAAACAATTTACATTTCCAATTAGAACCCAACCAAAGGAGGAATTTTGCGCCATAGGTGTACCTTGCAGTCCTTTAATGAGTCCGTCCAGGAAGACGGTACTCAATTCATCGGCTCCCAATGTCGACCGGAGCCGGGACGAAGAACTGAGGATCGGCTAATTGAATGCAATTCAGATGAGGCCAATTACCTAGATCTACTCTCGTTGCGGGTAAGTTGTTTGTGATTTTCGGTAAAATCAATGCCTGAATCGTAATGGAGAATTTGCTCACTGTCGATGAAAGAGTTAGCGAGGCGGATCCTTTTGTATATCCGATGTTAGTGGCTCCGATGCCAGCAATAGAAGTCGACTGCGGACTTCTGTTTATTTTTAAACGTTGCATGCAAGCTTCAGAAACGAAGGAAACGTGCGATCCAGTGTCAAATAGTATGCGAGCTGGCTGCCAACGTCCAGCAGCGTCCAAAACGTTTACGACAGCGGTAGCGAGCAAAGCTGGGCGATGGTTGTTAGCGAAATGAACAGACGCTACAGTGGAAGAGTTGGGAGAAATTACAGCGGAAGAGTTGGGGGAAATTACAGCGGAAGAGTTGGGGGAAATTACAGCGGAAGAGTTGGGGGAAATTACAGCGGAAGAGTGTTTGTCACAAACGCGACATGTGGACGTGCTGCGACACTCATCTAAAGGATGTCCGTTGCTTAGACAGTTTGTGCAAAGTTTCTTCTGTTCAGCTGCCGAACGTCTGGCAGAAGAATCAAGTGATTTGAACTGAGTACAAAGGTAAATTGCATGCAAACCCATACAGTAAGCGCATGTAGCGCCGGCCGTCATTGCTGATGTGCGATTGGATTTTCCGTTACCTTTCGAGCGCATCCCATGGAAATCCGATGTTTTACCATTTGTTGCATGCAGAGACCCTGGAACTGATTTAGATTTAACGGTCTTACTTACGAAAGCTTGTGATGGCTTGTGTGATTCCACGGCGGTTAACGAGCGGCACCTACTTTCCAAGAATGTTGTCAGTGCTGTGAAAGCGGGGATTTCTGACGAAGTTAGTTGCATTTCCCATTGTTTTCGCGTCTCGGGATCAAGTTTTGCTGCTGTGAAGTGGATTATCCAGGCATCCCAATGCTCAATAGGCTGCTTAATCGCTTTAAGCACACGGACGTGGATTAAAATATTGTCCAACAAAGCCTTGATTGATGTGGCAGACTCTGTTTTGACAGATGGAAGCGAAACTAATGCACTGATATGGGATTCTACGATTACTCGGTGGACGTCGTAACGGGTTTTGAGAGCGGTCCATGCCTCAGCATAATTTTGATCTGTGACAGGAAATAACTGAATTACATTAAGTGCCTCATCTTGTAATGTTGACCGAAGATAGTGCAGCTTTTGGCTTCCAGCTAGCCCATCATTGTTATGCACTAACGAGGAAAATCGATCGTGAAATGATTTCCATTCGCAGGGATCTCCGTTGAATGTCGGCAATGCAATTGGAGGCAACTTTGCTGCAGATCGCGTCTGCGCTGGTACGGGTTGCGCTATTGCCGGGGTATTGGAAGGCGATCGATCTGACTGTGATAGCGATCGACGTGGGGCTAGAGAAGCTTGCAATCGGGAAAAGTTTATTAAGCTGTCACGATACCACTGTTCAGCCTGCTCGAACTCCGGTTCTTGATCCTTTAAAGTGGAAGGGCCACATGTTTCTAAAACCAGGTTATGAGCCATCCGAAACGCTTCCCACTGCTCGCGTAGCAACTGTAAATACGATTCCACACTAACGAGATCGTACTCGGCGTCCGCATCTTTACTTGCTACTAGCGTACGTCTTATGGCGTTTTTCGCGATATCGCGTTTTGTTAAAGTCGGCATATTTTTCGCGCAAAAACGTCAATGTTCCACAGCTCGAAATGTTCGTACAAGGGGAATTTTCGAATATAGAAAAAGTCAGAGTAAGGAACTAACCAAAAAAACGTTCACACAAAAAAAGGAATCGATAGACTGAAGACTAGGCTCACACAATAGAATTCGAATAACTGCTTGTGCCAAACGGTATTGTCAAGCGCACGCCAGCAAAAAACAATTGAACCGACAATAAAAGTGCCAGATGCGCCTTTTTATTATCGAACGTACGAAGACACTCCAATGCACTAGCCAGCGAAGGAGTTTGATTAAACTTAATCAAATGATTTCGATTATTTTTTCCTTTTTAGATAAATGCGAAAGTTAGCGATTTTAACACTAGCAGTTGTGTGAATTAGCACAGCCGAATTCAAACGAGAGCACTCCTACAGAAAGCGGTTGAGTGCAAGCACGATATACACGACGGAATAAGAAATATGTTAACGAGTCTTTAAGCGTGTTAAAGTCTTCGCGATAGCGACGTAGTAGTCTTTCATCCGGCTCGAAGGACCAGAAATGTTGCTTTGAACACTAAAATTGCCGAAAATTAAAAGAAACTAATTTAATATGATAAACTATTTTTATTCGTCAGTTTTACAGATGCGTCTTCTTCAACGTCTGAATAGGCACTACTAAAACAATTGCGGCTGTAACAGATTGATTACCCGATTTTTGTTTTTTATTATAAATTTCTGCGTATGAGGCTAAAGCGGCTGTCAAATTTTTCCGAAATTTTAAGACACGCTCCATATCAGGGTCCATATTAAGAGCTGCTTATTCAAGTTGACTACCAAGCACAAAATAATATGCTAGTTTTTCGCACTTAATAATATAAGCACGAATTTACCAAATATGTACGAAGATACCAAATTACCAGCTGATTCCTTCTTGTCGGGGATTCACCAAAATATATGTTCCGAACATGTTTTTTATACGGAAATTATAAAAAAAAACCGCGCAGCTGCGAAATTTTTACCGCACAGTTCGAAATTTTGGTATTAAAAACTTAACCGCGCAGTTGCGAAACCGCGCAGTCCGAAACCGCGCAGTTCGAGGGATTACTGTACTTCATAAGTACTCACTAAAGCTACTATCACACTTAGCAAATATATTTGCCTGTGCTGGCACATATATTTGCCCATATATAGATGCTGAGGAAATAAGTTTGCTAAAGTCATCACACTATAGCAAATATTTGTTGAAAACCATGTTTGGCAAACAGTGAGCAAAGTTTCTTTGCCCTGTTTGTAGCAAATATATTTGCTGCATCATCACACTACATTCACCATTTGGCGAAAATATTTTCCGTAGCAAATACGCGCGCAGTACATTCTCTTTGCTCACTGGATTGTCATTATATAGATTTGATTTTCGATAGAATCACCCATATTTTTGTGTTTTCGGCTAAAGTTCAGTTTAGCGCCAATGCCGCTACTTATTTTTCGTGTATATTGGGTCACAAACCTCATAAAAGTGGTTTGAAATGACTGTTGACGCTGTTTTAATTACAACTTTTCTGACGAAAAAAAACTTGAGTTACAAACTAATTTGTCTTATGAACCGCGATTTTTCCCGCGAAAACTGTCCACTCTTTTTGATGTAGTTTGAAAATGGATTGAGATATTTCTATGATTCTTTGCATATTATTATGAGGCCTACTGAGCGCAGTTTTTGGTAAAAAAAATCCGTCTTTCCCCTCATTTCATGAATTCCACTTTTTTCTTTGGGGTATAAATTGAAGGGTGAGGGAGGAATATTTGCATACTATATATTTTTGGGATGTACTGTTTAATACCTTTCATTTGACACACCCCCCTACCACCGCCCAGAAAAAGTTTCATACAAAGTTTGGTGACCTCTGGAGAGGGCAAGGGGGGCGAGCGACGGCTAAATCAGTTGCCACTGATCACGAATCTGGTGTTAGAATTTCAAAATCCGGAACGGGAGGTCCTGAAGGCATGACGATTTTTGTTTCAAAAGTGTCTAAGTTATTTGTTTTTTTAAGCAAAAAACTTTAACCCGGCTACTACGGATATGCAAGCATTAAGTCCATGTAATATTTTTGATTTTTTTACTTAAACAAGCGAAAGTTTCCATGTAGAGGGCCTGCAACGATAAAATAAATTTGTCACAAATTTTGGACACAATTTTGTTCTAAATCAGCAGTGGCCAACCCGCGGGTCGCGGGGCGCATGTGGGTCGAGACGTTTGAAAATGCGGCCCGCCAAATGATTTGAATTTCACAAAAAAAATGTGTGTAACTAATAAAATATAAAATACTAAAACTGCTCATAAAGTTTATATGCAATTTTACAACTTAATATTTTATTTTACATAAGTACTGCTCGTATATATACATTTACATTTACATAAGTTCATTATATATTTTCAGCGAATATTTTTTTCTTGCCCCACGACTCCATTAGACTTTTTCCAGATTGGATTTAAATCCAATCGCAAAAAAGTCTAATGGAGACTCAAAATATCTTGCATCATGATTTAAATCTCCTTACTGTCATGATTTTTTCGGTTACTGAAAAGTAGGATTTTTTTTATACTTGTTCAGTCAAATTGGCTAATTTCTAGTTGGCTGCACTGAATACCTCCTGTTTGACATTTCTAAGTACGCTATGGAGACATGATAAATGTGAAAAATCATGACTGAAAATGCCCACGCGCTGATTTCTTTATTCGTTAAAATATGGAGTGGGGAAAAAATCATGATTTTTAAAAGTCTAAAGGTAAGGATACACGATGAGAGACTTTGGTCTCTGGTCTCCAGGGTACAAAAGGCAAAAATCTCCAAAGTGTGTACACGTTCAGAGACATTTAAGTCTGGAGATCAAAAAATAGATCTCCGGAGACGTTTACTAAAAAGTCTCTCAAAGCAAAGTCTCTGGAGTGCATACACGACGCAGGTATCTCGTCTCCAAGCATAACAACAGTATCACTAATCTAAAATATAAAATAACTAAAAACACTTTTTACTTTATAAAAACTGACCTTTAATCTCAAAACAACGAAACAAATTCTCGTTCCCACAAAACAATTTCCTGAAATGTCAAAAGTCGTCTCCGGAGACCAAGAGATAGATATCAAAATGTTTTGAAGACCGGAGACGCATTAAAAAGAGTATCTACACGGCAAGAGACTTAAGTCTCCCAAGAGACCCGAGAGACTTGTACTTGGAGATAAATCTCCGGTTTCCGAAGTGTATACACAGGTCTCTTTGTATCCAGAGGCGAAATTTTTGGTCTCAGAGACCAAAGTCTCTCGTCGTGTATCCTTACCTTAATGGAGTCGTGGGGTTATGCTCAACTTTTTGCATTTTGTTCTAATTTTTTTTCTAAACCAAGTGATTGTTAATCCTTTCGCGACTGGTATGAAAATAAAACAGACGATGTTTGAAAAATTCTGTTGGTGTCTTTCTGTACTTCTATATAAATGAATTCATATTTTTTTTAATAAATTGAATTTGTTTTCTATACCACAAGGTCTATTGGCTTAATTATGTACCAACATAAAACTACTAATGCGACAAATAGTCCGAGGACCCCCTTTCTAAATTCCAAGGTCACATTTTTTTTTCAATTACTGAACATTTCTTGATTACACCTTTATCGTGTGCCGCAAAGCCAGTTTTCAAATATTAATATTTAAAAGTCGTCGCGAAAGGGTTAAAAAACAACATAAAATATTATTTGAAAATTTTACTAAGAAACGGCGCACAGAGTGGGGCCAAAGTGCCATTCGGCGGCCAAAAAAACATAACTTTTGAACGGATCAATATTTTTGAATGGGGTTGTTTTTTTTTTGTTGGCTAGATAATGATCCAAGCTTTATTTCCTAACAATCTGATCACCCCCTCCCCTCCCCCACCCATCTGCATTTGAAATCAAAAATTACCAAAATCTCGAGAACGGTTGGTCGTACAGAAAAATCATTAATGACGAAAATATTTAGAATGCCATTTTACATACAACCATGTTCAAAAGTGTTAGGCACCATTTCAAAATCAATTTTTTCCTGTTTACGTGTATATAATATGATAGTGAAACAATGTGATTTTAAGAATATCAAAATTTATTTATCTGACTAATATTAGGTGGGCCCACCCCTAGCCATTATTACAGCAGCGAGTCTTTTCGGCATTGTCGCTACAAGCCTATTTTCGTGTCGTCACTTATAAAATCCCAGTCCTACTGAATAGCCCTTTTCAGGGTATCTTCTGATGTTATTTTTGTGTTTCCGGATATTTTTCTTCAAAATACTCCACAAATGCTCTATCAAAATCTATGATTTCTTTGTAAAAAATTGGGGTGCCTAACACTTTTGAAGATGGCTGTATATCGTCAGTACATGAAAATCGAATAGGAGCAACTTTAATACCCTATATGATGAAATAATCAAAACTATAATATTTGTTGGTGTAATATTTTTTTGGTTTTGTTTTAAATTTGTTTTTTAAACTATTTAGTGTTTAACCATTGAACCATTTCTGATTCATGGTTTATACTCGACCTTTTAGCATTGAATCCTATTGGATTGTTGTTTTTTAAATGTTATAAAAAATACAGCATTTTTAAAGACAACTTATTTTTAACACGATTATTTTAATACAATTTGATACAAATACACATGACTAAAATTACATTAAGTTGAGGACAAATTATATTCTAATAATGTCTTGATCTACGCCGAATATTGACAATTGTAGGATTTCTTGATCTTCCTCGTCATCCAATTCATCTTTTGCATTTGTCCATTTAGAACGCCGAGAAGCCAAAAATGGATCTGACGATAGAAGTCATTGTTCATATAAGATTATCAGTTTTAAAAGGTTTTACTGTCAAGAAGGGTGACATTTAATGGTTTCACTGTATGCTGGTATGGAAAATATTCCGCTTTTATGTATACTAAAAGTAATTAAAACAATTTCCTAGCGTATTAGACGAAATATCTTTGTCTATTGTTGTGAGAAAGTAAGACATTTTTTAAAAAATAATATGTAAAAAATCAGACTTTTGTTTACGGTGACCAGAGTTGCAGGTAGTAGTAGATGATTCGCGGACAATTTATCGTGAACAATTTATCGTAAAACAATTTATCGTGAACAATTTATCGTAAGAACAATTTATCGTAAGAACAATTTATCGTAAGAACAATTTATCGTAAGAACAATTTATCGTAAGACAATTTATCGTAAGAACAATTTATCGTAAGACAATTTATCGTAAGAACAATTTATCGTAAGACAATTTATCGTAAGGAATATTATTTTTACAAATTCGGGCGCCCGGGCGCCCGGGCGCCCGAATTTGTAAAAATAATATTCCTTACGATAAATTGTTCTTACATATATATATATTATATATATATATTATATAATTGTTCTTACATATATATATATAATATATTACATATATATATTATATATATATATATACATATATATATATATATATATATGTGTGTGTGTGTGTGTGTGTGTGTGTGTGTGTGTGTGTATGTGTGTGTGTGTGTGTATGTGTATGTGTATGTGTGTGTGTGTGTGAGACGAAACATCATTAATTTATCCCCCCTCCCCCCTACCCACCCCAACTCCCCCTTCCCCCTCCCCCACCCCTCCACAACTCCCCCTTCCCCCTCCCCCTTCCCCCACCCCCCCTCCCCCCCCCTTCCCCCTCCCCCTTACCACTCCACAACTCCCCCTTCCCCCTCCCCCTTACCACTCCACAACTCCCCCTCCCCCACCCCTCCACAACTCCCCCCCCCCTCCCCCCTACCCCTCCCCCCTTCCCCCTTCCCCCTTCCCCCTTGCCCCTTGCCCCTTCCCCCTTCCCCCTTCCGCCTTCCCCCTTCCCCCTTCCGCCTTCCCCCTCCCCCTTCCGACCCCCCCCCCCTTCCGCCCCCCCCCCTTCCCCCACCCCTTACCCCTTCCCCCGCCCCCCCCCCCCAACCCATCACCCACCCAACCCATCATCCACCCGACCCATCTCCCCAACACTTCCCACAATAATCTTGTTCTTACGATAAATTGTCTTACGATAAATTGTTCTTACGATAAATTGTCTTACGATAAATTGTTCTTACGATAAATTGTCTTACGATAAATTGTTCTTACGATAAATTGTTCTTACGATAAATTGTTCTTACGATAAATTGTTTTACGATAAATTGTTCACGATAAATTGTCTCACGATAAATTGTTTACGATGAATTGACCGGCACCCGTAGTAGATGAAATATGGATATTTTGAAAGGTATTGACCTTGGCTATCATGTCCAACTGACGCCTGACTGGTTCAAGCCGGTACATTTTTTGCAGGGTCATATATATACAAAATTTCGCGAAAAAAATAGTATTTTTAGAATGCCTCAAATTCTGGGATAACAATTTCAAGAAAAAAAAATGTAGTACTACAAATTTTTAATTTTTATTATAATTGCCTAAATATGTCCTCAGTTTGATGATAAAATCGATTTTTCTGTACTAACCCCTAATTTATTCACTAGGAGTTAAGCCGAGTTAGTGAGTTAAGGGAGTTAGCTAGTGTTATTTTCCATGTAAAAGGTGAGTTAAGGGAGTTAAGGCGATTTAACTCCTACCCCTAATTTATTCACTAGGAGTTAAGCCGAGTTAGTGAGTTAAGGGAGTTAGCTAGTGTTATTTTCCATGTAAAAGGTGAGTTAAGGGAGTTAAGGCGATTTAACTCCTAGTGAATAAATTGGCCGCTAGTGAATAAATTGGCCGTAAGTGACTTAATAAAGTTAAAAAAATTTGTCGAAAATTCGAAAATTAAAAAAAACAGAATTTTTACCAACTTTGACCCCATGGCGTTCGGAAATTACTTGCCACAAGAGAGTGTCCTTTTGGGTTTCTAGGTTCCCAAGAATTCTCAACGCAATGACATAACCGAAATCCTTCAAAGACAAAACTCAAAATTTGTATTTAACGTGCGGCGGTTATTTTATTTTTTCTAATTATTTACAGCTATTTTTGTAGATTTCAATATTTTTGCTTCAATATATTGAAGGGTATTAGAAATCGTATGGATCGCTTTAATATTTTTGCTTCAATATAGTCCTTACACGTTCAATATATTGAACACAACCAAAATATTGTTCAATATATTGTACGTATAAGGTGCCCATTACGTGATGTGCCTTTCCGTTTGGTGAATTTTGGCATCTTGTACCTAAAAATCAAATTTCTCTTGCAACACAACGAACAAATATTTAATTCTAAAATGTTATAGGGCATTTTCATAAATATATACTCGGAAGTCGCGCAAATTGCACAAAACATTTTATTCCATCTCCCCGTAACACTTAATTGTTCAGTAATTTGCGAAAGTAAACTAACTAAACGAATAACATATAACTGGGTTTATTATTATCAAAATCTTTTGTGTTATTTGCAGAACTTGCATTCTTGAATACGCCCATAGATGAAAAACAAATTAAAATCAAAATAAAATAAAATTACACGATAAAAACAACAAAGCAATTTCAATTTACAGCAACTAAAATCTTAAACACAATCCGCCTGCTTACACAACTCGTGTACAGAAATTAAAGGAAACACAATCAAGAGAAACAATCAAGTAAAATGAATTTCCAGAACCAGAACAACGAACAACCCATATAGAGAAGAGAAACAATCAAGAGTAAAAGCTTTCACCATAGATTAGAGACTTACTATAGATAAGACACAAACGTGGTTTTCCGTTTGCCGCCTGTAGAAAGAAGTAGTCGACAGCATCATTCCGTAGTCGACAGCACCATTTCTCTCTTTTTATCATTTAGCTCAAATGGACTTGTTGAAAAAAATCATTTTGTAATACTCGCACAGAACAAACCAAAATATTGGACCAACACATACACAAGGGCCGCCACTGGCCTTTCACAATTTCTTCAACTGTCAATGCCGATAGAATTTTTTAGCAAAAAAAAAACACTTTTATTTCACTTGTTACTTAAACAGAAAAAATGCCTGGCAAGGAACATTTTAAATGCCTTGTTGCGGAATGTTCTGCCGACAATACGAAATATCCGGAGAGTTTTGCATTTCTCACACAAAAGCAATTAGTGTCTTTACAAAGCAAATAAAACAGACGATAATGTACTCTTCTTCAGGAAAAAATTTCTTACGCGTTTCCTAACTATATATCTCTAAACTATGCTTTCACTCAACGTCAACATACTTCGTCGTGTTCTCTTTCCTGTGCCTCTTCCAAATATTCAATACCAATACCACAAAGAAAACATAAAAAAAGTATAAATGTGAAATATGTACTACAAGCAGCAAACACAGCATAACAGCGGCAGTGAAAATTTGTATTTTGATTTTTGAAAAGATAATTGAACATAGTTTAACATAACAAAATACCCTAAACAATGCTTTAATGTAGGCCGGATCTTATAACACAGTTTCTATTCGGATGTCACCACAAACTATCGAGTATCATCGATTGCAAATTTGTTATCATGGCAGCAAGCCGATTTTCTATTTTGTACCCCCATAACCAAAATCCAAGACGTATCCACGTCAAAAAATATTTATACGTTGCAATTTCTGCATTTTTTTTTTTTCAATTTTATTTTGTAAATCAAAGTGACCTGTGTCAAAAAAACAGC
This sequence comes from Chrysopilus asiliformis, assembly GCA_964034945.1. Taxonomy (NCBI): domain Eukaryota; kingdom Metazoa; phylum Arthropoda; class Insecta; order Diptera; family Rhagionidae; genus Chrysopilus; species Chrysopilus asiliformis. The sequence goes on from OZ035963.1 coordinate 40,594,354, forward strand.
TACCAATAATATTATTTGAACGATTTCATATTTTTATTTTTGTAATAATTGCAACTTGTAAAGTTTAAATTTAAAGTGTTCTTAATAAAAACCATCCATTGACAATTAAACTGAAATAGTTGTTTTAATAATCAACAAACGGAAGGTAATACTTTTATTGTATTTAAAAAAATTTTTAGTGTGGCCAGCCAAAAAAAATGAATCATCAGATTGGCCCGTGGAACGATTTGGGTTGGCCAGGCCTGTTCTAATTGGATAGAGGATCAAATAACCTGACCCAGATTTTTTTGTATACAAAAAATATAGTGGTTACTATAACAAAAATATCAGTTGTGGTCAACACAAAACTTTCTTCTACAAAATCTACGACTCTGTGCAATTTACGTTATAGCCCTGTCGTATTGTCAACCCAATACAACCTCCGAATAAATTGTTGGTTCATACAAAAATATCAAAAACGTACAAAATTTGAGATAACTTGAGAACTGTAAAAGATATCAATTTACGGTAAATGGCAAAAATGTAGAAAATGTTAACATCTTTAATTATTCTTTTAACTGATTTGTCGAAAAACCGTTAGTTTGCAAATTATTCGCAAAAATATGATTTTTAAATATTAATGAAAATATCTCAATAACGGTAAAATATAACGCATAACGGTAGAAGACAAAATTGTGCAGAATGCCATTGTCATTAATTCACTTCACTTCATACATTCAGTCAGCAAAAACCCGTTAATTTTCGAGATAATCGCAAAAAAACTGTTTTTTTGGAAATAACGGTGTATCTCGATAACAGTTTGAAATATCGAATTTTAGGATCGTCCCATTCCAGGACCAAATATGCCTATAAAATTTCATGGCCTTAGCTATTAGTTTTTGAGAAATCTTGTACACAGTCAGTCAGTCTGACAGACATTTTTTAAATATGACTCCAATCGACTCAGGAGTGATCGGGAAATGTTTTTTAGGCAAAATTAAGAGGTCGAAATTTTTCATGAATACAATACTTTATTATACTCCGTAGAAGAAAGTAAAAATTAAATAAAAAAAACCAAAAATCAAAAACAAAATATTTTGAAAAAAAAATTCTAATTTTTTGAAGTGGCTTTTGCAGAGAAAACAGTTTTATCCATTTAAGATCACACTTTTCTTACACAATTAACAGAAACAAAGGATTAATAAGCCGCCAATTTGGCTACTTCTTCTGGTCAACGAAATTGACCCAAAAGTGAAGAAAAAATGAAAAATGAGCATATTTAGCACTTTTTTAGTGCTTGAACTCCTGACCTCGGATTAGCACAATATTGTCGCAAATGAGCGATATGTCTTCTATAACATCAAAATTCAATCTGACTACTCCTTCCCTCTATACGAAAATTTCTATAAAAATTCGGTTTGTTCTCATATATTTCATTATGACGACTGCCCACTAGAAATTACAACTTAAGTTTAAAAACCAAATTATTGTGATCCGTCATAGGGCTAGATTTAAAAGCTAGTTTATGGTAGACAAAACGGGAATAAAACTAGAGACCTTTTAAGACGATTAATTGTAAAATTATTTCATGTGTTGCAGAGAAAGATAAAAAATTGAAGCTAAATAAAAAAGTAGAAGAATTAAAAGACAAAGGGGATGAATGCTTTCAGAATAAAAATTTCCCTGAAGCGATAACTGCGTACACAGAAGCAATTGGTTTAGATCCCATCAACTACGATCTTTACTTGATTCGGTCAGCAGCATTTTTCGCATGCGAACATTTTTTGGAATGCGTATACAAGCAAATATTTATTTATCTCAAGTAGTTTTTGATAACAAATTATTTTCAGGTTCGTGATTGCTCTGCTGTTCTTGACATTTTAAATGAAAAAGTTGAAGCGGATAAGAAATTGATAGTAATCTGCAAATGTCGACGCTCAGCAGCTTTATGTAAATTGGGACAATTGAGTGCAGGGTATAATGAAATGAAAGAAATACTCGAAATTGATCTTATCAAGGCTTCAAATGGATTTAGAAATGATTAAATCGAAACTGAACAAATAAACAACATGTATTAACAGTAAATATATCAACATTTGTTTTTTCCTTATCATTGGATTAAGCTTGAGAGATTTTTGACACTGAAAGTAAAAGTGTTCACTCTTTAATCAACTTTGAAATGTTGCTAAGCAATTCAAACCCATTTTTCCAGTTCAGTAACTGTGCGTTAATTCTCTTATTGTACTTGGCAGCAACTTGATGTATTTTTTTGTCCATACTAAAACCAGCGCGGGGGCATCCGTAGTCAGTGGATGATAGCCGAAGAACTGGACAAATGTCGTTTGTGCCATCGCCCACGTAGAAGATATTTTTATATTCCACGTTATCCAGAATTTTACGATCATTCAGAAACTGGTCCATTACTTTCGCTTTGCAAATATTCACAGCACTGATTTCACACTCTGTTTGATGGTCATACGGTTGGACGTTTAATCGGCCAGTGTTGTCGAATTTGGCCGGATTCGTGAAGACTTGGGATACGATTTTATTGAGTCCATGCTTTTCATTCCAGGTGTTAATAAATTCAGAATTTGCGTCACTAATTATTATCAAGTCGAAGTTCATTTCGTGAAGCACTTGAAAACATTTCACCATTCCAGGTATCTCATCCATTTCTCCGATGGCTTTCCGAATCTGATCTGGTGTGATTTTGTTTTCATGCAGTAATCCGAATACTTCCTGTATAACGATATTTTTATTTAGATTTTTTTTAAATATTTTATGATTTAATTTATTCATTAATAACACAATCAAATCAAGCAATTAAATTTTTTTTTGTTGACATTCCATCAATAAATTCTGAAAGATAATTTTGTGTTGAAAATCTTGGTCGAATAGTGTAGCTTTTGTATCGATGAAAAAAGAAAAACTCTTATAAGCGATATGGTTCCAAACTGAGAATTTTTTCTCATTTCTCATTTTACTATTTAAGTCTCGATTATATTTCTCTCCATGCCCTTATCATGTTTAGTGGGAACTAGTTTTCTAGAAAATTTTTAATGTCTTAGACAAAATTCAAGACATCAAAAAAAAAACATCGCGGCAATGACTATAAATGGACAAAGGAAAAATTCGAGAATCGAATTGTATGAACCTCGAAGTGATGTATAGAACGTAGCAAGTTATTTATACAGCAATCAGTAAATACAGTGAGTCATATTGAAAAATCTTTTTTTCTATTTTTATCGAAAACGATGCATAGTCAAAAAGTAATTGTTTAAACGCAACCGGGACAGAACATCAAAATACAAATGCTTTTCCCTCCGCCGTATGTATAGTCGAGAGAAGAATATCAACTGTGTGAGCTTTCGGAAGTCTTATACAGTTCTACAGAATTTTTCCCTCGAGTCACTTTGGACGAGATAAATTACACGCGTTTGGTAGAAGGGATTTCTTATTCAGTATTTACCGTGTATATAAGATCTTACGAAACACATTACTCGGCAGTTTTTCACTTCAAAATTATCTTTCAGAATAAATTACAGAATAAGAATACAAAACGTCAATACCAAAAACACAATCAAAAATATTTTAAATTATTAGCCGCTTTTACACAGCCGAGCCGGGCGCATTTGCACGCCAGACGGCATCGTAGACTACCGGGGAAATGCTCCGCTCGAGGCTTGGGCGCAACTTTGAAGGCACGCATACCTAATCAAGTGGAGACAGGTTGAAAGAAAATTTGGGAATATACGATAACTCATTAGGCGTTTTCCATTGGACACTCCGGAGCGTCTCCAAAGGATCACGATTTGACGGTATCATGGTTATTTCGTAACCTGACATGGACATGAATAAAATTTAGTCTTTCTCGAGTCGCTGAGCTGAGCGATCGAGATTGGCTCCGGTCGGAGGAATCACCTGCAAAGTTCTGTGTGATCTCTCGCGGATATTGTTGAATTTAATTACACCTGATGTACCCATATGACCCAGCTGGAATAGTTCAATACAGCGGTTGCTATGCCTGGAGTCCTATTCCAATGCCAATGGAAAAGCATATCATGTGTTTGACCTGCCGTGCGACATCAAAGATAGGGTAACTATATATAACTAGAGTGTGGTTATCGGAAGACCGTTTTCGAAATCATATGAAAATTTTCAAACCCTCTTCGAAAATTTTATTCAAAAATTTAACTTTGTTTTCAGTTTTCTTAACCTTTCATTTATGAGGTGAAAATCATATGTGTAAATGATGAGGTGGGGTCCAATGGATCCATATGATCCAAATGCCCTACGTTCTAATCACATACCAAATCCGTGCTTTTAACTCGGCATGCAACACCATACTGTATGAAGGTACTGAAGATTTCAGAGTCACTGTGCTGAAAACATGAGATATAGCAACGAGAGAAAAGTCAATGTGGGTCCACTGGACCCATCTCATCAATTAAAGGTTAAATAAGTTATATTTAAAACTTTTTAACTCCTTGATCTAAGAAAACTACTTAAATGAATCGATTAAAACATTTTTCGGTCAAATGTGTGATGATGAACAAAAAATTTGAAAATTTCAACGGACAATTTGAAAGTTTCATCGGACAGCACGTTTTATATAGTCACTCTAATCAAAGACAACAGCCCGAAATGTCGGAATGTATTGAACAGTAAAGCGCAAAACACAGTTGGCCCTAAACATTTACGCCCGCAGTACACTTCAGCTAAGCTATGCGAGCAAGCCTAGCTATAGTTACATAGGTTAGTTGCGTTAGCTCATCTCGTTGTACACTTGAGCTAAGCTACGCGGGAATTTTTTCGGTAAATGTATGCCATCAGCTGTATTTAAAATATTCTACAAAAGAATTCAATTTTGACGTTTTCCCGTCTAAATGCAATTGGGACTTACACATTTATCTCCACAAAATACTACACTTTTGCAAACACCGATTCTACACTGTATAGCGCCGAAACTATGTATATGTGAGTACCAGCGAAGTCGTTCGCGTAGTTGAGGTCTGAACTACGCGAGCGAGCTTAATCCGTGTCGCCCATGACTAGGCGACGTAGTTTCGCTGAAGTGTGCGGTCACCCATGTAAATGCTAAGGATTTTACTTTCAGCGAGAAACTTAGCTCACGTAGTTGAGCTCGCTTAGCTGAAGTGTGCCAAGGGCGTTATGCGGCATTTCAAATTTTAAAGTCATAGTACTCTTTGCCACTATATACAATCAATCCGACCAACCTTGGCGCCGTAAAAATTTGAATCGAATTTAACGCCGACAAAATTTCATGGTTGATTCAAAATGAAATCTTATGGGGACGTCACAAGATCTAAATTTCCTCACTTAAAGAAAGTATTAGGAAATATAGTTCGTATGTTGTGTTGCTTACATTCACATTCCCATTATGTATGATAATTAGTAACAAAATAATGTTATATGACATCAATGTCCGACTGTCAAAATCGAATGAAAAGCAAATGACGTTTATGACAACAAAGTGCGCGTAATTGTATGTAGTAGATAACATTGTCGCCGTAAATGTTGTGTCGGGCCAATTGTATTGCGGTCTTAAATGCAACAGTTTATCCAAGTTTTTCAAAAATATCGCTTTGTTTATGACTAGAGACCGGATTATATGCAAATTCTAAAAATCAGAAACACAAGAAAAGCAGATATAAAAAAAATATGTCCCTTATTTTTCCTTATCCTTATTTTTCGTGCCTCTACAACATATCCGAGTTTCATAAAAATCGGAGGCGTACACTTCGAAATATTTCCTTGTTAACTTTTTCATGTTGCATGTAATCCGGTCTCTATTTATGACCCAGGGATCCGCAATAACGCAAAAAGTGAGGCTGCATATGAAAAAAAGCAGACATGATGAATGTTTTATTTTCCACAGTTTACTTGCGAATGGTGCTCTGTTGAATGTGTATAAATATTATTTTGAAGATTGGCGTAAGAACGCCAAATCTAGAAGCGGGGCATAGATTTACTCCATTTACGATGGGCAAAAAGAAAGGTGTAAAAGCGGCCAGTGATGGCTTTTATTTTGGTAAAACATTTGATTGACTATTTTCAAAATTAAATACCTGCATGTAAGCCGTCCATCCCTTGCTCGCGACTAACTTCTGAACATCCGATCCAATTTTGCTGCCATCAATAAGATCTCTGGCCACATAATCGGTGTTTTCAACAACTACTGTTTGATCAAAGTCAAAAGCAGCCAATCTTTTAGGTAGTTCTATTTCACCATCTTTGTGCACTCTATTGCTGAAATAGTGAATTAACAACGAAATTCTACATAAAAGCAAAATTCGTATTCACTCACCTCATATTTTGGCCGTTCTCCATCATTAGCGTTCAGTAATAAAACTGTGGTCAATTAGTGGGTTAGATCCATTTAAATAGCAAAACCAATTTGTTTACTTTTTGATCTGACATAAAGAGTGTTGTCATATGCAAATCAAAAGAATTTTTTTGCTGGGTAAGATGGTGTTGATAGTAGTTGGCTTCCATTGGGAATTGTGTAAACTAGTGAGCCTACAAATTAAAGAGTGGCCAGGTGCTTTCGAAGTGGACTATTCAATCGAATTCGAAAATGTAAGTGGACTGTTCGAAATGCGTAAGTTAGGGTATTAGTGACTGTTGTCATTTTTTTGAAAAAGGAACGTGTTTCAGTATTAGTGACTGTTGTCATTTTAATGAAAAACCACTCATTTATTTATTTAGAAGGACGCAGACAGTTATACCATCTGGAAATAAGGAATACCATATCGTCGGTTAAAAGTGAAATTGTGCTAAGTCCATTTGGTACAATTTTCCAAAAGATCAATGAAAACCTTGTTAAATCGTTTTAATTCACTTTCAATAAAACTGAATTTTTTTTAAATGAGAAAAATTGGGCTCAGCTTTCTTTAAATGAGACTCTGTTCTCTTTAAATTAAAATTAAAATGATTTAACAAGGTTTTTATTGCTCTTCTGGCAAATTTGGTATAATGGAATTAGCACAATTTCACTTTTAGCCGACGATATGGAGACAAGGAATACCATCTGGAGACAAATAATACCACTTGGAGACATTAGGTCTGTTCGATATAAGTCCTGGACTTACTCCGAATATTTTCACTTTACTCCACAAAATGGCGGATTTTCTTACTCTGAATTTGTTTTTATCGAACAACTTGGAGTAAGTTCAGAGTAAGTCACGTTTGAACTGTCCTTTAATATATTAAATGTATTTCATGAAACCTGTTTTGTAAACTTACGCTCAACTTGGTATACTCGAAATTCTCCGTCATGATTTTCAACATATAAATTTTCATAATTACACATTTTATAAATTTTTCTTGACTTCCAAACACTGTAAAATAGAAGTTATGTCTGACAAATATCAGCTGTCAAAAGTTTACTCCAGCTAAAAGCAAGAGTAAGTCCAGGACTGAAAAGATGAGTCCTGGACTTACACTTTTCTGTTCGATATGTGTTCGGAGTAAGTCCAGGACTCATATCGAACAGAAAAGAGTAAAAAAATTTACTCCGACTAAGTCTAGGACTCATATCGAACAGACCTATTGTGATCAAAACAAAATATACACTAAAGTTTTTAATAGAAGGTAAAGTAGATACTAATTAGACAACTGGATGCATTTATCAGGGGTGCTTTGTAAAACTATTTCTATAAAAACTTTTCATATCGTATAATGCACAGGCAGTATACACTGTCCGTAGAGATAACAGCGGAAAATTTGCATATGCTATTGGTTGTTCCATACCTTTCTCCCCCTGAGATAGGACAGCTCCTAGTCACAGTATACAGTAAACAAACTTCATACATTAAATGTGAAAATAACCTGTGTAACCGAAAACGAATAACCCAGAAATACCCAAATCTAGGCATTCTAATTGGTTAGAAAAATCTTAAATTTTTGGGGTACAAAGAATGAACAAGCAATATGACCACAAAGGAATCTAATAAAAGTGAAACAGAGAAAGAAATATACTGTTAAAGATTAGAGCCGCAACGACGTTACCAGATTAGTCAGTTGCGAAATGTATTTTTTGCCTTAGAAATTAAATACAATTCTAAAATAAGTTGCAAATTATGTTCGTTTGAATATAGAAAATTAGAAATTCAGTCCAAACTGGTACTGCATTTTTTCTCAAACGTCATTATTGCTTTGAAATTAGCATCACGTCGTTTGTAAAATGATTTTGACGGACCGAAGATTTGATATTAATTGCTTTTCTACTATATCCTGACAATTTAAATTTTCTATCCAAATTTTCAACCTAAAATGAAGAATATTTGTACTTTTATAAGAAATGGTGGTCAAAACAGATTTCAATTTTTAAATTTCCCTCCTCTGAAATATAAAATCAACAGCAGAAAAATCAGATACGGCAATGCCCTTTTGCAATTGTTTTTTTCAGTTGCTCTGATTTGATGGGAAACGAGTCGGGTGGATTTCGGTTTCATTATTTTTCTCAATTTCCTGTGAAATGAAGTGAGTGATTTAATTAGAAAGTTTATAATTTAGTATGTTTCCATACTATTTCGTGTATTCCGCTGATATTTTATTTAGCTTTTAATCTTTATGCCGACTAAATTTCGCGCAAAACACATTGCGAAATGCAAAAGATACCGATCAGCTGTGTCGCTTTTGTTTACAAATTTTCGGTTACACGCATATATGTCTGTGCTGTTTGCTCTTGTGTTTTCTGCCTATGAATATGGTATGTTCTTTTTTACTCTTACATAGTAAATTGGGTTATTTTCGAGTTTGCTTACTGTATACTGTGTCCTAGTGCTAAATTTCTTGCATCTGTCGTTACTACAAATGGTTTCGCGAAATCGGGATATATTAATAGGGGAGGGTTTATTAAAGAATTTTTTAGTTGGCTGAATGCTTCTTGACATTCTTCGGTTCAGATAAACTTCTTCAGTCCTTTACGCAATAATTTGTTTATTGGTTCTGCAATTTTTGAAAAATTTGGAATAAATTTACGATAATAGTTTGCAAGTCCTAGAAAAGATTGGACTTGTTTAACAGTGCGAGGGGTAGGAAACGTTTGGACGCAAATTGTTTTACTTGGGTCCGGTAATGCTCCGTTACGGGAGCATAAATGTCCTAAATAAACTATTTCCTTTTTGAGGAAATGGCATTTTTCTAATTGCAATTTAAGATTATGTTGTAAAAGGCTGTTGAATACCTCCCTAAGTTTTTCATTATGATCAGCCAGATTTCTTCCGTGTATTACTATGTCATCCAAATAAACAAAACATTTGCATCTTTGCAAGCCTGCCAACACTTGATTCATCATCTGCTGAAACGTCGCAGGTGCTCCTTTTAATCCAAAAGGCATCCTTCTAAATTGGTAATGCCCAAAAGCCGTACTGAAAGCAGTTTTCTCCCGATCTTCGTCTTCAACGAGGACCTGATGGTATCCACTGGCCAAATCTAGAGTGGTGAAATAACGACAATGTCCCAACTGGTCAAGAATATCCTTGATTCTCGGCAGTGGAAATCCATTTCCACTGTTTAGTTTTCGGTAGTCTACCACCACTCTCCACCGTTTCTTACCATCTGGGCCTGCTTTCTTAAGGCGGAAACAGAATTGCGGCTTTTTGGGCTTTGGGCTTCGGCTTCAGCTTTGGACTTTGTTGGCTTCGTCGGCTTCAACTTTCATTCGAACACAATTGCAACTTTGACAAATAATTCATAATTCTTCATATTTATTTGATAATTCTTCTTTTTCGCATTTCTGTATTCCTTGTTTTTTTTTATTATAAAGAATTTCATTTTCTTGCACTATATTTATCAACTTTTCTTCAAACATTTTCAATCACAATCATTTACTCACAAAAAAAGTTAGGTTAAAGTTGTCAAAGCCGACCAAGAGTAGAGAGTAGAGCTACTACGACTTCGACTTCGGCTTCACCGGCTTTGCAACTTTGCTATTGTGTTCCATTACGTTGAAAAGCATTGAGTCTACAGAACTGTCAAAGCTGAAGCCGAAGCTGAAGTCCACAAAGCCGCAATTCTGTTTCCGCCTTTAGGTACTACTAGTAATGGGGAATTCCATGGAGTTTTACTTGGTTCGATTCTGCCTTGGGCTCAACATTTCGCTGACTTGTTCCGGAATAACATGTCTTTGTGTCTCCGGCAGACAATACATTTTTGATTAATTGTACCCTTTTCTGTTGTTGGAATTTTATGGGTGTGGGTATTTGTGTGAGTCAACTGATCGTCTGGTAAATAAAAAAGTTTCTGATATTCCCTGCAAATTTGAATTAAACTTTGCCTTTCCTCAACATTGTACTCTTCTCCCAGTTTGAGTTCTTTTATTATGGCTTCTATTCTTTGATCATCCCCTTGTAAATTTTCTTGTGTTGTACTTTTAGTAAAATACCTGTCATATCTATCTTCTGTTACCATTAATACTTGATTTTCATTAATATTACTACCATTTAGTTTACATATCGCTACTTCGGAGGAAGACTGTCACAACTCAAAAAATGTCGAATTTGTACTAAAGGTGCGGAAGAGTGGTAATTATGGTATACTTTGTTGTAGAAGAGTGTCACAATTGTAACTTATAATTCTGGCCACCAGAGAGCAGATGTGTCGGTCTTGCATTGTGCGAAAAAGTTGCGAAAGTTTTTTCAACAGTGTCACATGTTTAGTTGTGAATCGTTATTTGAGGTGAAAGCATGCTGCTTTTTTGGTAAAACTGTCCCATTTCAAGTTCTGCCAGTCTTGCTTAAAAATCGTAAGTACAGAATTAAATTTATTTTTAGTAATAGTGTATCATTTTAAGATATGACACTTTTGCTCATAAGTTCAGAATAATTTCACAGTTTTAATCTGACTTAGATCAGTCTTGCTTAAAAATTTTATCAATTCCGAAAAATTGCATAGTTTGATTTTGAGTTAGGCCAGTTTTACTTAAAAATTAATAGCAAGTTTTTGTATTGAGACCCTATCAACTTATCCGAATTAAATTTAGTCCGCCAAAATAAATTCTGGGCACGAATCATGAATCTCGACGCAGACGCGTCGTTGTTTCTTTTAATATGAAAAGCTCTTGAAAGCTTTTCATATTAAAAGAAACAACGACGCGTCTGCGTCAAGATTCATGATTCGTGCCCGATTTCCATACTTTAGTGTTTCGCAATGTTTCTTTACTTTTATTTACGAAAATAAGGAAATACCTAGTGATATCAATAGTCTTAAGATAAAGTTACTATTGCTGCAGTTAAAATGTCACAGTTTTCAAGAGCGGGATTAATTTTGAAGCTTGATACGAAGCAAATAATTGAACAAAAAAAGACAAAGACCCTTTGGCAGGTTCAGGAAGCTCCAAACAAATCAAGTGAGTACCAAATTTACATTATACTTTTTTATGAATGTACTTTTTAATGGCCCAAGGACTTTAACTACTGAGAATTTGTTCGTTTGTTGCAGTTGCTCAGGAAATTAGTTTTGCCACTTTGGGTGCAATGAATGACCGCCCGGAGGAATCAACTCATGGAGAGAGTAGCAGCAATGAAGCTACTAGCGCAGTGGATGAGGATCACCCACCGGAGGAATCAACTCATGGAGAAAGAAGCAGCAATGAAGATTTCAGTTGCGACGGTTCATATACTGATCCTAGCTATGTCAACAACAAGTCTTCATCCAGCGAATCATCCAGCTCAGATTCTGATATAGAAATAGCCAACCCGAGTCCTAAAACATAACAAAAGCTATAATTGCCAATCTGGCAATCATTGGAGACCCGTATGGTGATATTCGTATCAAAATTCGAACAGTTATACCAAAATTCCACTTTGAAGTCAAACTTTCCAACAAGATTTTTTTAAATTTATTCCAATCGGATTTTGATGTATGGGAGTTTTATGTAGAATCATATCCTAAATAACTTTTGTTCTTGGACTTTTTTGATAAGATGCACCGTTTTTGAGATATTCGCAAAAAAAGTTTTCGTTCGTATGGGGGGTACCCCCCCTAATGGTCCATTTTTGCCCATTAACGAACTTAGCCTCGCGTTTTACGAAAAACGGATCCACGCAAAATTTCAAGTCTCTAGCTCAATCCGTGCGCCTGCAATCCGCGCCACAGACAGACGGACAGACGGACAGACAGACGGACAGACGGACAGACAGACGGACAGACAGACGGACGGACATGCTAAATTCAACTTTTTTCATCATTCTAAACACACTGGTGTCATTCATTTTTTTGTGCGATGACGGGATCTTGGCGTTACAAACGGTAAGGCAAAGTTAATATACCCTTTGGTTTCACCATACGGGTATAAAAACAACCTTATAAAAGAAAAGTTTTGCATTCAAGAGAATCAGAGATTAAAACTCGAAAGAGATTAAGACGCGATGAGAAATGGCAAAAAAATGAAAGCAAACGCTTAAGGAAAAGCGGTAAATCATACCAATCTTTGAAAACAGTAACTAAAGACAATGGAATGGTTACCAAGGAGCTGGTAACTAGAAAAGCTCGAACTTTACTGCCTCCTTGTAAGGAAAAGTGTCGCATAGGCTGCTCAAAAAAATTTAATTACGAAGAAAGGTTAACCATTTTTAATGCTTATTGGGAAATGGCCAACTTACAAAGACAACGTGATTTCGTCGCAGGTTGTATGACACCAATTAAGACTAGGTATGGGAAACAAAATGATCGACGCCGTTTGAATAATGCGTTTCACATAACTCATAAAGGAGAAAAAACTAAGGTTTGTAGACAGTTTTTTGTGGCCACTTTAGGGATTAGTACACGAGTACTACGAACTGTTGATGATAAACGAAATTTAAGTTCCAGATTAATTTCCGAAGATTTTGGGGCAAACATGGCAAACACTTTAAAGAGCCAGAAGATGTAAAAGAAGGTAAAAGAAACCACATTCGATCAATTCCGAGGATCGAAAGCCACTACTGTCGAGCACGAACTTCCAAAGAATATATTGATTGGAGAAAAAAGAATTTAATCTGGCTCGTTTTTCGCCCAAAAAGGATCAATGCGAATTCTGTTGCACGTACACAAATTCCAATGACGAAGAGAAACTGTTTGTTCAAGCAAAATATGAGACCCATATCATGGAAAAAGATCTATCGAGGGTTGAAAAGGAGAAAGACAAGCAAACTGATAATTATAATGAAGTTGTGGCAGTCTATGATCTACAAGCTGTCTTGCCTTGTCCTCAAGGTGATGTCTCCACGTTTTATTATGTTTCAAAACTAAACATGTACAATTTTACAATTTTTAATTTGAAAACCAAAGTTGGTGACTGTTATATATGACACGAAGGAGAATCTTTTAGGGGCTCAACTGAAATTGCATCCTGCGTTTGGAGTTACTTAAAAAACCTTGATAATTCATCGTCAAACATTCCACTAAATGTCATTTTTTATTCGGACAATTGTGCCGGACAAAACAAGAACTATGCAATAATTGCCATGTACCACAAAGCTATAAATTACTTCAAAAACATAAATTCTATCACTCACAAGTATCTCATTACAGGCCATACGCAAAACGAAGGAGACGGTATCCACTCTTGCATAGAAACACAGACAAGAAATGCTAGAAAATCTGGACCAATCTATACCCCAGAGCAATACGTTTCTCTAATAAGGTGTTCTAAAAAAACGGGCCCACTGTTTGTCGTACACGAGTTAACCTTTGAAGACTTTTATGAGTTTCGGAGTGATACTATTGGAGTCAGTAAAAACAATGAATTTAAGATATCTGAAGTAAAAATTTTTAGCATTCACAAATCTAATCCCTTTGAATCACTTTATAAAATGTCTTATGGAGAACATGAATTCTGTAAATTAATATTGAAAGTAAATGGTCAAACAAAAATTACAAGAAAAAACTCAGTTTCTAAGGTGTTGAAGCAAGCTTATACAAAAAAGAAAGGGGTCTCAAAGGCAAAGGAAGATGGTCTATTGAAACTAGTAGAAAAAAAAATAATACCAAGGTATTATTCTTCATTTTTTGAGAACCTATAGTTTGGTTTCAATTTTTTTATGTCGTGATATTTTGTTTATTTTACGTTTTATTGTTTCATTTTTATTTTTCGAATATTACTTTTAGTTTTTATAGTACGAAGACAATTGTTCCCTTTTTTGAAAACATGAAGTTTTGTGATACTTTTTTTTATTTTACTTATGTATGTTAATGGAAAACTATTAAAATAAATTAGAAATACAGCCTCTTAGTATGTTTATATTATTATTCCTTTTCCAGTAATACTGTCACGTCTTAAAAAACAAATAAAAAAACAAAGCAGCCATTGGGACTGCCGACAGAAGTGATAACCTTAAACTATGAAATAACAGAATTTTTTTGGATTTTGAAATTATTTGTAGTATCAAAAATTAATATTTCATAATTTGTAAATTAAAATCATTAACATTAGTCTGGTTTTCACATCTATTGCCACTCCGAGCAACAATTACATATATACATTAGCTGTTTTTTTAATGATCCATATGGATCTGTTATCCGGATCATTAAAAAAAGCAGCTGTTATCAACCAGTTCAAGCTGTGAGAAATCTTTTTTAGAGAAGAAGCTTTATTAAAAAACTGCAGTTGAAACGCAGTTGAATATCTCGAGTTTTTTTTTGAGCGCAGTTTTTCTTTCGTGCAGTTGTGGAAGTAAACTTTTTCTATTGTAAAGTTTTTCTAAAATGAAAATTCAAGACCTCGGTGCAAAAAGCGGTCATGTCCACTTTTTTGCGAAAATGAGTTATTGATGCCAAATGCAAGAATAAACGAATGCGCACATTTGGCTGCAAAGAGCATACTTTGTAAAAAGTTATTAAAGAAAAGTTGCATTGTTTCACATAATTTGACGCGGAATTTTTTTCCAAAAATTTTTTTTTTATTCTGGGAGTTTTGTTTTGTTAAATTGAATATTTTTTTATTTGTTTTTTACTAAATAAAGGCCAGTTAACAAGTCTGGACTGTATTTTGTAGTCATAAATAAATTTTAAAAACCGCTTTTTACTTTCTTCTACGGAGTATAATAAAGTATTGTATTCATGAAAAATTTCGACCTCTTAATATTGCCTAAAAAACATTTCCCGATCACTCCTGAGTCGATTGGAGTCATATTAAAAAAATGTCTTTCTGTCTGTCAGTCTGTCTGTCAGTCTGTGTACAAGATTTCTCAAAAACTAATAGAGCTAGCGCCATGAAATTTTATAGGCATGTTGGGTCCTGAAATGGGACGATCCTATGTGGAAATCCGTTAACCGGAAGTATCCAAAATGGCGGTTTTTCAAAAATCGCAATTTCGTTTTTCTCGATTTACTCCCAAACTACGCGTTTTTTAGTGGCCTTAAGTATGACAAAACTTGGAGAAAATAAAATTTCCCACACTTTTGTCTTTAGCTATAACTCGATATCTCAACCTGTTATCGAGATAAACCGTTATTTCCAAAAAAAAACAGTTTTTTGCGATTATCTCGAAAACTAACGGGTTTTTGCTAACTGAATGTATGAAGTGAATTAATGAGAATGGCATTCTGCACAATTTTGTCTTTTACCGTTATCCGTTATCTTTTACCGTTATTGAGATATTTTCATTAATATGTAAAGAATCATATGTTTGCGAATAATTTGCAAACTAACGGTTTTTCGACAAATCAGTTAAAAGAATAATTAAAGATGTTAACATTTTCTACATTTTTTCCATTTACCGTAAATTGATATCTTTTACAGTTCTCAAGTTATCTCAAATTTTGTACGTTTTTGATATTTTTGAATAAACCCAGAATTTATTGGGAGGTCGTCTTAGGTTGACAACGCGACATGGCTCTAGCGTAAATTGCGCAGGGTCGTAGATTTTGTAGAAGAAAGTTTTGTGTTGACCACAACTGATATTTTACTCTTGGGTGCAAGAAACAGCTATTACTTTAAAATGTCCATAACTTTTCCAAAAAAAAAATGGATGTATCTCAAATTAAAATGATGTAAGAATACATGCTTGATTTAAACTGTAAATTGTTAACTTTGTCCCAGAGCAAAAATTTCACGCTAATATGTTTTTTGTCTCTCCTGAAAATTTTGAAAAAGTGGAGATGACCGCTTTTTGCACCGAGGTCTTCATTATCATTATCGAAAAAACCATAACAGAAAGCTTTGGAAGTTGAGGTGCTTTTTTTAAAAGTTTTCCAATGTAGAAGTTGAAGCTTAAAGCTTTGGAAGTTGAAAGGTTTTCCAATGTGGAAAGCGTCACGTTTTGTGGAAAGCAAATGCTGACGCCAAACCATAAGTTTTTACCCATCCAAAAATCGCTCAACGCGCCTAAAGAAGTTATCACTTCAAAAATTTAAGAAAAACTGTCATAAATCAAATTTTTTTGGGCTGTAAAAGGTGTTAGGATGGTGAAACCTAAGTAAAATTTGCTTAAAAGTTAGTACTATTAACCATGCAAAAGCTTGTTACCCCACGACTCCATTAGACTTTTTAGAATCATGATTTTTTCCCCCACTCCATATTTTGGCGAATAAAAAAATCAGCGCGTGGGCATTTTCAGTCATGATTTTTCATTTTTATTGTGTCTCCATAGCGTACTTAGAAATGTCAACCAGGAGGTAATCAGGGCAGCCAACTAGAAATCAGCCAATTTGACTGAACACTTGTCAAAAAAAATCCTACTTTTCAGCAGCCGAAAAAATCATGACAGTACGAAGATTTAAATCATGAATCATGATGCAAGATTTGTTGAGTCTCCATTAGATTTTTTCGTGATTGGATTTAAATACAATCTGGAAAAAAGTCTAATGGAGTCGTGGGGTTACTGTAGATATTTTCTAAATATCAAAAATACTAACACAAAATATCAGAATAACTTTAAAACGTCATTTCCCAAAATTTACAATTTTTGAGTTGTGACAATCTTCCTCCGAAGTAGCAATATGTATTCTTTACTTTCCTCATAATTATCTTTCTTTGATTTCCTTTTATTTACTTCCTTAAATCTTATACTATTTTTCTTTCTTCAAAAATTTCCTTTTATTTACTTCCTTAAATCTTATACTGTTATTCCACTGTGCCTTTTCACATTTCCCTTTTTCGTTTGTACCCGTTACCCTATAATAATTTATCTGTTTGCTAGTCTTAAATTCTCCCCTAAGTTCTACAATACTAACTCGAATTCCTTTGCTGATATAATCGTTGGTAAAACACTTTCTATATGTACGTCCTTATTCGTGGTATTTATTAATCCTACTTTCGCCTTTTTGTTTTCTGATCGTATTACACAATTTGCTAGAAAAACCCCTGGACGTATTTCGCCAGATAGACAAATACAATCTTCATCATTATCGAAGGGAATGGTTATTATATTTTCGCTGCGAGGGGGTAATTTAATATTGATGCAAACTTCGGAGGCAGCTTGTATTTTTCCGTAAGCTCCTACCTTTCCCTTTCTTTCCCTAAGTTCTTCCTGAATTGCACGATTGACTTCTCTCTGAGTCTAGTCAATCAAATTATCTGCTCGCCTTACACAGCCTTTACACGCGTCTGTAAATGCTTACTGGCACTGACAAGTCTGTACTGACGGGACATTTTTGTAGTCACACTCTAAGAATTATTTGTTGAATTTTACTTCAATAAATGGTTGAAATAGGTTACACTCAATAATTGAAGTAAAATTCAACACGCGTATTAATTTTAAACAATAGTATATTAATTTTCAACAAATAAATACTTAGAATTCAACATTGTGTTTGATTTTCAACAAAAAGAAATGTAATATTCACCAAAAATTATGAATTTTCAACCAAAAAATGTTGAAATCTCAACAAATTTTGAATTTTCAACAAAATTTGTTGAATTTTCAAAAAAAGTTTGAATTTTCAACAAAAGTATGTTGAATATTCAACTAAATTTCGCATTCATTCAATTATTGAAGTAATTTTACTCGTATTATTGAAGTAAAATATTGTTGAATTTTACTATCATTTTACTATCAGTTCTTAGAGTGCAGTACAGACATGCCAGTAATTTGACATTTCAGACTTCTAAGATGGCGGAAAATGAAGAATTTGAGGTAAATCTATTAAATTATTATGAATTCACTGTTTATAATTCATTTTTTCACTTTTAGAACTCTCGGACTGGCGAAAGAAGATTAACTAGGAACGAGATAATTAAAATAATGAAGCATACGAGCAAAATTCATGCCTCTGAAATACGAGGGACTGTAGCTGTGTTACAAACGAAGTCATTTTGAAAATGAACTGGCTGCCAGTTCGCTAAATGTCTTCTAATTCGTTGTCAGTAATTTGACATTTGGAGTCTGTGCTACTGACAGACTTTATAGTCGCGTGTAAAGGCCGGGTTATGCTAGGATTTCGATTTTTTGTCATGCTGTTTGGACTTTTCCCGCACTCATTTTCTTGCGAGAAAACAGTGGAGCTAGGGGCTTGGTTGATTTCTCTCTGAGGCTCATCAACCTTCGCTTTTGTCCGTATGTTCGTAGGGATAATGCTATTGCTTCGGTTTTTTGTCATGCTGCTAGGGCTTTTCCCGAACTCATTTTCTTGCGAGAAAACAGTAGAGCTAGGGGCTTGGTTGATTTCTCTCTGAGTCTGTAGGATATTTCTTTCTTGTGGCACAGAAAGCGTGTCTGACCTACTTATCGAAACGTCTTCAGGGTTAAGTTCACCGAAAAAAGATTCCAAATAAACATCAGCGGTTTTACCCCAGATATTAACTTCTCTCGGAGTCTCATTAATATCCTTAAAAGACTTATTCAAATAGTTAGATGGTTTAGTATTTGATTTTTTGGCCAATTGTGAATGTGAATTTTCACCATGAACACAAGTATTAATTTCTTGTGAGTGCAATTCTCCATATTCAACACAATTTTTACCCGTGAAATCGGTCCCCTCAGGGTGATAGGACTCCGGTTTGCACAAGTGCTCCAAACAGGATGGCCTAGTCTCCTCAGAGTCATTAATACCTCCTGTAAAGCTAATTGTCCCCTCAGGGCAAACTTGTGGCTGGTCGATGTCCCCCACGTAATTGTCAAATACTTCCGGGTGCAGTCTGACACTGACACCTTTCTGTTGATTCTGTAGCATATTTTCCTGGATACATTGGTAATTTTATCTCTTCCCGTGGAAAAACGATCTGTTTATTAGAACCTTCTATGTTTATATGCTTCGTCAAAATATCGCTTCCTATTAAACCATCCCCTGGCAAATGTATATCTTCTTCTATTACTTGAAAAACCCAACTTATTCTCTTACCCAATAATATTTCCCCATGACAGGTACCCAATGTATAAGTTTTTCCACACACTCTAATTTCCAAATTCGTATTCTCGTCTATCTGAACCGGGTTTTTTAAACTTGATTTTTTTATTAAACTTACATCAGCCCCCGTATCTATTAATAAACTTGCCTTATTATTTCGTACTATATCTAAAGGAAATTGGACCATTGGTGTTCTAATGGCTTCTACAATGCTGCTCTGATTTCGACTTTGATTAAAATTTTGCTCGGATTCTTTAAATTCCAAATGGGGTTATTGCCTGACTGGGTTGCTTGCAGCCGGCCGTTGTCCGTTTCCCGAAACATTTAGATTTTCCCAACGTTCCTTTAATCTACATTCATTTGTAACATGATGTGGACTCAAACAAAAATTACACGGGTTTCATCTAAACCCCACATTTGAATTTCTCATCTTTTGTCTACAATCTGATTTTAAATGACCAATTCTTTGGCAATAGTTACATCTAACTTGGGTGGTGGTTCCCTTGAACATCTAACTTGGGGTTTGTTCCCCCGCATTTGTAACACATTAGTGAATTCTGATTAAAATTCCTATCTTGGTTACTTCTATGCGGGCCATTTGGTTCCCTATTAAAATTACGTTGACTATCAGGTCGATTCCCTTAGGCGCGCGCCTTGCCTTGAATCACGCCAATCGACTCTTGGTATTCCCTTAGACTTTTTTATCGACAGCAGGCGTAAAAATTCGAAATATACAACTAACGCCATCTCTTGTTTGATATTCGAACAAATTTTGTGTATTACTCAAGACTTTTGTATCGAAATGAGTCGATAAAAAACGACAAATCGAGGCGCGCCGATTTTGGAATCGACAGCTAAAATTAAAAAACCGTGAAAATGAATAAAGAAAGAAGGTATGTATATTTAATTTAAATAATGTAATTTCTAGCTTCTTACACATGCCGTCTTCAATTGAGTGGTCTAAAAACGAATGAAATCAATGAATTGAAGACATTTTTTGCTGCTAAAATTATCTGGTTTTTAAATTTTAGCAATAAAATTACGAATGGTAAACAGTTTGAGCTCCTTGTTAGCCATATGCAAAAAAACAGGGAAATGGCAACCGGGTTTACCCAATTTGGAAGCTCTAAAAAGGACCTACGGGATGCGTGGGAAAATTTCTCCATTACTATAAATAGCCTGGGTCCTCCACTCAGAAGTGGAGAAGGATGGGCCAAGGTTTGTTTGTTTTATGTTTATTCGTTGTACAATCGTAACATTTCCAAATACTTTTTTATTACAGGTTTGGACAGATTATAAAAACAAATTAAAACATAACAAAAGCTATAATTGCCAATCTGGCAATCATTGGAGACCCGTATGGTGATATTCGTATCAAAATTCGAACAGTTGTACCAAAATTCCACTTTGAAGTCAAACTTTCCAATAAGAATTTTTAAAATTTATTCCGATCGGATTTTGATGTATGGGAGTTTTATGTAGAATCATATCCTAAATAACTTTTGTTCTTGCACTTTTTTGATAAAATGCACCGTTTTTGAGATATTCACAAAAACCGATTTCGTTCGTATGGGGGGTACCCCCCCTAATGGTCCATTTTTGCCCATTAACGAACTTAGCCTCGCATTTTACGAAAAACGCATTCACGCAAAATTTCAAGTCTCTAGCTCAATCCGTGCGCCCGCAATCCGCGCCACAGACAGACGGACAGACAGACGGACAGACAGACAGACGGACAGACGGACAGACGGACAGACGGACGGACATGCAGAAATTAATTATTTTTATCATTCTAAACACACTGGTGTAATTCATTTTTGTGTGTGATGACGGGATCTTGGCGTTACAAACGGTAAGGCAAAGTTAATATACCCTTTGGTTTCACCATACGGGTATAAAAAGAAAATGGTCCATAACCAAAAAGAGTTAGCTGCTACTGGTGGAGGCCAAAAGCAGCTATATAAGTTTTCCTCCTTAGAACAAACTGTAAAGAGTTTGTTATCGCTGCAACAAAGTGTAGACCCCGGTGGTCGACATTTTGGGTTAAATGATGTTACGACCTACTTGCACCAGGGAACAACCATTATATAGAATGGAAAGTAAGGCCTTTCCTCATTAACTTCCACTAGAGTAAGCACTACACTATAGAAATCGGGTTTTTTATCTCACTTCCCCTTTCTGCTGTCATACACTCGACAAAAAAAAATCAAATAGAAAAACCTGTTACAATACATACACAAAAGTGCTGGCACTTTTGTTTACATTTTGCATGACATTTCATTGCACCGATTGATTTTGGTGTGTTTTGTTGGATAATGCACATTTTAGCGTGTTAACATTTCATAATTTCACATCAAAATGAATAAAGCACAAATTCACCACTGTTTAGTGAAGGAATGTTCCGCCAATTCAATTAAAAACCCAAATAGAAAGTTTTTCCGAGTCCCATCAACAACAGAAAGGTAAAGTATAACGAAAGATCGACAGAATTGCACATGAACGGGCCTTAAAACAATTGAAAACTAAAACTAAATTAAATTTAACACCTTTCAACACATTAGAACATCGCTAATATTTAATGGAAATATCAAATTATCCATAAAACATTTCCGTTATCCGATTTTGTTTTGATTTGTTTTCATTTCAAGTGACAGATGGGAATCCATATTGCCACACACCACCAAATCGCTCAGTGTTCATGTACACTGTCATGTAACAGCTATAGAAATCCTCGGATGTACGCTCCCAACACAAAAAATTTTGTTAGAGCTTTCCATTCTATATAATGGTTGTTCCCTGCTTGCACGCAGGTCAGGGCGACAGCAGGCAGTGATCAAACATCAATAGAAGAAATCACAGCTTCAGAAGATAACGTTGAGCCTACGTCCGTAAGAGAAACAGTGCCAATAGAGTCAAGCCCCGTAACCAATCGACCCACAAAATCAACGAGCACAGGACAAAATAAAAACAAAGACTGAAGTAAGACTGCGCTTGTTGCAGCAACAGACAAGCCTGTTGGAAAATATAAATAAAAATTTTAATGAAAATCTGCGATATTCCAGAAAACTTTATGAGTTGAAAGAAAAAAAATTTTAAAAATATAAAGAACATTTGCAGGAGAAATTAATTTTACGAAAACAAAAAAATGAAATCAAAATGCAACTTTTAGATTTGAAACGCAGAAAACTTGCCTTGGTCGAAAAAAATGGTTTTAATTCTGAATTATAAAATAATTAATAATAATTTAATAATAATAATTTCTTAATATTTAATTAACAAATTAATAACAAACAAATAGAACAATAAAAAACGATTAATTTAACAAATAGAATCCATTATTTGATGTCTTATTCCTTCTGCTTCTGTTTCAGCATCCTGATGTGGGTCAAGATTTTCTTCATCCACATTAAGCGAGACGAGTTCAGACGGCTCATCATCACCCAAGCCAAAGTTTATGCACAGATTATGCAATGCGCAGCACACATTAACAATTTTTTTGGCATTTATCCGGTGTGTAATGAAGTTGCCTTGGTCCCAAAAGGCAACGAAACCTATTTTTTAACACTCCAATGGTTCTCTCTATTATGTTTCTCGTTTTGGAGTGCTTTTGATTAAATACTGTTTTACGAGGTTCCGTGTCTTGATTGCCACTAGCTCTATACGGAGTTATCAGATACTTCTTAAGTGGATATCCAGCATCTCCTATAATTTGAAATAAGAACACAGGGAAAACCGGTAGTAACATAGAAGGGCCTAGAAATATGGTCGTTTATACCCGGTATGACAAATATATATATATATATATATTGACATATACATAGTTAAGTATAAAATTAACATTAAGTCCAAATAACTGTAAATGACTAATGAATCAGTGTTACTCATTCATTATAAGACGTAGTCAAATGAGTCAAAGACACCTGTCTAAACAATCATATATCGAGCCATCCCAAAAACACTGATTCATGAGACAAATCATCCTGATATCAATATTATATTGTAAACTATCAATCATAATGAAATCTAGAATAAGGAAATCAAATCAGTCTCTAATTTGTGTCACAACGAATAAGAACTCTGCAGCCTTAGGCTCTGAATAAAATTTCTAATAACTATTATTGTGTTTTATTCAACAGTGGACCAGAGTCCACTTAAAATATATTTTTTTGTAAAATAATAATAAAAATTATTTAACTACATATATATATTATAATATATATTTGTATATCGGCACAAATCGAGTGAGAGATTAATATGAAAGTTAATTTACCAAGAAGCCAAGTATTTGTTTCGCTTTTAGAATTCAAGAAATCATGTAAAGGACTAGCGTTCCAAATGAAAGAATCATGGCATGATTCGGGATGCTTTGGGTTTACGAAGGTTATCCTCATTTTATGATCGCAAACCTGGCAGTAAAATTATGACCAGGTATCTTTTATAATTAGTATTTTTATTTGTATACCAGCATGACATTAAGGCTGTAGAATCCCTTTCTATTATCATAAAGGTGCCTGTGAACTCTTGCCGGTTGGGAAATTTTTACATGCGTACCATCCACACATCCGATAATTCCAGGGAAACCAAATTTTCTTTGGAAGTCTTCCTTTATTTCCATCATTTCGTTCTGGGTGTCTGGAAATTTTATTAATTGAGGGCACAGATGTTCTTCCAATATATTTAATGTTTCCGCCAGAATTTTCGAAAATGTGGGTTGTGCTAAACCCACATTTAAATCATTCCCCACACCGGTTTGATAGCATCCTTCAGCCAAAAATCGTAGTGTGGATGCTAGTTTTATTATCGGAAGAACTGAGTTCGACCGCAAAGTTGGAGGTAGATTGCTGTCTAAAACTCCTAAGACCGAATTGAAGGCCGATTTGTTTAGGCGAAAGTATTTCTCAAACCTTGAAAACCCAAAACAAATTGAAGAAATGTTAAAATTAAAACACAATTTTGTTACGTAATATTCGGCAAGTCCAGAGGATTCGCAGCATCTCTTAAAAACCTCCTTGTTACTCGTAGGTCCACATTGCAGTCTTCCAAATCTTCGTCAGGTTCATAAAATTCGAACGAACTCATTTTGCGTGGAGAATAAAATTTAATTTCAATTGAAAATGAATGACGGTTTTTTCTACTAAAATATGTTATATCCTGCCATAATGTTTCCTATGGCCTGTACATAACGCTGATTTTAGTGCTTTACTAAGATGTTTTAGGCACGCCAACTTTACTTTAGCGGCGACAATTGTAAGTTCGAGAGTCGATTCGAGAGCCTAAGGGAATACCAAACTTCACGCGATTCGCCTCGACACAAGGCGAGTCGATTAAAAACGCTTCGCCTAAGGGAATCGACCTGTATTACTGTTAAAATTTCTATTTTGATTATTAAAATCCCTGTTAAATTTGCGCTGATTATTGTTATAATTTACGTTTTGGCTATTAAAACTGCGTTGATTATTACTGTTATAATTTCTGTTTAAAATACTCGGGTCTCTATTAAACTGTTGCCTACCAAAATATCCTGTGTTAGAATTTAAACCATTGTTAACGTATTGGGCGCATTCACGAATACTCAACGGTTGAGTAAATCTCGATTAGTTCTCGTGAATGCCTCGATACATTAAACAGCTGATATCTGTCAATCTTGTCATAGACAAATGGAGGGAAAATTTGTTGTGTGAAAATTGTTACTTAGTTGGAATTATGGAAAACCACTGGTTTTTGGAGTTTTTAGCTGAAGATGATGTTACCACAAACATTGCAACAGATTCCTGATTTAGTGCAAACATTTTTATTTGCGCATGAAATATTTAAAGGCCGTGAATCGGTGAAAGTGCGGAATGAAAAATTTCTTCAAACGATTGGAAATATTTCCATCTCTTGTAAACTAATAAAATGCAACTTATCAGTTTATAATCTGTGATGCACCTCCGGAGTTTCGAAAATATTATATTCTATATCATTTAATTTGTAAATTTGATCCAGAAAAGCCATTCTGTTTTTTCAAATATTTTGTTCTTCGAAAAAACGCCAGTTGTTATCTGTCAAAATACTCAATCCATCGGTTGCGCAGAAAAGTATCGCCGAAATTTTTCGATACAAAAAATTGCGTCCGATCAGTGGTTATGATGAGTAAATCTCTCAACTGTTGAGCAAATTTCTCAACCGTTGAGTACCGTGAATGCGCCCATTGATTCATGTTTGAATTTAGTTGATTATTGCTAGGTATTACGTGTTCATTTTCGAATTTTTCTATTGAACTTACTTTTGCTGTTAGTTCGACAATATTTCCTTCCTGCGTATGGGCATAATGCCTTAATGCTGAATTAAGCAAGCCATGCTTGAACGTGTTTAAAGCTATCTTGTCGTATTCCTGGTCAAACTCTTTCCGTGCACCGGGGTATAATTGACTGATAGCCCCCTTACATAAACTAAGTTGCTTCATTACTCCTGTGTCCATTATACTTTTGTTTACAATTGCGCCGTTCATCACAAAGTTCTACCAGGGATTTTTTTGGGAAATATTGTTTGGAAAGTATTTCTTCCAAATCCTCGAAACGTTCCATTTTATTATTGATTGCCAATTGAAGTGCTTCACCTGACAGGCTAAAACTGGGTAGAAGTTTTACAAAAATAATTTGTTTTTCAGCTTCTAAAGTATTGTGATATGCCTTTGTTGTCGTCAAGTAATGATGGAAAACAGAATTTCTGTTTTGTGCACACTCGCCCGAAAATTTTGGCAAATTGAGCGGCAATTTTTTGAGCGGCATCCGCTTCATAACTTTGAATTGTTTCATCACTTTTTCCAGTCATGTTCAGTATAGGGATTCTGACGGTACTGTCGATAAGTATCGACAAGCGACTTATGTGCACATATTCAACTTTCTTTTAATTGTGTTGGTGGATACAGCACACTAATGCAGGTTTGACTTCCAATGCGATTTCCTTCACTCGGGTAACACTAATGGTTTGACGTCTGGAAAGCTATTCCACATTTCCAACGTTTTTATCGACATTTCCAAGGGATATCGCTTGCTTTATGAGGTAGTGATAACAGTGCGTTTGCGTATAAGTTTAGCGCACACAAAACACGAAGAGCAGGCGATATTAAAGTTCGATTGGGCCCCACTTCAGTCATGTGCGGAGTCAACTTGTCAATTATTTCCACTGCCACTGCCTGTGGAAGCCTATATATTTCTATAAACCTACAAAACACATAAATTTAAAGTTTTAACCATACATAAATTACGCTTTTTTATCTTTCTTCGGGTATCGGAAAAGGATCTGACGCGTCCCGTAGATTTCGTCTCATTATTCGCATTTGATTCCTCCTAAAGTAATAATAAACGGGTACTGCGGAATTCATTGTCTTTGGTAAATTATTAAAAACACTATCTAAAGTTTTTCGCGGTACATTTGCGGCTGTCAAATTGAGAATTTTTGAGTTGCTTCTTACACTTGCAACTTATAAAATTCACATCGGGCAGGTAAAAAATTCTTCATCGCTGCGGATCTTCAAGAAAATTTCCTAACTTTAAAAAAATTCCCTCTTATCGACATTCCACTGGCGATAAGTATCGATTATGCTCAGAATCGGTGTACAGATTTTTAGTTTGCCTAACTTGCTGGAGTTTAACTTGTAAGAGTTCGTTTTGCGTATTTAATTTTTTGATTTCTTGTTCTAAACTCGTGATTTTTTGGGAATACGTTATACTATTACTCTCCTATTTATTTCTAGTACTACTAATTTTTTCCTCAAAGATTCTTGACCCTAATCTCTCTATGTGTTCTAACTGTGAATTTGGTGGCAATTTTGATTTTAAACGTATCAATTCTGAACCTACTTCTGTAATTTGAGAATTCAATTTCGAATTTATTTCTTCTGCCTCTTCTCAAAAACCCGTTATTTTCCTTTAAATTATTTATTTCTTCATGTAGCAGTACTTGTGTTTTATTTATTGAATCGATGTACACATCAAAAAGACTTTCAGTTAACCTACCTACTGATACTTCGTGTGGATTTTCTGTCATTTGTTTTTTCAATTCGTCGTACTCGTGAGATGTAATGGTGAAAGCGGTAAAAAAATAATTTCACAAAGACTTTCAGTTAACCTACCTACTGATACTTCGTGTGGATTTTCTGTCATTTGTTTTTTCAATTCGTCGTACTCGTGAGATGTAATGGTGAAAGCGGTAAAAAAATAATTTCACAAAATCTTCAACACCTCCACTATTTTATGACAATGAAGTGGTTGTCGATCCCGTTGGAAAGGCGAACCTTTTAGCACCGAAATTCGCAGCAAACTCGAGACTCCCGAAATCCAACCAATTACCGCCCCAACCCACCATCTCGGAGATTGTCTCTCCAACAATTTCGATTCGTAGAAGACAAAAAAAATTATGCAGGAGATTGACGTGAACAAATCCACAGGACCGGATGGCATTCCCCCATGTTTTTAACAAATGTGCCGGCACCTTAGCTGCTTCGCTCCCTATTTTAACTCAGCATCTCCCAGGGGATGTATCCATCTTCTTGGAAAGCAGCTAATATCTAGCCCATTCCCAAAAAAGGTGACAAAAGCGACACCTCAAATTATAGACTTATAGGTCTGACCACGGCATACAGACAGACAAGGTATGCTGTAAACTCAAATCTGACATTTCGTTGCTACGTCACTTGTGCCGATTAGTTCGTCAAGTGCAGAAGGAATTTTGTTTTGTGGATGGTAATTTAAATTTTTGTGCGATCTAAATAAGATATTTGTAAATTAGTGGACTGATTGCATTAAATAGTGATCAATAAACATAAAAATTAATTAAAAAAAGTCGGCACAAATGACGTCACACCTGACTATCAAAAGTTTACAGCATACCTTGTCTGTCTGTATGCCGTGGGTCTGACCACAAACTAATCATAAGCAGACTAACATTTTCATTCAATCCATTCTAGAACAAAATTGAATTTCCAATTCGAAAAAACAAATACCCATAGCAGCCACTCCAGTGGTAGCAGCCATGAGCTTTTCTGCCAGCAGCATTGAAACATTTGTAACTAAAGAAAACTTTTGTAAATTTATTAAATTCTTTTATGGGTACAAACTTACATGGATTACTGCAGAAAAGACAGCAGTTAAGGGCGAGCAAGTGATGGGTCTCTCTATGGAATTAGGACATCTCTTCTTAAAAAATATGATTTTATGGAACTTCAAGCGACTACAGTAGTAAAAATCCAAATGATGTGTACATCGTGTTATTCTACATAAATTGTAACAAATGGAATGAGGATTTTTAAAAGCTCAACAACATAATGTGCGTGCTGTCGAATAAGAGTGTAATGGTAATTGGCGACCTAAACGCGAGAATAGGTACAAAGCAAATTATTTCATGTACGCGAGTAAACAACAACAACAATATTATCCTTTCAAACAGAAACTCAAAGGATAACGTGTGCAATCAAAATGGAACCCAATTCCTCGAATTGCTCCAGCTTTATGATAGTATTGTCTTAAATGGCTGTACTCAGGGAGACTACGAAGGACACCATACATTCATCGGAGGTCAAGGACGATCGGTTATCGACTACTGTACAGTGAATAACAATTGGACTGCATTAATCAGTAAATTTGAAGTGCAATGCAAAACCTATTCTGATCATCTTCCAGTCGTTGTGAAGTGGAAATGCTTAAATATTAATAACGAAAGGAAACTAAATCTCCTTCCACGGCTAAAATGGAAGAGTGAAGACACTGACTTTTATCGAAGATCTTTAGACCGACTACTAGCGCAGATGAATGAAACCACGGAGAACTGTGAAACATTTTCAGAATTAGTATCTTGTATTAGACCAACAGCAAAGAATGGCATCCCGTCATGTCGTAAGAAGTTTAAACTGAAGTGGTTTGACAAAGACTGTATGCGAGCTTGGGAGAAATAGTTTGTACTTCTACACGCATGCCGAAATTCTAACGATCACGTTTTGAGGAATTGGTGTATTGAAGCTAAGACTCAATATAAAAGTATATGTCCTACCAAAAAAATCAAATATGAAAATAGCCAAGCTTATAGTTTGAGCTGTACCAAAAGCTCAAAAGAGTTCTGGCAAAAGAGATAAATGGGACCCATTTCGTTATTGGTACTGGCGTTTAAGCTGATGATCTCGCTGTCTATTTTGGTAACTTACTGTTGAATAAATCCAACCTTGCATATTCCTATGCTAAACCGCAGATTATAAATAACACGCTTGACTCGGAAATATCGGCTTCGGAAATTGAAACAGTTCTTTTAAAAGCAAAAAATTGTAAAGCTCCAGGTGAAGATGGGTTACCTTACGAATTTTTTAAAAACGCATCTGCAACACCAATAGATCAACTTAAGCTACTCTACAACAAAATATTCCTAAATGCTGATATAAGCAGTTTTTTCCCTATTCACACGAAAGGGATAGTGGACAAAGTTGAAAATTATCGCGGAATTTCATTCATAAGTGTGATAGCCAAAATCTTTTGTGGAATACTTGCTGAGAGATTGGAAAAGTGGGTTAATGACAACAATGTACTTACTGAGCTCCAGGCGGGATTTAGAAAAAGCTACTCAACAATCGACCATATTTTCTCTCTCATCAATAATCAAAGCATGAAAGAAAAAAGTGTACGCATTTTTTGTGGACTTCAAAGCAGCCTTTGATTTAGTTAATAGAAGTGCACTGTTGTACAAGCTCTCACAATTAGGCTTGTAGACAAAGTTCCTCAGAACTTTAAAAGAGTTGTACTCTGGAACAAAAAACAAAGGCAATCTTTCGGAGTGATTTGAAACTGATATAGGTGTTAAGCAAGGATGTCTACTCAGTGCAATGTTGTTTTCACTCTTCATTAATGACATTGTAGCGGAACTACGATAAAATTCAGGATTTTCTTCAAGCTTTTGTAGAGCCCAATCGGAGAAGTTTCGGCGCTTCAAATGATCAAGAGGCTTCAATTCTTGAGTTAATTTGATCTTGTAAGGATGTAGACCAAGATCTTTACGCAAAATTCGCCACAATGTGGACTGAGAGATTCCCAATTCCTGTGAACGGCGTGAAGTCGACGCATTTTGCTCATTTTGAACTGAAGCACTTGCGGCTGCGATATTTTCGGTGCTTCGACCGGTGCGTTGTCTCACTGGCACAGGAACATTCAATAGTGAATATGTTGACTCGAATTTTTCCACTATAGCACGCACAGCCTGTCTGGTGGGACGATCATTACGACCGAAAATTGGAGTAAGCGCTCTTAAAGTTGCGACCACCGACTCAGAATTTCGGTAATAAGTTATAATAATTTCCAAACGTTGCTCGTTCGTGAACTTCACCATGATAAAAATGTAAACCTTGACTGACGTTTTAGCATTGCCAGATCATAAAAAAAGTTTTAGGGTGCGTTTTTATTAAAATACAAAATTGTTATGTCCTTGTTGAAAGATCCTTTATATGCTGATGATCTCGTCCTACTCTCAGAAACACCTGAAAATCTCCAATTAATGATTAATCGCCTGGATGCGTATTGTACATAATCAAAGTTCTAAACTATGATAACACGCGTCTGGCCAAGAAATTGTTGCTGTACGAAATAGGGAACAAGGACTGGTGGGTGGCTAAATGGCAAACGCTAGGAAATTCTGATGGTGCATCTATAACCATGGCCCTGGATATCACAAATAATCTAAAAAATCAATTTTATAAAATAATAAAAAAAGAGAGGATTTTGTAGAGCTGCCCTAATAGAGAAAGCGAACCAATCGGACAACTCGAATTCAACCTTAAGACTATGTTTACACACAGATTGGGCATGAACATGGGACTGAAGGAAACTGTAAAATACAGGCAAGACGAGGAAGTGGGGGGACACCCCTTGCCTGTATTTTGACAGTATCGTTCAGTCCCATGTTCATGCCCAATCTGTGCATAAACATAGTCTAAGGAAAACAACTACTTCAGCGATTTACTAAGGTACAAAGAAATCTCACTAATCTTTTTAAGATTAGATGTAAGCTTCTCACACTAAACGGATAACCGTATAATGGAAGTTTAGACCAATTCTGCTCTTTATGCAACCTTAAGGCTAAAGAAGACTGCTTTCATCTCTAGTGTGTTTGCCCAATTTTCGCCCAGCAGAGACTTATCTATTTCAAGAAAAAAATGCTTACGATGGAAGAATCTATTGAAATTTTGAACGGCCCAAACTGGAAACAACTTTATTGTTTTGTAAAGTCATCGTACGAATACAGGAGACTTATAACCTCAGAATTTTTCTAGTACATTTCTAGTACATAGATCCAATCAAAAATAATAAAATTTTATGTTAATGTTGCCTACTGCTGACGGCAATGCCAGGCTTAAAGAAAAAAAAACATTTTGTGAATATTAGTATTAATCGAAATAAAATAATTTTAAATATTTACTTCAGCAGAAGTAAATATTTAAAAGAAACAAATCAACTATATTCTATAAATTCGTTTTATTACTAAGAAATGTTGGTCAAAACAGATTTTAATTTTTAAATTTCTCTCCTCTGAAATAAGAAATCAACATAACAAAAAATGGAAATCGGCAATGCTCAACTAAATCACACGCAAAATACAATGTGAAATGCAAAAATGCTGATCAGTACACCGATTCTGAGCATAATCGAAACTTATCGCCAGTGGAATATCGAAAAGAGGGAATTTTTTTTAAAGTTAGGAAATTTTCTTGAAGATCCGCAGCGATGAAGAATTTTTTACCTACCCGATGTGAATTTTATAAGTTGCAAGTGTAATAAGCAACCTAAAAAATCTCGATTTGACAGCCGCAAATGTACCGCGGAAAACTTTAGATAGTGTTTTTAATAATTTACCAAAGACAATGAATTCCGGAGTACCCGTTTATTATTACTTTAGGAGGAATCAAATGCGAATAATGAGACGAAATCTACGGGACGCGTCAGATCCTTTTCCGATACCCGAAGAAAGGTAAAAAAGCGTAATTTATGTATGTTTAAAAACTTTAAATTTATGTGTTTTGTAGGTTTATAGAAATATATAGGCTTCCACAGGCAGTGGCAGTGGAAATAATTGACAAGTTGACTCCGCACATGACTGAAGTGGGGCCCAATCGAACTTTAATATCGCCTGCTCTTCGTGTTTTGTGTGCGCTAAACTTATACGCAAACGCACTGTTTTCACTACCTCACAAAGCAAGTGATATTCCTTGGAAATGTTAATAAAAACGTTGGAAATGTGGAATAAATTTCCAGTCGTCAAACCATTAGTGTTACCCGAGTGAAGGAAACCGCATTGGAAGTCAAACCTGCATTAGTGTGCTGTATCCACCAACACAATTAAAAGAAAGTTGAATATGTGCACATAACTCGCTTGTCGATAATTATCGACAGTTCCCTCAGAATCCCTATACAGCTGTTTCAGTTTCTCTCGCCTCTGAAATAAAAAACAAAAATAACAAAAAATGGAAATTGGCAATGCTCAACTAAGGGCGATATTACACACGGCAACTTTCGGGCTTATTTAAGCCGGCAACTTTTGGGCTTAATAAGCCAATGTGCTTACACTTGTGGCTTAAATAAGCCAATCCTGTTTGCATATGCTACACAAGCAGGGATCCCGTTTACACTACTATCGTAGTTTTACACTACTATTTCGACATAATTTGACCTAACACTACTTACACTACTGAAAAACTCAAAACACTACCTTTTTCGCCCTATAAAAAACGTGCTACAAAGAAAGTTAATTTCTAGATTTGAAAAGTTCATTTATCTGGCGAAAATTAAAAAATATGTAATTTATAATCATTCAGACTCTTTATGCAAAATATTTAAGTACTTCAGGCATTCCCTATAAAAAAGTGACTGACTAAACGCACTCAATCCTTGAACAAAAGGGACATATAATACTTAATTACTTCCTTTAATTTTAATTTAAAAAAAATTGATTTTTGTATTAATATAAAAATGTACTGATATGGTATGCAATAAAACATTAGACGGTAACATTCAAAATGTGTTGTCTCAATAAAACTCTAAATGACTGTTAAAAAAGTTGCCACTACTGAAATCCCTCTGACACTACTATTTTTCGATCAGTAACACTCCGCTTTTCACTTTTGGGGTGGGAACCCTGTACACAAGTTTACATGGGTGTGTGTGGACTCAAACCATTGAAATTGCTGCTGCTCATATACTTCCCAAGATCTTTACCTGCTGACGGTCAGAACGAAAATGATTTCTGCCCACTACTTTTCCCAAACCGGTTCACACGCTTTGCATGTATGCAGATTGTCGATAAGCCATGATTTCGAGTGGCAACTTTTCCCTCCTCAGTCGTTTCTCCCAAAAATCGGCTTAAGTAAGCCCGAAAATTGCCGTGTGTAATATCGCGCTAAAGCACACGCAAAATACAATGTGAAATGCAAAAGTGCTGATCAGCTGTTTCAGTTTTTCTCGCCTCTGAAATGAAAAATCAACATAACAAAAAATGGAAATCGGCAATGCTACTCAACTAAATCCACAGAACTATTTATATAACATAGAAATGTCACCATACAAAGCTCTGATGAAAAATGGTCCCAAAAGTATTTCCCTCTTTATCGTACTTGAACGCTTCCACTGAACTGTATAAGGTCGCGAAATTCAAATTTCACTTGCCGCGAAATTTAAATTTCACAAGTTTGAGACTAACTTTAGGCGTCAACAACTAACTTTAGGCGCCAACACCATTCCGAAAGTCTATTTTCCTTTGACAGCTCACGGTTTAAACGAGAGGACTATATTTATTTTCATACGGTTATCTCGCTCTTACTTTTGATCCACTGAACTGGATTGAAATGGGACCATTTGAGACAGCAAAACGAGCGACCTAGTAGTTGCGTTTTTCTATGTTCTAGAACATAGAACATTAAAAAACGATCCAGAGTAAATGGGAAATTTCATCGAATTCAATCGCAACTGACTTCACGTTGGTTACATCTGTAGGCCGTTACTGTTGTATTTTTTCAAATTATGACATATATAGGGAAAATAATTCATTTAAATCCGAGACTTCTGTTCAAAAATGTAATTCGTTTCGTTTTACATTGCGTTTATTGAAATTGTCATTCGAGTTACATAAATTTAGAAAAAACCACAGCTTTGATTATTTTGGTTTTATTTTGTACTGACTAAAATGAATGCACATGTAAATAAGCCTGTCACAGAATGGATAAATCGCTGGCGCTGCGACTGTTCTTGACTCGTTGTCCTTTGCAGATTTATACGCGTAAAAAAGACTCTTCATTTTGTTTTCGAGCGCCCCAACAGTAGTTCTTGCAGTCTAGGTTGATTAAAAATAACATATAAGTAAATATTTCATCTTAAATGTACAAGACATTACTAAAATTTTTAAAGATGTCAAATCTTCGAGCACATTCTTCCAAATTTCTTTCTTCTGAAGCCAAATTTCTTTCTTCTTGGATTTTCAAATTCTTCTTTCCGGGCGGCGAGAGTAACAATCGAGCAGCGCTTTAGTTTAATTATGCTGCCATATACGGCGTACACTTTAAAACAAAATCTATTAAAAAAGTACTTTTAATTTTATTTTGTCACACAGGATCTACCAACCACCAACAGAAAATCCTCAATTGAAAATAAAATGTCAAAATTATTATGTTGAAGTTAGCAGCATTTCATTACCGTACATTACCGTATAAAATTTCCCCTTGTTCCAAACGCTGTTCGAGATGAAAAGGTGGTGCAGGATTTTGTATGGAAAGCTTGTTCTGAACGGCTTCAGAACATTAAAAAAACGCAACTAGTATATTTTTGAGTAAATCACCAGGGATGGCCCCAATTTGCCTTAGGAGGGAGGTAGATTGGACCAAGTAGATTGATACTAATAGTAGCAGATTTTCAAAAAAAAAACCTGTTCTACCTATGCCGATAGACCAATTTGTATAACTAAAGCTAAATAGTTTTATCATTCATAATACCAAAATTATATCAACAAAAAACTTGCTGTAGTTCAAAAAATGACATTTAAAAACTTTTTTTGTATTGGCTGCCTCATATTTAATTTCGTTAGAAGCTTTTTACATTTAACATGTATAATACAATTTTTTGGTTAAATCATGTATTTTAGAAAAAATAGTAGTAGATTTGATTTACTACGCACTGAAGCTTTTGAAGGCCAAAATAGTAGTAGATTCACTACAATTGTAGTAGGGGGACATCGCTGTAAATCACACTTCGCTCGTGCAGCTAACTTCACTCGTTCAGTTTCATTCATAAATTTTCGGTTAGAAGCATATATGGCTGTACTGCTCACTCTAGTGTTTTCTGCCTATGCAGTTTGTCTTCTGCATTCTGTAGTACGAGAAACACGTCGCGAAAACACACTTTTGGCCAGCTGATCGCGCTTTCGCCCCTAGGGCCGAAAACGCAACTTTCGACCCGCTACGGAGGCATCGAAAGGCATATTTTCGATGCATGTGTTATGAAAAAAATATTTCACACCAATCGATGTGCTCAACATCTACAAGATCTACATTCGACCGAGACGAAATATGTCATATGATAAAAAAGGTTTAGAAAGTGATTTTACACAACTCTTCCAAACATAAAAAATAAGATCAATTCTGATAAGACGAAGCACAGCTGATCAAATATGAAGTTTAAAATAATTTGTGTTTCTCTTTTTTTCCTCGTTTTGTGACTTTATTTATTTATTATACTTTTGTGTAAACCGTTTTTAATGTATCCAGACATTTATCAGTGTTCTCAAACATAGTCATTATATGAACAAACTCCCTGATGATGACATAGATATTGATGTCGAAACGTCGGAGTAAATAATAAAGGACAAAAATATTCGAGAACATATTGTTTTTTTAATTTTTGGACCAAATTAGAAAATATTTAGGCCGCTAAGCCCAGAAAAACATTAAATACATACCTACGGCCGTATCACCTAATAAGGATTTTTCATAAAAAATAATTTTGGGCAACTTAAATCCCAAAGGTAGGGCGCGGACTCATACTAGCGCTTTTTTATATGAAGTACTTTTTCAAGATTTTGAAAAAATATATGTTAAAGCAACCTGTTGGAAGAGTTTTTCCAACAAAAGGACAGACAGATGCGCGGACTTGACTAAAATTGTCAAATATGACACAGTTTTTCAACACTTATTAATTAATTGACTAAAATTGTCAAATATGAGCAGATTGCTAAGCTCACAGGGTTTATTTTTGATTATTCATATACATATTTACCCAAATTTAATATTTTACGCCAAGCAGTTAACTTAAAAAATTGTGTTAAGGAACCATGCAGGATTCGACGATTTTTATGCCCCCGGGCTAACTTTTGAACCAGTTCGGGCTTCACTTTCATGGTACCTCCATTGGAAAGATGATTTGCTCTAGTTTCATGGATATAAGCTCTTTTTTGGCGGGGAACTGCAGAGGGATGGTCAGCTGCCATCTTAGGCGCAATGATTTTTTTGATGGACAAATCATTGCGCCTAAGATGGCAGCTGACCATCCCCCTGTTGTTCCCCGCCCAAAAAGAGCTTATATCCATGAAACTAGAGCAAAATACCTTTCTAATGCTGGTACAACGAAAGTGAAACCCAAAAGTTAGTAAAGGGGCATTTTCGTGCATCATTCTTTGCAAAAAATAATGCCGTTTACAAAACTTTAACAATAATTTTTTTCTATTTTACGATTTTAATACCAAATGTGAATACCCTTAATATTTAGCTGTGAAAAGTATTAAATTAAAGTGCGATGAGACAGAGGCCCTTTGGAAGTAATTCCGGCCAAGCAATTTTTTTTCTTCTTACGGTCAACCTAAAGGTAACGTATCAGAAAAAAAATGCGATAATAACGACAAACACATTTTCTTAGCTGGACGAAATTCCATTAGCTTTTATTACTTCTCAAACCATTCGCTATGAAATATCCGGATGTGCGTGAAAACTAATTTTTAAAATTTCAATCAAACATGTGAAACTAAATAAAAATTTGTGAAAAAATAAATTTACTCATTGTTGAACACGCGATATAGGGCAATATTATTTCTGAAAATTAATTTAGAAAATCAAAAAAGTCTTGTATTTCAGACCCATAATTTATTTTTTTGACGAACTAATATGAAAAATATATCTATAAACATTTCCTGTATGTCTCTTGAAATATGTTGTCCATGACTCTTTTTGCTGATTCTCAATTTTGATTGATCCTCCTCTTATCAATAGTCCCTTTATTTCATTTATTAATTGTTTCACTGGAACGATTTCTTGCACTACATTCTTTTTTATCTCTGTTGTGTGTTTTTCCAGAATTTCAATATACTCTCTACGACGGTTATTAGCGATTATTGTCGATAAAAGGGTGATTAAGGATACAACTAGTGTTCCAATAAGACCAAGAGCACGCAGTATGTTTGCATGAACTTTTTCTTTTTCATAAGAGTCTTTTATCGATATTACTATATCATTTAATAGTTGCCTGTTCAATTCATCTTCGGAATTATATTCATCGCGTTTTTTCTTTTCATCTTGGCTTAGCTATAAAAAAAGAATATTTAGAAAAAAAATTATTGAAATTCTGATTATTGCAAAAAAGAGTTTTTATGAGTCTTAAAACTAAAAGTTAACGAATTAGAGCTAAGTGCGAAAGCTTTCAACAAAACTTTTGAAAGTTGTAGTGACCGCACTAATGGTGAAAACCTAATTCAAATCCATTTAGCGGTTCAAAATATATCAGCAGCGGTATTGTGATTAGAAAGTGAGAAATTTTTTTACGTGAGAAAACTGAATAAATCAGTTTTTTCACCTTTTGGTATTGGGATCTAAAAAAGGTGAAAATTTGAACGTGAAGATTTTCATCTCAAATGTCAAAATTTCCACCACGTATTTCTCAAGCGGAAATTAAAAGTGAGTTTCTCAGTGGAAGTAGAAGTGTAAAATGGATACAAAAGCGGTACGTTTTTCCCATTTATTTACTCAACTAAATAAAAAAAAAAACAAAGCAGTCATTGGGACTGCCGACAGAAGTGATAACCTTAAACTATGAAATAACAGAATTTTTTTGGATTTTGAAATTATTTGTAGTATCAAAAATTAATATTTCATAATTTGTAAATTAAAATCATTAACATTAGTCTGGTTTTCATATCTATCGCCACTCCGAGCAACAATTACATATATACATTAGCTGTTTTTTTAATGATCCATATGGATCTGTTATCCGGATCATTAAATAAAAAAAAAATTTTAAAAAAAAGCTTTTATTAAAAAAGAATGCACTAAAAAGAAAAAAAATAATTTTCTGGATGCTGTGTATCACAAATATAAAAGCTTTTTAAAAGCGAGATAAATTTTTATTTTATTGTTTTATGCTTTATCTCGCTTTTTAAAAGCTTTTATATTTGTGATACACAGCGTCCAGAAAATTATTTTTTTCTTTTTAGTGCATTCTTTTTTAATAAAAGCTTTTTTTTAAATTTTTTTTTTTTATTTTGTTCTTTTTAGTCTTCGAATATATGTATATCCTTACATTTGAGATGTCCTTACAGGCTTTTTAACTTGAGAATCGTATTCAGCGACCCCAAAAACCCCCAGAATAGATTTTTTTTCCGGATAATCACGTTATCCTTACAGGACCTTCCGTTATCCGTACAGACTTTTTAATGGTAGATTCGGATTTAGCGACCTCAAAAACCCCCAGAATAGATTTTTTCCGGAAAATTTGGAGAAAAGGATAATCACGTTATCCTTACAGGACCTTCCGTTATCCTTACTGATTTTTTAATGACAGATTCGGATTCAGCGACCTCAAAACCCCCCAGAATAGATTTTTTTTCCGGAAAATTTGGAGAAAAGGATAATCACGTTATCCTTACAGGACCTTCCGTTATCCTTACTGACTTTTTAATGACATATTCGGATTCAGCGACCCCAAAAACCCCCAGAATAGATTTTTTTCCGGAAAATTTGGAGAAAAGGATAATCACGTTATCCTTACAGGACCTTCCGTTATCCTTACTGATTTTTTAATGACAGATACGGATTCAGCGACCCCAAAAACCCCCAGAATAGATTTTTTTCCGGAAAATTTGGAGAAAAGGATAATCACGTTATCCTTACAGGACCTTCCGTTATCCTTACAAGGACGAAGTAGTGAAAATATTGTATTGTCATCGGACATATATATGTAAGTGTGCAAAATTTCAAGTCAATCGGACAAGTGGAAGTTGGTCAAAATTGGGTTGCAAGATTTGATCTGACAGACAAACAGACACGAAAGCAAGCTAAATAAAAGCTTTTAATGATGTAAGAATACATGCTTGATTTAAACTGTAAATTGTTAACTTTGTCCCAGAGCAAAAATTTTACGCTAATATGTTTTTTGTCTCTCCTGAAAAATTTCAAAAAGTGGAGATGACCGTTTTTTTTATCGAAAAAACCATAACAGAAAGCTTTGGAAGTTGAGGTGCTTTTTTTAAAAGTTTTCCAATGTGGAAGTTGAAGCTTAAAGCTTTGGAAGTTGAAAGGTTTTCCAATGTGGAAAGCGTCACGTTTTGATGCTGACGCCAAACCATAAGTTTTTACCCATCCAAAAATCGCCCAACGCGCCTAAAGAAGTTATCACTTCAAAAAAAATTCTATTTTGTTTATCATTTGTTGTGTAATTTTATAAATATATGAAATAATTTGTTTAATCGGACAATTGAGGTTATGTTATTTAATTTTGGCTACCCTTTTCTTAGAAGAAAGCGACTGCTTCCCAGCGAGAAACCCTCATAAATTTCATGTTGGAAAACAAGGATTAACTCGTCGCAGAAGAATTT
Source organism: Chrysopilus asiliformis (assembly GCA_964034945.1). Taxonomy (NCBI): domain Eukaryota; kingdom Metazoa; phylum Arthropoda; class Insecta; order Diptera; family Rhagionidae; genus Chrysopilus; species Chrysopilus asiliformis. The sequence continues at coordinate 40,634,482 of OZ035963.1, forward strand.
ATCGTCTTAGAATAAAGTTCAACTTAAGTTCTGTGTTCGAATTCAACGAAAAATTTCGAAAATGTAAAGAAAAAATATTTATAAATGTGTAAGTTCCTGGAACGCTTTTTTTTATTCGTAATTGTGAATATACAATTAAACAATTTGTGAAGTGTAGAATTGTACTTTTGTGGAATAGTCTATATAAAGACAAAAATATAACTGTCTTACTTTCATTTAGATTTATTGAATTTCTTTCAATTGAAAAATGGGAGGAAAACTAGCACAGGTTTTTTAGTTCAAATACCACCTTTTATAAATAAAATCGGCTATGCTACAAATTAAATTGATTCTTTTGCACATCTAATACTAAGTTCAGACCGACACAAAATCACGTAATTTTGAAGATTTTCGAAATTTTGAACGAAACCTTCCTCGAAACCACGAGATTTCCAGTACATTAACCTGTTTTCAAAAATCACTAAAAGTATGCAATTTCCACAAAATTACGAACGAAATCAAGCAAAAACAATGAATACAACCCTGCATCACTCATTCAGCTCTCTTGAGTACATCAGTTTTGACATTTGTGCTGGATTGGAACGACGGAGATATAAGAAAAAGAAGCCGTGTTCCGCACGCGAAAAGGATATATTAGTAAACAACCTACGCGGGGCAAAAAAAAATTGACTTGTTTTTGATGCGATTAGATATGAAATGGTAAATAATTGTTTATTTTCATTACAGATAATTTCCATTGTCGTCTAAAGTGTCTAATTCTGTTTGCACATATTTGATCGAAGTTTGGAATTGTATTATTCATCATATTACTAAAATTCATAGCAATCCTGTAGTTGAAATGTGAAACAAAATTACCTTAATCTCTGTGTGAACACTTTGGTTTAAGATCTAAATCATTTCGCAAAATTACGTGATTTTGCGTCGGTCTGAACTTAGTATAAGTGACTTTTTTCAAATCAAATTGAAGATAGTTAATTCGACTCGCAGAAAGTCAGTTAAATCAATGATTACCTAATATAGATGGGAAGTAAACGGAAGTTTCCGTTTACCTACGGCAGAGAAAAGAGATGCGCGATAAAAAAAAGTCACCGAGCAACACCATCTTTCCCTTTTTTTCCTTCATGTCATATGGAGTTAAAGAAAAAACAAGAAACTTGTCGTTTAGTCAGGGCTAAACCAAGCGAGATTTTCATATCCTTATAGCAGTCAAAAACTTGTATTATATTTATACAACCCTTGCACTAACACCATCATGCTTCCGACAGCGGCCTGACAGCTCACGAAAATTTTCAAGCAAATTATAACACTTTTTTAGTATTTAAATCGCGAAATACACTAAAAACCAACGAAATTAACACGAAAACTAAATTTTCCACCGAAATTGGTGGTTTGTTTTGATTTTTAACTAACTGACTGCTGAGAATCAAATTTGTGTATTGCCATTGTGACTTTTTTATGGTTTTTTTCGAGGCGCATTACAACTAATTACGCATTACAACTGAGATGTGGGAACACTTGAGATGAGGCCGCACACATAAATAACTCAGTATTCACACAGAAATTGAAACCGCCAGCATGTCGCTAGTTGTCCCTCTCTCAAACCAAATATTTTAGGAGAACTTTCTTATCTATATTAGGTAATCATTGGTTAAATGTTCAAAAACCCAAATTTAATTTGTAAAATAACAATTTTTATGTGTAAAAGGTGGTATTTGAACTAAAAACCTTTCACAAAACATCGTTTTTTGGAACATTTCCCAAAAACAATAATTGTTCAAGGTGTTTTCCGGAGAGTCGATTGTGCTTTTGAGTTATGGTTGCACCCACCTTTAAAAACAACCTTTCACAAGGAACTGACGATGCAACCACTACTAAAAACGCTCTGGCATGTTTATATAATAAAGGAAACATCGATTTTATTTCCTGCTATTCTTCAAGTGGAAGAGATTTTAATGATGAAACGGCCAAGCTCAAGTAAAGAAAAACTTGATATATTCCCCAAAAATTATAAAAAAAACCCTAGAGTCCATATATGAGCTCCACACTACCATTGGAAAAGTTGGCAAAGAATGCAAATTTGATGCCATGGTCATAAGGGTGAAGATGCCTAAATATTCAATATAAAGTACTCACTTTTCGATATCAGCCAAAAAGTATCGATACCTACTTGGTATCGGGATAAACGTATCGATTACAAAATTACAGTAATCCCCCGCTATACGGACGCTCGTTTTACGGAAATTCGAAGTTACGGACATGACTAATATAGGAACAAATTCGCTATACGGATAAAAAAATTCGCTGTTACGGACAAAAAAAATTTTTTTTTTGAATCACAGAAAAAAATCAAGAAAAAGTCCTCCATAATTATGTTGTATTTATTGTAAATGTACATACTTAATTTCTCCGAAATTTCTGACACATTTTGTGTACACACAAAAGAGAATTAAAAAAAGGCAATAAAAAACTGCAGTGCGGTGTATTTTAAAAAAATCTATTTGCTATTCTTAAGCGAGAACTCCAATTGGGCAGAAGCAGCAGCAGAAGCAGAATCTGCTTTCTGTCCCACAATGAAATTTGAATTCTGACGAAACTAGCAGAAACCTACGTAGAAACAGCTATGTTTTTTTGTCCGCGGCATGATTTGCCCCATAATATTTTGTTGGTTTTAACCAGTGTTCAAAACTTTATTTTGTTATATCGTTCTTTTCGCTCTTAAAAGTTTCGCTCCCAACGACAAGAACGCTTGCTGCGTTTTCCGACTCCCGTTCTCAAGAACGAAAATGATTTTCAAACGCAATCGTTCTGTAAAGAGAGAAATTTTCAGCTCCGCTGTACTGTTGCTAGGAGTCGGAACGAGCTATGCACATTTTTCGTTCTCCCTCCCAAGTTAAGAACGAAATGATTTCTATTTAAGTTTTCGCTCCTTGTTCAAACCGGTTTGTGGGTCTCGCATAAAAATGAATGAAAGCCTCGAGCGATGGCTTTTTGGTATGATGCACACACACATATAAGTATGTATTTTAATAGTGAGAGAACGATATTTCGCTCCCAGCATTAACGTTCTGCTCTCAAAGAACATAAAAACAAAATGCAAATGTAAAGATCTAAGAGCAAGAACGTAAAAACAATAATTTCGTTCTCGTTCTTGGGAGCGTTTTTCTGAAATGCCGAATTTCGTTCTCTAGAGAGTGATTTTTATTTTCTATTGATTTCAATGCCTCCTTGGGAGCAGAACGAAAGACTACAAATGGGAGCGTTTTGAACACTGGTTTTAACATATTCAATTGACTTATGCTCCATTTCAAGTAGTATAAATATTTTTTTTCTATAATTATTATAGTTTTTTAGTGGTTAAATAATAATTATTATTTTAATATATTATACTAATCTGTTTCGTATTACGGATTTTTTTGGTACGCATCTATATATTTTTAATACGATCTTATACTAAAATAGGTTTCTTTTTACGGACATTTCTATTGATTGGAACACATCTATTTATTCCCAGTACAATCTCATACTAAAATAGGTTTCGTTTTACGGATTTTCGATATACGGACAGTTTCCGTAGAGCGCATCCCGTCCGTAAAGCGGGGGATTACTGTACTTGGTATCAAAACAAAAGTATCGAATATGTACTCGTATTTACTTGGATCGAATCAACACTACCTGCGAGTAATCGATGCCGATGATGCGAGGGTCCACTGTAATATTAAATAATTAAAAGACCAAGCTGTGCTCGGTAACCTTAAAATTCTCCTCTTGCTGTTTTTCGTTATCTTTACAGGGCCTTTCCTGAGGACCAAAAACCCCGATCGAAAAACCCCCTTTGCTACTTTTCTTGAGATAAAACGAAAGAAAGGATACTTTTGTTATATCTACAGGATTTATCGTTTTGAATTTTGAAATTTTAACACCAGACCACACACAATCACGAAAATCCTCTAATGCCAGTTTTTCCGAAGAAAAACGGGAAAAAGAATGTATGCGTTATCCTTATGGGACCTTCCGTTTCGAAATTGATATTCTAACACCTGATTCGTGATCAGCGATCGCTAAAACCCCATAATGTCAGTTTTTTTTAACACTAGATTGCCCAAGCAAGTCATTTTGACTGCTTTTTAATTTCAATCAAAAAAACAATTATGGGGCCTATTGCGGTTATCGATATCTATTCGATCGACCATCGTTGGCCGGAACGATCGAAAAACAATTTGGTATTGCGTAAGGTTCATCGTTCAAGCAATCGCTATTGTGAATTTTTTAGTGTTTGACGTTTGGGAATTCACATTGTTGAAGTTATTTTAATGTTTAAAAATGACTTCAACGCATAAAATACAATATTGAGCTCCCTTAAAACATAGAGGAGGTGGATGACAATGGCGATATGAGCGAAATTACACCAGAAGACGGTTTTACAAACCAACGTCAAGGCGAAAATATTAAACACCGAATGTGAATAAAACAGTTTTTAAGATCATTTTTTATTTAAATTATTTTTATACCACTTTGGTCTTATTTATCTTCATTTTTTCAACCAATTTTTATATTGGATTTTTGATCGAGGTTTTGATCAAGATATTCCTCATTAATAATTTCCTAATGTGTACAAATACTTCCATTTTGTTATTAGCCTCTAATTTTGATAAAAAAAAGTAATTGCAATACTTCACCGAACGCTAACTTCACATAAACTTCACCGAACGATCAAACAAATGTCATCGTTCCGAACTGAACGATTTTATCGTTCACGAACGATAAAATCGATGATCACAATACCGATTTTTCGATTTGACATTTCAACGATCGATTGACGAAGCTCACAATAGGGGCCTATGTATATAATGACACAATTTGTTAGAATTTTGTGACTTTTTGTACAACATATAAATGCGTTTATTAATAATTGTAGTCACCTCCCCCCTCCTTAATTTCCGGTATATACGAGTATATATGTGTTATACCTATATTGCCAAAAGCAGTCATTTTGACTGCTTGGCTTCCTTGGGCAATCTAGTGTTAAAATGATATTTGCGTAATCCTTACAGGAGCTCCCGTGTCATTTTGAAATTCTAACACCAGATTCGAGATCAGTAAGCCTGAAAACCCCCAAGTCACATTTAGCAGCCTCCTAACGGGGAGGCTTCATGGTAAACATCAATGTTTTAAAACACCAACCCCCTACCCATCCCTCGTTTACTCTTTAGGGACGGAATTTCGAAAAACGCCGCCATAGTGAGCGACTACCTTATGGAAGGACTGTGAAAATTTCAAGTTTCAGGCGTTTGGACTTGGCGTTGAAGAGTCAGTCAATAAGTCAGAACAAACGTTTTTATTCAGGGTTCGGAGAATATTCGAAATTCATTCATTCTCAAGTGAATATTCTTTTTAAGTATTTTAGAATTTGCGAAAGAATGAAAGGCATGATATGGACTTGATTTCATTCTTTCCGAAAGAGAACCATTTATTCACAAACATGAAACATTCGCGAATGATAAATACTGAAATCTTCTTTTAAGGGCGTAATCGAAATAGGGCGTAATAAAATTAGACATAATACTTCTGAACAGATCATGACTTTCGTATACAAAATAAAATTAGCCAGAAAATGTCTGAACAGCACTGAATTTCTTTTCCAAAAATCGATTTTTTGGAAAATATAAGAGCAAAATAAAATTAGACAAAAAATGTCTGAACAGCATATGAAAAATATGGCTAAAGGTGAATATTTTGGGAATGGTAGGAGATATTGATTAGCCGTTAAAGGCGAGAGCTTAGAGAACTGTATTATCTTTAATTCTTCCGTAATAGGATACAGTTAAACATAATATTTTACTGGCCAAGTTTGAAAACTATAGAATAAAAGGAGACTTGTTACTTTTACTGAGATCCTACATGACGAATCGAGGTAACTTTGTAGTAGTTAACAATTGTGTCCCGATGTTTTTCTCCAAGTAGTGGCGTACCACAGGGTTCTGTCCTAGGTTTTTTTTATACCCCTATGGTGAAACCAAATGGTATATTAAATTTGCCTTACCGTTTGTAACGCCAAAATCCCGTTATGACACACAAAAATGAATTACACCAATTTTAAGATCGTCTGCAAATAAAAGGGAGTCAGATAAAAAGTTAAGAAACAGAAGTTATTTGAAAAGGTAAGAAACAAAAGTTAGTTAAAAGGTTGAGAAACAAAAGTTATTGAATTAAAATAAATAAAGGCATTGTGTGTGAAATAAAATTGTAAAATAGTTTTAGTCACAAAACAAAAACAAATTAAGTTATATGATCGTTTTAAATATACAACAAAAAAGGTAAAACCAGTTCGGGTCGTTTTGGATCGAATCAGTTGATATTTGGATTAAAAGGAAAACAATATAGCAAAAAGAGAAACAAAAGTTATTTAAAAAAGTTAAGATGCAAAAGTTATTTGATTAAGATTAAAATATATAAAGGTATTGTGTACAATAGTTTAAGTCATTAAAAAACAAATTAAGTTTTTTTTATGGTCTATCAATTTTTTTTATGGCCTATGTTGGAGCTAAACTTCAGGCCAATCGGCTCGGTAGTTTCCCCGCGAAAGGGTAACATAGAGGAAGAGCTAAGTTTCGATATCACTTTACCCCCTCCCCTTTCTCCCCCACCTCTCGGGCTACTTTTTAATGGGTCTATGTTGGGGCTGGACCCCCGACGAACATCTGTGCCAAATTTCTGAAACACAAAATATAGATTTACAAAATACTGAAAAACAAAATAGAGAATGACAAAACACCGAATTACAAAAATCCTAAATATTAATTCTATTATTTTTTTTTTAAATAGAATTAATATTTAGGATTTTTGTAATTCGGTGTTCCAGGGCTTTGCAGGAGAACTGTGTATTATATACGTGTTCCCAAGTAATAATAATAGCTGTAAAAATTATATTTGTAAAACCTCTTTTTTTTTAATAATTGTTAGCTCAAATAGTATGTCCTTTCAATTACAACCTGTTTTGCAGATTCGCGGAATGGTTGCGAAATCGTTCAAGAAAAATTATATATTTCCCAAACCACAGTACGACCCTAAATTTTGGGTCTGTAAGCGACACAATTAAGGTGAATTTTCCGAGGACACAAAACAATCTTGAAGCTTGGCATCGACGTCTACAGTCATTGTTGGCAAAAAAACATGCTGGGGTTTACAAAATTATTGGGGATTTGTCTAAAGAACTCTTAGTTTCAGCATTCAAAAACTCAATGTTCGTCAAAAAATAACAAAAAGAAAAAAGTGTCAAAACATTAAAAAATATAAAAAATATTTTTAAAAACATGAATACATTAAGTAAAGTTGAATACTTAAGAAATATAGCATATAATATTCGTTTGCAGTAATTTAAAATCTTTGTACACTTAAAAATCTATAAATATAAAGATCTATGAAGAAATTTGTAAATTCTTTATTTTTCGGTTTTATCCAATTATGGGAAATATAGTGTTTTATGTAGTTCTACTTATAGATATTCGGTATTTTGTCATTCTGAATTCTGTATTTCGTTAATGTGTAATTCGACACTGGTTAAAAATTCGTTGTTTTGTCAATTCGACTTTATTTTGTTCGGAATTTCGACCGTATCCCTTAGAAAACATATTGACCGTTGACAGAATCAGTCATCAATGGTTGATAGTATATTCCATCCACCGTCAATGGTTGAGTATTAACATTTTAAACTGTTTATACTCTATATGATACTAGCAGACCCTACGTTCCCAGCTTAAAGTTTTTTGTATAAATTTTAGAATGCCAAAAAACCATAAATAATTTAAAAACTTTTGGGAAAAAATGTTATCCTTACAGGACCTTCCGCTTCGAATTTTGAAATTCCAACACCAGATTCGTGATAACCAACCCTGAAAACCTCCCAAAGCCAGTTTTTGCGAGAAAAATTGGAAAAACGACACATTTGCGTTATCCTTACAGGACCACATCCATTTTCTTACATATATGTAGATTTAGAAGGCCAAAACACCAACTTAAAAAAACTTAAAAATCAACGTCATCCTTACAGGACCTTTCGTTAGAGTTATTGAAGCTTTCCAAGAAAAATTTGATAAAGGACATTTGCGTTATCCTTACAGGACTTTCCGGTTAGAATTTTTAAATTCCAACACCGGATTTTGATCAGCGACCTCGAAAACCCCCTAACGCCGGTTTTCCCCGGAAAAAAGGGGAAAAGGATATTTTCATTATCCTTACAGGACCTTCTGTTTCGAATTTTGAAAATCTATCACCGGATTCGTGATCAGCGACCCCGAAAACCCCCTGATGGGGAAAAATGAGAAAAAGGAAATTTGCGTTATCCTTACAAGACCTGCAGTTTCGGATTTTGAAAATCTAAGATTGCTAGAAACCTGCTCCTGGCGACGTAGATCATTTTGCAAAAAACCGCGTAAAAATCGGTCCAGTAATTTTTGTAATCTCAAACCAACCAACACACCAACCAACAAACATCCATTTTTATATATCGCACATGGTCCCGTAGACTGTAGTATCTCAAAAAAACGTGTTTTTGAGTAATTATTCCATTATGTAAAGGAAAATTGACTGAATCAAATGAAAAACAAATTTAAATGTAAATGTAGTCCTAAAATTTAATTATTTTTGGTTTTTTGAATTCCCATTTTCTAAAATTTAAATTAATTTTGTGGAAAACAAACCTAACTCTATCTTTTATTATTGCAAAAAAAAAAATTAAGCAAATGATCTGTAAATTATTATCAAAAGAGTAATAAATTGAAATATTACTGTACAGACAACAGAAAAAAACAATTATTTATAAACAATTATTTTGAAATGAAAACTTTGAATGCGTTTTTCTTGAAATGGCAGATTTTGAGATACTACAGTCTACGGGACCATGTGCGATATATAGATATCATATAGAAGTATACCATTTGTAACGCGTATCGGACACAAAAATGAACCATACCACTATCGGTGAACAAATGTTGATACCGAAAAAATGTTTATAGGATGTTAAGACCACATACTGACGTAAAAACATCGGAAAACAAATGCGTGGAAAGATTTGTTTTTTAACAATTACAGTAGAATCCCGATAATTCGTATTTCAAGGGACAAGCAAATTCATACGAATTAGCGGGATTACGAATTAGCGGGATATACGAATTATCGGGATACGAATTATCGGGATTTTTTTCAAGGGACCAGCAAATTCATACGAATTAGCGGGATATACGAACTATCGGGGTACGAATTATCGGGATTCTACTGTAGTTACAAAATTTTTGGAAGTGGAAAACTTTTGAACTTCTGTATTTTTTTTTTTAATATAGGAAAAAGAAGTTTTTGGATTAAAAACGTCGGCTTGAGATTGGTTTGTGTGGGAGCTGTGTTTAAAAAAAAATTATATCAAAGTTGAAAACAGTCTATTCAGTTGGGTTTTACTTGACTCACGGGATACTTTTTAGTGGACTCACGTTGGAGCTGAATCCCCACCACACGCCTATGCCAAATTCCAGGCGATCAGTTCGGTAGGTTTACCACGAAAGAGTAACATATAGGAAAAACAAAGCTTCAAATTAACTTTTACGCGCTCACTCTCAGGCTACTTCTCAATGGGTCTATGTTACGAACATCAGTGCCAAATAGAGCGGGTCTACATTAAGCGAGCAATAGACGTGCAACTGAGTTGCCAACCAGGTTGCTAACTTGTTTGCCACAAACGATGCAACTTCAACAGCCACATCAGTTTATAAGCAGAAGTCAATTATTAACAATAATTTTGTGTTTTTGATTGAGCTAAATTAACATTTCATAACTCCGATAAGCTGCGATAAACTTCAAAAAAATACCCTCCACGCTTCATTGTTTAGGATGTTAGCCATATTTTTGAAATACTAACGTACAAATTCGAATAGTTCTCTGCGGAAATGCTTGTAGCCTACTGATATTGCTGGCTTGCTAATATCATGTTTGGAGCACTAAAAATATTTTTCGGGGTCGCTGAATACGAATTTGGTGTTGGAATTTTCAAATTCGAAACGTAGGGATAATCCAAGATCCTGTTTCCAAAGTAGCTTTATTTCATAATACGAAACGGAAGATCCTGTAAGGATAACGCAAATATCCATTTTTTCCGCTTTAGCATTTTTTCCGGGCATGAAGTTGATTATGAATCTGATCATGGAATTTCAAAATTCGAAGCGGAAGGTCCTGCAAGGATAACTCAAATATCCCTTTGTCATTTTTCCTCGAAATAACCGGCAACAGGGGGCCGCTGATCACGAATCTGGTGTTAGAATTTCAAAATTCGATATCCTGAAGATCCTGAAAACATAACGAAAAAATGTTTTTAACACGTTGACGGACAGTAGAAACAAGTGAAATTCGAAAATTGACACTAAAACAAGATCGCACTACTCCGTTCACAACCACGTGCATACTCAATGTGTTAACCTTGCATACTAAATTTTTTTTCGAAAACATGACACTAGGCTTCTACTTGTACGCTGGTAAATGCACATTTGTGCTGCTACAGCCGCAGTGTCTAAAAACGACCGTTTCGTATTGGACGGCTATTGCCGTCATGTCACATAGTGAACTTGAACTTGACGGCTATAGACGCAACTGTCCGTCAACGTGTTAAGTTATTTCTTTGATTATTCGTGGAAAAAAACTTATGGGAATGGAAATTAGTGTATTATATAATAGGCTTGTGTGTCTGTCTGTCTGTTCATATAAAACTCAAGAACCACTGAATCGATCTGGATTTCAGAGGAGCTTGTTGGCATCAAAAAGTGGGTTTTAGACCATGGGTCAATACAAGGTTCCTCTTTTTCTTACCAGTTTCTTCGATTTGTTTTCAAAATTTTGAAAAATGAAAATCACGCTTCTACAATAAAAACAGAAATTTCTAAATTCTTGAAAATTTTAGGATCAAATATTAACAAATTTGACGACGTAGACATATGCATTAATTGGAAAAGATTTTCAGCTCAAAAATTGTCCAGAATCCATTAATACAATATCAATAACATATTTTTATAATTGTTCTACAGTGTTGTCAAAAACCCGTGCTGAATTTTTAAGAAAATCCCAAAAACTCCATTTTCATGCCTCGATCGCAAGAAAAATGCCACATTTCACACTCCCGACTTCCATTAGACAAGTAGTTGAGATTTCGTTGCAACCATTCGAAATTCCATCATTTCGCTCACTAACGCAAGTAAATCGTGGCACTTGAACATCGTTAACGATCTCTGCATCCAGTGTTGCCACTGACCTCAAGCCCAAAATCGCTGAAATGAGGAGAAAAAATCTCAAAAGTCTCCGAAATTAAAGACTAGTTTTGAGACTTTTTTTAATGCATATTTAAACATATATCTTGTTTTCAAGTCGGCTTTATTCTTTGTTTTTAACAATAATAAAATATAATAAAAAAAAACTTTCTCTTCTTAAAAAACACACCGCACCTGCAGCAAAGCAAACATAATTTAAAATAAATTTGACGTTTACTTAAGTTGAGTGATTCATGTATTTTCTTATAGGGGGATTCTGTGGTACTTATTTATATACATTTGGTAGGTTGTTGACCCAATTAGCATAAATGTAAAAAATTGTGAAAAGTATGACATTTATTAGCAAAATTTTCAACACTGTTTTAAGAAACTTTTGAAAATCACTGAAAATCTCCGAGAAGTCGCCAAAAGACCACTAAAATCTGAAATCTCAACACGTGCTTTTCAAGGCATGAAAGTCGCTAGAAATGAGATAAGTCGCTGAAAATGGCAACACTAACTCCATCGCTGGTATTCTCCTAGTTTTCATAGATTCTCATTTATAATTCTCTTGCCTGTACCTCGCCCCGCTAACTTAAAGATGCCGATCGGCGCCTAATGTTTTTGCCTTGTTTACCGGCCTGAAAATTTTTTAATATCTTCATACCATGATCTTTGGGAAACTCGTTATAAAACTTTTTATGGATATCACATTCTCATGTAATTTATTTCTTACCTTTAGTTCTTTTTCCAAAAATTCCAAAAATTGATCTGTATTTCTATCACAAAAAGGCATCCTTTTTGTAATATTTCGTAACTCCATGCGGATAGCTTCTAATTCACTTAGAAGTTTCCGTTTTCTATCTTCACTGTCACGTAAGTCATCCTAAAAAACACAATAAGGAACAATTAGAAAAGTCACAATTCCAAATGACCAAAACTTTAAATGGAACTTTTACAGAAACTTCTATTGAAGTCTTGCGATCTTAGCGATTTTTTGTTTCTATATTTCAAATTAAATGCACGAAAAAGTTATAAAAATAATTTATATGTAGGGAAAATATGCTTGAGATGACATACTTTTATTCAACCAAGGATAAAATATATTGTGGTCAAAATTTATAGACAAAGAAGGTATATTTATTTAGAGAAGTTTATTAACTTAAAAAAATTGTATTTTCACAGCATTAACGTTAAAAAAAACTAATAAAAAAAAATTTGAAGAAAATGAGGTACTTTTTATGACATACCATGCTAATCCTCACAAATAAACTTCTTTTGGTTTCCTATAACTCACAAATAAACTTCTTTTGGTTTCCTGATACATCAGCACATCGATGTCGAATGTATTTAGCACTAGAGCTATTGTTCTTCTGATTTATATTTACTAAAAAAATCATTACAGTAGATGCACGCTACCTTGTCATCATCATCCTCTTCAAAATCGCCAGTCTCATCATCTTGGTGATATAACAATACCCTTTTAAAGTCCTTGCGAGTTGTTCTTTTAGTGCATGTTATATTCTTTTTCTGAAGTTGGAGTTGCGCGTGTATTTCAGTTTTTTTAATGTTCGGGCTTTCAGTTAAAACATGAGAATACTGAAGATATATCATCTTGCCCGGTTGAGTTCAAATGAAAAAAAAACTACGTGAAACTACAAAAGCTGTACAGTTATTTCAAAGGTGAAATTGCATTTTCAAGACATGACTCCAGTGATTAATGAAATACTGATTTATGTTACATTACTTAGTTCTCGTATGTTGCAGCGCAAACAGTGTAGTGTAGCACATAAAAAACGAAAAACGTCACTCTACAAGAAACAAATGCAAACTGGCACAGTTACCATTTACTCTGCATTTCAAATATAGTGATGCTAGGTTTCTAGAATATATTTTTTACGAGAAACTGAAATTATGCCGTCTTACCAAGTATGTCATCTTAAGTATATTTCCCTTATATTGTAAGGGGCTAGGATGGGCTCGTTTGGATATTAACAAATAAATGTCTTTATTTCAATCTCTTAAACAATCACAAACTAAGGAGATGCTATACATCACGCTAAAGCTTAGAGTACACGGCATGCAAAAACACTTGAAACAAAATTATTTTCACGTCACAATCCCTACATGTCGTGAAATACCTATATTTGTGATGGCCACATGCGTGCACATGTCATTCACACTTCACATGCCAAAAAGGTAAAATTCGATATGTCGTGTAATACATATATTATGACGCATGTATGATTTTGACGTTGATCCAAATTTCTCAATTTACATGCATCGGCACGAAATTCTGTCGCCACATGTTTGCAAACATGTAGATTTGGGAAGTTTACATGGCGTGTAATACGGAAATTTTTTGTTCTTCGCAAATGTCACATGCAAAAAACATTTTTCCTGTTCACATTAAAATATAGTTTTTACATGCCGTGTACTCTTAGCTTAATCTTAATAATTGAAATAGGTCGTCAGAATGGAAAATCGGGGAATCGGGTGACCTAAAGCATGAAAGACGGTTAAATGACAATGTGTTTACCAACTATCTTATATATATAAATTCGTTTAACCTGATTGACTGACTGACCGACTGACTCATCAACGCCCAGGCCAAAGCCCTGAAGCTAGAAACTTTCACAGTGTGTCCCAACCATCACGTAGGCCAGCGATCGTAAGCCCTGTGCACCAAGGGCAACTTCGAAGCTCAAATTGCCTTTTTATCCATCGATTCTTCATGCTACCCGTTTCATTCTGGCTTGTACGCAAACTGCATACATACGCATGGTACTTACAAAATAAGGTAATATATTCCGAGTTTCCAAAATGGTATTCTACCGCGCATAACGTCACGTGAATTACAAAAATTTGACAGCTCGCTAATTTTGTATAGAAAACTAGCAGACCTTTCGTTGGCAGCTAAAAGTTTTTTGTATAAATTTTAGAATGCCAAAAAAAAATAAATTAATTAAAAAGTTTTGGGAAAATATGTTATCCTTACAGGACCTTCCGTTTCGAATTTTGAAATTCCAACCCCAAATTCGTGAGAAGCAACCCTGAAAACCTCCCCAAGCCTGTTTTTGCGAGAAAAATTGGAAAAAGGACATTTCCGTTATCCTTACAGGACCTTCCGTTTAGCATTTGAAAAATCGAACACCGGATTCGCGATCAGCGACCTCGAAAACCCCTTAGTGTCAATTGTTTCAAGAAAAATTGGAAAAAGGACATTTGCGTTATCCTTACAGGACTTTTCGGTTAGAATTTTGAAATTCCAACACCGGATTCGTGATCAGCGATCCCAAAAACCCCATAATACCGATTTTTCCCAGGAAAAACGGGAAAAAGGATAGTTATCCTTACAGGACCTTTCGTTTCGAATTTTGAAAATCTAATATCGGATTCGTGATCAGCGATCCCAAACATAATGCCAATTTTTCCGGGGAAAAAGGATATTCGCGTTATACTTTCAGGAACTTCCGTTTCAAATTTTCCAAATCTAATACCGGATTCGTGATCAGCGACCCCAAAGGTGTGCCGTCACCTTAGCTGGACCTCTTCGCTCCCTATTTTACCTCAGCTTCTCCAAGGGGATCTATCCCTCTTCTTGGAAAGCAGCTAATGTCCAGCCCATTCCCAAAAAAGGTGACAAATGCGACCCCTCAAATTATAGGCCTATAGCTCTAACTTCTGTACTTGCCAAGGTTATGGAAACTTTAATAAATACCAAAATTACAAATTTTTTAGAGCGCAATAACATAATCAACGATCGCCAATATGGCTTTCGTGCGCGCCGCTCCACAGGCGATCTTTTGGTCTGCTTGACCGAGCGCTGGAGTAAAAGTCTCCATAATTTTGGCGAATCAAAAACTATAGCGCTGGACATCTCCAAAGCTTTCGACCGTGTTTGGCATAAAGCTTTGATGGCAAAGATACGAGCTATCGGTCTAAACCCTGCAATTTCCAAATGGATTGAGAGCTACCTTTCTGATCGTTCAATACAGGTTGTATTGGATGGTTATAAATCTGGTCTCTTCAAAATTAACTCTGGTGTCCCTCAAGGCTCAGTTCTAGCTCCTACGCTTTTCTTAATATTTATCAATGATCTACTATCTCTCACTCTCAATCCACTTTATTGTTTCGCTGATGACAGCTCCCTTGACGCATCCTACCATTTCAGTTCACCTGCAGAATCGAACGCCATTGCAGTTCGATCGAAACGCAGTGAGCAAATTAGATCTTTGAATTCTGATTTAAACACAATTCTGGCTTGGGGCAGAATCAACCGTGTGGAATTCAACGCATCTAAAACCCAATCAATGCTGTTATCGATGAAATGCGAAAAATCCCCCGAAACGGTCGAATTTATGAGTGAGTCCATTAGTGACTCAAAAAACATCAGAATGTTGGGCATCGAAATAAATGAGAAGCTCCAATGGAGTGATCATATTTTTAAAATAGCAAAGGAAGCATCGCAGTGCCTAGGCTTCCTGGGACGATGCAAAAAATATTTCGCACCAGTCGACGTCCTTAACATTTACAAGAGCTACATTCGACCGAGACTCGAGTACAATTCGCACATTTGGGCTGGAGCCCCAAAAACTGTCCTCCAACTGCTGGACCGAATCCAAAAACGTGCGATCCGACTAATTGGAGACAAGTCTTTGACAGATTCATTACCGTCTCTCGAGCATCGTCGCTCTGTTGGAGTACTCAGCATATTCTACAAATATTTCAATGGGAAATGTTCCACCGAAATTTCCCAACTTATTCCTCCACGGTATATTTTCCCTAGACCCTCTCGTGCAGCTACACGTGCGCACGACTTCTTCCTTGAGCCTCCCCGCTTTCGTACAGTAAAGTTTAGGGGTTCCTTCATTCCGCGAACAACAAGACTTTGGAACAATTTACCATCCGATGTGTTCCCCCCGGACTATAACCCGCAGAAGTTCAAGGAGAACATAAATCGGCATCTCCTTTTGTCCTTCCAACCATCCCGAGCTGTGCTTCGGCATTAAAGGGTCTTCCCCTAAGCTCTGGCTGGATCTATAAAAAAAAAACCCCCTTATGCCGATTTTTCCGGGGAAAAACGGGAAAAAGGATATTTATCCTTACAGGACCTTTCGTTTCGAATTTTGAAAATCTAATACCGGATTCGTGATCAGCGACCCCAAAAACCCTATAATGCAAATTTTTCCGGGGAAAAATGGGAAAAAGGATATTTTCATTATCCTTACAGGGACTTCTGTTTCGAATTTGGAAAATCTAATACCGGATTCGTGATCAGCGACCCCAAAAACCCTATAATGCAAATTTTTCCGCAAATTTCCAATTTTTCGGAAAAATTTATAATGCAAATTTTTCCGAAAAATTGGAAAAAGGATATTTTCATTATCCTTACAGGACCTTCCGTTTCGAATTTTGAAAATCTAATACCGGATTCGTGATCAGCGACCCCAAAAACCCTATAATGCAAATTTTTCCGGGGAAAAATGGGAAAAAGGATATTTTCATTATCCTTACAGAACCTTCCGTTTCGAATTTTAAAAATCTGCATAGCTAAAAACCTGCTCCTGACAACACAGATCATTTTGCAAAAAACCGCGTAAAAATCGGTCCAGTAGTTTTTGAGTTTTGTAATCTCAAACGGACAGACAGACAAACATCCATTTTTATATATATAGATATACATACTATACATAGATTTGCGTTGTGCCATAGAAAAATATACTTAAATAGAACTTTTGCTCAGAACTAAATTTTTGAAATATTTCCCCTAAAATGAGGGGATCTCTTCTTTCCAGCGCGAGCAAATGCCTCTCGCTTCGCATTTGAGAGGGAATGAGAAAATATATGTCATGTTTATAAATGTTGAGAACCAATATTGCCAGATATACATATATTAATGTTTAGTACAAGGAAAAAAATATTTTTGCAATCCGTAAATGAAGTAAATGTTTTCAGACTTTTTATTTATAAATAGTGTTAACATAACGAAATTTAGTAAAACTCTTCAATACACTTTTGTTTGTAACTATTTTTTCCATCCAAACCCCTGTACAAATAGTTAAAAAAACGCTGGTTTTCAGTTAAAATAAAGAGCATTATAGAGAATTTTCAACTTCTCTATAATGCTCTTTGCAAGAGTGGACAAAAAATATTAACGTTTGGTTATTCTCTGTCCATCATTTGTGTTTTGTTAAGTTGAATAAGAGCGAAAATAAAATGTTTTCTGCTCAATTCACACTTTTTTAATATTATCCTAACAATGAAATTAGTTTGCAGAAGGGTAATAGGAGTTTAGTTTCAGTTATTTTTTTAGGTACACCATTTTGAAGGTATAAAAGGAGTATAACAAATGTTAGGTTGTATTTTAGAATAGGATATACAAAAACATCCATAAATTTTAAATTTGGCGCTATTTTTAGTTTTAGTACAAATAAAAGTTATATGGCAATACCATCAATTTGACAGTTCTCGTGTTTATAATTGAAGCCATCAAAAAATTATAAGGGAACTGATGGAAGTAAATGGAGTGGTTTAGCTTTCACACCATTACAAGATTCACAAAGCTATGATTAAAATGTGCTAAGTAGTTTAATTCATATGAACTCGCTTCCCAAAGTTTATGCAGGTGTGATCCGTGAGCGATGTTTAACATTATGGTATTTTTCAAAAAGTAATTTTTCAAAAGCAAGTAAATAGATACCTGTCGAAAATTCTTATCTGGTTTCAGATTCCGGGAATTTGTAATATTTTAAATTTTTCGCAGTGGTTGTGCCACAACACAAGAAATATATCGGCTTGACATTTTTGCGAAATTAAAAAGTATGGATAAGATACTGAAACATGACAAATGATTCAAAACAAAAAATCCGCTTGCCTCTCACCTCAACTTGCCTTATATGTTCTGGTACAAATAACAAAGGGGGTCGGGTGTAAGAGAAAATGTCAAATAGAAATTTCAGGGATGTGTAAAGTTTTAGTACACGCATGCATTTGCATTTTAGTACAACAAAACAATTTAAGTGCAATTTTTCCATTGTAATTCAATTTTGTCCCATTAAGAATCTTTAGTAAAATTCCTTTCACTATAAACATGACTAAAAAAACATTTAAACAGTTAAAACCATACTAAAAAATTTTGTTTTGCTCCATACTTTAGAGAAATTTTTAACGTTTAGAATATAGCTACCTAACCCTGATTGCTTGCTTTTAGCACAATTTTTAATGTTTCCTATCTGATGAATGTGGTAAAGAGAAAAAGTATATAAAATTCCTAAGTTCATCCCGCTTCCTCTTACACTGGTATATGGAAAACCCCTGAAGCGAGAGTTCTATTCAAGTATATTTTTCTATGGTTGTGCGTAGGGATGCCAACGATACCTCGATTTTTGCAAAACATCGAGGTATCGTTGAAAAATATCGAGTTTTAACCTCGATATTTAACAGGCCGATATATCGAGGTATCGATGTTGTTACCCACGATGTTAGAACATTACTCCCCAAATAGCATTTTAAGCAGCAATTATGATGTTCATCCCCATATTTCGTCACCATGCAAATCGCGGCGATAAGCAATTTATGTCGCAAACACGTCGTTAGTTGTGCCAATGAGACGCGCAACGACACCCATAGTGGGGAACACTTTTCAGCGGTTTGCGGCGCCGCAATTATAACGACAGGGACGTAATTAGTTGCCTCATGCGCGAGCGTCATCTGACGGCATTATATCACACAATTACACAAATCATCGAGCGGGTTTTCTTTCTCCCTCGAATGCTTGCTAGTAAACAGAGATGAACAAATAAAAACGTAAGCAGAAGACGAACGAGAAAAATCTAATGGCGACAAATTAATGGAAACTTTTGTGGAGTATTATTTTATAATGGACTTTTCTTCCGGGTGAATTCCACACCAACTCATACTCGACTTGTATGGAGCTTGGAAGTCACCTCTGTTTTTTTAACTTTTTTCATTTGGATGTTTTTAGGGAATTAAAAAAAAATTTCACGTATTTTTTTTGTTTGGCGGAATAACGTCCGGTAGGCGGAGGGGAGGGGGTCAAAGTCGGCGAAAACTGGAAATCACAAAAACTTTAAAAATTTGTAACTTCTGAACGGCTTTACCGATTGTGATGATATTAAACATTTTGGAAAGGTAATTAAATTACCTTGTCACACAAAAATACTTTTTGACTTCCTCCCCCTCACTTTTATATTGTAAAATTCAATTTAGTGACAAAATTTAAAATATCTCGAGAAAGACATTTTTTGTTCTTTTGAAATTTTTTCTGTAAATACCTACCATCATACCATACAAATTCGCTAAATAAAATTTGGGGGTAAATGCGTTGTTGATTTTTAAAAAAATTTCAAAAAAAATCGAATGCAAAATTTTTTATATATTTTACTGATTTTCGATTGGTTTTTATGTCTTATGTACATAATATTATTGCAAAAGTTTTAGAAGATTAAAACTAATTAGAAATTCATTTAAAAGAAAAGTTTTAAATATACATATCACCATTAGAAAAATTTTTTACTTTGAGAAAATTTCCGTTTTGAATAAATCCGTGAAAATTTTGAGATCCTGGAAGTGTTTTGACACTTTCAAACCTTCTTTGAAGTTGTTTTACCTCATATTCTCTCTGTGTTACAAATTAAACATAACAAAAGCTATAATTGCCAATCTGGCAATTTTTGAAAACCCGTATGGTGATTTAAGTGAACGGCGAACAGCTGTACCAAAATTCCACTTTGAAGTCAAACTTTCCAATAAGATTTTTTAAAATTTATTCCAATCGGATTTTGATGTATGGGAGTTTTATGTAGAATCATATCCTAAATAACTTTTGTTCTTGGACTTTCTTGATAAGATGCACCGTTTTTGAGTAATTCGCAAAAAATGGACAATTAGGGGGATGCCCCCCATATATTTAAAACTTTTTCTTTTAAATAAATTTTTAATTAATTTCAATCTCCTAAAACAAAAGCTATAATTGCCAATCTGGCAATTTTTGAAAACCCGTATGGTGATTTAAGTGAACGGCGAACAGCTGTACCAAAATTCCACTTTGAAGTCAAACTTTCCAATAAGATTTTTTAAAATTTATTCCAATCGGATTTTGATGTATGGGAGTTTTATGTAGAATCATATCCTAAATAACTTTTGTTCTTGGACTTTCTTGATAAGATGCACCGTTTTTGAGTAATTCGCAAAAAATGGACAATTAGGGGGATACCCCCCATATATTTAAAACTTTTTCTTTTAAATAAATTTTTAATTAATTTCAATCTCCTAAAACTTTTGCATTAATATTATGTACATAGAACATAAAAACCAATCGAAAATCAGTAAAATATATAAAACATTTTGCATTCGATTTTTTTTGAAATTTTTTTAAAAATCAACAACGCATTTACCCCCAAATTTTATTTAGCGAATTTGTATGATATAATGGTAGGTATTTTACAGAAAAAATTTCAAAAGAAAAAAAAATGTCTTTCTCGAGATATTTTAAATTTTGTCACTAAATTGAATTTTACAATATAAAAGTGAGGGGGAGGGAGTCAAAAAGTATTTTTGTGTGACAAGGTAATTTAATTACCTTTCCAAAATGTTTAATATCATCACAATCGGTAAAGCCGTTCAGAAGTTACAAATTTTTAAAGTTTTTGTGATTTCCAGTTTTCGCCGACTTGGACCTCCTCCCCTCCGCCTACCGGACGTTATTCCACCAAACAAAAAAATACGGGTAACTTTTTTTTAAGTCCCTAACAACATCCAAATGAAAAAAAGTTAAGAAATCGAACATGACTGTAAACGTGAGTATGAGTTGAGGTGGAGTTCACCTCCGATTGCATGTCGTGATTTTAATTGCCATTAAAATTTTTCGACAATATTGGATCTGAAATTTAAACAGATTTTAATGGGCCATCAAATTATTTTGTTTTTAATCAAAAATTTCTTTAATTTTATTTTATCGGTCAAATTTTTTTTTCTTTTGCAATGAAATTTTGATGCCAATAATGCAATATCCTTCAGTCATTCGCCTGAAATAAGAAATTTAATTCTCGAAACGAAATCGTTTCCATCAAATGTCAGTGAGAAATATGGCGGCTGAAGGCATCAATTTTTTTTGTGTTTCTCAGACGGGGAGCTTTAATGAAACTTTAGTGGCAGACTATTTCGACCCGAAAACCATCAAATGCTGCTCTATCGCTGCAGGATTTTTCATGAAGCGAATGTTGCCCCAAAGATTTCCCCACTAAAGCAATTGTGGCTTTGCAGACGCATTATTAATCGGTGCGACGCGCTCGTCACTTCTTTCGCTTCTTTTACGCGGATGTGAATTATAGGTGTAAATTTTTAGCCCCGATTGCGTAAATTGCTGCATTTTAAAGCCGCAAAGAACAAATCTCATGTTCCCGTACTTTTCGATGCTATTTGGGTCTTTATAAAATTAGTAGAGAAACTAAGGGACTAGTTTTTAGATATATTTCAGGGATGAAAATATTTCTCAATTTTTATAAAGACTCACACCACGTCTTAATTAACAATTTTTCATCCGAAGAAATATCTCACCGCAATGAGATTTTTTTGACATCTGGGCCGAAAATGTCTTGAAATTTTATTTCTCAAATTGGCAATGAAAAAAACACCCAGTCGCCGCTCTCGTAATTAATGCAATACGTGAAATTGAAAAGGCTGAAACAGAAGAACAGACGAAAAGAAAAACCTCTTAATGTTATATATTCTCTTCCAAAGCTTTTTGTATCGTATTTTGTAAAAATTAGTTATTTTTGCAATTACTTGTCGGGAGAAATTGGATTCCGCCATCTTGAATTGTGAAATTCCAAGAAATTTTGCTATTGCAAGATTTCAAGAAATTTCTCTCTGGGATTTTTCCCCTCCGTCAACTCGAGCTCTGATTGGTCAATCAAAAATCTCTGCGATGAAAAATCCCAGGTCAAGACGCGGTGTCACTTCTGATGAGGAATATTTATGTCAAGCAAAATAAAACTCAATTCTGATGAGGAATATTTTTGCCGAGCAGAATAAAACTCTTTTTTAAAGAGATTTAAAATGTTGTGAAAACTTATACTTGATGATAGTTGAAAAACTCCTTGAGTTGAAAAACTCTCTTCGAAGAGGAATATTTATATTGAGCAAAATAAAACTCATGTCCAAAAAGATTTATTTGTCGTCTAAAACTTATACTCGGTGTATAGTTTCTCGCTTTGTTTGAGCCATTAGTATGCATTATAATCTATGCGTGAATGGTTTTATGCAGAGATGAAAATAAGAGTTATTTTTTCTCTCTTTATCTCTCATTTCAAGTTTCACTCACAATTAATAACGTTTTCATTGTGTCAAAAAATATCTCTGAAGGAGATGATTTTTACTTGTGCGACGAAAAACTCACGAAGAGAGATAAATATTTTCTGTAAATAAATATATGTTCTAATGAGAGATAAATATTTCTTGTAAATAAATATCAGTTCCAATGAGTTTTATTTCGCTGAGCTGACGAAAAATTCATTTGTTCGATTTTGTATGGTGTGGCTAGTGTACGATTTCAAATAATTTTCCATGCATGATAAGAAATTATTATTAAATGAAAACGATATTTTTTTTTTGAGTAAAGTAAATGAAAACGATATTTTTTTTTCTACTTTGTATGAAACTTTTTTTTGGGGGGTGGTAGGGGGGTGTGTGGTACCTCAAATGAAAGGCACTGAAGAGTACATTTTAAAAATATATAGTATGATAGGGTCTCCCCCCTCCTACCCCTCCCACTCCCCCTTCCCTCTCCCCTCCTCACCCCACCCCCTACTAACCCACCCATCATCCACCCATCACCACCCCATAAAAGCAACATAATATTAAAAAGACCACGTATCAAACAAAGCGAGAAACATCGAGTATAAGTTTTGACGGACATGAGTTTTATTTTGCTCAATATAAATATTCCTCTTCGAATAGAGTTTTTCAACTCAAGGAGTTTTTCAACTATCATCGAGTATAAGTTTTTCACAACATGAAAAGGTGGTATAGTTTTTGCCTAGGTAATGTTCTTTTCATGTTTTTTTTAGATTTCTTAATTTTATAGTAATAATTTTATTAGATTTGAAAATAAAATGGGACGAATAAAAGCAATTGAAATAAGAAAATATTTCCAAACTACCGATAACGGACAAATATGTCAAATCGGAAATTGTCTTCAAATTATAACGGGCAACAATGTTACCAACATGAAGCGTCATATTGAAAAGAAGCACAATAATATTTTTCTACAGATGCAAATTGAAATGGGAACACATTTAGTTAACAAAACAAAAGAAAAATCAGTATTAATAAACATATCTGAACAATTGCTGTGGCAAGGTTGTTTAGAAATGGCGACATCAGGAGGATTGCCTCTGGCTTTTATCTCAAGCAATGGATTTAAAAAAATTATAAAGCCTATAATCAAGCTTGAGGTACATAAACATTTTAATGTACCCAATTTAAAATCAACAATAAATGATGCAGCAAATGAAATAAGAATGCAAATTAAGAAAGACGTTAAAAATGCAATGATATCTTTAAAGATCGATTCTGTAACCAGACTATGTCGAAGTTTACTTGGCATCAACATACAGTATATAGCTGATGGACAAATTTGTATAAAAACTTTGACAATAAAGGAACTGAAGGACAAACATACTGGAAATTACTTAAAAACATTAATACATGATGTCCTAAAAGAATTCAATATTTCTTTAAAACCAATTTACACGATAACATCTGACAACGGGAAAAATATGTTAAAATCAAAAAAGCTATTACACGATGAGCTTCAAACAGAGTTAGAGATGGAAAGAGAAGAATACGAGCAAGAAAATTATAATTCGGAAGACGACGCAGAAAGACTCGTAAATTTGCAAGAAATGGAAAATCTTATAGTGACCGAGAGTAAAAGCCTGATTAACTGCATTCGATGTGCTGCTCATACTTTGCAGCTACTGGTAAGTGATGCAATAAAAGAGGAAAACCTATCCAATAAAATCGCTGACTGTCGCAAACTAGCCGTTGCACTCCGAAAGCCAACGAATTACAACAAAATTGACTTACAAGGCCTCCGTAAACCTATGTGCCGACTCGGTGGAATTCCACTTATGACATGTTGGAGAGACTATTGGAGCTCCAAGATTTCTGCATAAGCAACATGAATTTAGATCCCGACCTTTATGTTTCCAGTGACCTCTGGCAGTTTATGTCCGAATTTGTGGAAGTTTTCAAACCACTTAAAATTACAACTTTGCAACTGGAAGACAGCCAAATGATGCTTGGGGACTTCTATAAACAGTGGATGTGCCTTAAATAAATTGTCTTCGCCAATCGCCATATCGGTTTTAAATATTATAAAACAGGGTGACATTTGCTGTTAAAGAGTCCAGTGCTATTAGGGGCTTTGTATTTAGATCCGCGTTTCAAATTCCTGTTATCAAATCAACAGAATATAGAAGCGCAGAGTCACCTAAAGCATTTGTATGAAAATTTAAAAGCACTGGAAATTCAGCAAGACCCCCCAGCCTCACTGTCACCAGCTGGTTCATTTAGTAGTAATAATACTAGGTCATCTTCGACCTGTAACTTGCGCGACCAAAATGATGACGCCTTGGTGGCTTATTTAAATGGCATAGAAACAGTTCAAAATACAAACTATAAGGAAAGCGAGCGTGAAATTTTTTTAAATGAAATTCAGAACTATACGGCAGAGAGAATTCGAGATCACACAGTAAATATTCTGAAGTACTGGAAAATAAAATCGGCAAAATATCCCACATTGGCAAAATTAGCCAAAGTTATCCATGGAGTCCCAGCGACTCAAGTTAGTGTTGAACGAAGCTTTTCTGCCTTAAAACTAATATTAGCTGAAGAGCGCAATCGATTGTCCACCAATAATTTAGAAAATATTTTAATGGTCAAATTGAATTATGACTTTTCATAAGTGGTCTTTTTAATTTTAAGTTGCTTTTTTATTTACTTTTTTTGAATTTTTAGTAACATTATTTGTTTTAAGTTTTAATGTACCTGAATTTAATTTTGAATTGTTTTTCAATATACTGAGTTTTGTTTTGTTTTTCGTTTGTTTCATTTTACTTTACAATAAATAATAATTTCTTCTAGAGCGCCTACCATTCATTGCAAATTTTTGAAATCGATGACATACTGACGGTTTCTGATATCTAGTACACTACCCAGCAAGATTTCAGTAACGTGTTCAACTACAAATGCAACACTTCGCATCTGTAGAAGTATGTAAATGTGCATGTAGTGGTGAATATTCTTATTTACTTTCGCATCGCCATTGCACGAAAAGAGACAAACTAATGTCATTCCATCCAGTCATTCTGTTCTTGCATCAACTTTTGTTATTCCCAGTGACATTTCTGCGGAAGCAACATCGAATGATTCGGAAATTCCACAATTTGAACTCGGATCTTCAAATTGTAGAATTTCCACTCGATGTTGCTTCCGCTGGGAATAGCAAACGCTCCTGCTTCGCCAAATGAGAATCCGGAAAACACATGAAATGAGGATCCGGAAAACAGTTTAATAAAAATAAAATTATCGGAGTATTTTGTTACCAGTAACGCTAAAAGTAACACATGTTACTTTTAGCGTTACTGGTAACAAAATATTCACATATTTCGTCTCATTTCATCTCACACCTAATAAGCATAAGGCTGTCTCGTTTCTACATTGCTAGAGCAAGACAGACTTATGTACGTTTGGTGTTGGAGTAAGTGCGATAGACATTCACACGGATTGTCAATTGCACGATGTATATAGTGAGTTTTTTCCCAACGCTCTAAGAAGATTCACGCAGAGGGTAACAGTGAATTATCACGTTACTCCACTAGTTACGTAACTAGTTCCGAATCTTGCTGGGTAGCCACACCATACAAAATCGAACAAATGTGTTTTTCGTCAGCTCAGCGAAATAAAACTCATTGGAACTGATATTTATTTACAAGAAATATTTATCTCTCATTAGAACTGATATTTATTTTCAGGAAATATTTATCTCTCATTAGAACTGATATTTATTTACAGAAAATATTTATCTCTCTTCTTGAGTTTTTCGTCGCACAAGTAAAAATCATCTCCTTCAGAGATATTTTTTCACACAATGAAAACGTTATTAGTTGTGAGTGAAACTTGAAATGAGAGATAAAGAGAGAAAAAATAACTCTTATTTTCATTTCTGATATATTTAATATAGCCACTCTACTTAAAGATTTGTTTAAATTTTCTTTGGTATCAATTTTCGGTTTCATATTTCTACAAGATTTCGCAAAAAATACCAAAGCTAACCATGAAGTTTTACAGATAAGTTTGGGCCTGATGTGGAAATCCGTTAACCGGAAGTAACCAAAACGGCGGCTTTTAAAAAACTATGCGGTTTTTTGCGACTTATTCCGAAACTAACCATTTTACAGTAGTCTTATGTATTACAAAACTTCGAGACAATAAAATTTGCTACATTTATGTCTTTTACTAGAACCCCGTATCTCAAGCCGTTATGAAGATATGCCAGTATTTCAAAAAAATTAGTTTTTTTGCGAATATCTCGAAAACTAACGGGTTTTTGGTGGTTCAACGAATAAGAAGAATTAAAACAGTGTTAATTCTACCTGGGTGCACTCCACCCACAGTAGAGCATCCGTCAGGTGGCTAAATTATTTATTAAATTTAACTTTTTCAAAACATCGAGGTATCGATGTTTTCAGGACGATGTTTTTTGACATCGATGTCGCCTTTAAAAAATATCGATTTTCGATATATCGAGGTGTTATGAACGATGTTGCGTCCTTAGTTGTGCGTATGAAAGTCGGTGTTTTTTTTAAATAATATTGCATTAAAACTCAACATTATTGAAAAAATAAACGAGATGGCTATTTGCTCGGTTTTTGGTTGTGAAACGGACAATAATATGCGTCGAAAAAAACCGCGGAAGATAGAGAAGAAGGATCGTGAAGATTTAATTGAGGAACTATTGTTTGATGATCAGAAACCAACAGTTAATGACCAGAATGTCGTCAGAACATTCGAAGATAAATCATGTAATACTGAACTATGGAAGTAATTTGTGATTGATTATAATTTTCCGCCATTCTAATAAAATCTCTACACGGCAAAAAATCCTGGAGTATTTTTCAATCCAAAAATTATATTGACGAAATCTTAATACATATTTTGGATTGGAATTTAATACATGCGAATTTTTGAAAATATTTTAGCCTTTTTTGCAGTCATATTTGAAAAGTTTTTTATTATGTATCGAACTTAAGTACTTTTAACATTAATGTCTACAATTTAATCAAAATTTTAGACTTTAATACTGAATTAAACCAAAAATAAATTTATAAAAATTTCCAATCCATATTATTGGATTAGAATTTTCCATTGGATTACATATAGGTCCAGCGTAATCCAGTTTTGATTGGAATTAGTGATTGCAAACCCGGTTTTCGGTTAACCGAAAAAACCGAAAACCGCCTGTTTTTTCAGAACCGAAAATCCGGTTTTCAAACTGCCGGAGTTTCGGTTTTCTCACTTATCAAAATTCAAATATCGATATGTCATATTTCATATACATATCATATTATAGTCAGAAGACTCAAACACAAGCAACAAGAATTTCTAGCAGGGTATTTTTTTCCAACAATTTTTAGCTTGCAGGGTATTTTTTTGACGTCCGCTGAGCACTCAGTGTTTGTTAGCAATCAGCTGTTATTATTCAAATTTTGTTGTTGAAAATTTAAATGAAATTGCTGAAAATTTAAACCGGAGCTATTTTTCGTAAGTAAATATAATATAAATAAGAATTTAAGACTTGATTTCATTTTTTTAATTGTTTTAGTTTTGTTTTGCCCATATACAACAACAACATGGAACAAAATTTCGAAAAACATAAAAAAAATGATGATAAAACTTCCGTGTGGTTTTATTTTTTGCATAAAAAAGATTTTGCAAAATGTAAACAATGTTCGAAGATTTTTAAAGTTGCTGGAGGAACTACAAGTGTTCTCCACGCACATTTAAGGGGTTCGCATGAAATTAATGTATTAAAGAGGAATGTTGATTTGGATTCAATAACCGATGTGGATGTGGTGCAAAACCAATCTGAGAAAATTTGTAAATCTGATGCAAAAATAACAAAATTTTTTATTAAGGATAAAGATTCCAATTCGATGAAAGTCGTTATATCCAGAATGACTGCAAATGACGGTTTACCGTTTAATGTTTTTTGTTCCTCAAGTGAACTGCGAAAATCATTAATGGCTAGAGGAAGCGAATTCCAAAATTTACCAAAGTCTGCAAATACAATAATTGAAAAAATAAACGAGATGGCTATTTGCTCGGTTTTTGGTTGTGAAACGGACAATAATATGCGTCGAAAAAAACCGCGGAAGATAGAGAAGAAGGATCGTGAAGATTTAATTGAGGAACTATTGTTTGATGATCAGAAACCAACAGTTAATGACCAGAATGTCGTCAGAACATTCGAAGATAAATCATGTAATACTGAACTATGGAAGTAATTTGTGATTGATTATAATTTTCCGCCATTCTAATAAAATCTCTACACGGCAAAAAATCCTGGAGTATTTTTCAATCCAAAAATTATATTGACGAAATCTTAATACATATTTTGGATTGGAATTTAATACATGCGAATTTTTGAAAATATTTTAGCCTTTTTTGCAGTCATATTTGAAAAGTTTTTTATTATGTATCGAACTTAAGTACTTTTAACATTAATGTCTACAATTTAATCAAAATTTTAGACTTTAATACTGAATTAAACCAAAAATAAATTTATAAAAATTTCCAATCCATATTATTGGATTAGAATTTTCCATTGGATTACATATAGGTCCAGCGTAATCCAGTTTTGATTGGAATTAGTGATTGCAAACCCGGTTTTCGGTTAACCGAAAAAACCGAAAACCGCCTGTTTTTTCAGAACCGAAAATCCGGTTTTCAAACTGCCGGAGTTTCGGTTTTCTCACTTATCAAAATTCAAATATCGATATGTCATATTTCATATACATATCATATTATAGTCAGAAGACTCAAACACAAGCAACAAGAATTTCTAGCAGGGTATTTTTTTCCAACAATTTTTAGCTTGCAGGGTATTTTTTTGACGTCCGCTGAGCACTCAGTGTTTGTTAGCAATCAGCTGTTATTATTCAAATTTTGTTGTTGAAAATTTAAATGAAATTGCTGAAAATTTAAACCGGAGCTATTTTTCGTAAGTAAATATAATATAAATAAGAATTTAAGACTTGATTTCATTTTTTTAATTGTTTTAGTTTTGTTTTGCCCATATACAACAACAACATGGAACAAAATTTCGAAAAACATAAAAAAAATGATGATAAAACTTCCGTGTGGTTTTATTTTTTGCATAAAAAAGATTTTGCAAAATGTAAACAATGTTCGAAGATTTTTAAAGTTGCTGGAGGAACTACAAGTGTTCTCCACGCACATTTAAGGGGTTCGCATGAAATTAATGTATTAAAGAGGAATGTTGATTTGGATTCAATAACCGATGTGGATGTGGTGCAAAACCAATCTGAGAAAATTTGTAAATCTGATGCAAAAATAACAAAATTTTTTATTAAGGATAAAGATTCCAATTCGATGAAAGTCGTTATATCCAGAATGACTGCAAATGACGGTTTACCGTTTAATGTTTTTTGTTCCTCAAGTGAACTGCGAAAATCATTAATGGCTAGAGGAAGCGAATTCCAAAATTTACCAAAGTCTGCAAATACAATAAAAAAAATAGTTGTTGAATATAGCAAAGAGATCAGACAGTTAATTGTGAAACAAATATCAAATCTAAAAATAAAAGGCAATAGATTTAGTTTAACATTCGACGAGTGGACGTCTTTACGAAATAGAAGGTACATGAATATTAATGTGCATTCTGAAAATAAATTTTGGAATTTGGGACTAATTCGGGTTTACGGTTCAATGCCAGCCGATAAAGGTATTGAAATAATTGAAAAAAAGACTTAATGACCATGACCACAACCTTTCACTAAATCAAGATATTGTGAGCATAACTACAGATGGGGCTGCGGTTGTGAAAAAAATTGGAAGGTTAATTGGTCCAGATCAACAACTGTGTTTCGCTCACGGGATTCAGCTAGCTGTATTAAGCGTACTATATAGAAAAAATTCGGATGCAGAAGATCCAGATGTATATGACGATCCAGCTTTAGAAATATCAGGTTTTAATTATGATGATTTTGATGAGGACGACGAAGAATATAACACCGATAATGAAGTTTTTGCTGTAGTAAATAATGATGTAGATGTAGAGGGCCAAATCCATAATGTTTCACTGTCACTGTCACATAGTAACTTAAATTCTGTAATAGTTAAAGTAAGAAAAGCTGTAAAATTATTTAGATGTTCTCCAACCAAAAATGATGCACTTCTACAAAAATATGTGAAGGAACAATTTGGAAAAGAACTTATGTTGATACTAGATTCTAGAACTCGTTGGAACAGTTTGATCATAATGTTGCAACGATTCTATAAATTAAGAACGTGCATTCAAAAAGCATTGATTGATATAAAATCTGATTTAACATTTTCAGATATTGAAATTAATTTATTAGATACGACGATTTCTATTCTTTCACCTGTAATGCTGGGAGTTGAAGCACTATGCAGACGAGATGCAAATCTACTTACAGCGGATGCCTGTTTAAATTTTATGATAGAAAATATACAAAAGGTAAATTGTCCCTTAAGTTATGAATTTCAGGTTGCTTTAGAATTACGAATTAAGGAGCGTCGCACAATTTTTTCGGGTACACTTCAATATCTTCATAATGCTGAAAATTATATAGAAAATAAAAATGGCAACAGCAGACAAAATGCTAGCGAAACAGGATTAAATTTCAAAAATCCAAGCAAACTTGCTATTTCTAAAATATTGTCCCACATCTTGGAAAGACTTTCAATTGCAAACGAAAATAATGCTGCTGATGAAATTGAAAACTGTACAGAAATTACTGATGATGAAAACAGAGACTGTGAAATTATTAATGATAATTTAACGTTGAAAGAAAAGTTAAATTTATCTATTCATAATCAACTTAATGTAAAAACTAAAACTATCAGAAATGAAAATTTTCTTAATAAAATTAAGCGAGAAATGGCATTCTATGAAGCGGAAGGCATCAAAGGTAAACTGTTGAATAAGGTTTACAACGTTTTATTATCTATTTAACCAACAAGTGTTGAATCCGAGCGTGTATTTTCCACTGCCGGTAAAATATGCACTAAAGTCAGATCTCGACTCAATGACACCAGCATTGATGCACTTTGCTTCCTAAGGGCATATTTTAAAAATGAAACACCAAATTAATTTTTTGTATACCTAAATTTAAATGAGTTTTAAAAAAGTACAAATAATAACAATAAGTTCCTTTTTATATTTTTTTTAAGTTTTATATTTTTTTTTAAGTTATTGCTGAATGTAAAATAACTACAATGGATATTTTATTTACCTTTTTTTAATTTGTTTTAAATAAAAAAATTTTTTGTTAAGACATGTTTTTTTACTGTTTTTTTTACTTATGAAATTCTAGGAAAACCGGTTTTAAATCCGGTTTTCGGTTTTGAACGCTAAAAAAACCATAAAACCGGTTTTACTATATTTTCGGTTTTTTGCAATCACTAATTGGAATTCACTCCAAGATTTTTTGCCGTGTATTATTTTCAGATGCTGTGATCACATTTGCTTCACTGCAACTGAGGTAGAAGTTTTGGAAAGAAAAATTTCAACTTTGGAAGCAGAGAACTGCAGATTGAAGGCGGAAAATTGGAAATTGATGCATGAAAATAATGCAGTTGGTTACAAAAAATAGACAAAGTATTCAACACATTCAATAATGAAACCAACTAGTTGACACCATCCCTGAACTATATACAAACATTAATATCTGCTATAAATATCTCAATGTTAGATGTAGATATAATTAAAACATTTTTGCGATGTAAAGTGTATTTTAGAATAAGAATTGGAAATCAAAAATTAAGGGAAAAGCGTTCAAGTTTAAAAAGAAAAATAAGTAAAACTTGCAATTAAATTCATTAAATGGTTTTTATTTATTTTTTTTCAATCTACAGCTATAAAATCACCCAGAACACCATTTACACCTTATTTTATTGGTCAAGAAAGTAATTTCAATAGCTTTTCTAATGTAGATGTGTAATTCACGTGACGTCACAATGAAAGAAAGAGAGGGAATGAAACATGCGCAATATATTACCTTAGTTTGTAAGTACCATGATACATACATAGGCATCAACGATGTATATACAATGTGTAACAAAGAATTCCACAGAGACGAAAACCCTGTCTCTGACTCCTAATGAATCCCTCTCTCTTAAATTTAGAGAGAGTCGAGCTTGGTCGTGTGGACGGAGAAGGCTGACTGTACCCCGGGCAGTTCGTTTTCGTCCATCAGGGTGCACAGCCAAGTTCGGGTTATAAATGGAAGTATAATCTCCCATAATACGCTAAGAAATCAAATAGCGCGAAACACAGCTAGATTCTCTTTCGCACATTTTGACTCTCTCTTTCGAAATGGATCCCCTAATACCATTACCAACCTTGACGAGTAAATAGGGATGTGTTAGCAACCTTATTTGAACAAATAGGGTTGACAACTAACCAAATCATGTGTTGATGTTTGAGGTTATGTTGAATAATTCCTGAAGTATTCTTCATTCAAAATGCCAAATGGAGTGTATAAAACAAACGTGTCTATTTCAAAGGACATGTTTGATTAATTCTAATTAAAAAAATAAAATTGCCCTTCAAACTTATTATTATACTTTTCACATCGCGACACATTCAAAAAAATTCGCGCCAAAATACTTCACATAAAACACGAGTTGGCAATCTTTCATTCTCGTGTGAGAAACAAGGCGATCGGTAACAGAAAGAAAGATCAAGATATCTGTTTGGCATAAATGAAGCTGGCTGCTGCATAAATGACAGTAGGGGACTCTCAACTTTAACTTTGAAGTGAAAAAGTGTAACATTTGCGTTTTGCACTGATTTTTTTCGAATTTTTGAAGACCAAATGTGCATACTAGATTTAGCAACTAAAGACTATCTGTGTAATTTTCATGTAATTTGAACATGACTGCAGGTGAATTGACATGAAATTTGTATAACGCAAAATGTTTACGAGTACAATTAGGTTGGCGACTACTGAATCCCCAAGTCAATCCGCAAGCCATTTTCGGCTTGGATGCTATGTCCATTGTATAAGTTAACAACATAGCTCCCATCAATAATGCTGAAGCAGCATTTTCCACGAATCAACCTCACGATGCACCCAAGTGGGTGTCAAATTAAAGTCGTCTGGACATGCGCGATACCTGAAACTTCCGATCACGTTGCACCACAATTCATGGCCCACAAGTAATTGTTTCATGTTAGATTAAGTCAGTTCAATGTAAGACATCAAAGAGTAAAGACCATAATTAATTAATTAATAATTCAATCAAGGTGTAAAAATCAAGAATAATAAATAATCCAATGTAAAACATAAAGTGTAAAGTTCTCAGAATAATAAATAATAAAAAACAAAAATTGTTTTTTTTTAATATTCAAAGTAAATAAATCTTTTAACTTTTAACTGAGCAGGGACCGGGAGTCAAGTGTTGCAAAATTTTTAGTCTAAAGCTTAATCTAAAGTGATCTAAATACTAAAACAAATCCAAAATGAATTAAATACTAAAACAAATCCAAAGTGAATTAAATACTAAAACAAAGCCAAAGTGAATTAAACACTAAAACAAATCCAAAGTGAATCAAATACTAAAATAAACTTTAGACAGCTAAAAAAAAAGGTGCAACATAATACGTAGTGGTCAATAAGTTCTGACCGTTCTGCTTTCACTTACGTAAAAGAAGTGTTCGATAGTGAATCTCACGCAAGGAGTCAGCTAACCACGCTAACATCCAGCGCAGCGAAGCTAAAGCTAGCATCAGACGAGCACACAAAACCTTAACACGTGTGATGACTGACGTAATTTTGACGTCACAAAATTGTAACACCAGTTTACACCGTCTGATAACTTAAATTGTGACAGAATTTTTGTTTACACACCGTGCGATAACCTGTGTTACGACAATTTTTTTGACGTGTGTTAAACGAATTTTGCCTCCGTCTGATAACCCTGTGTAAAACGTGGTATGTGTTTTGACATTTTTCGGTCTGTGTTAAGACTGTGGGAAAATGTCCCAATGTGTAAACTGGCATGAATTCGTGCCATTTCACACGCACTGTGTTATAGCAAATATCTTAAAAACGGTGCATCTTATCAAAAAAGTCCAAGAACAAAAGTTATTTAGGATATGATTCTACATAAAACTCCCATACATCAAAATCCGATTCGGAGAATTTTAAAAAAATCTTATTGAAAAGTTTGACTTCAAAGTGGAATTTTGATACAACTGTTCATTGTTCAATTAAACTTCAAATAATGCCATATCACCAAAGGGGTTTTCAATTACAGCTTTTGTTATGTTTCTATCTGCGACTTCACCAATTGTTAGCAAATTATCGAATTGACCGGCCGACATCCGTAAGAAATTCCGATACAATTCGGGTTCTTCAGAGCGCAATTCCACCATCAATTTGGCAAAGAAACCCTCCTTCTCGCGACGCGACACCCAATCCTTTGTCCAGCAACTGCGCTTTCGAACCATTGACTCGTCGTCGTCGTCACTGCATTCCAAAATATAGGCTGCCAAAACCGCCATATCCATCATCTCCTCATATTTCCTTTTTGACATTTTGATTTAATTTTATTTTTCTTCACAAATTTAAAATAACGCACAATTTTGACAAGCAATGACCGAGAAAAATACACAAAATGTCAGAGAGCTATCACACCGTCTGATAGCAAATCAGTGTGTCAGACGATTTCGACTGCTGTCACACGTCTTTCATCATCACACCTTTTGAGGCTTTTCACTCCGTCTGATAACTACTCAATCTGCGTAACACAGTGTGTAATTGTGTGACAAAATTTCGTGGGAAGACTAGCGACGTTAACACGTTTTGGGACAAAAATCCGATTGTGTGGAAAAAAATTTCACACCGTCTGATAACAACACATTTCAAGTGTAAGGACGTGTCGTGTCAGATGTGTTTGAAATGTGTTTTGAGTTTTTTTCGTGACGTCAGTCATCACACGTGTTAAGGTTTTGTGTGCTCGTCTGATGCTAGCTTAAGTTAACCACACTCACGCAACTGCTAATAGTGAATCTCACACAAGGAGTTAGCTAACCACGCTAACATCCAGTTCAACGCACTCATCGAGGGGTACATCACCGTGTATCTCCAGAAAGTGACCGTATCTAGGAAAAGAGGCCCCTCAGTAGACCCAGTTTGGGACAAACAGGAGCAGTAACCAGTCTGCAGCCGCCTGATCATCATTTTCTTCACTTCGCCCCGACTTTCCCGGGTCCAAAGGAAAAAATATGTTAGACATTTATTACCTATTAATGTAAGTCTATTACTAAGTTGATTTTACACATTACATTGAACTCCTTTTCTTCCGTTGAAAGAATCGTACAAAAAAAAAATCAGCAATCTTAAATCAAAAATATTATAGACATTGAATTCAAATTAAAATAAAGGTAGTAATTTTTAATTACCTTACAATCAATCAATAAAGAAATATAAATAAAACGGGAACTAAGAAATTAAAGTTTAGATTTTTGAAAAAAAGGAAAAATGGCAACTAGTAGTAACAACAGTATTCTGAAACCATCAGTATTTGGTACAGCTAACGAACCAAGCGAATCATCCCAAATTCCCATACAAAATACAAACAACCCAAACGAATTAATACAAATAATTACTCAAATAGTTACGGACGTATTACAAAGGGACGGTAGACAAGTTATAAATTCTATAATAAATTCTAAACCCCCAGTACAAAATGATACTGACCAAATGATCGAAGCATCATACGCTAATGATCTCTCATCAATGGATAAAATTCCAGATGTGGTAAAAAGCATACGAGAATTTTCTGGGCAAGCCGGAGAATTCAGTTCATGGCGCAAAAGCGTTGAACGGATTCTAAAAATCTACGACACATCCAAAGGATCGCCCAAGTAGTATGGCATCCTTAGCGTAATTCGGAATAAGATTGTAGGACAGGCCGACGTCGTGCTGGAATCCTACAACACACCTCTTAATTGGGACCGAATTTCGAAGTGTCTCACACTTCACTACGCTGATAAACGAGACCTAGGAACGCTCGAGTATCAAATTACAACTCTCATTCAAGGGAATCAAACGATTCCTGAATTTTATCAAGCTGTTTATCAGCCCTTATCATTGATCCTTAATAAGCTTTCATCGATGGAGATCAGTAATGAAAGCATGAATAACCTAACACAAGCGTATAGAGATAAAGCTCTTGATACTTTTGTAAGAGGTCTTAAAGGAGACCTTCCTCGTCTTTTGAGTATAAAAGAACCGATAGATCTCCCTCAGGCACTCCATTTGTGCCTTAAGTTGCAAAACATAGACTTTCGCGCGCAATACGCGAATCATAGCGCGATAAATCGCAAACTTTCACTACCACCACCCGTTCCACCTAGACGAATCACTCCTCATCAAAACCAAACAATACCGACACCAGCTCCTAGACGAAACTTCTATCCAGAACTTTCCTACGAACCACAAAAAATCCAAGTACCTTTTAGACAACCACCACAAAGTTTCAATTCCCAATATCGATACCCACAAAGACAATTCACGAACAATTATAGACCTCAACCCCCACCTAGACCAGCACCAAGGCCAGAGCCCATGGACGTAGATCAATCTATCCACAGCAGGATGGTGAACTACCAGAATAGACCAAAACACCAAGATTTTCAAAGAAAGAGGAACCTTCCCTCAAATTCCCAACAGATTCATAATCCTAACAAATACCAAAGATTGTTCAACGTTGAACAAAACGACTATACAGAATAATCTGTAGAAGGAATAACGGAATATACCGATCAAATGGAGCAGGAAGATAATAACCACGAGCAAACTTTAACTGATTACGTTGACCACCAAATTGATTCCTCATTGGATCCACCAGAATTTCTAGATGATATCCATTTTTTAGATTAAATAGTTCCTCATTACCTTACGTCGAGAAAGTAATGAAGAACGGAGAAACACTTAAATTTTTAATCGACACAGGCTCTAACAAAAATTACATCCAACCCCGACTAATAAGAAATCCACTCCCTAATGAAAAACCATTTTTTGCCAACTCAGTAGGTGACAACATCAAAATCACCCATCACGCGTTAGTAGATCTCTTCGGCTCAGAAATCAGCAAATTCAAATTCTTTATATTGCCTAGTTTAATTTCCTTTAGTGGTATTATCGAAAACGACACGCTTAAGGAATTAAATGCTGTAATTCACACCCAAGACAGCTACATAACCATTAATAGTGGAATTAAAATTCCACTGAAACAACATGCAAGTGAATCGGTGAATTCACTCAACATTAATACTCGCCATATGACGAAGGAACAATCTGAACGATTGAACCAAATAATAATATGTTGTCCAACTCTTTTCTCTGAACCGGACGAAAAACTCACATACACTTCCATAGTCAAAGGCGAAATCCGAACTACCACGGATAGTCCTGTGTATTCGAAATCCTATCCATACCCAATGGCTCTAAAGGAAGTAGTCGACATTCAAATAAAACAGATGCTAAACGATGGGATTATTCGACCCTCTAGGTCACCCTATAATTACCCAGTGTGGATCGTCCCAAAAAAATTGGACGCATCTGGAGAAAAAAAATATAGACTAGTTATCGATTACCGAAAATTAAATTCAGTGACCATTCCGGACAAATATCCAATCCCCGAAGTTCTGGCGAACTTGGGTAACAATAAATTGTTCTCTATAGTAGATCTAAAGAGCGGGTTTCACCAAATTCCCCTAAAAGAGGCAGACGTGGAAAAGACTGCTTTCTCGGTGAATAATGGCAAGTATGAATTCACCCGACTACCCTTCGGTCTAAAAAACGCGAAATCCATTTTCCAAAGGACCTTAGATGATATTCTAAGAGAACACATTGGAAAACGCTGTTACGTCTATATTGATGACATAGTCATCTTCGGTCGCGACGAAAAAGAACATTTCGAAAACCTAAAATTAGTATTCACAACTCTCGAACGAGCTAATATGAAAATTCAGCTCGACAAATGCGATTTCCTACGAAAGAAGATCGAATTCCTAGGATTCATAGTTTCTACACAGGGAATCAAAACCAACCCTAACAAAGTGGAAGCAATAATCAACCTACCGGTCCCAAAAACATTAAAAGAACTAAGGTCGTTCCTCGGAATGTCAGGTTATTACCGAAGATTCATCAGCGATTACGCCAAATTAGCAAAACCCCTGACATTCCTCTTAAGAGGGGAAGATGGACGAGTGTCCAAAAATCTTTCCCAAAAAAAAACCGTAATAATCAACGGAAAAGCCCTAGAAGCTTTTAAAAAAATCAAAAGTGCCCTTATGTCGGAAGACATACTTCTAATCCACCCTGATTTCAACAAGACCTTCGAACTCACAACAGACGCCTCAGATTATGCCCTAGGTGCAGTACTAGCTCAAGAAAATAAGCCTATAACATTCTTGTCAAGAACATTGTCAAAAACCGAGCAGAACTACGCTACGAACGAGAAGGAGATGTTGGCCCTAATATGGGCCCTAAACTCCTTACGAAATTATTTATGTGGGTCTATGAAAGTTGTGATCCTAACGGACCACCAGCCACTAACCTACGCACTAAGTAGCAAAAACACAAACACAAAAATTAAGCGTTGGAAAGCCATACTCGAAGAGTACAACTATGAGCTACAATATAAACCTGGCAAAACCAACGTTGTCGCTGACTCACTTTCCCGACTTCCACGAGAATCCGAGACAAACGCCTTGACCGCGACGCAACATAGCGATGAGAGTTCCTCTCAAAATCTCATTCCATCCGTAGAAGCCCCACTAAACGTCTTCCGTAACCAACTCTTACTAGAATTAGGAAAGAAAAATTCCTATCAGGTAAAGGCCCCGTTTGACAACTACATCAGACACATTTTCATCAAACCACGCTACACGCGTCAAGACATAATTGATATCTTTAAGAGATATCTTAACCCCAACGTCGTCAACGGATTAGCTACACCCGAAGAAGTAATGGGACTTGTAGAAGAAATATACCCAATTCATTTCAGAAACTATAAAATTCGGTATACTCAAACTCTAGTTCAGGATGTCACAAATGAGACAGACCAAGACGAACAAATATTGACGGAACACCGTCGAGCCCACAGGAATGCCGAAGAAAACAGGCTCCAAATATTAGAAAAATTCTACTTTCCTAAAATGAGACATGAAATCAAAAGACTCACAAAGAATTGTGCCACATGCAAACAAAATAAGGATGACCGGCACCCAAATAAACCTGTGCTAACTCCCACGCCCATTCCAAATTATCCAGGACACACAATCCATTTAGACGTGTTTAGCGCAGAAAGAAATCTGGTCCTAACGGCTATCGATAAATTCACTAAATACGCCAAAACCTATTTGATCAATTCAAGATCAATCGAGGACATACGAAGACCATTGAGAGTTTCTTTTCTTTTTTTCCATCCCTGAAGTAGTTATCCTAGATAACGAAAAATCTTTCAATTCAGCCTCAATAACATCTATGATGGAGGACGAATTACACAAAACAATATTTAAAGTTCCCCCTTACAAAAGTGAAGTCAGCGGACAAATAGAGAGGTTTCACTCCACCCTAGCAGAGATAATGAGATGCCTTAAAGCAGAAGGAAGAGATCGTCCTTTTGACGAACTTCTGGAAATAGCCACTCACGAGTACAACTGCACGATTCACTCCGTCACGGGAAAGAAACCCGTTGAGCTCTTCCTCGGTCGATCCCCTAGAGTCACCCCAGAAAATTTCGAAAGATGTCGTATGGACAATTTAGAAAGGTTAAAATAAAAACAAGAAAAGGACATTAAATTCCACAACCAGAAACGGAAACCCATAAAGAACTACGCGATAGGCGAAACAATAAAAGAGTAGGATCGAAACTCACTGTCCGGTATAATAAAGAAGTAGTTAGGGAAAATAAAAATACCACCGTAATTACCGAGTCAGGAAAAACGATTCACAAGAGTAATATCCGTAATTAATTTCCTTTCCAGAATTACCCTTTGCCTCGCTGAATGCGAAATACTAATCCTCGACTACA
Source organism: Chrysopilus asiliformis (assembly GCA_964034945.1). NCBI lineage: Eukaryota > Metazoa > Arthropoda > Insecta > Diptera > Rhagionidae > Chrysopilus > Chrysopilus asiliformis. The sequence goes on from OZ035963.1 coordinate 40,675,167, forward strand.
CAAAATCGCAAGTAGTCACCATAAGCTTAGGACAGGCAAAAATCCAAACAGGAAATTTCAAAATCATACACGACATCGACCTTGGACAATACGATAGTACAGCGAAAGAACTAGCAAACGCTTTAGAACACAACATTCCTACTGACAACCCACTTTATCCCTATCTTCACCATGAACTTTTACAGGTACAAGAAATGTTGGAAAACTTAGAACCCAAAATAACAAAACGATCCTTAAATTTCCTTCGTTCCGCTTGGAAGTGGATAGCGGGTACACCGGATCACGAAGATTTCCAAACAATTACTGAAAAAATGAACAATGTTCTAACAAACAATAATAAACAAGTTATCATTAACAAATTACTCGGCGATAGATTGAATAATATAACAAAGGTTACAAATACCTTAGAGAATTTCATTAAAGTCAACCAAAATTATAGAACAAATCTTATATCAAATTTACAGGTTAAATTAAAAATCATTAAAGAAGAATTAATTAACGTCAATTACGCTATAAATTTTGCAAGATCCGGAATCGTTAATACAATGATGATTTCCAAAAACGAAATTGATTTAGCCACTAAGATTTTAGATTCAGAAAAGGTTCCATATGCAAGTGCAGAAGAAGCACTAGAATTCGCTAACGTTAAAATAATCACAAATAAAACGTTATTACTTTATATTATTAATGTTCCTATAACAACAAATGAAAATCTAGATAAAATTCTTGTAAAACCAATAAAGAAAAAGAATGTCACTATCGAAATCCAACAAAACATAATTTTGAAAGGAACCAACAAATTATTTGCCGTAATAAAAGAATGTAAAATTTTCAATAATCTATCAATATGTAATCAAATGAATTTGTTAGACATAAGCAATACTTCCTGTATACCTAATATTCTAAAAAGCCATGGTTCGGTTTGCAACAAAGTCATCGATCAACAAATACCCACCCTTAGGATCCTACCAGCAATATTACAGCCAACACTAGAAGAAGACCGATTCAAAAAGGTCCTTTCACTTAAACTGATGAAAGAACTACATCTCAATAATACAAATCAAATTGAACTTCTGAAGATCGAAAATTCATCAGGGAAATGGATAAATTATGGACTAGCTGCAATTCTACTAATCCTGCTAACGATCATCGTCATCCTAAAAATGTCGGGCACTAAAAGGACCAAATTCATCATAAACCCGACAACACAACTGAAGGACGAAACCCAAGATCAGCAACCAGTCGAAACAAATCCTGCAGTTGCAACAATCCAGATAACACCATCCATACCTGAAAGCTCGGAAAAGGATCAGAATAATATTACCAACGAACTAGGACAGATGTGGACATGCGTATTTAAGAGGGGAAGAGTTAACAACATAGTTGCCATCAATAATGCTGAAGCAGCATTTCCCACGAACCAACCTCACGATGCACCCAAGTGGGTGTCAAATTAAAGTCGTCTGGACATGCGCGATACCTGAAACTTCCGATCACGTTGCACCACGATTCATGGCTCACAAGTAATTGTTTCATGTTAGATTAAGTCAGTTCAATGTAAGACATCAAAGAGTAAAGACCATAATTAATTAATTAATAATTCAATCAAGGTGTAAAAATCAAGAATAATAAATAATCCAATGTAAAACATAAAGTGTAAAGTTCTCAGAATAATAAATAAATAATGAAAAACAAAAATTGTTTTTTTTAATATTCAAAGTAAATAAATCTTTTAACTTATATAAGTCAGTGGTCATTCCATAAAATGTTAATTGATACAATGGATGGTAGAAAAAGACAAGAGGCTTTTGAACGTTAAAAATTTTCCACAATGTAGTCAAGGTAATAATGATGATCAGAATATTTTGAAAGCTAGTTACGTGACAAGCATAGGGATGCAACATCGTTCATAAAACCTCGATATATCGAAAATCAATGTTTTTTAAGGCGACATCGATGTCAAAAAACATCGTCTTGAAAACATCGATACCTCGATGTTTTTCCGATGTTTTGAAAAAGTTAATAGCCCTATTATGAAAGTCGCGCGACTCGTCGTACTGCGACAAATCTGCCACTGCGAACTGTTTTGGTATTAAAATAAATAAAATCTTTAAGTATCAGCGACGACTGGAAAGAATCTTTCTCACGTTTGACAGTTCAACGCGAACCAACGCATATGATCGCGGAGAGTCTAGTCCGCAAACGGCATGCGCACTTACATAATACCAAATCACTGCGGAACGGACTTAACGACCGCTGCGGACTGACGAGTCCGCACGACTTACATAATAGGGCTATAAATTTAATAAATAATTTAGCCACCTGGCGGATGCCCTGCTGTGGGTGGAGTGCGCACAGGTAGAATTAACACGGTTTTTATTCTTCTTATACGCTGACCCACCTAAAACTCGTTAGTTTTCGGTTTTTTTTTAAATACCGGCATATCTTCATAACGTAGTTCTAGTAAAAGACATAAATGTAGAAATTTTTTTTGTCTCGAAGTTTTGTAATACATAAGACTACTGGAAAATGGTTAGTTTCGGAATAAATCGGAAAAAACCGCATAGTTTTTAAAAAGCCGTCGTTTTGGTTAGTTCCGGTTAACGGATTTTCACATCAGGACCAAACTTCTCTAAAATTTCATGGCTAGCTCTGGTATTTTTTGCGAAATCTTGTAGAAAGATGAAACCGAAAATTGATACCAAAGAAAATTTAAACAAATAATATTAAATCTATCTAAAAACTATCCCTCTAGTCCTAAAACTAGTTTCTCTACTAATTTTATGAAGAGTAATGTTCTAACATCGTGGATAACAACATCGATACCTCGATATATCGGCCTGTTCAACATCGAGGTTTAAACTCGATATTTTTCAAGGATACCTCGATGTTTTGCAAACATTGAGGTATCGTTGGCATCCCTAGGCAAGCATAGAAATTGCTAGAGCAAAAAAATCATTTTGTGAAAGCGAGTTCTTAAAAACTACATGTGTATCCATGTTAAACTGCTTAGGGTCAGAAGGCATAAAAATCGCTGAAACTTTTAAAAATATTCCGTGGTCTCCCGGAACAGTAACAACCAGAGTTGATATTTGCAGAAAAAACATATTTGCAGAAAAAACTGAAAGATGCTCTTAATACAGCCCGTTTTTGTTTGAGGAAAGAAATTGAAATATTTTTGACGAACCATGTTCCGAACTCAGAACATTTTGTTGATTGTTTTGAAAACTCCGAATTTCTTGCCAAATTGGCATTTTTAACAGATACTACTGGTTATCTTAATGAACTGAATTTAAACCTCCAGCAAAAAAATAATAATGGGCCCAATTCTCTCGACAAAATTTTCATTTTAATTTTGCTTAAAACTCAGTATTTGGATACCTACTAAAGGGTGGTTAAATTTTAAGGGCCGATGTTGAATGTGAACCACGCCTAAACGTCAAGTTTTTTTCTGCATTTCATTTGACATTTCTCAATTTCAGACTAACTCAATTTGAACCATGGAAAGATACACAATCGAGCAACGCGTTAAAGTTATTCAGGCTTATTATGAAAATGGGCGTTCAAATCAAAATGCATATCGTGCACTTCGTGCCGCCAGCCCATAAACCGCACCAAACAGTCACTCTTTGTGGGTGCATTGGTTTTTCGACAATCACTCTTGGATTATCATTCGCCCAAATGCGGCTGTTCTGCTTATTGACGAATCCACTGAGGTGAAAATGTGCCTCATCACTGAAGATGATTTTCTTCGAAAATTGATCATCCACTGTTGCCATTTCTTGCCACCATTCTGACCATTGACGACGCTTGAAATGGTCAAGAGGCTTTAGTTCTTGAGTCAATTGCACCTTGTAAGCGTGTAAATGCAAGTCTTTATGCATAATGTTCATCAACGACGAGCGTGGGAGGTGCAATTGTTGGGCACGACGACGAGTTGAGGTGGACGTCTCTTCAGCCACACTATCGCGAACAGCAGCAATATTTTCTGCAGTACGAGCTGTACGAGCATGCACTGGTGTTTTCACATCTCCTACAGACCCGGTTTGCTCAAATTTTTGCACGATTTTTCCGATTGTACGCACATTTGGACGATTAAATTGACCGAAAAAATCACGAAGTGCACGATATGCATTTTGATTTGAACGCCCATTTTCATAATAAGCCTGAATAACTTTAACGCGTTGCTCGATTGTGTATCTTTCCATGGTTCAAATTGAGTTAGTCTGAAATTGAGAAATGTCAAATGAAATGCAGAAAAAAACTTGACGTTTAGGTGTGGTTCACATTCAACATCGGCCCTTAAAATTTAACCACCCTTTAGATGTGATTTTCAACAAACTGGTATTGTGCCATTCAATATTTGGAAATTTACTGGATATCATATCTAGTAGGCTCGCGAAAACTCGGTTCTAAGTAAAATGAAAATTAGGCCCAATGTTTTCAATATGCTTTCCTTTATTGATGGATTCAAAAGGAAATTGTCATTACTAATGGACGCTTTGTCCATAAATGATATAAGATATTTTGAACATTGTATGATGCTCAGAATGAGTACACGGACATAGACTTTTCGAGTGTTAATATTGAATTGGGAAACCTGTTTTCAATAGCCGTTTCTCTGATTTTGACGTAATAAGGTCGTACTCCATCATTTTTTTCGTCCCTTTAACTTGCAAAATTGATGACCAACCTATCCAATTGCTGATTTTATTCCTTAAGTCGTGTACTGCAACAGGTATACATTTTTTTTATAAAAAAAAGTTCCTATGTCGAAATTTCCAATCCTGTGCAATGCAATGCTGAAATTATATTCCATGTTTGGTGCAACATACATATGCGAGCAAACTTTTTCATCGTTGAAATTTATTAAATCAAAATAAATAAATTTATTGTCTGATTCGAATTTATCCAATCTATTGCGCTTATAAAGTATATTTATCTTATTTCACGACAAAAAATGAACCTTTCTATCTATATGGAATCTATATGGAAATTTCACTCTATATATGTTTTGTTAATATTACGAATTGAATGTTTTTGTTTTCATGAAATTATTTTAATTTTCCAACTGTGATTCGTAAATTTCATATAGAAGTTATTACAGTGCAACCTTGTTAGTTCGGACCTCCAGTAATCCGAATTAGTCAATAATTCGGACAAGCTAATTCATTGCATTATGCATATTGTAATCCGGATTTGAACTATTTTGATAATCCGGATTCACAGAATGACAGTAATTTTGTAGGTATTTCTGGCCAAGGAAAATATACAGGGGGTTTCACACCCCATTTTAGAGCTATTAGGAGCCCACAGGGTGATTTTTCGGTAGGCATCTGTCATTCCTGTCTCTGGCATTGCATTTAGTTATTTATGTGATTTTGAAGTATTCAAAAATGCCACCGAAAGATCACATAAAACATTGTCTCTGGCCGAGAAAAACACCATTTTGGAAATTGGGCAGGGGAGATAGTGGTAAGCCATTAGCAAGAGAATTCCAAGTAGAAACTTCAACCATATCGGACGTCAAAAAGAACAGAGGATCAATTAACAGAAGTATATATAGAGGAATGGATCAATGGAAATGAAAACTTGCTGCCTCTAGAAGACGTGTGTAACGAAGAAGAGTAAGGTCTTGAAGTTGTTGAAATGAGAGGTAGTATTAAACATGGAGTCATCATCAACAGCTTCAGTGTATGTCTACAATGGGCGGAAGAAAATCAAGCGGCATTACAAGACACCTTTGCTATAAGAAGATTAAGGGAGTCTACACTCATTTTACAAACAAAAAAAAACTGTAAAACAAACTAATATTACTAAGTTTTTTAATAACGAGGTTACACTGTATCACATCTTAAGTGTAAAGTAAAGCAGTTGACAGTGTACGAAGAGCTTTCAACAAAGTTTGAACTTGGCACGGAGAGCAAGCCATATAAACAAGTAAATCCCTTGTCAGTGGTAGTGGATGCCGCTCACTAAGGCGGGGTTTTCCGAAATTTTAGCGCTAAGTGGGTAAACGGGGGGTAAAAGGGGATTGGATGTTTTTAAACCGCGATTTTTGCCATGAATCCTGCTCAATAGGAGGCTGAAAAGTTTCACTAGGGGGTTTTCGGGGTCGCTTAGCGTTAAAAATCTGGTGTTAGCTTTTCAAAATTATAAACGGAAGGTCCTGTGAGGATAACGCAAATATCCTTTTTTCCATTTTTCCCAGAAAAATTGGCATTATGGGGTTTTTGGAGTCGCTGATCATGAATCCGGTATTAGATTTTAAAAATTCGAAACGGAAGGTCCTGTAAAAATAACGCAAATAACCTTTTTCCCATTTTTCCCGGGAAAATCGACATTAGGGGTTTTCCAGGGTCGCTGATCACAAATCCGGTGGTGGAATTTCAAAATTCGAAACGGAAGGTCTTGTAAGGATAACGCAAATATCATTTTCCCGCTTTTCCCGGGGTCAAATGGCATTAGGGGGTTTTCGGGGCACGAATTTTGTGTTAGACTAAAGCCTATAGTACACGGCATGTAAAAAGCACATATAAATGTGGCTCTGACGTCATTTTGACGTCATCATGTGGTCCCAATGGCCACATGCCGTGTACTAGCTCTCTTTGTGACACACACATATGGTACACATACGAATGTGTACTATATGTGGCACTCGTGACACATAAGGATATGTGGCTTTTTCGAATGTCGTGTACTACCTTAGCACATGCAGTTTGTGACTATATGTGACATATTGTCCAGTGGTTACATATAAATGTGGCAGTCACAATATATGTGTCTGCACGAAAACTTGACACAGCATATGGATCGCATGTAGCCCTTATATGTAACTTTTGAATGACATTTCAGGCTGACATATTTAGTGGTTTTAACTATTTTTTTTAATAAATAGTATTTTAGGGGTTTGTTCATCCTGCTTTTAGAAGGAAATTTTTTCTATGGTTGGCAACCCTGATTTCAGCATTCAGTTTTTGTGTTTTGTTGTTTTAGCAGCACGTTGTTTTGGTATTATTCTTGGTTTTTTTTTATTTTAATTTTCAATTTTAATTGATTTCGGCTATTTTCGTTCGTTTTTCTTTAATTTTATTTTCTTTTTACTTTCTTCTACGGAGTATAATAAAGTATTGTATTCATGAAAAATTTCGACCTCTTAATTTTGCCTAAAAAACATTTCCCGATCACTCCTGAGTCGATTGGAGTCATATTTAAAAAATGTCTTTCTGTCTGTCAGTCTGTCTGTCAGTCTGTCAGTCTGTCAGTCTGTCTGTCAGTCTGTCTGTCAGTCTGTCTGTCAGTCTGTCTGTCAGTCTGTCTGTCAGTCTGTCAGTCTGTGTACAAGATTTCTCAAAAACTAATAGAGCTAGCGCCATGAAATTTTATAGGCATGTTGGGTCCTGAAATGGGACGATCCTATCAACTTTTGGTGGAAATCCGTTAACCGGAAGTATCCAAAATGGCGGTTTTTCAAAAATCGCAATTTCGTTTTTCTCGATTTACTCCCAAACTACGCGTTTTTTAGTGGCCTTAAGTATGACAAAACTTGGAGAAAATAAAATTTCCCACACTTTTGTCTTTAGCTATAACTCGATATCTCAACCTGTTATCGAGATAAACCGTTATTTCCAAAAAAAAAAACAGTTTTTTTGCGATTATCTCGAAAACTAACGGGTTTTTGCTGACTGAATGTATGAAGTGAATTAATGAAAATGTCATTCTGCACAATTTTGTCTTTTACCGTTATCCGTTATCTTTTACCGTTATTGAGATATTTTCATTAATATGTAAAAAATCATATGTTTGCGAATAATTTGCAAACTAACGGTTTTTCGACAAATCAGTTAAAAGAATAATTAAAGATGTTAACATTTTCTACATTTTTGCCATTTACCGTAAATTGATATCTTTTACCGTTCTCAAGTTATCTCAAATTTTGTACGTTTTTGATATTTTTGAATAAACCAAGAATTTATTGGGAGGTCGTCTTAGGTTGACAACGCGACATTGCTCTAGCGTAAATTGCGCAGGGTCGTAGATTTTGTAGAAGAAAGTTTTGTGTTGACCACAACTGATATTTTCCCTTTGTTTTGCTGTGTGTGTTTTTCAGAATAAAGAAATATGAATGCAAATTTGGATTTCGAGGCGCTCGAACAATCCGTTCACGATGACGGTGATGGTTCCACTGACACTGAATTTGTTGTTCCCTCGCAAGCGACATGAATCGTCTACATACGAATGGTTGCATGTCGCACATCGTGTACTAGAAAACCACATATATATGTGAAATTGTGATGCGCACATGCGATATGCGCATGCTGCGTTGGATACCGTGTACTAGCGATATATATGCAACCATTCATATGTGCACTCAAATGTAACCACAGCATATGCGACCACATTGGTTACATATGGACATATGGATTTTGGGACAAAAGACACATGCCGTGTACTAGCACATTTTTCCCGTATGCAACCACTGTGTCACATACGAAATGTGTACCCAATATGCGACACCTTCTAGTGACGTCAGAGCCACATTTATATGTGGCTTTTTACATGCCGTGTACTATAGGCTTAATTCGCAACGGAGAGTCCTGCAAGGATAAGGCAAATTTTGTCTAGGGGTAATTCTTGTATTTCATCTATAATTTGAGAGGGGTTTGTATCATGTAGTAACTTTTTCGCTTCTTCATCTAATTCCAAATGTGGCGATTTCCATTGGTGTCTAATGCTCGAAACGAATGGGTCTGATGTTACGAGCAATATGTTAAATAAGTCTTCATTTGCGCTATTTCTTGACATTTTCCTGGTGTTATGTTCTCTGAAATACCTGCAGTCTTTATTCCTTTTTTCTTGAGCTTCTTCTGATAGATCTCCAAGTAGTAGTAGATAATTTCTGATGATGTCTTCGCCATGATATAATATTTTGTGGACTGTTTGTGGCATATTTCTCCATGGGTAATTCTTGTTATATATTTCTGCAGTGTCCTTGGCAAATTTTCCAAATTGTTCAGCATTTATTACTTTACTACAAACAATTACTTCCAGTATTATTTCAAAATTGTAGATCAAACTTAAATCTACTCCTGTTATTTCAGAAGTTTTCTCGGGGTCTAAGAAAAATCTTCTTGCTGTATTACCATCATTTGTATTGCCAGCACCTTGTTTTGGTTGGTCTATTATTAATCCCAATTTTCGAAATTCTTGTTGAACGTGTTTATTTTTTGAATCCCTTTTTTGAGTATTTTCGATATTGTTTCTTACTGATCCGGAAGCTCCAAACTCCAGATCATAGCTGAGTTTAAGAATGTGTTCCATAAAACGGATTCTTGCATGAAGACGTGATATTCCAAACTCATATGCTGAAATATTAATTGATGATATCGATGGTTCTTGGCTTGATTTACTTGATGTTACCTGACATATTATACAACTGGATGAAGCCTTGGTGTTGGTTAATGCCTGATCAACTTTGCCATCTATCATTGTCAATAATAATTCGTATTTTATTTCTATTTGTTGTCCTTCTACCTCAATTTGCAGTGGCTGTAGTAATACGATTTGGGATTTAATAGCTGCAACTTCCTCGATAATTGTTTCTTTTTTTTCCTTTTTAAATGCAAATTTTATTGGCCCGCAGTATTTTGTTGAAGATGGTGTGACGTTACTCCAAACGTCAATTGTTTGCGGTATGCTCGTTGATGGTTCTGAGTCTTCCAAATTTTTCCTCAATCGCAGAGGTACAAGTTATACCGTAAAAAGATCTGTGTCCGAAATGTCTTCAACTAGAGCTTGATTATACTCTTTTTGTCCAGACGAACCGTCACAACCCCATTTGCAGAATATGGTAAGTTTGCAGTGTCCGTACTTTCGTAGCTCATTCTCCTTCAAATATTCAATCAATCTTTCTGGTGTGTGGTTAAGAAGAGATTGGAGTTGGACTTGTGCTGATATTGGTGTTATGGTAATAGTGTCCTTCGGTGGGTAACAATACTTTTTGGCAGCGATAAGTTCATGATATGATGGATAAAGATTTGATCTCTTCTCATTTGCTCGTAATCGCAGTTGAATATATTGTTGTTTCGTTAGCTTCAAATCCAGGATTAGCGCCAATGCCTCCTCAGGTGTGAATTTATTTTGTTCGCTTGGTGTTGGTATGCTCTTCAGAATCCTTTTTGCTCTTACTGGACTAGCATTAACAACTTTACCAATTATATCCGCTTTCATATATTTCTTTTGTGAGCGCAGCTGATGTATAAATACGTCCTCAACAGTTTTATCACCAATTCCCTCATTCAATTCTTTCAATTTTCGTCTTTGGGATCTGCTGCTGCTTTCTTCGAATAATTTTGATATTCGAAGAAATACAGTTCTGCTGCTCTCGTTAGTTGAGTCTAAAACATCTTCGAAAATAAGATTTCGAGTCATTAAACAAAATATTTTTGTTGTAATCAACTGATTTAAGAATTTTGATTAAATTATCAGCAAAGTTGTATATTTTCCTCAGGATCTCCTCCTGGGTAACGAGGTTGCAAGAATCAAAAGGATATTTCGTTTTAATGAAGCACACTAAATCTTCTTTGTTTTTGTTTTTCAAATACACTTCTGCCAATTCTTTATAACCGAACGCTTCCATGTTGAATTCGATAATGAAAGGAAAATTAAAATTTCACTCTATAAGACGTTGGATAGCAGGTAACAATTTTTTTTTGTAAATTGACTGTATAAAGTTTGGGGAAAACCCTCGATTTATTCGCAGAGATATGTGTATTTTATAGTACATAAGATAACCTTTTTACGGGTAATTAAGGATCAAATTTCCAGCACAATAATTATCAAATCAACATATTATGTGCACCTGTGTAGCACACCTAGATGTAATAAAACTGTCAGCTATGAAACGGAAGCTCCTGTAAGGATAACCCAAATATCCCTTTTACCATATGCTTTCGAATATTTAAAACCGGATACTTTCGAAATCTAACCTCGATTCAAAAGAATCCCTCATTGTTGCAAAATATATAAATTTATAAGATCTTCAAATTCCAAAAATAATGAAATTTGACAAGCTTTTCATTAAGTTAGAATAATTTAAGATTATGGGAATTGATGAAAAAGCAATTCTAACCGGATGCATACCAGACAGCAACCGTTCTCACGATAATTTTGCTTATTCAACAATTAAGCCAAATGTATCGATCCTGACATAAAAAATATAATGAATATGAGTCAGTTTTTGAATAAGAAGTTTTTAAGAAAAGAGTAGTAATTAGACAGGAGAAGTGAGTAGAACTCAGTAGTGAGTAGTTAGTATAAAACAGTCTTGAATAAGTAGTCAAATAGAAAAAAGTAGTAATAAGACAGTAGTTATTAAATAGTGAATTAAGTGAGTTTTGAAAAGTTAGTTAAAAAAGATTGGACCAAAGTAAAAATATGATAGTCGAAAAGAAAATAGTTAAAATAGAAGTTCAGGTGATAACTTATTTGACAGTTCAATCAGAAGCTCAGTTTTATAAGTAACTAAAAATAGTTTGTGCATGTCAGAAAACAAGTTTATAAAGAAAAGGAATTTAATAAAGACAAGTTTAAAAAAGTGAATTGTGTTTTAGTTATTATGACCATACTTCTTATCCAACTAAACACCACACATTTGTGTGAGAATACTTGCCGCTCTCTCGAAAATAATAGAAAGGCATTTTTGTGGCAAGTAAAAACCAATACAAGAACATGGAACCATGTAGACAATAGGTGGTTTTATGTGTGTGTGTTTCGGTTCATTTTATATTTGCTGCTTTGCCAGAGAACGTCGTAACATTTTAAGGAAAAAACGACACGGGTATAAAAAACTCGTCGGCAACAAACAGTTTTAGGTCAAAATTCGCAAATCTTTCTACAAAAAAGTCGTAATATTTTTTGTCAAAAAATTTTAGGTTATGTTTTCTTTCGGCTACCATTCTACTTGAAATGATTTACTTGAAACGTGTAAACTAAGCAAACTACTTGCCTCTCTTTACTTTCCGCGAGTTACTGGAAGTGTATAAACTGGGCTTTAGGTTTCTACTCCAAAAAGTTAACCGAACCCCAGCAGAGATACTCCACGTACGACCTGGCAATGTACCAGGCCGTCTAGTACTTTCAGCATATGCTTGACGGAAGGGATTTTTGCGTATACACGGACCACAAACCGCTTACGTTCATGTTCAGCAAAAACTTGAGAAAGCGTCTCCACGTCAGGTCAGACACATCGACTACATCGGACAATTCACAGCCAAAATACTCCACATTGCCGGGAAGGACAACGCGGTCGCTGATCTATTCTCCAGGATCGAAACCGTTGACGTCATCAAATCCATTAAATTCGACGAATTGGCTGCGGCGCAAATGCAAAACAACGAACTAGAAACTCTAACGGCAGGTAAAAATCATAAACTCACGCTAAAGTCCTTTATCTTTCCAGATTCTAACGCAGCATTAATATACGATGCAACAAACGGATTAATCAGGCCCTTTGTACCCAAGAGTTTCAGGCAACAAATTTTAACGAAACTTCACAATTTGTCACATCCTGGCAAAAGAGCTACGACGAAATTATTGCAACAAAGGTACTTTTGACCAGGCATGAACCGCGACGTAGGCGAATTCGTACGGACCTGTTTAGCCTGCCAAAAAGCCAAAGTCCAAAGGCATAACAAAACTCCTATTTCGGATTTCGTGACGCCAGAAGGTCGATTTCTTCACATCAACATCAACATCGTTGGCCCGCTTCAGGAAATTCCTGATTGCGGAATCAGGAAATTCATCGGAAAACAAAGAAAACACACCTAAACTTGTCACTCACACTAAATCCGGTCGTCGTGTTCAGATTCCTTCGAGGTACCGATGATCTGAACACTGAAGGCGGAGTAGTGTGGCAACACCGAGAACATTTGAATTCCATTTTATTATTTTCCAATTTGTTAAGTAACTGTAACATTAATTGTTCGACGTCAAATTGTTAGAAACGTTGATTTTACCAGGGACGCACTTGCCATTGTGCATTGCGTCGCTTCTTTTGTTTTCCTTGTTGTACCGTAACGTAACTTGGATAGAATAATCGTAAGTTAGAATAAAATCTGTGATATCACCAGAGTCCTGTCTGGATCGTGATCTAATAAACTTGTATAAATCAATTGACGAAGTTTTATTTTGTAATTCGGAGACATAGCCGGCACATTCCCTTTGGTTTAACCATACGGGTATAAAAAAATTGAATTTTGCATGTCTGTCCATCTGTGGCGCGGATTGCTGGCGCACGGGTTGAGCTAGAGACTTGAAATTTTATGCAGACTCGTTTTTCGTAAAATTCAAGGCTAAGTTCGTTAATGGGCAAATTTGGACCATTACCCATACGAACGAAAACATTTGTTGCGAATATCTCAAAAACGGTGCACCTTATCAAAAAAAAGTGCAAGAACAAAATTTATTTAGGATGTGGTTCTACATAAAACTCCCATACATCAAAATCCGATTGGAATGAATTTTAAAAAATCCTATTGGAAAGTTTGACTTCAAAGTGGCATTTTGATACAACTGTTCGCCGTTCACTTAAACTTCAAACAATGCCATATGACCATACCGGTTTTCAATAAATGCCAGATTGGCAGTTTCCAATTCGATTTTTAATTGTTCGTCATTTAATGAATTCACTCTGCGCTCCATTTTTGTTCTTTTTAGAATCCCACTTCTGAATATATCACAAGGGCCAAGATTCGGAAGAGGTACTTGGGGGAAATAAAAGTAAATCCAAGAGGTTATTGGGATTTATGGAATAAATCCCATTTTTAAATCTTTATTTCTTCCTATTTACATAAGGGAACGTTTATCCGCCATTTTTCAATAATTCTTCTTCTCTCGTTTGGCATTGCCAAACTAACCCCTGAATATATTATCAGCCGTGCCAGACGCGTGACATTATATATGTTACCGGCGAAACCCAAAGGGAGGAGGAGGAAGAGGGTGGTAGATGGGTAACTGGGGAAAAAATAATTATTTTCGATTCTTTTTCATTCGCGAATCGAAAAGTTGAGTTAAAAGAGGTTTCGATTCGCTCGCGACCGAACTAAACATCTAAAAATCAGTTTCAATCGATTCGCGACCAAATCGAAAAAATAAAATCCTCTCTGAATGGAATCATTAGCGAGTTTTATTTAAAAAAAATTCGATTCGCAAACGATTCAAGTGCAAAAGAATTATATTTTCGATTCGCGAATCGAATTTTTCCGTACCCTGATAAAAGGGGAAAATGTATTTCAATGTAGGTAAACTAATTATACAGAAAGAAAATTCAACATTTATTTAAGGATAAAATAGTAGTTCACATAATACCGTGGTTTTAATCATTAAAAAATCAAATCAAACTGAAATGTTTTCCGGTCCTTGGTTACTTATTTTTGCATGAGCATACTCTGGTGGCAATTAGAATTTTAAAACATCCTTTTTCTCGCAATAACATTTATTTGTTGAACAATTTTTGTTGTAGCTGCATCTTACAAAACCTTGTCCGAATCCAACTGAATGTTTCGTGGCTGCAGTTCTTAATGGTATTTCAAGATCTTTGTTAATTTCTGCTTCAACCAAAAAATTTTGAGTGCAAACGTCGAACTCAGTTCTGAAAACAAGAAAAAAACATTATATGTTAAATAATAATGTTGTTATTCAACAAGCTATTAAAAAACACTACCTGCAATATTATTTCTAAAGTACGCCATGTTTGGTCCCAATTTTGTAAAGGCCATCGTCATTTTTTTGAAGAACTGATGATATTTTTGAGGCCAAGTTTGCCTTTGTCTACTAGCTTGTTTCATTAGGTTTCCTGTTGCTAGTTTTCTAGTCCTTTGAATGTCTTTTTCAGCTGATAAATCTTTATTTGTGTTAGCATTCTCGACAACTTTATCACCATACTTTTTGTCAGTTCAATATCGCTGTCATCTTCGATTAACTTCCTTAGGTCATCCTCATCCCGAATATCATAAATGATTTCTTGCGGTAACGTGTAGTTGAAAGTCCTACTCTAGATTCAATTCCGAACATTGCCTTGTAAGGCGATTGTCTTATTCCCGAATTGAAGGCACGGTTTTTCATGAATTGGATGTATGTTAAGCCCTCCAACCATTTCGTTGTTTCGTTGTCCTTCATCTAAGAACCAATCATGCTCTCAATGTCTTGGTTGGCACGTTCAACGGAACCCTGACTCTGGCTATGCTTTGGATTTCCGCGCACAATTTTGAGTTCTTACCAAAGATTAGCAAGCTCACTTATGACTTTGTTGACAAATTCTCTACCGTTGTCTGACTATAGAATGCACGGCGCTCCTATTGTTAGCAAAATATATTATTTAAATATTTAAGTAGTAGTTTAAAACTATACATTTGAAATTTCCGTCAGCTAGTGTCTGTAAATCTATCAGATCCACTTGCCACCTACTATTCATTTCAGCATGAAGAATAAGCTTAGAAACAAATGCTCTCTTTTTCTTTGTTTTCTTTTTGTTGCTTGCGTCAAATGTAAGCACAGTGATATTTTTCAACTCAAAAGTTGACGGCTTAAATAAGTCAACTGTGACATATGGAACAGTAGGATTTGGACATATGGAACAGTAGGATTTGGACATATGGAACAGTAGGACAGTAGGATGGAACAGTAGGAAAACCACTAAAATCCATGTTTACAGCTCCTAAAATAATTTCCTTTTTATATAGAATATAAGAGAAATTCATTTCCATTTGAAAAAGTATATTTTTTCCTTTCAACTATTGCATTTTCAGCATATTAACGATGGTTCCCACAGATGTGGCAAGAAAAGTAAACAGTTTTCAATTCAGCCAATCACAGCCCGGCACAATTAAAATTTTCAATTTCGGTCATCATATCCTACGTCCGTCACCCCTACCCGTCTTGCACTTAATCTTATCCTCATTTGGGCACGTAACGAAACACACCACATCAAAATGTGATTACAGTATATCAGTTTATCCTAGAGCTTGCGTTTTTTATTAAGACGAACTAAAGGGTGGTTAAATTTTAAGGGCCGATGTGGAATGTGAACCACACCTAAACGTCAAGTTTTTTTCTGCATTTCATTTGACATTTCTCAATTTCAGACTAACTCAATTTGAACCATGGAAAGATACACAATCGAATGGCCGCCGCGACCTCGGCGGCACACCTCCATCCGATGGTCCAAATTTTCGATGACGCTGAGGCATAATTGAGGTTCTATGCCGTTAATGTGCCGAATTATCTCATCCTTTAGCTCTTGAATTGTTGCTGGCTTATCGACGTACACCTTTTCTTTCAAATAACCCCAAAGAAAGAAGTCCAACGGTGTCAAATCACATGATCTTGGCGGCCAATTGACATCGCCACCACGTGAGATAACACGGCCATTAAATTTGTCGCGCAAAAGAGCGATTGTTTCGGTAGCTGTGTGGCAAGTGGCACCGTCCTGTTGAAACCACATATCGTCCACATCCATATCTTCCAATTCGGGCCATAACAAGTTCGTTATCATCTCACGATAGCGAACACAATTCACAGTAACTGCCTGACCGGCCTCATTTTGGAAAAAATACGGCCCGATGATGCCGCCAGCCCATAAACCGCACCAAACAGTCACTCTTTGTGGGTGCATTGGTTTTTCGACAATCACTCTTGGATTATCATTCGCCCAAATGCGGCTGTTCTGCTTATTGACGAATCCACTGAGGTGAAAATGTGCCTCATCACTGAAGATGATTTTCTTCGAAAATTTTCATAATAAGCCTGAATAACTTTAACGCGTTGCTCGATTGTGTATCTTTCCATGGTTCAAATTGAGTTAGTCTGAAATTGAGAAATGTCAAATGAAATGCAGAAAAAAACTTGACGTTTAGGTGTGGTTCACATTCAACATCGGCCCTTAAAATTTAACCACCCTTTAGTTTGACCTAGGCTAAACTAGTTTATCCGATAAAATAGCATCCGAGACGCTTGGGCCGAACTAGTTTGGTCTAGGCCAAACTATTGTAATTTAGCCTGAAATCGGGTTTGGCCGGTAACATATATAATAATAATAATTAATATTATAATAATAATAATTAAAATATTTTAAATTTTATTTAGCAAAAAAAAAAGAATTGAACTACAATTTAGAAGACACATAAAATATTAGCTGACATAATTTTAGTGTCTGTCAGGTTGGAACAACGATTTAAAGAACTTGTTTCTTTTACTGGAAACGAACGGGTGCCGGTCAATTTATCGTAAACAATTTATCGTGAACAATTTATCGTGAACAATTTATCGTAAGAACAATTTATCGTAAGAACAATTTATCGTAATGAAGATTATTGTGATGGGTTGGGTGGGTGATGGGTTGGGCCGGATGAGTGGGTGGGTGGGGTGAGTGGGTAGGGGTGGAGGGGGGATGGGGGAAGGGGGAAGGTGGGAGGGGGAAGGGGATAAATTATCGATGTTTGTCACACACACACACACACACCCACACACACATATATGTATGTATATATATATATATATATATATATATATATATATATATATATATATATATATATATATATCACATTGAACGCCACGGCAAAATCGGTAATGTTTCCCCGGAGGCCACGTAGCTTTTTGTGAACGAATGTTTTCGTTGTTACTCAAAATGAACTTTTGGACCAATATGGGCTGTCAACAGGTCCTTTTTGTACTTTTTGTGCAAGGATTTCTGTGTCGCACGTTTTTGGTCGCATGGCCCTGCACGGAAAAAATACCGTGCAACAGATCCTGAAGGCGCAGAGTTGACTGATCCACAACCTTCTACTAGTGCAGGACCTTCAGCGAGAACCAAAAAAAGAAGAATTGAAAAACCGTTGGCGGTTTTAGATTACAACAAAGGGAAGGCCGGAATCGATTTGTCTGACCAGATGGCATCATATGCCACCACTCTGCGAAAAGGACTAAAATGATATCGCAAACTAGGCATTGAGTTACTACTTGGTATTTCTGTTGTGAATGCTTTAATTATTTATAAAGCAGCCACAACCAAAAACACGAAAATTCGGAAATTCCGAGAAGATATTGCAACTGAATTACTAGAATTTTCATCAGCACAACCAACATCAATGAAGAAAAAACACACTATTGAAAAAAGGAAGGATGAAAATAACAAATCTACTTTTCTTTCTATATTTTATCTTTCTTTCAGTTGAATTTCTCAAATGAAAAAACAACATAAATAAAATAAAAAATGTAACATAAATAAAACTAAAGAATTAGAATGACTGCCTTTATTTTTCTAGAATTCAGAACTTATTTTGTACCTATTTCTATGAATAAGATTATATTTTTTCAAAATAGTTCTGCTTGTTTCACAAAAATAATTTCAAAAAATTCCTTAACCTATATCGCCCAAAAAACTATGAAAAAATAGCTCCAGGGCCAAGCTGAAAACTCGTAAATGTTCCTCGGAGGCCACCGAATTCAGTGGCAGTGTAAAATCCCATATAATCATGACCGTTTTCGTGCGACGTGGCTCTCAGTAAAACTAGTGCCGTAGCACAATAATGTGCGACGTGGCCCCCTGGGAAACAAAGGTGTCGCACGTTTCCGTGCGACGTGGCGTTCAATGTGATATATATATATATATATATATATATATATATATATATATATATATATATATATATAATTCTTACGATAAATTGTTTTACGATAAATTGTTCTTACGATAAATTGTTCTTACGATAAATTGTTTTACGATAAATTGCGAATCACTGGAAACTAATAATTTTACATTAAAAAAAATTATAATTGAAAGTATAAGAATTCACAATATTTCGGCAGTGCAGTTATTTAACAAATTTTTGTTTATTAATAGATTCCTGTATTTGACAGCATACGCGGTGAACTGAGTGTAGTTATATCCGTTTAACCCATTAAGGTTCTTAGCTTAGCTAACTTTAAACCTTCTATCTTCCCAAAACTTTTTTTTTCTTCAAATATTTTGTTAGAAACCTCACATGTTAGTTATAGCATGCCAAGAAACAGGAAAAGAAATAAATTTTGACAAAACGGGTCAATAGGGATGAAATTAGGCAGAGGTTCGAAAACGACCATTGGGAACAATCCTCTGAAAGTTCGTTTTCTACCGTTTGGATTTAGATGGGTTAAAAGGGAGAAGAAAACGTCTCTGCTGAATGTTCTGCACCGAGTAGTTTTAATCGAGCTATAAAATGGAAGCAGTTTTCGGGTACAGTCAAGTTGCAAATAATGTACGTTGTACTAGCATGGTCTCTAAACGCCTTGCAGTTGAGATTCAGTAGCCCACCTCTTGTCTTTGAAAATTATCGAAACGGCAAGAGCATAGAAAAATATACTTAAATAGAACTTTTGCTCAGAACTAAATTTTTGAAATATTTCCCCTAAAATGAGGGGAAAGTCGCGCTATCCCTTCTTTCCAGCGCGAGCAAATGCCTCTCGCTTCGCATTTGAGAGGGAATGAGAAAATATATGTCATGTTTATAAATGTTGAGAACCAATATTGCCAGATATACATATATTAATGTTTAGTACAAGGAAAAAAATATTTTTGCAATCCGTAAATGAAGTAAATGTTTTCAGACTTTTTATTTATAAATAGTGTTAACATAACGAAATTTAGTAAAACTCTTCAATACACTTTTGTTTGTAACTATTTTTTCCATCCAAACCCCTGTACAAATAGTTTAAAAAACGCTGGTTTTCAGTTAAAATAAAGAGCATTATAGAGAATTTTCAACTTCTCTATAATGCTCTTTGCAAGAGTGGAAAAGAAATATTAACGTTTGGTTATTTTTTGTCCATGATTTCTGTTTTGTTAAGTTGAATAATACTAAGTTCAGACCGACACAAAATCACCTAATTTTGAAGATTTTCGTAATTTTGAACGAAATCTTGCTCGAAATCACGAGATTTCCAGTACATTGACCTGTTTTCAAAAATCACTAAAAGTATGCAATTTCCACAAAATTACGAACTAAATCAAGCAAAAACAATGAATTCAACCCTGCATCACTCATTCAGTTCTCTTGAGTACATCAGTTTTGACATTTGTGCTGGATTGGAACGACGGAGATATAAGAAAAAGAAGCCGTGTTCCGCACGCGAAAAGGATATATTAGTAAACAACCTACGCAGGGCAAAAAAAATGGACCTGTTTTTGATGTGATTAGATATGAAATGGAAAATAATTGTTTATTTTCATTACAGATAATTTCCATTGTCGTCTAAAGTGTCTAATTCTGTTTGCACATATTTGATCGATGTTTGGAATTGTATTATTCATCATATTACTAAAATTCATAGCAATCCTGTAGTTGAAATGTCAAACAAAATTATCTAACCTCTGTGTGAACACTTTGGTTTAAGATCTAAATCATTTCGCAAAATTACGTGATTTTGCGTCGGTCTGAACTTAGTATAAGAGCGAAAAAAAAAATGTTTTCTGCTCAAGTCATACTTTATTTAATATTATCCTAACAATGAAATTAGTTTGCAGAAGGGTAATAGGAGTTTAGTTTCAGTTATTTTTTTTAGGTACGCCATTTTGAAGGTATAAAAGGAGTATAACAAATGTTAGGTTGTATTTTAGAATAGGGTATACAAAAACATCCATAAATTTTAAATTTGGCGCTATTTTTAGTTTAAGTACAAATAAAAGTTATATGGCAATACCATCTATTTGACAGTTCTCGTGTTTATAATTGAAGCCAGTTTTCACGTTTCGGTTTTCATCGAATTTTGTTTAATTTACTGACTTAATTCGCGCAAACTAAATTAATTTCGATGCAAAACTCACCGCTTATTAATGATAAAAACATAAAATAACGTGACATGCTGTGGAAATGTGAAAAAATGTGACTAAATGTGATTTTTCGGACGGTAAAATCTCTTTGGGGATAAATCAGAAATCTCTTTGGGGCTATTCAGAACAAATGCTTCACTCACGGACACTGTAGATGTGCAGATTCAGTCTTCCTGTTATTCTTATTCGTGGGATAAGATACTGAAACATGACAAATAATTAAAAACAAAAAATCCGCTTGCCTCTCACCTCAACTTGCCTTATATGTTCTGGAACAAATAACAAAGGGGGTCGGGTATAAGAGAAAATGTCAAATAAAAATTTCAGGGATGTGCAAAGTTTTAGTACACGCATGCATTTGCATTTTAGTACAACAAAACACTTTAAGTGCAATTTTTCCATTGTAATTCAATTTTTTCCGCATTAAGAATCTTTAGTAAAATTCCTTTCACTATAAACATGACTAAAAAAACATTTAAACAGTTAAAACCATACTAAAAAATTTTGTTTTGCTCCATACTTTAGAGAAATTTTTAACGTTTAGAATATAGCTGACTAACCCTGATTGCTTGCTTTTAGCACAATTTTTAATGTTTCCTATCTGAAGAATGTGGTAAAGAGAGAAAGTATATAAAATTCCTAAGTTCATCCCGCTTCCTCTTACACTGGTATATGGAAAACCCCTGAAGCGAGAGTTCTATTCAAGTATATTTTTCTATGCTTAAACTTTGTTAATAAATCATCCCAAGCCTTATTTTTTAAACTTTTGTTTTTAAAATTTTGGCTAAAGTTTACTTTAGGGGCGCGGTTGACTAGGATCTTCATATTTTTTTCCTAGTTTTATGGGGTCAAATGGATTTAAAAAATAAAAAAAAATTTAGTCGCTCGGCCATAGGGGGGAGCCGGGAGCCCCCCAAAGTTTGTTCGCAAAAACTACAAACGGCTATGATTTGTTTGTTTTTTGACCGATTTTAAAACTGTAAACGCCAAAAGGTGTCTCTCAAAGAGTTCTTTCCAAAAAGTTTTTGTTTGCCCCCACCCAATACAAAATACGCCTACGGCACTGAAAACAAAAAAATTCTCTAAAATGTATTTTTTTTGGACTCCGGAGCTCTCAAAATGCATTTTGAGCCACTTTTGTATTTTTGGGGTCAGTGACCCCCCAAACCCCCACCCACTGAAATGCGTTAATTTGACATTCAGAAGTCATACAAAGTATTTCTTTGGATTTAGGAACTCATAAAAAGCCGTTTTGGATGATTTTTATATAATGTAGGTCCCGGTGCTCCGAAAATAAAGTCTCAACTGAGAACAATCCACATATAACGGCATATACTGCCAACCAAATAAATTTTTTTCAGTAGAAGATACGTTGCACTATTGCAACAATGCGGTAAAGCGTCGTTAAATATCTCTCGGCCTTTTACAAGAGAGGTTTTTAGGTATGTTGCAGAACTGCAATATGGCGATACAAAGAGTTAAACCTAAATTAGGTCCAGTGCAACTGTGGCTCTGTGTTATCACCGTGAAGGTTCATGGTTGTTTCGGGTTCAGGGGAGTGACGAAGCCCTCGTCAGATAGAGTAGTGACAACTCCTGCTCTCTATTACAGAAATTGTTTATTTATTGGATGGATCATAGGAACTTACAAGAAGTTTATCTATTCACCACCTGGTTTAATTCGGCCGCGCGAATTATTTTAGTAATGTCCGGCTCGAGAATTTTTCTTGTAAAATATTTTTTTACGTGGATACGTCTTGGATTTTGGTTATGGGGGTACAAATTAGAAAATCGGCTTGCTGCCATGATAACAAATTTGCAATCGATGAAACTCGATAGTTGGTGGTGACATCCGAACAGAAACTGTGTTATAAGATCCGGCCTACATTAAAGCATTGTTTAGGGTATTTTGTTATGTTAAACCACAAACTAATCATAAGCAGACTAACAATTTCATTCAATCCATTCTAGAACAAAATTGAATTTTCACTTCCAAAAAAGAAATACCCATAGCAGCCACTCCAGCCGTAGCAGCCAAAAAGAAATACCCATAGCAGCCACTCCAGCCACAAGCAGCCGTGGTGATCGCCTATACATGCCGCTGCTTACATTCGCCCTTTGTTAAAACCAGTTTTCGTTTCTAGTTCGTTTTATTCTCGTTGAATTCTTATGCAAGCGATACGAAGCGGGGGCAAGTGTGTTTGGTTTTTTTTTGTGTGTTTGTATTGTGTGTGCGTGTTTTTTTGTTTGTGCGTATTTTTTCCTTCCGCAGGTTTTCGATTAGAATATTTTGATTGCTAACAATGTAACATGACAAAATTTTAGTTTGTTCGTTAATTCAAAATTTATTTTGAACTTTAAACGTTAAAAAAAACAGCAAACTAAAAATTTTATCTTGTTATTCCAGACGGAAACTTTCTCAAAGAAAAAAAAAACTTTTTCTTTTAAATGAATTTCTAATTAATTTTAAACTCCTAAATCTTTTGAGTTAATATTATGTACAGAAAACATAAAAACCAATCTAAAATCAGTAAAATATATACAATTTTCTTGTATTCGATTTTTTTTTGATTTTTTTTTAAATAACGCATTTTTTTTATTTATATTGTCACTAAATTGAATTTTACCATATGACGGTGAGGGGGAGGGAGAGGAAGTCAAAAAATATTTTTTTGTCACAAGGAATTACCTTTCGAAAATGTTCAATATCATTTCAATCGGTTAAGCCTTTACAAATTTTTAAAGTTTTTGTGATTTCGAGTTTTCGCCGACTTTGACCCCCTCCTCTCCGCCTACTGGAATTTATTCCCCGAAACAAAAAAATACGGGTATCTTTTTTTTAGGTCCCTAACTACATCCAAATGAAAAAAGTTAAAAAAAAAAACAAAGGTGACTTTAAAGCTCCATTCAAGTCGAGTATGAAGTTTTTACATATCTCTAACGGTTCATGAGATAATTTGAAAAACATTATTTTTCACATATTTTTTCGGAAACTTTAAATATTGCAGAAGAAAGTCATGTAATATTCACATCTTTTTTTTGAATTGTTTAAATCATACTTTAAATTGTTTAAATAAAATGCATTTACTTGCTTTATCAAACTACAATTCTGTGGAAATTTGATAAAACTTGAAACTTACATTCTCAAAGCAATTTAAAAATATGAACAAAATATAACAAGATAAAATTTTTAGTTTGCTGTTTTTTTTAACGTTTAAAGTTCAAAATAAATTTTGAATTAACGAACAAACTAAAAATTTTGTCATGTCACATATTTATTGTTAGCAATCAAAATATTCAAATCGAAAACCTGCGGAAGGAAAAAATACGCGCAAACAAAAAAACACGCACACACAATACAAACACACAAAAAAAACACTTGCATCACGAAGTGTTGTGCTGTTGGCAGTAAAGCTCATGGCTGCTACGGCTGGAGTGGCTGCTATGGGTATTTCTTTTTTGGAAGTGAAAATTCAATTTTGTTCTAGAATGGATTGAATGAAATTGTTAGTCTGCTTATGATTAGTTTGTGGTTAAACTATGTTCAATTATCTTTTTAAGAATCAAAATCTAAATTTTCACTGCCGCTGTTATGCTGTGTTTGCTGCTTGTAGTACAGATTTCACATTTATACTCTTTTTATGCTTCTCCTTTATGTGTATTGAATCTGATGTATTGAATGCCATGTTATTTCGCTCTTTTCGCTCTGAAAAGTGTCGCTCTTAACGGCAAAATCGTTTGCTGTGGTTTCCGACTCTCGTTCTTGGGAACGAAAATGATTTCTATTTAAGTTTTCGCTTCTTGTTCAAAGCGGTTTGTGGGTCTCGCATAAAAATGAATGAAAGCCTCGAGCGATAGCTTTTTGGTATGATGCACACACACATGTAAGTATGCATTTTACTAGTGAGAGAACGATATTTCGCTCCCAGCATTATAGTTGTGTTCAGGGTTGTGAGATTTTTGATCTTCGAAATCGTAATAAATCGGCCGAAAAATAGTAGTAGAATCGATGAAATAGTAGTAAATTTATGTAAAACCTTCGTCATTATATATATAACTAATTTGAACGAAAGACTAGAAATGGGAGTGTTTTGAACACTGTATGTATGATATTTACTTCATACTTCTCTTATCATAAACCAATTACTTATAAATAAAATTATTATAAATAAAATTATTACAGTAATCCCCCGCTTTACGGACGGGATGCGCTCTACGGAAACTGTCCGTATATCGAAAATCCGTAAAACGAAACCTATTTTAGTATGAGATTGTACTGGGAATAAATAGATGTGTTCCAATCAATAGAAATGTCCGTAAAAAGAAACCTATTTTAGTATAAGATCGTATTAAAAATAGATAGATGCGTACCAAAAAAATCCGTAATACGAAACAGATTAGTATAATATATTAAAATAATTATTTAACCACTAGAATAATGAGAAAACTATATAATTATAGAAAAAAAATATTTATACTACTTGAAATGGAGCATAAATCAATTGAATATGTTAAAACCAACAAAATATTATGGGGCAAATCATGCCGCGGACAAAAAAACGTAGCTGTTTCTACGTAGGTTTCTGCTAGTTTCGTCAGAATTCAAATTTCATTGTGGGACAGAAAGCAGATTCTGCTTCTGCTGCTGCTTCTGCCTCTGCCTCTGCTGCTGCCTCTGCCCAATTAGAGTTCTCGCTTAAGAATAGCAAATAGATTTTTTAAAAATACACCGCACTGCAGTTTTTTATTGCCTTTTTTAATTCTCTTTTGTGTATACACAAAATGTGTCAGAAATTTCGGAGAAATTAAGTATGTACATTTACAATAAATACAACATAATTATGGAGGACTTTTTCTTGATTTTTTTCTGTGATTCAAAAAAAAAATTTTTTTTGTCCGTAATAGCGAATTTTTTTATCCGTTTAGCGAATTTGTTCCTATATTAGTCATGTCCGTAACTTCGTATTTCCGTAAAACGAGCGTCCGTATAGCGGGGGATTACTGTATATTATAAAATTATGAAACCGAATATCTCAAAAACGGTGCATCTTATCAAAAAAGTGCAAGAACAAAAGTTATTTAGGATATGATTCTACATAAAACTCCCATACATCAAAATCCGATTGGAATAAATTAAAAAAAAATCTAATTAGAAAGTTTGACTTCAAACTGGATTTTTGATACAACTGTTCGCCGTTCACTTAAATCACCATACGGATTTTCAATAATTGCCAGATTGGCAATTATAGCTTTTGTTATGTTTTAAAGAAAATCTGTTTCCTTAATTTCCTTTTCACTAAAATTTCTTACTTAAATATCTATTGGCGATTGTTGTAGGCGGATCCACGTCTTTTGGCCGTCTCTACGAGACAGACACCTTGCTTTTTTTACTTTCTTACATGTAGGAAATGTGTCGAAATTACTTGAAAAATCTAAATCATAACGGAGCCCTGCACGTCGCTAGGCCATATGGCCATCGACTCAGGGAAATTTATGTAAAATCATATTCTAAACACTTTGGGTTTAAGGAGGGAATACACGCTCACTCATGCCCTACAACATTTCATGTTGTCACGCCAATTTGAGCGTGTATAGTGCTGACGGACAGCAAAAACTCGTGCGGGCCATCATGATCGCCAAATATTAAACTATCTTTGATTTTTGTGGGCATGGCTTTAGGTTGGCCAACATGATCGCAGATGTATTGCTGTGATGTAGGACATTCGTCATTCTTGTGAAATTTTTGAAAGAGCAACTGTTGAAGTGAAAAAGTAAATTGAAGAAAACAATTAGGAGTGAGTTTAAGAGTGCAATAAAATAATAAAAATGGCTTTTTTAAAAGACAAAAAATTTTGGGAAGAATTTTTCGAAATTACAGCTAATGCTTCATCACTCATTTTGCAAATTCCAAATTTTCTATTACGACCTTATCTCCTTGAAAAGTTGGTAACGAATGAAGACTGACATGATCGATACGTGTGTAGCAAAACCAACTTTTGGAGTGACAGCATGTTGTAGGGCATGAGTGAGCGTGTATTTCCTGCTTTAGACAAATATTCGGGAAAAAACTGTTTTCAAGAAAATTACAAAAATTTTCTTCATTTGTCTAGGAGAAGAAGGAAGGAGAAGAAGGAAGGAGAGCGTTTAACTTTTGATAAAAGCCTGTTCTGTACCAAGTTTCAACTTTCTACCTCAATTAACTCTCGAGTTTTCAAATGTTTTTGCATAAAAAATTTCAACATAAATAGCCAATTTTTCATCATATGACTTTTAATTACGTAAGAAAGGTATCATCTCACCGCTAGGCAGATAAAGCTATGTTTTTTTTACTGAAAATTGACTAAACTACATCCCCTAATCGGATGATACAACAACGTTTCGAATCAAGAATAGGTCAGAATCGTAAGCTACAATAGACTATAGTAATTATAGTTCAAGTAATAAGTCTGTCATCATCGCGCTTTTAATTACGAAAAGGTTTGTAAAATAATCAATACAGTTCAGGAGGTCAATATAGTTAAAATCTCAGTTTTGAAACAAAAAACTCGTTTTTCCGGCTACTGTATTTAAAACGTTTGCTTTAAAATTTCACGAGTGAAGCTTTATTTCCATTTGGTTTAACTGTTTGACTTTCCCTCGAAATGATATCAAAATAAGTCAAGAGTGATTTGGGTATTAACAAAAAAATTTTACAATGCTAGTAGTGTAAGTCAGTTAATGCCCTTAAAACTTCACAGTTATTGAAGAATTGTTTGTTCGCCTAACATGAATTGGTAGTAACTATATTATTACTGGGTTGCGTAATATTACGAGTTTTTTACATACATATTCACAAAACCCTTGATTACTCAAAACTAGTTAAACTTGACTTATTTTACAATCATTCTAACCCCCTCATATAGATTGAGATATGGAAAGTAACGAATAAATATTAGACTAGAAATAGACGATGCGATCATCGGTACAATTGCCGGGCCGATTTGCCGTCGCAAGCGATAATTGTATAGTGTATGCGACATTTTTTGCCCGATATCGCACGGTCGTACGTCACTTAGCCAAAACCTGCGGTCGCATGTGGCAGATTGTATCGATTGTGGTCTGCCATGCGACCGTCGATACGATATTATTATTATTATTATAGGTTTATTAAATTCATCGTAATACAATTTTTAAAATATATTTTTTATGCTAGAGATCGACTCAAGGTCTTACAACTATGAACAATTTGAGCTAAGAAACAACATTTAGAGAAAGATATATTTTTATAATATAAGGGAAAAGATGATAAAAACCCTGTTCTGACCAAAAAAAAAACTCAAGGTTTTATATTAAAAGTGACCTAACTAGAATGTCCCTGGAACTAGCAATCGAAGATAAAAATTTAATATTAAGCGAATGGATTTTCGAAGAAATTTCCAAAACCTTGTAATTATTGTGCAATAATCTCGTTGGGAAGTCGAAAGGAAGATCGAACATAATTTTTAAAATCTTGTTTTGTTTTGTTTTATTTGTAATTTTTTAAGATGTGTTGTTGCACAACTATTCCACGCATTTGCACCATAAAGTAGAACAGGTTGAAAAATTAACTTGAAAATTAAGATTTTGTTGTCTGTAGATAAGGTTGACCTCCTGTTTATTAGCGGATATAATGCTTTTATAATGTTGTCACATTTTTTGACAATATAGTCCGTATTGTCTTTAAACGTCAATTTCTTTATCTAATTTGACACCCAGATATTTAATACTATTTTGGTTCCATAATACTTCTTGGTTATTGAGGATGAGGTTTCGTGGTGGCAGGTGACAGGCTTTACGTTTTTTAGTGAAGAAGAGTGCCTCGGTGAGATTAATGAAAATATTTATACCCGTATGGTGAAACCAAAGGGTATACTAACTTTGCCTTACCGTTTGTAACGCTAAGATCCCGTCATCGCACACAAAAATGAATTACACCAATGGGTTTAGAATGATAAAAATAATTAATTTCTGGATGTCCGTCCGTCCGTCTGTCTGTCCGTGCGTCTGTGGCGCGGATTGCGGGCGCATGGATTTAGCTACAGACTTGAAATTTTGCACAGGTCCGTTTTTCGTAAAATGCGAGGCTAAGTTCGTTAATGGGCAAAAATGGACCATTAGGGGGGTACCCCCCATACGAACGTAAACGTTTTTTGCGAATATCTCAAAAACGGTGCATCTTATCAAAAAAGTGCAAGAACAAAAGTTGTTTAGGACATGATTCTACATTTAAGTTCCATACATCAAAATCTAATTGGAACAAGTTTTAAAAATATCTTATTGGAATTTTTGATTTCTTACTGAAATTTGCATACAACTGTTTGCCGTTCACTTAAATCACCATACGGGTTTTCAATAATTGCCAGATTGGCAATTATAGCTTTTGTTATGTTTATTTATGGAGTTGAAAGCTTTTTCGAGACTGTTTATAATTTTTACAGGGCAATTCGAGGTGGACAATATTGCCGTATCGTCAGCAAAGAGACCTATCTCACATTCTTCTAAATTAGGAAAATCACTTGTAAAAATATTATACAGTGTAGGGCTTAGTGATGAACCCTGAGGGACTCCAGCTGAAAGTGTGAAGTGTTGAGATTTAGTACCGTTAATGTCTACGTAGGAAACTCTATTAGACAGGAAGCTTTCAATAATTTTAATAAGGTAAGTAGGGAATTTGAACATAACCATTTTATGGATGAGCCCGTCGTGCCAGACAGAATCAAAAGCTTTCACTATATCTAAGGCTATCATGCCAGTAGATTTTTTATGTTTGAAACCTTCTCCGACGAGTTTTTGGATCCTAAGAATCTGATGGCTTGTGGAATGTCCTTTTCTGAAGCCGAATTGTTCGTCAAGGTAGATTTGTTTGGCCTCAAGGATATTTTCTAGTCTGGTTTTAATAACCTTTTCATAAAGCTTGCCTACTGAGCTTAGTAAACTAATAGAACGATAACTGGACACTTGAAATCTAGGTTTATTGGGTTTAGGAATACAGATGATTTTTGCTATTTTCCAATTATCCGGGAAATAATTAATTTTTAAACATGTATTAAAAATGCGAATTAGGAATTTTAATCCTATCTTTGGAATATGTTTAATGAGGATATTAGTAATTTTATCAACACCCGGTGCCTTACTATTCTTCAATGTTTTGATAAAGCTTTGTAACTCTGGGGCTGTTATTTCAGGAAAGCTATCGATATTTTGGTTGGATAAATTAGATATTGAGTTAGAGACGTTAAACTCAATACTAAAGTCGCTAGCTAAGCTTTTCAGTTAATTTATGTTGTGCTTCGAAGAATTTAGCAAAAGCTTCACTTTTTTCAGCATTAGTGGTTAGAACTTGGTTATTGTCGTTTATGTGAGGAATAGATTTATTGCGAGACTTCAGAGCCTTAGAGATTTTCCAAAATGGTTTACTACCTTTGTCTAAAGACGAAATTAATTTACACCAGTTCTTGCTTTTAATGATTTGAAACTCGAGGGAGATTGATTTTTTAACGATTGAGTAGTTCTGTTTTATGAGAGGTGAGCGTGGTCTTTGAAATTGCTGCGTAATTTATTTCTGTATGAAATTATTTTTCTTATCGAATCGCAATTTCCCTGTGATAGATAGGTTTATATTTTATTTTTGGAATTGCAGCGTTTGTTGCGAATTGCAAAATATTTTTAAATGTTATTATATTTTGAGTGATGTTTTCTGTGTTGTCCTCTAGAAGATTTTGGTAGATAAGTGGGAGAATGTGGAAAAATTATTTTAAAGTTAATAGTTGCTTGTTTATTGTAGAAACTAGTGCTCCAGCGGTTATTACGTTGACAATTCCAAAAAGAGTGCCTACAGTTTAGATCACCAGCAACTATAAATGCACCCGGGATGTTGTTGAAAATGCTGAAGTCCTTTTCAAGTTTTCTTAATCTGTCTAAGTTATAATTACCTCCTGGGAAATATGCCGCAACAAGAGATATTTCATCATACTGACAATAAATCTTAATAGCCACAGTTTCACAAACATTAGTTTTGAGTGATGGTAATAGGTAGTGTTTAATTTTTTTGATAATTATTGCAACACCGCCTCCTTTTTCAACTTCTCTATCCCGACGTTATCGTCATATTCCGGACAGAAACACTTGC
Source organism: Chrysopilus asiliformis (assembly GCA_964034945.1). Classification (NCBI taxonomy): domain Eukaryota; kingdom Metazoa; phylum Arthropoda; class Insecta; order Diptera; family Rhagionidae; genus Chrysopilus; species Chrysopilus asiliformis. The sequence goes on from OZ035963.1 coordinate 40,706,179, forward strand.
AAGATGGTTTTAACCAAGTTTCTGTAATAATTGCTATGTCAATATTTTTATCTTTTATCAAGTCAAATAATTCCAAGGTTTTGTTTTTGATGCTTTGAGCATTCCAGACCAGAAGGTTAAGATTGTTAATTATAGACATATTTAAGGGCTAGTTCCGTGATTACTCTAAACTGATCATCTTTCGATTTACAATTTTTAAGCTTAAAAATTAATGCATTAGTAATTTCCATCATTTCGGAAAAAGAAAAAAGATTATTATATCTATTTGTATATCTTGCTGAGTTGAATTGGGATATTGGATGTGTGTTAGTTTGTGATTGTAGACGCTTGTCGGATAATGGAAGTGTACGATGTCTAGAGATCGAACTAACGTTGAGTAGCGGGAAATTTGTGTTGTTGAATGCAGGAGGTGGAACGGAAGGATGTTGACGAGTTTGCTGCTGAAGATGGTTGAACCGTATTGATGGGTTTCTCGAAGCTCTAGTTCGTATATTCAAGTATTTTTCTCTTTCAGGGCAATTGGTATCACTAGCAGGATGATCGCCTAAAAAATTTGCTTTATTATTATCCCTATTAGGACATTCTGATGATTTGTGATTATTAGCGCACAGTCTGCATATAGTTTTCAGATGACAACCAAGAGCGCCGTGGCCAAATGTTTGGCAGGTGTAACAACGAACCGGTCCACTTTGTTTTTTGCGATAGTAGTTGAATTTCAATATGGTATGAAAAATCGTTTTGCACTTATCTTGTATTTCGTGAAGTTTTGTTCCCTTTGGAAACGATAATAAAAAAGTGGCGTGGTCCTGATAACGTGGCATTCTGATGGACATATTTTGAATGTTTACACAATTTGTAATACCACAGTTAGATAGCTCTTTTAGAAATACTGAGATTTCTAGTTTGTGAAGACCAGTCAAAACTATTTTAGTTAAATCGCTAGTAGATTGATCATGCGTGAAAAATTTAATTCTATCCTTTACTAAGCTGTCAAATAATAATTTGTAGTCGTCTTTTGAAAGCGATGAAATTTTTGTTCCAATGCTCATGTTTTTGATCCAGTATTGGTTGATATTCAATGACTTTAGAGATTCCTTCATTGTTGACGGTTTCATGTCGACTATGGTGATGGGAGGCATATTGGGTTTTTTAGGTGGTTTCGGGGTAGATTCGGATGCGTTTTCTTCCATTTCGTCGCCAGATAACTGACTAAGGGGACCAAATTTGTTATTCCTTGATGCGCTTGCCATTTTCTCCTGACTAGACTTTAAATATTTAATTGAGCACTGTCCGGGCACGTCGCCGACGGACGACTGCTTGCAGGAATTTGTACCAGAAATACTCGCAGATGATATTACCAAATTTATCGAAAAGTAACGACAAACAATAAAAACTAAAGAAAACAATTTGAACAACTGTACAAAGTCAAATTTTCAAATCCGTAGCAACGTGAATGCGTCCTACAACTGTGTCGGTTAACCGAGAACTGTCGATACGATATTATTTCACAACAGTGCTGTGTGCTTCGGGAGATATTTTCTAGTATAAACTGATTAGAAAAATATGCTCGATCAAAATTGCAAGCAAATCGAATCGTGTGTGTGCTGTATACGACCGTCGCCCCGATATCGGTCCAACACAAGTCGGTACGACCATCGCATCGTCTATTTCTACTCTTAGAGTAACTATCCAAAACTAGAGTGTGGCCACCATGAAAGTGGTGACCGTTTAAATTTTTTAAATTGTCCGTTGGAATTTACAAATTTTTTAGTCACTATTATATATTTGATCGAAAAATGTTTTAATCAATTAATTGAAGTGCAATTTTCCAGGACCCAAGGCACAGAATATAGAAGACAAACTCGAAAATAACCCAATTAAACATACAAGAGTAAAGAGCACATATCATATTTATAGACAGAAAACAATAGAGGAAACAACACAGCCATATATTGCATTTCGCAAGGTATTTTATGTGTGATTTAGCTTAGCGGCGTATAAATAATAAATGAATAAAAAAAAATTCAGCAAACCACACGAAATAGTATGCAAAAATGCTAAACTAGAAACTTGCTTATCACATCACTTCATTTTACAGTAAATCTCAAAAAAGTAACACCAGTAAACGCCGGACATCTTGCTGCGTTCTATCATGTGATGTCAGAAATGGGGATGGTTTTTCACTTTTCCGTTTAAACATAACAAAAGCTATAATTGCCAATCTGGCAATTATTGGAAACCCGTATGGTGATATTCGTATCAAAATTCGAACAGTTGTATCATAATTCCAGTTTTAAGTCAGACTTTCTAATAAGATTTTTTTTTAAATTTGTTCCAATTGGATTTTGATGTACGAGTATAAAAAGGGGTGAAATTTAACTTGTTATACCCGTATGGTGAAACCAAAGGGTATATTAACTTTGCCTTACCGTTTGTAACGCCAAGATCCCGTCATCACACACAAAAATGAATTACACCAGTATGTTTGGTGTAATTCATTTTTACATTTCCGTCCGTATGTCCGTCCGTCCTGGCAATTATTGAAAACTCGTATAGTGATATTGGTATCAAAATTCGAACAGTTGTACCAAAATTCTACTTTGAAGTCAAAATTTCCAATAAGATTTTTAAAATTTATTCCAATCGGATTTTGATATATGGGAGTTTTATGTAGAATCATATCCTAAATAACTTTTGTTCTTGCACTTTTTTCATAAGATGCACCGTTTTTGAGATATTCACAAAAAAACGTTTTCGTTCGTATTCACCATACCATACGGGTATAAAAATTTCACCATACGGGTATAAAAATTACTTTAAGTATGGGACATAGGTATTGAAACACAGAATGGAACTACTGTACTTTCAACGTACTTTCAACAACTACCAGAAAAGCACTTTTAAAGCCCAATTCAGACTCAAGATTGCGATTACGATTGAGCATCCTCGACCAATGAGATCAAAGCTTTCATGTCCCTATCGTTGAAAGTTTTGATCTCATTGGCCGTGAAGCTTCAATTGTAATCGCAATCGTTAGTCTGAATTGGGCTTAAGTAACTTTTTTTCCTGCATGGTTGTTATTACTGCAAAAATTCAATTTTCTTCGGAAATGGTTTGTTTGATTTGCCTATATATGCATAGTCGCGAAAATACACAACGATGTTTGTCTAAATTCACTTGCGTTTGTCCGTGTTGTGCATGTAAGTATATAAAATTTAATGTAATTTTGACATTTGTGGGCTTAAAAATAAATTCATTTAGTGGAATTATCCGTGTTGGGTTTAAACATACTCTACTGTATAGCAAAATAAGGATTAAAGTTCAGTTTAGCGACAATGACGCTACAGATTTTTCGTGTATAGGGAGGGGTAGAGAGAAGCATCCCCTATCCAAAATGGGTATTTCTAGCCGCCGCTCGCACCCCTTTCCCTCTGCAGGGGTCCCTAAACTGTGTATGAAACTTTTCTGGGGGTTGATAGGGGGTTGTGTGGTACCTCATTCCAAAAATATATAGCATGATAGTGTTTCCCTCTCACCCTTCGATTTTTACCCCATAGAAAAAAGTTGAATTTTGCAACAAAACTACTTTTACTACAGTCGAAGTCTAGATTTGATCGAGATCGGACGTTTTTTTTCTCTTTATATTTATATTTCTCTCGCACGCTACGTACTGAACCTCTTACAAACAAAGGCTCCTTCTTTGAAGCAGCTTCTTATGTTTCAGTAAATGTATCAAACACCCAACAAGAACAAACCTCTACACCTTCCTTACATAGAACTACACCTACTGTGAGCCCGTCTCACAGTTTTATTACTGACCCTCGCGTCTCACCCGCCGCCTTAAGACGCTATGTCAACTCAGCCATTCTTAACTCCGCCACAGACAAAACAGATAATACAATCGCCCCAGACAGCTCCAGTCTTGAGATAGATGTGAACTATGATTAGTTCAACCTCTCTAATGGGGCCACCCATTGTGATGGGGGTGTAACTCCCCTTGGAAGTGGAGATGGACCTCCATCACAACGAGTGGCCCCCTCAAACCTCTATTTTTCACCAACACCTAACACTTCGCAACCCCTTTTTATTTTTTTCCCATGGCCCAATTCGCACAAAAGAACATCAAAATTCTTCAATGGAATATCCAAGGATTCTACAACAATAAAGAAAACCTAGACCTTTTAGTTGAGAAATACAAACCGGACATAATCTGCCTTCAAGAAACACATATAAATCCTTATACCACTTATCCCAAACGCTACAAGTCGTATGACACTTTTTTTCACAATCGCTATTACAGAAGAGCTAAAAGTGGCGTAGGTATTCTGATCGCTCGATCAATTTCCCACCACTCCATACCTTTGGTAACAAACATCCTCGCAAACGCCCGTCCAGCTTAACACGCCTCCTCCCCTAACTATTGTCAATATATATAGGGAATACGACCAAACTTTCAACTCAAACGACTTGTTGAACCTTGAAAGTAAAATTCCTAACAATTCTCTCATGGTGGGCGACTTCAATGCGCCCTCACCCTTGTGGGGATCGCTTACAAGTAGTCGAGGCAAACAAATCGAAGAATGGCTAACACGGTCTAATTTCGTTATAATAAACGACGGTTCACCCACACTTTTCTCAACTAGGCACACTTACATCTATAGACTTATCCCTGGCCAGTGCTGACAATGCCTTAAATTACGATTGGTCTACGCTTGATTCACTTTCAGGAAGTGACGACTTCCCCATTTTAATTTCAACATCAAACAAAATTGCTTCTTGCAAAATATCCTTTTTTCAGACCAAGAAGGCAAATTGGGACTAATTTAAATCTATTATAGAGTCATCTAGCAGCTTCCATAACAAAACTAATTCGTTATGCTGCTAGCCTATCAATCCCTTCGTCACCCTCAGGTATGGAATCCAATAATTAGCCTGTTTGGTTCAATATTTTCATAGTTTCTCTAATAAGAACCAAAAACAGAGCTTTGAAACACTTTCAGCGACACCCTTCTAACCTTATAACTTATCGTAGGGAAGCAGCAAAGGTTAAAAGGGAAATACAGAAAGCCAAAAGAGAAACGTGGAATAACTTCATCTCCAACATCAACCCCCAATTAGACTTATCATCAGCTTGGCGTAAAATAAGGTCCATCCTCCACAATGCCTCTCCGAGAGTTATAACGGCTATTTCTACCGATAATGATGTAATAACCAATCCAGAGACTATAGCTGAGGAATTCGCGCGTTCCTGGTGCAACTATTCAGACAGCAACTTTCCCACAAGTTTCATAAACGATAAAATACGGTTTGCACAAGCTGACATCCCCTCTACCAATGGCTTACTTTCTCAAAAAATATCCCTGTGGGAATTCGAAATCATCCTTGGGTTTCTCAAGGGCTCTACCCAGGCCGTGACAAAATTTCTTATTAAATGTTACGAAAAGCCCCGGTCTCGTTGAAAATTCGTATCATAAATCTTTTGACGTGGATACGTCTTGGATTTTGGTTATGGTAGTTCAAATTAGAAAATCGGTTTGCTGCCATGATAACAAATTTGCAATCGATGATACTCGATAGTTTGTGGTGACATCCGAACAGAAATTGTGTTATAAAATAATATGCGGCCTACATTAAAGCATTGTTTAGGGTATTTTGTTATGTTAAACTATGTTCAATTTTTTATGTTTTCTTTGTGTGTATTGAATCTCATGCAGAACTTGATTGTTTCTCTTCTCTAAATGGGCTGTTCTGATTCTGGCAATTCATTTTATTTCGGTTCAATTTGCTTTGGAGGAATTGAAAAAAATGGAAAATAAAAATCACTCTCTAGAGAACGAAATTCGGAATTTCAGTTAAACGCTCCAAAGAACCATGGTACTTACAGTTTGTAAGTACCATGCCAAAGAATGAAAAAAAATTATGGTTTTTACGTTTTTTGAGAACAAAACTTTAATGCTGGGAGCGATATATCGCTCTCTTACTAATGAAAGACATATTTATATATGTGTGTGCATCATACCCAACAGCCATCGCTCGAGAGTTTCATTCATTTTTATGCAAGGCCCACAAACCGCTTTGAACAAGAGCGAAAACTTAAAGAGAAACAATTTCGATCTTAACTTGGGAGGGAGAACGAAAAATGTCCATCGATCGTTCCGTCTCCTACGAACAGTACCGCGGAGCTCAAAAACGATTGCGCTTACAAATCATTTTCGTAAGAAAAGAGCGAGAAGAAAGAAATAGCAAAATAAAGTTTTGAACACTGGTTTTAGTTGATGTAAATTGAAATTGCTTTGTTGTTTTTATCGTGTAGTTTTATTTTATTTTTAATTGTTTTTTGTCTATGGACGTTTTCATAAATTCAAGTTCTGCAAATAACACAAAAGATTTTGCTTAATAAATAACCCGGTTTTATGTTATTCGTTTAGTTTACTTTCGCAAATTAATAAATTAATGAACAACTAAAGGGGACATGAAGTGAAAGAAAATGTTTTGTGCAATTTGCGCAACTTCCGAGTAAATTTATGAAAATGCCCTATAACATTTCAGAATTAAACATTTATTCGTTGTGTTGCAAGTGTAATTTGATTTTTAGGTACAAGATGCCGAAATTCACCAAACGGAAAGGCACATCCCATAAACGTAACATTACGATCAATCAAATCGTTTCTTTAGCTTCCTTTGCACTAAAATCTCTTACTTAAATAAGAGACAGATACCTACTTTATAATTTAATCTTAGATTCGGGAATTTTTCCTCATGCTTGGAAAATTGCCTATTTAATCCCCATTCCAAAAGCATCTTCTTCCAACAAATCCGTAAACAACTTTAGACCAATATCCCTTCTTCCGTGCCTCTCCAAAACTTTAGAGAAAATCCTGAACAAAAGACTCGGTTGGACACTGGAAAACTATCTAACGGAAGAACAATACGGATTCAGACAGGGTCGAGGAACCATAACTCTTCTTTACGCGTTGGAGCACAAATTAGCAGAAGCGATATATAACTCCCAACACAGTGCAATCTTGTCATTGGACTTAGAAAAGGCCTACGGTAGTCCCAAAATTTTTAATTACCCGGCAATTATCTTCCTGGAACCTAGACAGCAAATTCTCACCAGTATTAGACTCTTTTCTTTCCAACCGGTCCTTTTCAGTGCGGGTCAATGGGTTCCTCTCAAAATCTTATGAGTTAGAAAATGGTTTACCCCAGGGCTCTCCCCTATCGATATCCCTTTTTAACATTTTTATCCACTCCCTCTCTTCCTCCTTAAAGACATTACCATCGGTTGATCACTTCTTGTATGCCGACAACATATTCCGGGAATAATCCGAAGGTGAAAACATCTCTCGAAGAAGCTGCTGAAACCGCGATATCCTGGGCGGGATCCAATGGTGCTACCTAAAATTATGTATTATAGAGATCATTTTTTTCTAACAATTCAAATTAGTGCAAAACCGAAGTTCAAAATAATCCCCCATTGTGACGTAAGAGCTGCCGACTAGTCGGCAGTACACACGAGCAGCCGTGGTGATCGCGTATACATGTCGCTGCTTACGTTCGCCCTTTGTTAAAACTAAGTTTTATTCTCGTTGAATTCTTATGCCGACCGTATGCATATCTGCTGCTTTGGGGGATTATTTTTCAACTTTCGACTTGTTAGAAAAAAATAGTCTTCTTATAATTTGTTTATGGTGCTACGTTTCCGCTCAATAAATCCGAACTCTACACATCTGCAGATAAATGCGAACCTTTCTCTATCAATATACAAAACGTAGCTGTAAATAGCCCAGACGAATTAAAGATCTTAGGAATCACATTTCAACGACGACTCAAAACATATTAATTCCGTTAGAGATAAGCTACACAGTATCAACAACTCTCTCAAATGCGTTACCTACAAGAAGTCTGTTCTTCATATCAACAGTGCGGTGACATTCGCAACATCACTCTTGCGAGGAGCCTCGGAAGACGGTTTGTCCATCTACGGCTCCGCCCCAAAGTCTACTTTGCGCCGTTTAAATACCGCGACATGAAGACTACAGAATAGTATACACAGACGCATCGAAATCAAGTGAGATCACCTCCTATGCAGTCATACAGAATCGCTCACCCCCTACTCAATCGTAGGATATGGTATTCTTCCGGCGGGGAGCTCAGTTTATGCTGGCGAATTAACAGCTATATGGACAGCAGTCAAACTTTTTCAGAATGATCAAAAAATCATTATTTTTACTGACTCGAAATCTTGTGTGGAATCTATACTGAATCCTTTTTCCACGGATGTCATATAAATCGAAATTTACAAATAGCTACTGATTGGCCAATCTCACTGTCAAATCATATGGATCCCATCATAGGGAACGAGTTTGTTGACTCTGTTGCCAAGGAAGCAGCCAACTCTCCCACTTATGTTTGCCATCTTCCGTCAAACAAATGAGAGCAGATCAAAAACTCCAATGGAATTTAAGTTCGACTTTTCTTCGCTCTCACTGGTGCCTGCCAGAAAAACCTATATATGAGAAAAGCTTAATGAGCAAACACGCAGTTGCATTATTTCGACTCAGAACTGGCCACTCATTATGGAAAAAGGAATTCCTCTTCAACGGTGAAGTGAACACTTCGCTTTTTATCCTCCGCCTCTTATCCTCCTTGAACCTCTTCAAAAATATTTAAAAGTTGTTATATTTCAGTATCAGTACATAGCTATTTTTTTAAACTTCTAACTTCTTATTGTTCACATATATATTTCCCCCATTTATCGGAATTCTTGTCATTAGAGCGCCATATGGGCTAAGGGCCGAGTGCGTCTTTTTTTATATTACAATAAATTGATTTTGTTGGTTTACCATAAATAAATAAATAAAATACTTTTACTAGCACAATTTCGGGTTGGAAACCTCATAAAAGTGGCTTGAAATGACTGCTGACGCTGTTTTAATTACAAAATTTCATTTTAAAATTTTCATATAACCTCACTTTTCTGACGAAAAAAAACTTGAGCTTCTGGCCAGGGTCCGCGGGAACGGATAAACTTTTCAGCCACAACCCGCTTTTTCCCACCCCCGCCTAGTTTTTTTTTTTTGATTTTTTCAGGGAAAACTCGCCACACACTGGTTAATGTAGTTTGAAAACGGATTGAGATATTTCTATGATTCTTTGCATTTTATTATGAGGACTACTGAGCGCAGTTTTTGGTAAAAAAAAATCGTCTTTCCCCAGGGTGAGGGGGGAAACCCTATCATGCGATATATTTTTGGAATGCACTCTACGTTAAATTAAGTGCACACTATATGATCACTGTTCATATTTTTGAGCAAAAAAGTGTCCCAAACGAGTTCATATCATCTGAGCACCATATTTTTGTGTTCATACGCATGAACACAAGGCATATGAACACATTTGAACATACCGTGAGCAAACGTATGAACACGACCTGTTCATACCGTGTGAACACTATTTTGGGACCGTATGAGCACGGTTTGTAAAATTCGGACGTATGATCATAGATATGAACACACTGTAACATTTGAACATGGGCTAAGTTTTCAACATGTTCAAATGTAAAATTTTGAGTCAAATTTGTACGTAAATTGATGTTTTCTGGTTTTTATTTGGGTCTAGTAGGCTTTTGATTATTTTTTCGACAGTTTTGTTTTAATTTGTTGTGTTGTGTGCAAAAAAAATTAGCTGTGAAGAATACGACGGGGCGGTGCAATGGAGGACGATGGGAGTCCTGTTTTGCAATGAGCGGCCCCACTAAAGCAAGGCGATTATCAGATTGATCGGCTGTCATACGCAAGAAATTGTGAAACAACTGCGGCTCCTCTGCTCGCAATTCGAGGTACAATTTTGCACCAAATCCTTCTCGTTCGCGAGCCCCGACCCAATTCTTCATCCAAACTTTGCGCTTCTTCCTTGGCAATTCCTCTTGATCATCGCTGCTCTCGAATATATACGCGACCAATATTATAGCAAGGCAATTATCTTCGGCTTGCATTTCAAACTAATTTTCACAAAATACAAAACCAAACAAAAACGAAATGAAAAGTTGCTGTCACTTTTGTGCTCAAATGTTCTTTAAAATTGTTCATATCTGTAATTTGAATAAAACGTTCATATCGTCTGAACAGTGTTCATACGCGCAGAAAAAATATGAACACAATGCATTTGAGCACATATGAACACGCCTAAAAATTTCAAGCTTTGGGACAAAATGCTTATATCGTGTGAATACCTTTCATATATTGTATGAACATATGAGCATTTGAAGCTAATAAGCAACATATGCGTATGTTCATAAATATGAATGTGGGAAAGATTCGTTTCAGTCGTCAAAGATTTTATTTATTTTTCAAAAACATAGCAATGTTTCCAAGTGTAGCACTTTTTTTCTTTAATGATAATAACAACAGTGATATGAAAATTACAAGAAAATCAATTAGAGATGCTCCCAGAAATCGTTTACGTCTGATTTTGTTTTCCCTGACGGGAACCCATTGGCAATCTCAGAGACCTTCTCCTCGATCAGAGTTTTGAATTGTGTTTTAGTAGTTTGCTTCATTGTCCCATATATATATATATATATATATACCAAGTTTCCACTCGATTTTACGGGCCAGACGCTTTCGGGTGTATGCGGGGAATTCACCTGCTGGCTAGACCGGGTGAACTTGGTTGAAAACACATACACACATAGAGTTCAATGGTGGGGGTTCACAAAATATTTCTTGCTACATGCACACATTGACATAGCATGTGTAAATATACTGCAGTGCAAAAGTTGAAAAACACTACGTGAGAACGCAAGCAGGTTTTTTCACCCAGAGTAACTTGATTGACTTCAACCAGTTTCAACCTCGTCTGAACGCAGCCATAATAGGGCTATCCCCACTTCCTCGTCTTGCCTGTATTTTGACAGTTTCTTTCTTGGCCTGGCGCCTGGATCGGCTAATCTAAACAGCCTCATTAACTTTACCTTTCATTTGAAGTGTCACACACCCCCCAGAAAAAAGTTTCATACAAAGTTTGAGGACCCCTGGAGGGGGCAAGGAGGGCGAGCGACGGCTAAAAATACCCATTTTGGATAGGGGATGCTTCTCTCTACCTCTCCATATACAGGAAAAACTTGTAGCATTGTCGCTAAACTGAACTCTTGTCCCAAATAAAGTTAATTTGCGGTACCTGGATCTGAAGAACTTTCTGCTGAGATTTACGAACTTCATCCATGTGAGTGGTCTCCTCTACAAAGTTGATAAGTTGGTTCACTATTCGTTTAGCGAAATGAAAAGATGTCTGGGCTGGATCTATCAGTTGTACTTTTACAACTGGTTTGAGTAACTTACTGCCGTGGAATTGTCGAACTATATACAAGAAGTATGGAATCTCAACATGGTGGCCCCATAAATACCTTTGCAGTTTCGAATTTGGAGAAAAGAAAATCACTTTCGAAAACACACGCTGCATCTTCTCGTATACTATTTAAGCAAAAATGCATTAAATGATTTAACATAACCTATTTTTGCCAAATACATTAAGTGAATGCATTTGGATTTTTCATAAATCTGCAAGTTTGTAAAAAATATAATTTATAAAAAACGTCTTAATCAACTGACTTTACAAAACAATTAAAAAAGGCGGAAGAACTCTACCTTCTTCTATACCATAGTAAAATAATAAAAGGTATGCTCTATTTAAACTGTCAAATATGCATGACGTCACTCTTCACAATGGGAATTATGTTTTACGATTTTCGATTGATAAAATATATTTGTCATTATCGTGGCCATCGTAAGAACGGGCCAGAGGCATGATAAATGTCAAACGATGTGACGTCATCATTTACTACTTGGTAGTTTATCGTTGACAGCTGTGCCGGTTGAACGCGTGCGCTTTTTGCTTCGCCGAAATAGTAGCAAAAACGTTTAATTTCATTGTTTTTTCGATGAGTGTCTTTATTTTATAGACTTAGTTATGCGTGGATTGTGAATTACATTGAATTTTCACCGAAAAAGTTGTATTTTCAGTGAAATTATTTGTAACCTCAAAAGTGAACTGTGAGATGTGAAAATCTTTAAAAACAAATAAATAACAAAAAATTATAGAAAAATCCACAAATCAAGTGTATAAATTTAGTGCTACCTCTTTTCATTTATGTTTTCCACAATTTGGAATAACATTTCATGTTTGTTTTGTAGAAATGCCGCGAACTTGTTGTGTCGCGAAATGTAGCTCTACGCACAAAACAAATAATCTATTTTCTTTTTCCAAATGTCAATAAAAGTGATAAGTGTGAATAAAAGTGATGTGAAATAGGTGCCAGATTAAAATGATGAATGTGATGACCGGATTTTTAATCCAAGAATTCTAAGAAAATTCATTCGGAATGGACTTCGTATATCATCGTAATTAACTAAATATTATATGTTAGAGCCAACTTTTCCTATTTTTTTATAGATTTTCCAAGCAATTTAAATATATAATGCAAGAAAAAAAATCCTTACATAAAAAAACATTGAAATGACTTAAATTTTCTTTTCGAGTTTCATTTTCGGCGGCTGAAAAGTGTTCGAGTAAATTTCCGAAAATGAATAATAAATATTTGATCGAAATCGAGTTAGCTGATACCGCTTCAAACATTTCCGTGCTTTTGACTTTCGATTCGAGTTCCCTGATAAGGCCCTGGAATATTTAATAAACGTGACGAATCGAGTATTAACTGCTTTGCTATAGCATTTTTCCCATTTGATAAGTAGTTTCTATGTAGTATTCTGTGACGTCATTACTTTTGCCATCCGGCCCGTACTTACGATGGCCACGGCCAAAGTCACTCGGGCCAAAGTCACTCGCCTCGCTTTACGGTATACATAAATAAAGGTTTTTGATTTTATTTTATTTTTTATTGTGATCTAATTATTATCAAGAATTAGGCGACTTCACTTGAATGGAAACGATTTTGAGCGGTTGGCCACTCTCTTCATTACAGGCTCTCTATTATTCATGAACCATATTTATGACGTTTTCGACTGGCAGATTCAGGGCAGATTCAGAGCACGCTCTACCCCAGTTTAGAGCAAGGTATTTCGAGCAGATCTCGAGTAGATTTCGAGCACCTCTGCTTGGGAGTCGAGCATTTCTCAAAGAACAAGAAGAAGCATAAAACAAATTAAAATTAATTTTGATATATTCCCCTTAAGTTGACACTGCCCTAATATATTTCTGACCAAATGAAATTCTTCTTCACTAGATGAAGAAGAATCCAAGAAATCAAAATCATAAATATCTTCCATTTACGATTCCACACGATTTTGTTAGCCTTAACCTCAAAAGAGCAACTCAAATCTGACTACATTAGGCAGATCACAAAATTGCTCGAAAAATGCTCTTTTAGTGCTCGCATAGGGAGTACTTGCGTCACTCGAACACGTAACTCTTTTTCGAGCGATCAAAAAATCTCAGTCGAACACAAGATCTCAGAGTGAGCAAATTTAGAGCAACTTCAGAGCAAAAAGAGCATGCCAGTCGAAAACGCCATTAGTAAACATATTAGGTCTGTTCGATATAAAGTCCGTAACAGTTTTGCTGCCACTGCTACTGCTACTGCCGGTCAATCTGTTCCGGGCTTAAGTCCTGCACTTACTCCGAGTATTTTCACTTTACTCCACAAAATGGCGCATTTTCTTACTCTGAATTTGTTTTTATCGAACAACTTGGAGTAAATTCAGAGTAAGTCACTAACTCTATTTTATGAGTTTATAATTATAGATTATAAAATATAACAAATATAATAAATAAAACCCGAAACTACTCAAAAATATATATTGGAAATAATTTATGATGTCTTTTGTTGCATTTCTTCTTCCAAACACTGTAAAAGAGAGGTTATGTCTGACAAATATCAACTGCCAAAAGTTTACTCCAGCTAAAAACAAGAGTAAGTCCGGAGTAAGTTCGGAGTAAGTCCAGGACTCATATCGAACAGAAAAGAGTAAAAAATTTTACTCCGAGTAAGTCCAGGACTCATATCGAACAGACCTGTTGTAACGTTTGTAGGTGGGACAAAATCACCCTATTGCGAATGTCGTGCCGTTTTCGACAAGTCGTTTCATGTGTTCCTGTTATGTTTCAACCACAATGGAGGCGCAAGCGGCACCGGCGACGGCGGGCGGCATGGCGCCGCCACACATACCGCCGAGCCAGCTACAATGATAGCGGCACCGTCGGCATATGCTTCTGTCAAAATTGAAACATCAAAACTTATTTCATTCGTCCGTTACTTCGCTCCATTTATTTTCCTTGATGTCTATCCTTTTATATTGAGGATGGGCCAAATCGTAGAGCATTGGATTTCCTTTCACGAACTCGATTAATTTTTTCTCCGTTGTCGGCATCTTGCGAAATCAAAACGTCAAAAAAACTGCATAGAATGTGGCGCCGAATGTGGTGGTTGTCACAAAACAACGAAGAAAAATCGGCATAGAATGTGGCGCCGAATGTGGTGGTTTTCATAAAACATTTTGGGCGGCGGCGGCAAATTTGACTTTGTTTCAAACTCAGCGGCGACGGAAAAAGCGCTCTGCCGTTGACGCTGTATTGTAGCAGCTCTCGTTGCGCTACGTTAGTGCAAAAAAAAATGCCGCCCGCCGCTGCCGCTTGCCGCCTTCACTGTAGTTGAATCATTAGTGTTTTTGTACCAACAACAAGACGTAAAACGACTCTTGTCGAAAACGACACGACAATCATAATACGGCTGAATGTCTTGTTTTAACATTTAGAAATATCAAAAAGAAACCAATGCCTAGTAGTTTAATTATTGCAACTTCTACTTTAGTTCGAATGAAGTGATAAAATTTTTCTCTTGTGGCATGTTTAGTGGAGCGTTGAAACTGTTTGATGACGCAATTTTAAGTGATGTCGAAAGGTTCTTTGTTTTTATTCATTTTTTTACCTCAAACTTTAATATAAAATTTTGGATTTATTCCTTCCCATTTAGCATTTTTGATATTTTCCACGAACCTGATGGTACCGCTACGAAAGCTTCGTTAAAATATGTGCCACCAATATTACAAATGGAACTGGCAGAGACCGTAAAGGAAACAATGTCCGAAAGTATTACTGATTGGGGAATTTATGCTGCAAAAGCTGTCTCGGCATTCAAATTGTAAGGGATTGTTTTGAATAATTCCAAGTATAGCATGGTAAATTGATTTATTTTTATCAGGATAGATGGCCAAAATGTTGCTTTAGGAAAATTAGGATTCGCTTTGCTCAAAAATTCCAAAAACCAGCGAAAAATTTTGCTGTACAGAACCAAACAAGATATTCTTTCTACGATGTGTATTCAAAAAGAAACACAGCTTTTTCATCAGAGCTCGTATCTTCAATTTACCGATGACTTAAATGTATTTTGGAGCATTTTATTCGAAAACAATGAAATTAACCTAGTCATTGGCGAAATCAAGGAAAATTTAATTTCTCCAGAAAGCTCAGGAGTTCTACTGATAAATCAGAAGTTTGGCTATGAAAAAGACGAGGAAAATGTGAAGACACTTCAAAAAAATCCTAGTACTGAAGAAAATTCATTTGATGAAAGTTTAAAAAACACTAAGTCTAAAATTCTTTCTAGAATGGCAAAAATGGGACAACCTCTTCCGAAATTGGGGAGCAAAGCAACCCAAATAAGTGATTCATCTGATATTGAACTGATAACAAAATTGACTTCAAAGCCAATAAGTGGGGTTTGCAAAGAACGCTGTCTCATGGTGGCGGCCCCACCATCAGTAGTCCAGCAGTCTGTAGTAACGTCAATACCAATGGCCGAAATGCCATGCAACCCATCGGTATTACAAGACACTCAATATATGAACATTTTGTTCGCTGATAATCGCGCCCAGAACACTGAAATGCGAATGGCATTATCAAAACTGGAATCTAGGATTGACCGTGTATTGGATAAAATTGATATAGACTCGAACACGCACAGAAACAACAAAAATCAAGATGTGATCTTGGAGCTTGATGATAAAATATTGGAACTTAAAAAAGAAAACAGATTTTTGCGGCAACAATTGAACAACCGAATTGTTGTAGAAGAAAAACATTCGGGGGTGGATATTGCACAAGATGCTAAATTGATTGATTCATTTAATCTGAAAGATACCAATTCGGGCAATGCGTTACTATTTTATAAGTTACTAATAAAACAACTTGAAACAAATATCTCTACTTTAGAAAACACCATAAGTTCGTTGCGAAAGTCGGTCACTATTCTTGAAGATCATAATGATCCTTTTGAAGTTAGCATCAAAGGAAATTCCGATAGTTCTGATGATAGAATCAAATTACTGTCTATAAAAATATCTGAGCTGGAAGCTCAATTAAACTCGCTCGAAAATGAAAAAGTCCAAATGATTGTTCAAATACAAGACTTGCAGAATATTCCAAAGCCAAATGTTAATGATATTGTGAAAAGTATTATGAATAATCTTTATGAACAATTGACGATTAAGTTCGACAATGAAAAAAATAACTATTCAAAAAATCATATATTACGAGTATGCGCCAATTGTATAAAAGAGCAAACAAACAATGTAATCAACACAAAGAAATAGAATTTCGGTAATACAGTCAAAGTATTTTATGAGGCACTTGTTTTATTAACACTAGCTAAATATGTCCTGCATATTTTAAAAGGGCTTTTTGGTCAATTAAAAACAATTTTACGTCAATCAATTTCTCATTTGTTCTCGAAATTTCGTCTATTTCCACTAGGAGCTATATATACATATGAAAACATGATTTTTCACATTATTTTTGAGATTATATAAACATAACAAAAGTTATAATTGCCAATCTGGCAATCATTGGAGACCCGTATGGTGATATTCGTATCAAAATTCGAACAGTTATACCAAAATTCCACTTTGAAGTCAAACTTTCCAATAAGATTTTTTAAAATTTATTCCAATCGGATTTTGATGTAGAATCATATCCTAAATAACTTTTGTTCTTGGACTTTTTTGATAAGATGCACCGTTTTTGAGATATTCACAAAAAACGATTTCGTTCGTATGGGGGGTACCCCCCCTAATGGTCCATTTTTGCCCGTTAACGAACTTAGCCTTGCATTTTACGAAAAACGAATCTGCGCAAAATTTCAAGTCTCTAGCTGAATCCGTGCGCCCGCAATCCGCGCCACAGACGGACAGTCGGACAGACGGACGGACATGCAAAACTTAAATGTTTTTATCATTCTAAACACACTGGTGTAATTCATTTTTTTGTGCGATGACGGGATCTTGGCGTTACAAACGGTAAGGCAAAGTTAATATACCCTTTGGTTTCACCATACGGGTATAATAAAAACAACTCGGATGAAATTTTAAGTCGCCTGATTAATAAAATTTACGTCAAAAGAAAAATGTACTATTAAACGGAATAGATAAATAATTAAATGAACTGAATTTTGCTAGGAACTTCACAAATGTAATGTTAACTGTCAAGTATTTAGTGGTTTCAAAAATTCGTCATCTCAATATTACACAATAGGTTTGCTTTTACCAGGGAACAACCATTATATAGAATGGAAAGTAAGGCCTTTCCTCATTAACTTCCACTAGAGTAAGCACTACACTATAGAAATCGGGTTTTTTATCTCACTTCCCCTTTCTGCTGTCATACACTCGACAAAAAAAAATCAAATAGAACAACCTGTTACAATACATACACAAAAGTGCTGGCACTTTTGTTTACATTTTGCATGACATTTCATTGCAACATTGATTCATTTCATTGCAACGATTGATTTTGATAGATAATTACATTTTAGCGTGTTAACATTTCATAATTTCACATCAAAATGAATAAAGCACAAATTCACCACTGTTTAGTGAAGGAATGTTCCGCCAATTCAATTAAAAACCCAAATAGAAAGTTTTTCCGAGTCCCATCAACAACAGAAAGGTAAAGTATAACGAAAGATCGACAGAATTGCACATGAACGGGCCTTAAAACAATTGAAAACTAAAACTAAATTAAATTTAACACCTTTCAACACATTAGAACATCGCTAATATTTAATGGAAATATTAAATTATCCATAAAACATTTCCATTACCCGGTTTTGTTTTGATTTGTTTTCATTTCAAGTGACAGATGGGAATCCATATTGCCACACACCACCAAATCGATCAGTGTTCATGTACACTGTCATGTAACAGCTATAGAAATCCTCGGATGTACGCTCCCAACACAAAAAATTTTGTTAGAGCTTTCCATTCTATATAATGGTTGTTCCCTGCTTTTACATTCACCCGTATTACGATTGTCGAGCACTGACAAGTGAAACGACTCTTGTCGAAAACGACAGGATATTCGCAATAAAGGGGCCCTATCGGCGAACACGAATCGAAACGTGTGGCACACGAATTCGAATAAATGGTATCAGGCCGAACGTAGGGATTTTTCCCTACAGCAGGGAAATTTAACCTAAAAACATAACAAAAGCTATAATTGCCAATCTGGCAATCATTGGAGACCCGTATGGTGATATTCGTATCAAAATTCGAACAGTTGTACCAAAATTCCACTTTGAAGTCAAACTTTCCAATAAGATTTTTTAAAATTTATTCAAATTGGATTTTGATGTATGGGAGTTTTATGTAGAATCATATCCTAAATAACTTTTGTTCTTGGACTTTTTTGATAAGATGCACCGTTTTCGAGATATTCACAAAAACCGTTTCCGTTCGTATGGGGGGTACCCCCCCTAATGGTCCGTTTTTGCCCATTAACGAACTTAGCCTCGCATTTTACGAAAAACGAATCTGCGCAAAATTTCAAGTCTCTAGCTCAATCCGTGCGCCCGCAATCCGCGCCACAGACGGACAGACGGACAGACGGACAGACAGACAGACGGACGGACATGCAGAAATTAATTCTTTTTATCATTCTAAACACACTGGTGTAATTCATTTTTATGTGTGATGACGGGATCTTGGCGTTACAAACGGTAAGGCAAAGTTAATATACCCTTTGGTTTCACCATACGGGTATAATTAAGCGTAGGGAAGTTTGCTCAAAATTAATCTATTTGTAGGGAAATTCCAATATGTATTTACAAAAAAAACATAACTAAATCTGGCTAATCTGGCAATTATTGAAAACCCGTATGGTGATATGGCATTGTTCGAAGCTTAACACGTTGGCTACCATGTGAGTCACCGGTGTACACAAACTATTGTCATTACCGTTAGTTTCTCAAGTTCCATGGTTGAGTGCAGTCGCTCGTGCGGTACAATTTCATTTTTTTGTGGAGCAATTTCATGTGAAAAATTTGTTGTGGTAAGTTTTTTCCGTTATATTTTATTCGATTCGTTCGTTTTTGTCTGTATTGATCTTATGTTCACTGGTGACTCACATTGTACAGAAATGATTTTTGCGTTTTTTCCCAGTGTATACTAGCGGAGTAAGCGTTTTTTTTGGCTCGTAGCCAACGTGTTAAATGAACGGCGAACAGTTGTATCAAAATTGCACTTTGAAGTCCAACTTTTCAATAAATTTTTTTAAAAGTTATTCCAATCGGATTTTGATGTAGAATCATATCCTAAACTAGCTTGCATACCCGTCGTTGCCGGGTTATGTTTTTT
Organism: Chrysopilus asiliformis; assembly: GCA_964034945.1. NCBI lineage: Eukaryota > Metazoa > Arthropoda > Insecta > Diptera > Rhagionidae > Chrysopilus > Chrysopilus asiliformis. Next base: position 40,725,825 of record OZ035963.1, read on the forward strand.
CATTTTTTTTTCGGCTCGGTAGTTTCCCCGCGAAAGGATAACATAGAGAAAGAGCTAAGTTTCGAGATCACTTTACCCCCTCCCCTTACTCCCCCACCCCTCGCGCTATTTTTCCGTATGCCTATGTTGGAACCAGATTGACTTGAATTCAATTTTTTATACCCGTATGGTGAAACCAAAGGGTATATTAAATTTGCCTTACCGTTTGTAACGCCAAGATCCCGTCATCACACACAAAAATGAATTACACCAGAGTGTTTAGAATGATAAAAAAAAATTTAATTTTGCATGTTCGTCCGTCCGGCCGTCTGTGGCGCCGGCGCATGGATTGAGCTAGAGACTTGCGGGCGCACGGGTTGAGCTAGAGTTCGTTAATGGGAAAAAATGGACCATTAGAATACGAACGAAAACGTTTTTTTGCGAATATCTCAAAAACGGTGCATCTTATCAAAAAAGTGCAAGAACAAAAATTATTTAGTATAGGAATTTTGATACAACTGTTCGCCATTCACTTAAATCACCATACGGGTTTTCAATAATTGCCAGATTGGCAATTACAGCTTTTGTTAAGTTTATTTAATCATTTGCTTAAAAATAACAATCAGAAGTATTATCTCTTTATTTTTTTTTTGTTATACACTGAATTATTTTTGTTATTGTTATATTTATTTTCAAAATATATAACTACTTTGATTTAAATATGTTTTTTTTAATTTTATAATATACTAGCAGACCCTTCGTTGCCAGTTTAAAGCTTTTTGTATAAATTTTAGAATGCCAAAAAACCATAAATAACACAAAAACTTTTGGGAAAAAACGTTATCCTTACAGGACATTCCGTTTCGAATTTTGAAAATCTAACATAACTAAAACCTTGCTCCTGACAACGCAGATCATTTTGCGAAGAACCGCGTAAAAATCGGTCCAGTAGTTTTTGAGTTTAGTAATATCGTACAGACATCCCTGCCAAATTTTTGTCACTAACTTTCCCACACAACCATGGCAACAAACCCACACAACCACTTTTTTGCGGTTTGGTAAGTAAAAAAAGAACGAAAATCAGCCTCTAGATGACATGCCACTGACGAGTCATCGGGGGTGTCATTATGTACGATTTCAAAAATTCCTGTTAATCGGCGGTAATTACTCTCTCGATGACATGTCAGTGACGAGTCATCGAGTGGGTCATCGAGAAGCACGAAAGTATATAAGCAGTATATAATGACCAAATCTACCACCTCCGAACAAATGTCATAAGAGAATTCCCATGACGGTCACCAGATATGTCATAATGACGTCCTTGATGACGCCCTGATGACAAATTTGGCAGGGATAAAGACAGACATACATACAGACAGACAGATATACAGACAGGCATACAGACAGATATACAGACAGACAAACATCAATTTATATATATATATAGATTGTCCTGCCTGTATATATTTATTTACCGATGTAAAAATAAACATGGATGATTTGTATCTGTGTGGGTTGACCGTTGTGTTCATGTTTGTTGTTTATGTAAATGGGCTTATCGGTCCTTTGATGTGATGTTTAAATGAAACTAGAAATCTTTTTGGTTCTAATAGATTTCTAGTTTCATTTAAACATCACATCAAAGGACCGATAAGTCCATTTACATAAACAACAAAAATGGATGATTTGTATGTAATCTAGAATCTATAATTCCTTGTAGGAAAATGTGGGAGAATGAAAGATGGCTCATACAGATGAGATTGTATTATTTTTATTGGTATAAATTGATGATGAACTACAGTCAAACCTGTATAAGCCGGACCCTGTATAAGCCGGAAACCTGCCTTAGGCGGACAGTTTTAAAAGTCCCGTGATTTTGAAGACGATTTCCATACAAAATGAACCTGGATAAGCCGGACCTGCCTAACGCGAACCCGGACATCATTTTTTCTGTATAAGCCGGATATTTTTTTTTTTCAAATACTTCTGGCCTTCCTGATTGTGTTGACAGCCAACGATTAGTGATTTCTACCAACTATAGGTTGGTGTAGTTCGTAGAAATCAATGACACATATGCAATAGGGTGTTTAATTTTGTTAGGCAAAAAATAAAATCTAAAATTTTTGGAGACTGCTTACGCCCCGAGTCTCAGTGATGAAAAATATATATGTATATGCCATTTTTAAGAAGATTGGATAATATTTAGGGGTTGCAAACTTTGATCACTTTTCGTCAAACTACCTAGTCTAGCCATAAATACTGACACAAGGAAAAATTGATGCCAAATGAGAACGCATTGGTATTTTTCAAAACTTTTTTTTTTATTTATTGGGCCACACAACAGCCACAAATCATAGAACACATTATTCGAAAATACCGCCACTTGATTTAACACGCCTTTAACGATGGAGCCAACAGGGCTGCAAAATACACGCTCGATCTATTTGAGAATTATCCAATGTTTTTGTTGAAATCCTTCTTAAAGGACTCAATATTTTGGTGTCTTTTTTTGGCAAATCATGCTCACTACAGTCCAACGGGTCTATAGTTCAACAACTTAAGGTCTGAACTTCCGGGGGGCGGACTTTTGGAGGCATGAAGTTATGAAAATTGTTTTTGAGCCTTTTTTGTGAAAAAAAAGCGCAAACGGCAGCCAAAGTTGCTCATGAAACTGTTTAAAATGTATAGTTAGGCATGTAAACGAAAACTTATTCAAAAATGGGGACTGGAATTTTCCACAGGATTCATTTCTGGCTCAAAAAGCCAAATGACCACAAAAAATGCTTCAAAATCAAATTTATGATTTCATTAGAAGCGAAGAGTGGCCCTCCATAAGTCCATAGCTCAACGTGTTGGACTATAAACTATGATCTACTTTCGAGAATATGGCTTGGAAACCTTCCAGATTACCAGAAATTATGCCACTCTTCAAGGTGATGAAAACATGTCTGCTCAGACATTTTCATTGGCTAGAAAAATCGAAAAAGAAATTGCTATCAACAAAAGCCGGCAAACTAAAATTTCCGAATTTTTCAATATGTAGTTTTGTGATTTCTGTATGATCATTGCTTTTCCTATAATTTGTTCACCAAATATGCTTTGAAAGCAATTTTTATTTCTTTTGTTTTTATTTTCGGAAAATTTGTTTTTTTTAGTATGGAAATTACATTTACAGTATCAATAAAAGATAATAATACGTAAAACTGAAATTTTTTCAGTTCACCTGTATAAGCCGGAAACCTGTCTAACCCGGACAAATTTCCCGGCCACGTGCGAGTCCGGCTTATACAGGTTTTCCTGTATATACATTTTTTTAAATAATTAACTTGAATGAACAATATTTTTTACTATTCCAGACCCTATATAATTGTACCAACTTAAAATAATTTAAACTAATGCTAACATTTAGCGTAACGCGAGAGGATAAACAATATTTTTGGTTTTCTGATTTGGTGCATAGATGTACAGAGTTCTGGGAGTTCCTACTCTAAAGCAAGCAACATATAGTTGACCATGCGAAAAACATGGATTTTCTAAATTTAATCCGGCAACGCGCAGTGACTGCCCTTGAGCTTTGTTGATTGTCATCGCGAAAGCAAGACGCACAGGAAACTGTAGTCGTTTAAATGTGAAGGGCAAATCAGTGGGAATCATTGGAATGCGCGGAATCAGCACATCTTCTCCTTTACATTTGCCATTAACAATTGTTGCTTCAATCACATTCGGCATCAGTTTTTTAACGGAAAGTCTGGTTCCGTTGCACAACTTTGGCGTGTTGAGATTCCGAAGGAGCAATATTGGTGAGCCAACTTTCAATGTCAATATGTGCGGTGGCATTCCAGCAGGCTCCAATGAGTTGAGAAATTCTACTGGATAATTAACAGCTTGATCCTCTTCTGTAACTGTGTCAATGGATTTGTATTTTGTAACCGCTCCAGGGATTTTTAATTGAATGTTATTATTAACTCGATTGACGTCATCATTCTTTGGAGCTAAGATAGCACGCTCGCATAGCCAATCGTGATTCCTGAAATTGTTGGCGATGTTCGGGAAAACCTTATTTTCAAGATCTTCAATTGATGACTGAAGTTGACAGAAGTTCAGTGGGAACGATATCTCCTGCGTTTCAGGAATGACTGGAAGTTTGCCGTCGCCCATATCCAAAAGTTGCTTGGCATATGTTTGTGCAGAAACATCTCCAAATAAATGCACACGCATATTAGTCGACAGTGTAATTTTCTTCACATGTCGCCAGAGAGCCGAATTCTTCAGGCATGCGTTCAGCTCGTCTGCTGGTGTTGATCTTGGAATGACGGGCAAAGTTTGACGGAAATCACCGGCGAGCAATATCAGAGCTCCGCCCATTTGACGCTGATCGCTTCGAAAATCTCGCAGAGTACGATCAAGTGCCTCAAGTCCTTTCTTATGGGCCATGGTACACTCATCCCAAATAATGATTTGGCATGTTTTCAATACAGTTGCCATCCCAGATGTTTTTCCAATGTTGCAAAGAGGATCTGCAGCTAGATTTAAATTCAATGGTAGCTTGAGAGCCGAATGCGCCGTGCGTCCTCCATCAAGTAGCGTTGCTGCAATCCCAGATGATGCCACAGCCAGAGCAATCTCATGCTTCATTCGAATTTCGGCGAGTATCAAATTGAGAAGAAATGTTTTTCCTGTGCCTCCTGGTGCATCAAGAAAAAGAAGTCCACCATTTCCGCCTCGTACATGCTCCATAACTGTGTCGTACGCGAGTCGTTGATCGTTTGTTAAGCGCCTTTTCTGAGCCTCAACATAAACCTGTAGCGCATCGACGTCATATTGTTTTTCTCGCAATACGTCTCTATCGACAACATCGTTTCTGTCACGTACCGGTGAAAATAGTCCAAGCTGATTGAGGATTTTGTTGTTAATCGACATACACATGTCCTCAAGTGATATCAGTGCTTCATTGAAAATGTTTTCCGAATACTGTACATCCAGACCGGGGTTGTTTCTGCGTGCTCGGAGAAGTATGTCTTCGCTCATACTCTCTTTGTGTTTTTCCCATAGATCTTTGGGACCAGAAGGCGCACAGGTTGTCAAAATTATGGAGAACAGAGTTCGTATTTGATTCAGATGCTTCTGTCAATGTATTGTCCCAATGTTGATCATTTTCAAGCAAACCAAGTTTGAAACATGCTTCTCTGTATGTCTGACACACTTGACCATCAATGGTTTTGATTGCTTGAAACGATGTTGGTCCTTTGACCACGTGAAGCAGCATTCGCAAATAGTAGCATTCAGCATTATTTGGATGAACAGTATATACTCGTCCCAATGTGGCAGTAGAAAATATGCCAGCTATCGAAGAATGCCTGGCGCCTCATTTTCTTCTGCAAAATATCTTCGTCGATTGATTCCAAGTGTAATAGTTGGGAACTTCGTGATATAGCAAGGTTTTTGCGAATTCGTCAGTTGCACACAATTGGAAAAAAAGCGGTCAATGTTGTGTTTGGTGGATCTGCAGCTCTCTGGGGTGCATTCTCTTCCGTGAAGTAGACTCGTTGACCGTTTTCCAAGTGAACACTGAGATGGATGACAGCAGGAAAGCGTTCATGAATGTCGAAACCAAGGATTCGCCATACAGCTTCATTACTGCTAATATAACGTCCCATTTGAAATTGTTCGACTTCATTGATGGGTGCGTTGGAATCCGCAAGTCCGAAAACTGCCATATCGCTGCCTTTATTAACATATTTACATATGTATTTGATAGATTTAACTGAATTGCAGGCCCCCACGTTGATATGCGCATTGAATGATTTCGAAAGAATAGGAGAGTAGGGCACAATCCACTGATTATCAACTTCAAAATCAACATTATTGATTTTTATAGTTGCTATGTGTCCCCCATCATCTGGTTTTCGTCGTCTGTACAGCGGATAACCATCGCCACCAGTTTGCGTTTCTTGGAGCATCTGACGTGGATACTTTTTGGTGCATTTTCCATCTTTCATGCATGGCGAATGAGGGTTGTGTGGTCCACATGGTCCGTGAATCATATGTTTTTTGACAATTTTATATAATTCTGGATCTTCTTCTGGATCGGGCAGCTCAGCAGTAATGATATCGTCAATTTGAGTAGGAAGAATTTTTTCAACCAACCAAATTAAGATATGGGCATGTGGTAGACATCTTTTCTGCCATTCAATCGAATACATCCAGCAGCGAGTTTCTCTGTATATATGGCTGTTAGTGATGAGATCGATAAAGCGTATCAATTTTTGTTTGAAAATTCTCGCTGTGAGGTCATGCCGATGGGATGGTTGCTGGCCAGGCAGAAGTAAATCTTTGATTTCTGTCCAAGATGGATTGCATGTGAACGTGATGAAAAGATCTGGATGTCCATACTTGCGGACATATGTCAGAGCATCCTGAGCATATTCGTGCATGTGTCTTGGACTTCCAGTATACGAAGCCGGAAGTATAACCTTTTGTCCAATGTCAGTAACTGTTCCATCATTCGCAATTGCATCTCGCAAATGAATATACTGTTCGACTCGAAGCTTCGATTGATTGTAACGAATGTAATTCAGTCGTTCGCTTTCGACTTTTGCGTACATATCTACGATGAATTGTTGGAAAATTTGACGACACTTTAGGATATTTGCAAAAATTGTGCATCTTCTTCGGGCGCAGGAAGAAGTGACCCAATCTGATGATACACTTGTCCTTGGACTTTGAATGTAGGCATGAATTTTACCATATTTCACAATATTCGTCGCTCCAAACGATGTAATTTGAAAGAATGAGTTGTATTTCCGAATATGCTGTAGAAAGTGTTTCGACTCCCGATTAGCTCCAGCCACATAAGTTAAAAGTGTGCCTGGTGGCTCAGCCAGCGGTGGCAAATTGACTTTGTCATTGGAGCAACACATGTCAGGCGTTTCTCTTTGAAATTTCTTAGCGCCACAATGAGAGCACAAATTAGTCATTTTACCAATGACAACATGGCGATTACAACTGTAATCGTAGTCTTTATCGTAATTGAACGCCGCTTTCTTGAGATCGATTCTCGTTCTTGATTGACTGCGCCGTGAGCGTTCAGTTTCCCGGCGCGCGTCCCGCTCTTCAGATGTTTCAGCAGCTCTTGAAGTAGAGGCTCTGATCCGGTCAGTTTCCCGACGTGCGTCTCGCTCTTCAGATGTTTGAGCTGCTCTTGAAGTAGAGGCTCTGATCCCCTCAGTTTCCCGACGTGCGTCTCGCTCTTCAGATGTTTGAGCAGCTCTTGAAGTAGAGGCACTGCTCCGCTCAGTTTCCCGGCGTGCGTCTCGCTCTTCAGATGTTTGAGCAGCTCTTAAAGTAGAGTCTCTGATTCGCTCAGTTTCCCGGCGTGCGTCTCGCTCTTCAGATGTTTGAGCAGCTCTTGAAGTAGAGGCTCTGATCCGCTCAATTTCCCGGCGCGCGTCCCGCTCTTCAGATGTTTCAGCAGCTCTTGAAGTAGAGGCTCTGATCCGGTCAGTTTCCCGACGTGCGTCTCGCTCTTCAGATGTTTGAGCTGCTCTTGAAGTAGAGGCTCTGATCCCCTCAGTTTCCCGACGTGCGTCTCGCTCTTCAGATGTTTGAGCAGCTCTTGAAGTAGAGGCTCTGATCCGCTCAATTTCCCGACGTGCGTCTAGCTCTTCAGATGTTTCAGAAACTCTTGAAGTAGAGGCTCTGATCCGCTCAGTTTCCCGGCGTGCGTCTCGCTCTGCAGATGTTTGAGCAGCTCTTGAAGTAGATGATCTGCTCCGCTCAGTTTCCCGGCGTGCATCTCGCTCGTCAGATGTTTCAGCAGATCTATTAGCTGACAATTGCCGCGTATGTCTGGTTGATCTTCCAATGTTTGATTTTTTGAATGGCATTTCAAAAAATTTCCGGTACTTAATTTGCAGTACTAAATGAAAAACTAAAATCTTAAAGTATTTTTTACTTTTTCTTTTGGTTTTCTGATTTCCTTGATGTTCCAATTCAATGTTACTTTCCAATGTTACTTTCCCCACTTCCACAATTTGTACGCTTTTAAAGTTATTTCCTTCACCTTCAAAAATCAATTTCCAAATTTTCCACTTTTTGTTGTCACTTTTAACAACTGATTTATTACTCCTTGGGTCTCTAGTATTTATATCCTCCTAGCGCCTTCATTATTTCACAATCGGTACTGGTCTATCTCTGGCTCCGCCCATTTCTGCCGAAAAGTTGAAAAAGTAATCTGGAAAAGCCAAGCAAGCTGCAATCGACTTTCAATTTAATGGTCATTAATAATCGATTAATCGATCAACACATGTTTGATAATACCCCAGATGAAAACGAAGCTTCTTAAAGGTCCAAAACTGCACTGTCGGATGGCGTATGGATGATATTCGACAAAAACAACGCATTGACAACAAAAATTCCAAAAATTTATTTATATGAGATAAAAAAAACTGAAAAACTACTCGACAGATTTTTATGCGGTTTTTGATGATCCGCGTTGCCAGGAGCAGGTTTTTAGCTATGTGAGATTTAAAAGATTCGAAACGGAAGGTCTTGTAAGGATAACGCAAATATCCTTTTTATAATTTTTTGTCGGAATAACGGGGCACTACGGTATGTGGCCAATAGGGCTTGTGAGCGGGCATAATTAAAAATATGTGACTTTTGAATTTGTTGATTGTAGGTGCTTTAGAACCGTCTGAAGATTCTGAAACCAATTGGTGTTAGTCGATATTTTATCAAATAACGGTACATCAAACGGCCAAACGCAATGTTTTTATTTTAATTAATAGTTTTATTCTTTTTAAATATATTTCAGGACTAAAAATTGTTATTTTTTAGTAAAAACTCATTAAGAGAAACCAATAAAAAAAATTTTAATTGGTATTTTTAGATAAGCGAAATTATGAACCCAGAGTAATAACATTATTTTATTGCTCGGACTTAAAAATTTACCTGCAACATATGGCGATTATAAAATGGTTAATCAACGATATTTTTGGGAAACCCTATTGGTAATTAACACAATAAAGTAAGTCCTAGGAAGTATGGATGCAATTAAGCCCCAATTAGTGGTCAATTAGAAATCATTAATAAGGGATTAGTACTGACTGAAGTAATTAATTAGGGATCAGTACTGACTGGGGGTGATTCACGTAATCACTTATCTTCAGGTAAGAACCTTTATAATTTTTGGTCTAGGACTATTGGAATTACAGACCGTGATTTTTAAATTAAAATTAGTACGAACTTAAACTTATTGTTAGTGTCGACGAATCGTATAACTTTTTAGTGAGAATTTTGACGTGGATACGTCTTGGATTTTGGTAATGGGAGTACAAATTAGAAAATCGGCTTGCTGCCATGATAACAAATTTGCAATCGATGAAACTCGATAGTTTGTGGTGATATCTGAACAAAACCTGTGTTATAAGATGAGGGCTACATTAAAGCATTGTATAGGGTATTTTGTTATGTTAAACTATGTTCAATTATGTATTTAAAAAGCAAAATCAAAATTTTTACTCCGCTGTTATGCTGTGTCTGCTGCTTGCAGTACAGATTTCACATGTATACTCTTTTTATGCTTTCTTTGTGTGTATTGAATCTCATATAGAACTTGATTGTTTCTCTTCTCTAAATGGGTTGTTCTGATTCTGGCTATTCATATTATTTCGGTTCAATTCGCTTTGGAGGAATTGAAAAAAATTGAAAATAAAAATCACTCTCGAGAAAACGAAATTCAGAATTTCAGTAAAACGCTCCAAAGAACGTGAAAAAATTATGGTTTTAATTTGCTTTGAGAACACAACTTTAATGCTGGGACCGAGATATCGCTCGCTTACTAATGAAATGCATACTTATATGTGTGTGTGCATCATACCCAACAGCAGCCATCGCTCGAACCTTTCATTCATTTTTATGCAAAGCATGCAAACCGCTTTGAACAAGAGCGGAAAACTTAAAGAGAAACAATTTCGATCTTAACTTGGGGGGAGAAGGAAAAATGTGCATCGATCGCATGGCCGAATTAAACACAGGTCCGCTGGTTGCTTTTTAACAGCCACCATTTTGCTACGTCATTGGCAAGAAATATCGGTGCATTCTTTCTAATGTTGATTGTGTGTGCGCTAATTTCAATAATATTTCATATAAAAAGGGAAAATTCCCATTGAATCGTATAAGAATTTCTTGCCGATGACGTCAGAGCCAGAAGCAACTGAGCTGTCAAACAGACCTTGTATAATTCGGCCATGGTTTTGAACACTGTTTTTAGTTGCTCTAAATTGAAATTGCTTCGTTGCTTTTATCGTGTAATTTTATTTTATTTTTATTTGTTTTTTATCTATGGGCGTTTTCATAAATTCAAGTTCTGCAAATAACACAAAAGATTTTTCTTAATAAATAACCCAGTTTATGTTATTTGTTTAGTTTACTTGTTATTCGTTTAGTTTACGAAGAAAATGTTTTGTGCAATTTGCGTAAGTTCCGAGTACATTTATGAAAATGCCCTATTAAACATTGTTCGTAGTGTTGCAAGTGAAATTTGAGTTTTAGGTACAAGATGCCAAAATTCACCAAACGGAAAGTCAAATCCCGTACCATTACGGTCAATCAAATTGTTTCTTTAGTTTCCTTTTCACTAAAATTTCTTACTTAAAAATCTATTGGCGATCGTTGTAGGCGGATCCACGTCTTCTGACCGTCTCTACGAGACAGACACCTTGCGTTTTTTTCCAAAATGAAGTAGATAATGCGTAACGAAGATGTTTTCAATATTTTAGAGCAATGTGATTTTAGTCAATTACAAAAATTAATCGATTCATTTTTGCAATCTCTTCTCAGTTCATTTCCAATATTTTTACCGGCACCTAGTGCCACTTCGATTTGTGGCGTCTATTCTTTGCAAATTGACTTGTTTTCCTTGTTGGGTATTTTGAATATTTTGAAAATTTTTAAGTTTGGCTTTTTATTACTTTTTTTCTTATAATTCACAATTCAATTTTTAAGTTTGTCTTTTTGTTACTTTTTTTCCTCCATGTTTACGCCTGATCTTTACGCTGTTATTTAATAGCGAAAAATCTGTCCCTGATAACGCGGATCATTTTGGGAAAAACCTTGTAAAAATCGGTCCAGTAGCTTTTGAGTATATTAAGGTCATACATACATATATGCGAACATCAATTTTTTACATATAGATTTAGAATGCCAAAAATCCAACTTAAAGAAACTTAAAAATCAACGTAATCCTTACGGGACCTTTCTTTAGAGTTATTGAAACTGGAACGCGACCCCGGAAAAACCCTTGTGCCGATTTTCCCGGGAAAAATGGGAAAAAGGATATTTTCGTTATCCTAAAAGGACCTTCCGTTTCGAATTTTGAAATTCCAACTCCAGATTCGTGATCAGCGACCTCGAAAACCCCTTATGGCCGATTTTTCCCATGAAAAACTGGAAAAGATATATTTGCGTTATCCTTACAGGACCTTCCGTTTCGAATTTTGAAAATTTAATACCGGATTCGTGATCAGCGACCCCAAAAACCCCATAATGTCAATTTTTCCGGGGCAAAATGGAAAAAAGGACATTTATGTTATCCTTTCAGGACCTTCCATTTCGAATTTTCAAAATCTATATAGCTAAAAACCTGCTCCTGGCAACACAGATCATTTTGCAAGAAACCGCGTAAACATCGGTCCAGTAGTTCTTGAGTTTTGTAATCTCAAACCAACAAACCAACCAACCAACCAACCCACAAACTTCCATTTTTATATATATAGATTCCTATATAGTACATTCCTATTCCAAAATTTAAATTTCATCGTTTTTACTGTAGAGAAAAACGTAGGGAAAAATGACTCTCCACGTAGGGAATAAATAGGGAATTTTGCTCTTGAACTTTCGGCAACACTGCAGGCAATACGAATTCGTGTATGATTCACTCGTTTTGATCGTGTATTTCATTCGATTACATTTTACTTGACGAGTGATGGGTTCGAAGAATATTGTTTTGATAAAATGTAAGTTTTTTTGTTGGTATTTTGGCTAATTTTCTCCAAATTATATTTTATGTTGAGAGGGCATTATTTTGTGTGCAAGAAATATACTTTGTTTAATTTTTAAAACGAAGCTTACAAATCACAAACAGTTTGAAATAATGGTGGACTGCATGAAAGAGCATAGAAAAATATATGGGAACAGAAATACGTGCTCGTACTATTTGACATATAAAGTCAGTGTGAAGTTAGCTGCGAGTGTGAAAATCGATACCAATTCAAAATAAATTCGTGTGCGCAAATCGTATCGTGTGTCGATTCGAATCGTGTTCGCCGATAGGCCCTCATATTTATGTACCACAATCCTATTTTTCAGGTACTGTTTCATTGTTTCTACATATTCCATATTACAGTCACAGCTCTCGTTACCTTTGCATGGAAAATGTAAACTATCTAGAGCGGACAAAAATTATTGAATATAAAACCCACACGGCTCCTAATACGTTTACTTTTTAAAAAATTAAATTGTAGTTGAATATATTTGGTGGTGTCAATTAAAATGACAACAAATTTTAATTTTTACTTTCTTATGCGAGGTATAATCATAGAAAAATATAGTAAAATAGAAGGTTTACAAGCAACAAACTTTTTGAAATATTTCCCCTACAATTAGGGGAAAATCTTGCTATCTCTTGTTTGCAGCGCAAATAATAGCCTCTCAAGACTCATTTGGGAAAGAACGAGATTTTTATACAACCTTTGTAAATTGTTGAGATCCAGCATTGCCACATATATATGTACTAGCAGACCCTACGTTGGCAGCTAAAAGTTTTTTGTATAAATTTTAGAATGCCAAAAACCATAAATAACTTAAAAAGTTTTGGGAAAAAATGTTATCCTTACAGGACCTTCCGTTTAGCATTTGAAAAATGGAACGCCGGATTCGCGGACAGCGACATCGAAAACCCCTTAGTGTCAATTGTTTCAAGAAAATTGGAAAAAAAAACATTTGCGTTATCCTTACAGGACTTTTCGGTTAGAATTTTGAAATTTCAACACCGGATTCGTGATCAGCGACCCCAAAAACCCTATAATGCCGATTTTTCCCAGGAAAAATTGGAAGAAGGATATTTGTGTTATCTTTAAGGGACCTTCCGTTTCGAATTTTGAAAATCTAATATCGGATTCGTGATCACCGATCCCAAAAACCTCCTTATGCCGATTTATCCGAGGAAAAACGGGAAAAAAGATATTTATCCTTAGAGGACCTTTCGTTTCGAATTTTGAAAATCTAATATCGGATTCGTGATCAGCGATCCCAAACATAATGCCAGTTTATAATATTTTATAGGGCTTATAGGTCAAAGATAAAACAAATGTTTCTAATAATCAATAAATAACGTCCGTCAAGTTAGCACTACAACTTTTGAAATTAGAAAAACTTTTTATTGGATTAATTGTCGCTTAATTGTCGTGATTTTTTCGTAAAAGAAAAAAAATTGTCGCGCCCATATTTTTCAAAAAAAGCGTGTGTAGTGCTAACTATGTTGCATAGTTAGCACTACACACCCTAGAAATCGGGTAATTCGCACGTTGAATTGGAAACTAATGATTGGATTAATTGTCGCTTGACCGTTATGATTTTGTCGTAAAATAAAAAAAACCCGTCCCGAACAATTTTTTAAAAATTACCCCATTTAAAACCAAGTGATGGTCTAGTTAGCATTACACACCCCAGAACTGGGGTAATTCGCACGTTGAACTGGAAACTAATGATTGGATTAATTGTCGCTTGACCGTTATGATTTTGTCGTAAAATAAAAAAAAACCCCGTCCCGAACAATTTTTTAAATGTAGAGTTCAATCGAATATCCTTGTGTATCGTATACAATACAATCGAATAACCAAATCCCGCTTATAGCCAAAGTTCGGTAGAATAAAAAGATAAAGTAGCCAGTCGATAATAAACCGCAAAAAGAGCCAGACGAGTTGTTTTTATTAAAGTCCCTATAGAAATTCAGAAGTGGAATCAGTTAGAGCCCAACAAAAGAATTTTTTTTTCGCCTGCTCGCAATTGGTTTTAGACTAAGTTTAAATAATTAACGTTGGTACGAGCATAAGTGCTAAAATAACATCATACGTGATGAGTGAAATTTCAGCAGATCTGCAGATACGCCTGCAATCTTTTTTAAATAACGCCGGAGTGAGGGTGTTAAAAGAAAAGTTAAACGAGTTAAATCTGGCGACACATGGACTTAAATCGGCATTAAAATTGCGCCTACAGGATGCGTGGAAAAATCTCCCAGTGGACGAACTGGAGTTACACGTGCCGAACAATGTGGCAGAAGAAAGCGATGACGATAATAATGACGTGACGCAGGATGAGAGTTCACGGGAAGTAAGTAATGTTGGTTCTAGTCAAAGGGATCTTGATACCGAAATATCGAAATTACGGGAACAAATCGAAAAAAATAAATTGATCGCGGATCTAAAAAAACAGCTCCATGATCTAACAGCACGTGAAGAACCATCCAGCTCGAAGTCTACTTTTGTTCACTTCAAGGACATCGAAGAATCTTTGGTAAAATTTACTGGAGATGATAATCTTCCAATTAAAAAGTGGATCCAGGATTTTGAGGAGACGGCGGAAATGCTTCACTGGGATCCTCGCACGTGTTTTCTTTATTCTAAAAGATTGCTGGCTGGGACTGCAAAAATGTTTCTACGAACGGTTACTGTTAGATCATGGCCAGAATTGAAAGCGGCTTTGTTCTGTGAATTTCGGAAATCAGTTACAAAAGCTGATATACATAATGCACTCCGGAATCGAAAAAAGCGACGAGACGAGAACTACCAACAATTTGTCCTGGCAATGCAAGAAATTGCGGCGTTATCGGATATCGAAGAAACCGACTTAGTTGAATATATAATTAACGGCATTTACGACAGTCCCAACAATAAAATGCTCCTCTACTCTGCAAATACCATCAAGGAGCTTAAAATCGCATTACGGAAATATGAAAAAGTTAAAAAAAATGTCTTTACGAATTCCGAATTTCGCCCGGCAGTGCATCGCCCACTTGAAAACAAAAATAACGAAAAAGTTAAGTGTTTTAATTGCAATCAACTAGGGCATATGAGTTCACGGTGCACAAAACCAAAAAGACAGCAAACGTCATGTTTTCGGTGTGGAAAATTGGACCATCAAGCCGCAAATTGTCCTTCGAAATCAACCATGTTTGTCGAAGACGCCGACATTAGTCCTGGCACAACAGCAGAAGCCCAGTTGGATGACGAATTGGAACTACATCATGGGGATGAACTAGAGCAACCCTATCAACAACAACAACAGTATGTATTCTCCGTGCATAATGAGTTCGAATGGAACCTTGACTATAAATTCTTCAAAGATGATGACCACAGCATCCAGCATTCAATTTCTTTGACAACGCTAATAGATTCTGGCAGCCCAATTAGCTTCATTCAAGAGCGATTTACACCAAAAAAAAATTATTGTCACAACCGACTCAGCGCAGCATCAATTCAGCGGACTCAATGGCAGTAAACTTTGGATCACTGGAAATGCTTTTCGCAGTATTTGTTTTCAAAATAATTTTATACAATTATCTATATTTGTTGTGAAAAATTCCTCAATGAAAAATTATATAATTTTAGGTAGAGATTTTTTGAAAGCTGCTAATTTAAAGTTAATAAATTATAATGATAAGGAGAAGAGCCATTGCGATCATGCCGCTGAAATCAAGCTGGAATCAGAAAAAATGGCGAGTTGCGACTTTGCGTGGACTATCGAGCCCTTAATAAAATCACATTTAAAGATAACTTCCCTCTTCCGTTGATAGAAGATCTTCTAGATCGTTTGCGTCACAAACAGTATTTTACGATCCTAGATTTGAAAAACGGGTTTCATCACGTAAATGTTGAGGAAGAGTCAATAAAATATACCTCATTTGTAACACCTATGGGGCAATTTGAATTTTGCAAAATGCCTTTTGGAACGAAAAATTCACCTTCAGTGTTTCAAAGATACATTACTCAGATCTTTCGAAAGTTGATAGATTCAGGCCAATTACTGGTTTATATAGATGATCTGTTAATTGCAACCGAAGACGTTGAAGAACACTTCAAAATTCTACGACAAGTTATTCAACTAATTATGGAAAACGGTTTAGAACTTCGATTAGACAAATGCAAATTTTTGCAGCAAAAAATCTGTTATTTAGGATATAGAGTGAGTGCAGAAGGCATTTTGCCAAACGAAGAAAATTTGAACGCTATTAGGAAATTTCCTGTCCCAAAAAATTCCAAGGACGTGCATAGCTTTATCGGCCTGTGCTCATATTTTCGCAAATTTATCGCAAATTTTGCAACTCAAGCAAAGCCTCTTTACGATCTCATCAAAAAAGATATGACTTTTAAATTTGGCCCCAGAGAGTTACAGACCTTTGAGCTATTAAAAGATAAATTGCTGCAGGCTCCAATTCTAGCAATATTTAGTCCACATAATGAAACAGAACTGCATTGCGATGCTAGCAGCATAGGTTTTGGTGCAATTTTGCTGCAGCGTCAAGAAGATAGAAAGTTTCATCCTGTGTTTTACTTCTCAAAAAGGTGCACCGAAGTAGAAGCAAAGTATCATAGCTATGAACTGGAGACCTTATCAATTATTTACGCGCTTAGGAGGTTCCGAATATATCTTTTGGGGATGTCCTTCAAAATCGTTACAGACTGTCAGTCACTAACTCTTACATTGAACAAAAAGCTCCTCAATCCACGTATATCGCGTTGGGCCTTGGAGCTACAAGAGTATAATTATCAAGTTGAACATCGGTCTGGGAGCAGAATGAATCATGTAGATGCACTGAGTCGTGCAACAAATTTTCTACTAGTAGAAGATGATAGTTTTGAATATGCTCTAGCAGCTATGCAAATCAGAGATCCTGAAATAAAAGAAATTATAGCCAAATTAGAAAAGTCTCAGGATAAATTTTTTACCATTATAAATGGTTTGGTATACAGAAAACATAAAGACGATGTAAGGTTCTACGTTCCGAAGCAGATGGAGCAACGAGTGATTCAAACTCACCACGAATCACTTTGCCATCTCGGAGTAGAAAAGTGCTACGAATATCTAAAACAGCATACATTTTGCACAACCCTCAGGAAAAGTGGAAGGGTTTCTCCACAATATTCCCAAAGGAACCGTTCCTTTTGAAACTTTGCATATTGACCACTACGGTCCACTGCCGATGACCCTTGGTAAATATAAATACATCTTAGTGGTAATTGATGCTTTCACCAAATTTTGTAAACTGTACGCGGTGAGAACTACAAAGGCGAAAGAAGTGGTTTCATGCATGGAAAGCTATTTCGAAACTTATAGCAGACCTAGCAAAATCATCTCTGATCGTGGCACTTGCTTTATATCTGAAGAATTTTCCACCTTTCTTACAGATAACAATGTGAAACATATAAAAATTGCAACCCAATCTCCCCAGGCTAATGGGCAGGTGGAGAGGATCAACAGGATCCTTACACCTTCTAAGACTTCCGCACCCAACACTACGGGCGATTGGCAGAAAAATATTGTGAAGGCAGAGTTTGCACTTAATAACACAGTAAGCAGAAGTACTGGTTTTACACCTAGTGCTTTATTATTTGGGGTTAACCAAAGGGGCCCAATATGTGATAAATTAAAGGAATATTTAGACGGAGAAAACATACAGCTATTCGATCTAGTCAGTATTCGCAGCCAGGCATCAGAAGCAATCTTAAAATCTCAAGAATATAATAAAAAATGCTTTGACGCTAGACATAAACCTGCTCGTAAATATGTGTGTGGTGACTATATCATGATAAAGAATGTAGAAGTGACTCCCGGAGTCAATAAGAAGTTATTAGCAAAGTATAAGGGGCCATATGAAGTGGTAAAAATTTTACCTAATGATCGCTATATTGTCAAGGATATTCAAGGAATGCAACTCTCCAGGATTCCATATGAAGGAACGTGCGCGTCATTCAACATGAAACCTTACGTATCTACTAAATGCGTGGCATGACAGCAAAGTCTCAAAGAATTGAAATATCTAGAAATATAAAATTTTATTTTACTTGACTATGTAAAAAAAAAAAAAAATTTTGTATATGTAATATGTTTTAAAACAGCCTATCTAAATAATAAGTAAGACAAACAAAATACTTTAAAATAACTTAAAATAACTTACTGTCGAAAATGGCTCTTAGAGAAATGATTAATGACAGAATAATTGAATATTTCAGTCTATATTTATTAATAAAAAAATATGCTTTAGTTTTTGGAATGTTTGTCAAATTTAGAAACAAAATGTAAATATAATCTAACTTAAGAGTTTATGCTTGTATGAGCTTTCGTTAAAAGCGGTATTTAATTACATAATCGGGTCGATTATATGGTCAGAATGGCCGAACTGTAGAGTTCAATCGAATATCCTTGTGTATCGTATACAATAAAATCGAATAACCAAATACCGCTTATAGCCAAAGTTCGGTAGAATAAAAAGATAAAGTAGCCAGTCGATAATAAACCGCAAAAAGAGCCAGATGAGTTGTTTTTATTAAAGTCCCTATAAAAAATTACCCCGTTTAAAGCCAACTGATGGTCTAGTTAGCATTACACACCCCAGAACTGGGGTAATTCGCACGTTGAACTGGAAACTAATGATTGGATTAATTGTCGCTTGACCGTTATGATTTTGTCGTAAAATAAAAAAAATTGTCGCGCCCATATTTTTCAAAAAAAGCGTGTGTAGTGCTAACTATGTTGCATAGTTAGCACTACACACCCTAGAAATCGGGTAATTCGCACGTTGAACTGGAAACTAATGATTGGATTAATTGTCGCTTGACCGTTATGATTTTGTCGTAAAATAAAAAAAAACCCGTCCCGAACAATTTTTTAAAAATTACCCCGTTTAACCCATTTCTTGCCAATGGTGCATTTTCGCACCAGTAACTTTGAGCAACTTTGAGCCTTTTTGTTACCACATAGGAGTCAAAGTTGCTATTATGGAATACAAATGGTGGCAAGAAATGGGTTAAAGCCAAGTGATGGTCTAGTTAGCATTACACACCCCAGAACTGGGGTAATTCGCACGTTGAACTGGAAACTAATGATTGGATTAATTGTCGTTTGACCATTATGATTTTGTCGTAAAATAAAAAAAACCCCGTCCCGAACAATTTTTCAAAAATTACCCCGTTTAAAGCCAAGTGATGTTCTAGTTAGCATTACACACCCCAGGACTGGGGTAATTCGCACGTTGAACTGGAAACTAATGATTGGATTAATTGTCGCTTGACCGTTATGATTTTGTCGTAAAATAAAAAAATTGTCGCGCCCATATTTTTCAAAAAAAGCGTGTGTAGTGCTAACTATGTTGCATAGTTAGCACTACACACCCTAGAAATCGGGTAATTCGCACGTTGAACTGGAAACTAATGATTGGATTAATTGTCGCTTGACCGTTATGACTTTGTCGTAAAATAAAAAAAAACCCGTCCCGAACAATTTTTTAAAAATTACCCCGTTTAAAGCCAAGTGATGGTCTAGTTAGCGTTACACACCCCAGAACTGGGGTAATTCGCACGTTGAACTGGAAACTAATGATTGGATTAATTGTCGTTTGACTATTATGATTTTGTCGTAAAATAAAAAAACCCCGTCCCGAACAATTTTTCAAAAATTACCCCGTTTAAAGCCAAGTGATGGTCTAGTTAGCATTACACACCCCAGGACTGGGGTAATTCGCACGTTGAACTGGAAACTAATGATTGTATTAATTGTCGCTTGACCGTTATGATTTTGTCGTAAAATAAAAAAAATTGTCGCGCCCATATTTTTCAAAAAAAGCGTGTGTAGTGCTAACTATGTTGCATAGTTAGCACTACACACCCTAGAAATCGGGTAATTCGCACGTTGAACTGGAAACTAATGATTGGATTAATTGTCGCTTGACCGTTATGATTTTGTCGTAAAATTAAAAAAAACCCGTCCCGAACAATTTTTTAAAAATTACCCCGTTTAAAGCCAAGTGATGGTCTAGTTAGCATTACACACCCCAGAACTGGGGTAATTCGCACGTTGAACTGGAAACTAATGATTGGATTAATTGTCGTTTGACCATTATGATTTTGTCGTAAAATAAAAAAACCCCGTCCCGAACAATTTTTCAAAAATTACCCCGTTTAAAACCAAGTGATGGTCTAGTTAGCATTACACACCCCAGGACTGGGGTAATTCGCACGTTGAACTGGAAACTAATGATTGGATTAATTGTCGCTTGACCGTTATGATTTTGTCGTAAAATAAAAAAAATTGTCGCGCCCATATTTTTCAAAAAAAGCGTGTGTAGTGCTAACTATGTTGCATAGTTAGCACTACACACCCTAGAAATCGGGTAATTCGCACGTTGAACTGGAAACTAATGATTGGATTAATTGTCGCTTGACCGTTATGATTTTGTCGTAAAATAAAAAAACCCCCGTCCCGAACAATTTTTCAAAAATTACCCCGTTTAAAGCCAAGTGATGGTATAGTTAGCATTACACACCCCAAAACTGGGGTAATTCGGATGTTGAACTGGAAACTAATGATTGGATTAATTGTCGCTTGACCGTTATGATTTTGTCGTAAAATAAAAAAAAACTCGTCCCGAACAATTTTTTAAAAATTACCCCGTTTAAAGCCAATTTCAATTTTCAATTTCAATCTATTTATTGCTATAATATTGAGTATAATTCAGTACAAACTTAATAACTTATGGCAAACAATGCCTACGTTAACAATGATAGGTGGTAAAAATTCAGTCAAGAAATTCTATATGACATGTTTGATATAATGCGAATGTTTTTACACACATACCATTAGCAAGATGGCATGTGTACCCTGAGAGGTTAACACTTACAAGCTAGCTTAATTAACTGGCATTGCCAGGTGATAAAAATAAAAATAAACAAAAAATAAAAATAAACAAAAATAAAAATAAAAGTAAACAAAAAAAAAACGATAGAGGTTCATCCTCTATGATGACTATGGTCTTTACCATTATAGAAAAAAAGATCACCATTGTTGTTAATAGTTTGTAAAAGTTCATCGCGGTTAATCAGATCGAGCGGTGACAGGTAAAAATCATGCGAATTCTGTGACGTCCGAGCATTCCTTAACTGAGAGGAATGAATGCCTTTCATTATTGTATTGATGTGTGTCTCTAGTCTTGATGAGGATCTTTTCCACAACATAGTGCAGAACTGAAGACAAGGAGTAATTCTGGCATGCTCATAAATTTCTTGGTTTGAGTAATACCTATTTACGGATTTAAATTTCATAGATACGCAGTTTCGGAGAATCTTTCTCTCAAAAAGTTCTATTTTTTTTGCCCATGTCGTGGATAAAGAAAACCAGCAGGGGAAGCTGTATGAAATCACCGGCCTGATGATTTGTTTATAAAGAAGCAGCTTGGTTTTTGGGAATAAGTTGCTTTTGTAGTGCATCAGAGATGCTAAATTGAGATAGATACCATTGGCTCTTTTCAGCGTTATCTTGATGTGATTGTTGAATTTAAGCAAGTTATCGAAGTTCACACCCAGATACTTAATGTTTTTTTTAACTGGTATTTTAGTACCGTCAAGGACGATATCCAAGCCTGAACACTTTTTTGCAATTCCCCTAGGACCTTTACCTGCAGCGTTCCTGAAATGTATTAAAGCGGATTTGGCAGTGTTTATTTCTATTCCCCATGAATTGTAATAGTCCAGAATTTCTTTTAGATGAAGGTTTACCAAACTTGTACTCACGGATGGGTTTTTGTGAGTTGATTTCACTAAAGTGTCGTCCGCGTACAATAAGGCGTCCGAAACCAGTTCATCATATGGGTCAGCCGAAAGGTGGTGTGGAAAGTCATGTAGAAAAATGGTATATAAAATAGGACCCAATATTGATCCCTGAGGGACCCCTCTTGAGACCGATACTACTCCAGACACAGCGTCTCCGATAGAAACAGACAGCGATCTACCTTTTAAGAAGGTGGAGATAAGTCTGAGCAGATAGTTTGGCATCTTTAAGTTGATAAGTTTAAATAATAAGCCATCCAGCCATACAGAGTCGAAGGCCTTTTTTATATCAAGGAAACAAGCCGTGGTTACGCATTTTTTCCTTAGACCTAAGGTGATATCATTTTGGAGTTTCAACAATGCATGCTCCGCGGAGTGACCCTTTCTAAAACCGAACTGTTCATCAGGGATAACCTGTTCTTCTTCGCAAAACAAAGTGACCCTTTCCGCCAGTATTTTTTCAAACAGCTTTCCCACATTAGAGAGCAACGAAATTGGTCTGAAATCCTCCACATTAATGGCATTTCGGGTTTTCCTGATTGGAATTAGTTTAGCTATTTTCCAGATATGAGGAAAGTAGCCGTTATTAATGCAATTATTAAAGACGACCATTAGAAACCTCACTGCGCCCACAGGAAGTCTCCTGATGATGTAATTTGAAATCATATCAGGACCAGATGATTTTTTATTTTTTAATAATTTTATGAATTGGGTAATCGTATCATTTGATACAAATCGATCATCCATGGTTGCATCACTGGACCTAAGTCCATCCCCAAAGTTGGTCAGACTTTCATTAAAGCTTGAACGAAAATTGTAAAGTTCAGACTTGACATTGTCATTGTGAATAGATGGGAAATCCCGCTCACTGAATGACTCTGCATAGTAGTCACTGAATGCCTCAGCGATTTCCCTTGAATCCACCAATACCGCGCCACCATGCGATACTTTTTTAATTTGATTTTTGGAGGAATTACCCAATATTCCGTTTATTTCCCTGAAAGCCGTGGGTCCGGGTCTGATTAGCCCCAGTCTATACTGAAATCGTTCATTGCCAAGTTTGTTGAGTCGAGTAGTTATTATGTTACCCAGTAAAGCGATTCTATTCTGTATCTCCCTATCTTCCGCGTCAGGACAGAGTCTTTTTCTATCCAGCCTTCTTTTAAGTTCTCTTTTCCATGTATTTTGGATAGTTAGAAGGTCTTTCAAATCAGAAGGAATTTTTTCCCTAAAGCTTCTAGCCTTATGTTCCTCAGAGAATTCCAGAATTGCATCCGTTACAATGTCGTTGAATCTCACAATGAGTGCGTCCAACTCCAAGTTACTTAGGTTTCTATTGTCATCAATAGCAATTGAACAGATTCTGGCATTGACGAAGTTTTTGAAATCCTTCCAGTTAGTTTTGGCAAAGGATCTGTTAAGCGCTGGGCCGGTCACCATATTTGGCATACTCGAGCAGAGATGCAACTTAAACAGCACCGCATAGTGATCAGAAAATGAGGACAAAGTTCCACATGTGTAGTTGTAGCCGGATGGCTGAACAAGATTACTGGAGACCAAAAACAGATCTAAACATGAGCTGGATAATGGGAACGTGGGAGAGTTTGGATGTATTATTATTAAGTTATTAATATGCGGATTATTATCCATCCACTCTTGGATAGTTTTCCCGTTGCGATTGATAAGATTATTTGCCCAATTAGTGTGTTTCGCGTTCAAGTCTCCAGCAAGGATTATTCCCTCAAATATTGTCCCCGCAAGCCGATTCAACTCAATCAGAAGCGCCAAGATCTCCGCACTGTCCGTGTTTGACGTATGGAAGTATACAGAAATGAGAAGAATCCGTGAAATCGCTGATTGGCTACCAAAATCCAGAGACCCAGCGCTATACGAGATAGTGTTTAATGAAATTGACAAAGAATATGGTTTGACACCAAGAGACGGTTTAGAGATTAGAGCAGTGCCCTGTAACATATTATTCTGAATAGTGTGATAGTTGGAAATGATTAAATTTTTGTTTTCTTTCAGGTGTGTTTCATTTAAAAAAAGAAGATCAGGGCAGTTTGTTCTAATAAAATCGTCCAGCGCTACCTTCTTAGCGAAGGATACCGCAGATCTGACATTTAAGGTAACTAATTTTAGGAAATTCATGGTTTCAGTAGGCAGAGGTTCATACAGAACTCCAATACTGCACCTTTTTGTTTATCGGTAGATAATTTATTGAAACTAGTCAAGAACAGATTGATTCTTGCTATTAGGTCAAAGAAGGACAGACCAAAGAGGTTTTGAGAGATCTTTGAGAAGTTATCCAGAGGGGAATCACTAGCAGCTCTGGCGCTGTTGTTATTAAGGCACTCAGCGAACGTTTGAGTGTTGGTTCGGAAGTTGTTAATACTATTGTCAACAAACATCCTTCTGTTTTCTCTTTGCTCTCTGGCAGCTCTCAACCTGTCAACTCTGATATCGCAGAAGGCTCTATATTTAGGACAGCCTCTAAAGTTAGCGGGGTGGTCATGAGTCTGACAGTTAACGCAATATGGTTTGTTGTTATCATAAGGTTCACGCAAGCATTCGCCCGGACCATGTTGGCCATCACATTTCACACAACGATAGGCTAGACAACAATTCGTGGCAATATGCCCGAATCCTTGACAATTGCGGCACTGTGTAGGACCTCGATTCTTGAATTCGTCCCAGTGAACTCTCATATGGAGTATTGCCTGAATTCCCTTTAGCTGAGAAGCGACCGAAGGGTCAACCTGTAAAATAAACATCCCTAACGAATAGCCCTCTGTGCGTGAGCGCGTGGTTGTGAATGGCTTAATATTGTCTAATTTTATGCCCGGACATAATCTCAGAATTTCCTCCCTTATCTCAGTATCCGTAAAATCTCCCCCAAGACCCTTCAAGATCAAAGACACTGGTTTGTTCTCCCTAGGAGTATATGTATATGCTAGAATTTTGTTGTCCCTAATCCTATTAAAGACTTTCGCATGATTTTCAGCTCCCCGTATTAATAAGCGGACAGAATTGTTATTATTTTTAATTATGTTATAATCAATTCCCGGAAAATCTTCGGATAAGCATTTATTTAGAACCTTGATGTCCGGATTTCCTTGAATCACTATTGGTGGGCAAAATCGTGATCTTTTTTTCATCTGGTTAGTATTATCAGTCAAATTATTATTACTAGTGTTAGTACAATTATATAGTGAATTATTATTAGTATTAACATTTCTATTGCTAGTTTTTACATTTCTAGTACGCTTATCTGAATTAAAACCATTTGCTGTTTTAGGCATCTCTTGTTGAACGTTGACATCAATAGCAGAGTCCTCTTCGTCCGTTGATAGTGATGCGTAGTAATTGGAAGACGTTGATGTAGCAGGTATATTGGAACTCGGAATACGAGACCTGAATCTTTGTTTTTCGGATCCCAAAGAAGGGGTCTCTAATGTTTCATTGATGCTAGGACGTCGCAAAGCCTTTTTGCGAATCCTGTCTCCTTGGTTGTCAATTCTGGATATAAATTGCCAGGAGCCATCGCTGATCGAAGCCTTCGTGTCAGATAATGAGTTTATAAGTTTATTTACAGATGAATGCTTTACTCGTTTAATTTCGGGCTCAACGGCAACACCGCCAGCCACGGAAGTAGTTGAGTTCGCCTTGGTTGCCGAAGCTGTATTGGTGTAAGTATGTTGTAACACGGTGCCGCCAACGGTGGCTAGCGTTACAGCTGTCGATGTATCATTCCCAATTTGAGAATTTGCTAATGTGTTGTTGCTGGAGTGTATGAACTCAGACGAACTGCCGGTGTCCATAGGTACTGGTGTAGATGTATGCGTGGAGCTGCAGTGATTACCGCCATTTTGTTGACTTGATGCTGCATGAATATTTCCATGCGTTTCCAGTGATTCTGTATGTGTATTGACCGCGTGGTTTCCGCCATCTTGAGAACTGCTTGTGGGGCCGCCTGGCAGCGGAGCCCCATAGACAGCCTGCTCAATGTTCCTCCTTGTTTGAGCATCAATGAGCTCTGAACATGATTTAAAGCCCGGGACCAGCGTTGGAGCATCCTGCGGATGCTTACCATCCGAGGAGCCGGACATCTTCACAGGTTAAACACTCTAGATTACCCTTTTTAACTGCTCTTGACCACAGGAAAAAAAAATAAAAATAAGATCCCCAAAGGATCTTAATCAACTATTATTTACGTATTTATAATTCACTTAATGTGACTCAAATTAACCAAAACGGATAGCAACACGTCCTCTCTCCTTGGTTACTCAAACGTGACCTCCGTTTAAAGCCAAGTGATGGTCTAGTTAGCATTACACACCCCAGAACTGGGGTAATTCGCACGTTGAACTGGAAACTAATGATTGGATTAATTGTCGCTTGACCGTTATGCTTTTGTCGTAAAATAAAAAAAATCCCGTCCCGAACAATTTTTCAAAAATTACCCCGTTTAAAGCCAAGTGATGGTATAAATTTCTTCTTTAATTTTTCCGTTTTCTTCCCATTTAATGGATAAAATTACACAGCAATTGGCATTTTCAAAGCGAATTTGCATTTTTACATCAAATCCCACAATTTGAATTAAAAATCTTTCAAAAAACTATAAAAACTCATTGAATGAAATCAAGTTTACATTCAATGTCCATTTGCTTGTTTTTCCCTATGAAAATTTTTTCGATTTTATTAAGGAAATTTTTTGATTTTCCGAATGACTTTAGCTAGAGTTTTGAAATTTTGCACAAATGCGAGTAACGTTAAGAGAAAGAATTCGTAAAAAAATGGGGAAAATCGGATGACTCCTTCCCCCCTTCCCGCGATTTTCTCGAAAACGGTTCATCGTATCAACAACGTTGCAAACAGAAAAGTGTTTACAATGTAATTTTACATAATTCGGCTATATACCAAAATTCAATATGAGCACTCTTTCTCCCCGTTTTTAATTTTTCAATAAAATTTCTGCCACTATGTTTTCGGTTCATAACACGAAAGTAGTATGAAATAATACCTTTGTATCTTCAAAGAAGTTGTAGAAAATTGTATTCAGCATCTAACAGTAAAAAATTTCATTAAAATAAGTAACCAAAAAAAGAGTTTTTTCGAATTTACCGAATCTTTTGCTCGTCCTGAAAAAAATTGTATGAAATTTTTGGCTTGCGACACTTTTTTTGAAAATTTCAGACAATTCTCCTACATTTTGCTGTAAAGAGTGTGCACCTACGATAAACAGGTCAAAAGATATGAATTTTTGAAAAAAAATTGATTTCATGCAAATCTGCAATCAAAAAAACCTTCGAAGAAAATCGAAAACTTTTGAGCGACATAAAACACCAAAAATATCTCGCTCGACTTTGTTAGGATTCTAATGATCATTCATAATGATCATGGATGAAAAACATTAAAAACATTAAAGCTTCGTTTCTCAGATATAATTCAGTCAAAAAACAGATGTAATTGGATCTCCTACTTTGATTATGAGCTAATTAAAATATCGGTCAAATTTCCAAACACGGAATAACAGATGTTCAAACGCAAGAACTGAAATATGATAACATAAACAATTGCCGTATCACAATTAAGTCACTCATGTAATTCAGTGAGGAAATCCAATGCACCTAGGTTTTGTTGACACAGCAGAAAGTAGAATTCACGGTCATGAAATGAAATGAAATGCTGATCGGAAATAAAACCATTGGACTAGGAAAGACCTTGAAATGTTTGAATAATAAATAAATATGTTTTTAAGAATATTGCAACATTTATGTAAGCGGAAGAATTCATCTTCCGCCTAGAGTTGTTATAAAAGTAAGTGTAAGCTTAAGAGGGCAATAAGACTGGCACTCGTACAGTACTCGTAAAGTAATTAGTAATCAGCACTCGAAAGGCAATAAACAATCGTACCGAAGTCCAGTAGTCAATCAAGAGTCAGTTGGTTGCAGTTTGTTAAGTTAGTTGTTTACAGTAACAGTTAGTGTAAAATAAAGATAAAATAAAATGAAGTAAAACCAAGCGAGTTATTCTTTTGAATCGAATTCCTCATCCGTTTGCAAGAAGAAACCCAACATTTTGGCGCAGCCGGTTAACGTGTTCGATAAGCAAAACGCGAAATTCGACACAACCACGAACTTACGGTGATTCGAGTGAACGGTGGTGAATTTCTGAAAGAGTAACAGCAGTCCCACGAGCTAACAAGATTCGTACAAAGAAGGAAGGACGAAAAGAGAAGCAAACTGAGACCGAGAACAGAAATATCAACAGGAGAACAATTTTTGCAACATTAAAAGCGTGGACTACATAAGGAGCAGGCAATTCTAGGCGGTCAGGTGTTTTATTTTCGCATCAAAGAGTAGTACAATTCATACTACTATCTCCGCAATCGGTGTGTTCAGGAAAAACACAACAGCAATAGCAGAGACAACAGTAAAAGCAGCAATAGCAGGGACAACAATAAGAGCAGCAATAACAGGGACAACAATAAGAGCAGCAACAACAGGGACAACAGTAGCAACAGAAGTAGCAGAGACAACAGCGACGGCAGCAGCACTAGGAAATGAAGTTTGTCATGAATTTCTGTAAAGGTAGGAATTTTTTGTAATCTTTGGGATATCCGTGAAATAAAGTGAAAATAACATAAGTACGGGGAAAAGTTCATAATTCTGTGCATAGGTTAGAGTTGATGAATACTAAAAAAGGAACAAATGTGTTAACTAAAGAACAACTGGAAAGAGTCAAGGGTTTAGAAGTGGAATTCGGGAAAATAAAAGAGGTTAATAAAGTGTTAACAGAAGAATTCGGTTATATACAAGAAATAATATTAGGTGAAATTAAAGAGAAAATCAGTTTAGAAGATTACGAAAAGATAGAGTTTGAACTTGTTCAGAATCCTAACGATATTACACCGGGAAAATTAACAGAAGCTTTAGTAAAATCATATATTTTGGCAGTTGGGATCGAAGAAGAAAAATATAGTAGTAATAACAAGCGAATTTCGGAAGAAAACGAATTCCTTTCTAGAGAAATTAATCGTTATAAGAACCTTGTGATAGAAGCCGAGTTATCAAACGAAGGGCTTTTAGGGCAGATTATTTTGGTCGAACGCGAGATCAAGGATAAGAAAGGTAGTTGGTCGGGAGATCGCAAGTGGTTAGAAAAATTAGAAGCTATAGTAAAATCCAGTGGGTTAGGAAATAACAGCATACTCGATCAATTAGATTCAGCTAGAATCGAGCTCAATACTTGTAAAAATCAGTTGTCTAAACTAATAAAAGAGAAACAGCCGGTTAAGATGGTTAACGGAGACACAACCGGTAAGCCCTCAATGGCACAAGAATTATGCGCTCTATTTAGAGAGGATAAGACACAATTCATATTAGAATTTATCGGACGTCAATTACCCCGCTTCTCCGGCGCACCCTCCAGTAATAGAAGAAATGAGGCGCAGCGGTATATGCAAATCGCGAAAAGTTTTAATCACATCCTACAGAATGATGACGCACGCGCAATGTATCTTCAATTCCTCACAACCATGGGATTGCAAGGATACGCATATATGCTAGCGCAAAGTTCCACAATCGAAACCTTTGATGATCTGGAAAAGTTAATAGTGCGAAATTATTTGCCATCTAAGCAACCGATGGACTTGCGAGATGAGTTACGCCAGTGTACTCAAAATATAGGAGAAACTGTAAAGGAGTTCGGTAAAAGACTCTTAAAAATACTTAATGAATGCAAACAGGCGGCATCAGCCAAATATAAAGGGAAAGATGAAGCTATCTTAGATGAATGTAATCTGACAGCCATTAGAGCTTTTAAGTTGGGCTTAAGAAATCCGTTGTTGAAACATTACGCGCATACGCAAGAAGTACAGATCGAGGAATTAATCAAAAAAGTTACGTCAATAGATGCTTTCGAGGGTCAATCGACGGTTAATTACACATTGGTAGGGCAAGCGCAAAGCATAAATAACCCCTCGGGTAACTCAAATCAAGCTCCGAGTTTTAGTAACGATGGAGGATATAACCGAAATTACAATTTCAATCGCACCAATCAACCACCAAATTCTCAAAATCACCAAAATTTTTCTAGCAATCGGAGCCAGCTGAATTCTTCTTATCCAAAAAGAAATGGTAACAGTTCAAGTTGTTTTAATTGTGGACAATCAGGCCATTTCAAACGGGACTGTCCTAGATTAAAAGACACGAGCAATAATCCTCATGTTTTTTGTACTCAATGTCAGAAACCGGGGCATATTAAGAAAGATTGTCGGCAGACCCAAGTAAGAAGGGTTAATGTAATTATGTGTGATTTCTGTCGTAGAGAAGATCATACAATAGATGAATGTTATCCTTTTAGATTGTGGACCCGAAATCAGGAAACCCTGTCGGGAAACGGCTCGAGGGCTGCCGCAAGCACCTCGACCAGCCCCCAAATTTAAAGAAATACGACAAACGGTGCGTTCAGTCCCAAAATGTATCTCCGTTATGCACTCCGATGGTTAATTTGCCATTAGATATCGCAAATACAGGAACGGCAGAATTTTTGATAGATACAGGGGCTGAGATAAATTTAGTTAAAGATAATGGATTAAAGGACACTGTACAAATTGATAATAGGGATACTCTGAAACTTTCCGGTATTTATGGATCCGGTAGAACATTAGGAAGTTGTAAAGGCAAAATTTTGGTAGGAAATGGAATTACAGAGAAATTCCATGTGATAAATAGTAATGAAAATATACCCGGGGATGGGATATTAGCAGTGTTGGGGTTATCTAGATAATAATTATCTAGATAATCATCTAGATAAAAAAAAATGTTATCTTTATCTTATCTAGATAACACCCCAAAAAAGTTATCTTTATCTTATCTAGATAAAAGAAAATCCCATTTATCTAGAGATAATCGTTACCACCGAAAATCAAAAAATTAAATCTGAAAAAATGCTGAAACGAAATTGTTTTCTGCATACTTTTGAAAACCTAAAAACTTTTTTTAGGAACAGTTTTATACTTGGCAACAATTTTTGTTTACGGACAAAGAAGCGAAGTGTCACTCTTTCCCTTGCCTCTCTTCTCTTGTCCATAAAAAAAAGTTCTGCCAGTAACTGTTGCCAAGTGTAAACCGGGCTATGAACGAAATAAAAAATCATAACGTTGTAAATTTCCTTACGTAGCAAAATTAAACTTATATTTCGTGACGTTATTTCGTTTTGTATCGATAAAAAACTTAATTTCGTTACGTTACGATAACGTTTCTTATCCGTTTTCTTTTATTATTATTTCGTTTCTTATTATATTTAAATTGGAAATCAAGAAAAGCAAAAAATTTTGTGCTATTTTTTTTAGTACGTAATTTTGAATTTTGTGCAATGTCAAAATAAATATTTATCTAAAAATTATCTAGATAATTTGGCTTTTTATCTTATCTTATCTATTATCTTTCATATTTTCATTATCTATTATCTTATCTAGATAAACATTACGAGCATTTATCTTTATCTTTATCTAGATAAAAAAATAATTATCTGGCCCCAACACTGGATATTAGGCAACAAATTTTTGTCGTCGCATACCAATATTCACGGACCCAGTAGATGTTTGGATTTTCCGAAAGAAAACGTAAGAGTTGATATTCGAGAGCCTAAGAAGTCGCGGGAAATTTTCAAAATACACAATCAACTGTGGAACCATCAAAATCCGCCGACTAATTCGCAAACTAACAAGTCGGATCGAGTAGACTCAGACAAGATAAGGTCGTGGGATGCCAATACCTCCAAAAGGGAATTTACGGATAGGAAGCAAAATCCTATGATTTTAGTAAATTCGAAAAACACTCTTGAGGGCAGCCAAACCAAGAGAAGTCAGATTCCAATAAGGATTAAAGGATGTTCCCGGGAAAATTCATGTTATGAAATTAAAAACCTCAAACAAAGTAGAATTCCCAAAAGAAGCAAAGCTGAAGATGTAGTTCGTGATCAGGAGTGTACGCAACAGGTTGTTGCACCGAAGATTTCCAAAAATCCTTCGTCGCAGGAAGGAGAAATCGATTACTGCACGGCTAGAAAAGATCATTTGCAAAATCAAAGGGAAACTACTAAGTTGAAAGGCGTGATAAAATCAAGCTCGAAAAATTCTATTTCATTACCTAGTTCACAGGTTATAGTTCATGATAGGGGGTATGATCTAAAGGTTCTGAGAAAAATCGACATACCGAAGATCTCCAAAAATCCTTCGTCGCAGGAAGGAAGGAGCCGTTACGACATGGATAAAGATAACCAACAGAAGAGTGGAAATGACGAGAATACTAGTGACAGAGCGGGAATTAACAACATTCAACGAGATGATAATAACCCGCAAGGTACCTCTTCGTCGCAGGAAGAGCGAACGATCAGTCATACAGGAGAAATAGTAGTACCCGCTCGTAGTGAAATATTCTTACGTTTACCGACCTCCGGTCAAGGAGACGTTATATTCAATGGAAAAGAGTTAAAGCCAGAAGTATTTTTAGCAAACTGTCTGACAGAAGTTAGTCAAGGAACCGCATTAGTTAGTATAGTTAACACAACGTTAATGGAGGAAAAATTTAAAAATGTGGAATTAGATTGTCGCGGGGCGACAGAATTTGATATAAGAGGGCTCGGGGAGCCATGTATGGAACTTATTGACAGGAACGTGTCGAAGAAAACAAGTTAATGCAAGCAGGCTTGGGAAGCCGGAATTATATACAGATAAGCGAGCTAACATACCTCAGGGTGAGGGGAAATGTTATAGGGCATCGATTGCCGCAGAAAATACAAGAATTAATAGAATTCTCAGGGAACTAAATCTTAACGATGGTTATAACCCAGAAGAAAGGGTGTCAATTGAAAGACTTTGTAGAGAGTTTAGCGAAATTTTTCATCTCCCAGGAGATCCTCTGACGTACACCAACGCTCAGGTGCATGAAATCCGACAAGATGCTCCACCTATAACCCAAGCAACCAGATAAGGCATAATGACTTGGATTAGGGCGTGGTGTCTTAAAATTGGTCGTTACGACCACACCAAGACCAGCGAATCCGCCTTATAAGGCGTGATGCCTTTCAAGGCTTTTGCAGTGGTCGTCAAGCGGTCCGAGTGACCTAAATATATGCCCTGATAGTCTTAATGTTCGAATGCCTTGTTTTGGCTTTCATGGTCGTAGTGTCCTCCAGACGCCTTCATAGTCGTCCTGCCTTATAAGACCAACCTTCCACCTTTCACCCACGAAATGTCTTATAGGGCATAATGCCTTTGAGAACACTCCAATGCCCTATTTGAGAATGCTTCGAGCATGCGCAGATGAATATCTGCTTCGAGTTTATTTCTAGCATACTTCGAATATGCTTCTAGCATTCACGGCGCGAGCCGCCATGACGTTCATCGAAATGAAAAAAAAAAACATTCCTACTGAAAATTTAAAATCTGTTTTAAAGCACAATATGGAAAAACATCGAATAAAAAGTAATTTTAGGTGTTTGGGTACACAGCATAACTTTATTTTTACAAGAATTTTATTAAAATCGAATAAAAAAGAAAATTCTTTGAATAAATAATTTTCAAATTATATCACTAAAATCGAGAATTGCTACGGCCCACGTAAATAGAGCTCCTGGCAAAACCACTTTCTACGTAAACTTTAAATCGCATGTGAATTGTGACAATAAAATCCACAAAAAACCTTAACATCACCGTATGAAATTATTTTGAACGTTTTTTTCCACAAAATATATCCATTAAACTTTATGATTCTTGTCTTATCTTTCTCTCCTCATGCGGCCTATAGAATAGAGAAAGACAAATAATGTCGCCAGATGAAATGTCAAAAAAATATTTCGTCATGGTAAAACAAGGCCCTATTTTGGCCTTCAAAGTCGTGATGCCTTATAGGGCGTGAAATAGGGCACTTCGTGGTCCGGCGGACCTTCCCCACTGTCGACGATAGGTCGACGATAGTTCGACCTAGTGTCGACAAAGTCGTGGACATTACGACCAATAGGGACGCCTTTGAAGACGAAGTGTCCACTTTACGACCTATAAGGTTACTTGGGAAATCAGAAAATGTATCGACTACCCGAAGCACAGAGACAGGTGATTCAGGAACAAGTTAGCGAAATGTTGGAAAACAACATTATCGAACTTAGCAATAGTCCATGGAACTCACCCTTGCTAGTAGTACCAAAGAAGTCGTTGGAGAGTTGTGGTAGATTACCGCAAACTAAACGAGATCACTGTTGGAAATTCATATCCACTGCCTAGAATCGAGGATATTCTGGACCAGTTGGGTCATTCTCGCTATTTCTCAACGTTGGACTTGGCTAGCGGTTATCACCAGGTTTTGATTAAAGAGGCTGATAGGTCGAAAACAGCTTTTAGTACTTCTTTCGGCCATTATCAATTCAAGAGAATGGCTTTCGGGTTGACGGGGGCACCTGCAACTTTTCAAAACATGATGAACATGGTACTAGCAGGATTACAGGGATGGAAGTGTTTCGTTTATTTAGACCAGTGGTTCCCAAACTCTTTTAGCCCACGGACCCCTTTTCATAGTCAAAACTTGCCCACGGACCCCTTTTCATAGTCAAAACTTGCCCACGGACCCTGGGTGAAAAACTACATAAATGCATAATAGAAAAATTACAAATTTAACTTTAATGTCTTGAATGGTAAATGGTGATGTAAAAATAAAATATAAATAAAACATTTTGTTGAAGAAGTATTTATTGAATCTCCGCCGAAGACGCGGCCTTTTATATTCGCGGCTCGTTTGCCAACGTTCCTGTATGTTCGGCCGAGGTCTCGAACGTTCTCGTGTGCAGATCTCAAACATTCTCGAAGCGTTCACGCCAGATCTCGAATAGGGATGCAACATCGTTCATAAAACCTCGATATATCGAAAATCGATGTTTTTTTAAGGCGACATCGATGTCAAAAAACATCGTCCTGAAAACATCGTTTTTCCGATGTTTTGAAAAAGTTAAATTTAATAAATAATTTAGCCACCTGGCGGATGCTCTACTGTGGGTGGAGTGCACCCAGGTAGAATTAACACGGTTTTAATTCTTCTTATACGTTGAACCACCAAAAACCCATTAGTTTTCGAGATATTCGCAAAAAAAAAATTTTTTTTGAAATACCGGCATATCTTTATAACGGAGTTCTAGTAAAAGACATAAATGTAGCAAATTTTATTGTCTGCAAGTTTTGTAATACATAAGACTACTGGAAAATGGTTAGTTTCGGAATAAATCGCAAAAAACCGCAAAGTTTTTAAAAAGCC
Source organism: Chrysopilus asiliformis (assembly GCA_964034945.1). Taxonomy (NCBI): domain Eukaryota; kingdom Metazoa; phylum Arthropoda; class Insecta; order Diptera; family Rhagionidae; genus Chrysopilus; species Chrysopilus asiliformis. Next base: position 40,760,992 of record OZ035963.1, read on the forward strand.
GCCGTTTTGGTTACTTCCGATTAACGGATTTCCACATCAGGACCAAACTTCTCTGTAAAATTTCATGGCTAGCTCTGGTATTTTTTGCGAAATCTTGTAGAAAGATGGAACCGAAAATTGATACCAAAGAAAATTTAAACAAATCTTTGAGTGGCTATATTAAATCTATCTAAAAACTAGTCCCTCTATTCCTAAAATTAGTTTCTCTACATCGTGGATAACAACATCGATACCTCGATATATCGGTCTGTTCAACATCGAGGTTAAAACTCGATATTTTTCAACGATACCTCGATGTTTTGCAAACATCGAGGTATCGTTGGCATCCCTAATCTCGAATGTCCTTGCAACTTCTTACCCGTGGGCCGTTACAATATCAAAAATTTTATTTGCAACAAACCACTGTTAATTATAATAAAAATTGAATTCTGCAATGTAACGCTCTCTTGAATTAATTATTTGAGATGTGAGGATAAAATTTCATGTAAATGTCACATATTGTATAGGTACTCATTTTGTATCAATTAATTCACAACAGAATATAATAATACAGTAATGTACAGTAATTCCAAACATTCGCGGATTTGGTTATTCGCAGAAGTAAACAAATTAAACAAAAATATAAAATAGTAAGCTATAACTTTTAGGGTGCATTATATTAAAAAATAAAATCCAATATGTCTAACTATAAATATTTTAATTAGGACGTAAAAATCGCTAATAATTTATTCATTGTTATTTATTTTAACTTCCATATTAATAAAAATGTGTCACCATTTTTTTATTTCATATTAAACCTTGCGCGGACCCCCTGACGTTGTTCAGGGACCCCCAAATCAATTTTAATTTTCCACGGACCCCCTGAATGATCCCGGGGACCCCTGGGGGTCCGTAGGGACCACTTTGGGAACCACTGATTTAGACGATATTGTAGTCTATGGAAAAAATCTAGGAGAGCACAATGAGAAACTTAGGGGGGTCTTTGAAAGACTCAGAGAATTTAACTTAAAGCTACAGATAGAAAAGTGTAAATTTTTAAAACGAGAAATAATTTATCTTGGTCATAAGTGCTCGGATAAGGGAGCACAACCAGATCCAGAAAAGGTCAAATGTGTACAAAATTTTCCGCGTCCGCGAACAGTAAGGCAGACCCAATCATTTTTAGGTTTAGCAAACTATTATAGAAAGTTTATTCCAAATTTCTCTAAAATTGCTGAGCCAATGAATAAGTTAGTTCGAAAGAACAACAAATTCAAATGGGAGCCGCAATGCGAAGAATCATTTTTAGCATTAAAGAATGCTCTGGTAAATCCTCCGGTACTTTCGTACCCAGATTTCTCAAAACCATTTCTACTAACAACAGATGCTAGCAATGTCGCTTTAGGAGCCGTACTTTCACAGGGGGAAATAGGGGCGGAACAGCCAATAGCTTATGCTAGTCGCTCATTAAACCCTGCGGAAAGGAGATATTCGACAATTGAGAAGGAGTTACTTGCCATTGTATGGGCAACTAAAAATTTTCGTTGTTATTTGTACGGGAGACACTTCACGATCTATACCGATCATAAGCCATTAAAAGGGCAGTGTCGAATTAAGGATACTACGTCGCGAATTTTCCGGTTACACCACAAACTTTCAGAATACGACTTCGACATTGAATACAAACCCGGTAAATATAATAAATGCGCGGATGCTTTAAGTAGGATTCCACCTCCTGAGGAGGACGAATTTGACGAGTCGGTACTCAAATCAGAAAACACGGGAGGTACTATCAGAATGTTAGGGAATTGGTAAGACGCTGGAACCAGGATATGCAAGAAATTAATAATCCCATAGAGAAACGAAATTGTTTAATTATAACCAGGGCTCAGGCTCAAAGAGATAAAGAAAACCTAGGGCAGGTAGAAAAAGATAAAACTAAATCTTTAAGTAAAACTGTTAGAAATCACGTACAACCCAACGAATGCGGAAACAAAAGTGAAACAGTTATTAAGAAAATCACCTTGACTAATAAGGAAGAAATCTGGAAGGTATTAAAAGCACACCATGATAGTCCGCTTGGTGGACATAGAGGAGTGTTTAGGACATATTCAAATATTCGTAGAAAGTTTCAATGGAGAGGAATGCTAAGGGATATCAAAAAATATATCCGGTGTTGTATACCCTGTCAGAAGAATAAATCAGGAAGGCAACATAAAATGCCAATGGTAATAACGGACACAGCAGATAGGCCATTTGACAAGGTTTCGCTAGACATAGTAGGTCCTTTGGAAGAGACTACTGACGGATGCAAGTATAATTTAACATTCCAGGACAATCTTTCTAGGTTTATGGATTGTTATCCTCTGCCCGATATGGAAGCAGAGACGGTAGCGCGTGTTTTTTTTGACCAAATAATAAGTCGATACGGGATTCCAAAAGTTTTGTTAACCGATCAGGGATCGAATTTTCTTAGTGATCTTTTCAAACATCTTTGTAAATTGTTAAAGATCAAGAAAGTGCAGACTACGGCGTATCATCCACAGTCCAACGGTATGTTAGAGCGGAGTCACAAACCCCTCGTCGAGTATTTAAGGACTTTCGTAGATAAGAACCATCGAACATGGAGTCAGCACTTGAGACAAGCCATGTTTGTCCATAATACGTCTGAAAATCGGAGCACCGGGATGACTCCCATGGAAATATTGTTCGGTTTTACACCCGAAATTCCCACGGAGCTCAAGCGGGAACCCGAACAGGTTTATACCTATGGAAATTACGTTTTCGAACTCCGACAAAAACTACAACAAGGATATAAGGCTTCAAAGGAGCAGTCTAGAGAAAATAAAGTTAGATCTGACAATTCCGGCGTTACCCGCGAAGGCATCTATTAACCTCGCACCACTAAAACTTCAAATTAACAATAACCACGAATTCAATAACGTATTTCGAGCCGGTAGTCAAAGTTTAGATCAGTTTGTCACAGAAATAGAGACGGTACAAAGAACCAGGGAACAAGAGTCACATGGGATAATTTTAAAATGGCAAACATATGTCATAGGGGGAATAATTGTATTGATCGCGATCACACTCTGTATCAAAATTAGCTGTTGTTGTAGGAAAAATGCTAGGCAGACCCACAAAATAGTAATTACACCTAAAGGGAGACCAAAACCCACAGACCTACCAGGAAAGATAGACTCACCTAACATTAAGAGTAGTGAGGGAACATTAGATCAGGTAGTAGTGGTTGAAGATTTAGTTAAAGAAGTAATTTACCCTAATAAAAGTTTCTTCCCGAATATAAATTATTATTACGAGTAACAAGGATATCTCTTAGAAGAAAAAGAAATTCCTAATATTAAATTTAAGTAATATTAAAAAAAAAACATTTTTTCTGAGTTTAGTTTTAAGTTATAAGGATTGAATATAGAAATAAGGATTGAATATTTGATAATGCTAAAAAATGTTGAATTTAAGTAAAATATTTTTTGATAAGAATGTTAAACCAATAAGAAAAATAACCTAATGCATTTTCCAAGAAATCGGAACTCGATACATGACGGAAAATATCTACGACATTTTCCTTTTTTCAAGGGGGATGGTATGTTAGGATTCTAATGATCATTCATAATGATCATGGATGAAAAACATTAAAAACATTAAAGCTTCGTTTCTCAGATATAATTCAGTCAAAAAACAGATGTAATTGGATCTCCTACTTTGATTATGAGCTAATTAAAATATCGGTCAAATTTCCAAACACGGAATAACAGATGTTCAAACGCAAGAACTGAAATATGATAACATAAACAATTGCCGTATCACAATTAAGTCACTCATGTAATTCAGTGAGGAAATCCAATGCACCTAGGTTTTATTGACACAGCAGAAAGTAGAATTCACGGTCATGAAATGAAATGAAATGCTGATCGGAAATAAAACCATTGGACTAGGAAAGACCTTGAAATGTTTGAATAATAAATAAATATGTTTTTAAGAATATTGTAACATTTATGTAAGCGGAAGAATTCATCTTCGGCCTAGAGTAGTTATAAAAGTAAGTGTAAGCTTAAGAGGGCAATAAGACAGGCACTCGTACAGTACTCGTAAAGTAATTAGTAATCAGCACTCGAAAGGCAATAAACAATCGTACCGAAGTCCAGTAGTCAATCAAGAGTCAGTTGGTTGCAGTTTGTTAAGTTAGTTGTTTACAGTAACAGTTAGTGTAAAATAAAGATAAAATAAAGTGAAGTAAAACCAAGCGAGTTATTCTTTTGAATCGAATTCCTCATCCATTTGCAAGAAGAAACCCAACAACTTTATGATATATGAGAGAATTATGTAAAATTGTATTCTAAACACTTTTCTGTTTGCAACGTTGTTGATACGATGAACCGTTTTCGAGAAAATCGCCAAAAACTTCAATTTTCAGCGGGAAGGGGGGGAAGGAGTCATCCGATTTTCCCCATTTTTTTACGAATTCTTTCTCTTAACGTTACTCGCATTTGTGCAAAATTTCAAAACTCTAGCTAAAGTCATTCGGAAAATCAAAAAATTTCCTTAATAAAATCGAAAAAATTTTCATAGGGAAAAACAAGCAAATGGACATTGAATGTAAACTTGATTTCATTCAAATTGTGGGATTTGATGTAAAAATGCAAATTCGCTTTGAAAATGCCAATTGCTGTGTAATTTTATCCATTAAATGGGAAGAAAACGGAAAAATTAAAGAAGAAATTTATACCATCACTTGGCTTTAAACGAGGTAATTTTTGAAAAATTGTTCGGGACGGGGTTTTTTTTATTTTACGACTAAATCATAACGGTCAAGCGACAATTAATCCAATCATTAGTTTCCAGTTCAACGTGCGAATTACCCCAGTTCTGGGGTGTGTAATGCTAACTAGACCATCACTTGGCTTTAAACGGGGTAATTTTTAAAAAATTGTTCGGGACGGGGGTTTTTTTTTATTTTACGACAAAATCATAACGGTCAAGCGACAATTAATCCAATCATTAGTTTCCAGTTCAACGTGCGAATTACCCCAGTTCTGGGGTGTGTAATGCTAACTAGACCATCACTTGGCTTTAAACGGGGTAATTTTTAAAAAATTGTTCGGGACGGGTTTTTTTTTATTTTACGACAAAATCATAACGGTCAAGCGACAATTAATCCAATCATTAGTTTCCAGTTCAACGTGCGAATTACCCGATTTCTAGGGTGTGTAGTGCTAACTATGCAACATAGTTAGCACTACACACGCTTTTTTTTGAAAAATATGGGCGCGACAATTTTTTTTCTTTTACGACAAAATCACGACAATTAAGCGACAATTAATCCAATAAAAAGTTTTTCTAATTTCAAAAGTTGTAGTGCTAACTTGACTTAATTTCAAAAGTTGTAGTGCTAACCTTTGGTTTCACCATACGGGTATAAAAATGGATGTTTGTCTGTTGGTTGGTTGTTTGGTTTGATATTACGAAACTCAAAAACTACTGGACCGATTTTTACGCAGTTTTTTGCAAAATAATCTGTGGTGCCAGGAGCAGGTTTTTAGCTATGTAGATTTTCAAAATTTGGAACGGAAGGTCCTGAAAGGATAACATAAATATCCTTTTTTTCCATTTTGCCCCGGAAAAATTTGCATTATGGGGTTTTTGGGGTCGCTGATTACGAATCCGGTATTAGATTTTCAAAATTCGAAACGGAAGGTCCTGTTAGGATAATGAAAATATCCTTTTTCCCCGCACAAATTGACATTATGGGGTTATTGGGGTCGCTGATCACAAATCCGATATTAGATTTTGAAAATTCGAAACGGAAGGTCCTGTAAGGATAATGAAAATATCCTTTTTCATATTTTTCCCGGAAAAATTTCCATTATGGGGTTTTTGGGGTCGCTGATCACGAATCCGGTATTAGATTTTCAAAATGCGAAACGGAACGTCCTGTAAGGATAATGAAAATATCCTTTTATCAACCCAAGTGGCGAGAAAGTGTCTTACAGCAGACTTCTAACGAGAGAACAATGCATTATTCTTTTCCGACTACGAACTAACCATACACTTTGGGCCAAAAAACATATTTGGAAGGAAGAGGCGAGCGAGACGGAGCAGCAAATATCTGTTAATAGACTGTCCCAGATCTAAAGCCTTCTTCGGAAACAACATACCTAGCATCCAATCTCTACTTGACACCAATCAACCAACCAACGGCCCGCTCTTTGCGATCATCAAAGAGCTGGGCATGCTCAAATTGTTTTAATCGTTCCCAGTACAAAAAAAAATTGTTTTGTTTAAAAAAAACTGTCAAATTTTATATTTATATTGTTATGTAATTTTCTATTGGAATTTTGTTAATAACTTTTTTGATATTCAACTTTGTATATATATTAGCGCAAGCGCCGTATGGTCTCAGTAACCGAGAGCGCTATAACTATGCGAGCCTTGTGCATTTCTGCTCAAGTCTCCTTGTAAATAAATAAATAATTTTTTTCCTGGAGAAGAGTACATCGAGCTTTTTATGGTCTGTTTCATTTTCTTCGTAAAAACATGAATTGCTTTTGTGTGAAAAATGCAAAATTTAATAATGTTGCCACATACTACTTTTGTCGCGTATGAAAATAGTTTTTTTGTTCAAAAATGTATCTAGACAGTTAAAATTTTAATTTGAGAGCATTTGTATAAATATCATTACATTATTAATTTTTAAGTTACAATATATTAATTCTTAGTCGGAAGATATATTTAAATGTGACTTTCCACACCACCTTCAGTAAGATTAGGAACATGGTATTGAGATTTCTGTACTTAAATTTTTCTTAAAAATTTGTTTTAAAGAGATCGCTTTGCACGTAATTTATACCTTGAAATTAAATCGGGAAAACTATTTTAAGCTCAACTAATTTTTTTCGTAAAGTTTCGCAAACACGATAATTTCCCAGGTTTTGTTGTTGTAGGAAATCTTGCCGACTGATTGAACTCAGTCAAATCTCTTTTCTGATATAAATTGTTTAATTTTGTCAAACAATTGAACGAGTATATATATATACAAAAATATAGAAAGAAATTAGAAATTGCATAATTAGAAATAGAAAAAATACGGTAATACAATTACGTTAAGTAATTAAGTAAATAGAGCATAGTCATTTCATAAACTCGGAATATATTCCAAATTTTCGCGCCTTGAAACTGCAATTTGTGAGTCGGGCAACACATTTTGCGTGCTATGCAAAGGAAAGTAAAATGGAAAACGTGTGTTTATACGAATCGCGTTGGCCCCGAATATGTTTGTGTTGTGTCATCTGATGAAATTCAGTGTGCAGGGTGAATGATGAAATTGGTTTTGTATTTTCTGAAAAGACGAGAAAATTTAATGTTTGGTGAAAAGTCTAATAAATTATCATTGATTTGAAGCTTTGCTTCACGAAATATGGTATTTTTTTTTATTAAAAAAGTATTTCTACGAAAATTGTGTTACAGATTTCGCATTTTTTTTGCTAAAAATTGTACTTTTGGTGTACCCAGTGACAATAGCAAATCAAAAAGCTTTTTTTGCTTCTTGTTCATTTCAATTGAACGCGAAGGAGTGAAAAGGAATACCGATTTCATCAGAAAATATTCCACTAGCGCAGCTATTTACTCTACTGTAAGTATATGGGAAAATGCGTTTTCTTCCTATCTATAGTAGGTCTGTTCGATATAAGTCCTGGACTTACTCCGAATATTTTCACTTTACTCCACAAAATGGCGGATTTTCTTACTCTGAATTTGTTTTTATTGAACAACTTGGAGTAAGTTCAGAGTAAGTCACGTTTGAACTGTCCTTTAATATATTAAATGTATTTCATGAAACCTGTTTTGTAAACTTACGCTTAACTTGGTATACTCGAAATTCTCCGTCATGATTTTCAACATATAAATTTTCATAATTACACATTTTATACATTTTTCTTGACTTCCAAACACTGTAAAAGAGAGGTTATGTCTGACAAATATCAGCTTTCAAAAGTTTACTCCAGCTAAAAGCAAGAGTAAGTCCAGGACTGAAAAGATGAGTCCTGGACTTACACTTTTCTGTTCGATATGTGTTCGGAGTAAGTCCAGGACTCATATCGAACAGAAAAGAGTAAAAATTTTTACTCCGAGTAAGTCCAGGACTCATATCGAACAGACCTAGTAACTCTCGAATCTGTGATATAACCTACTGTGCGGTGTAACGCACGGCTCTTTACTGTAATTTCAGTTTAATTTCAGTTTTTATATGCAAACAAAATTACAATTATACTTGTCCATAGAATAAGAAATATATTGAAAAAACTATGCCGAACAAATTTTTGACAAATTTCCCCTTCGAAGGGGGGAAAAATGTCCCTATCATTCACTAGCTACGGCCAGGGAACAACTATTATATAGAATGGAAAGCTCTAACAAAATTTTTTGTGTTGGGAGCGTACATCCGAGGATTTCTATAGCTGTTACATGACAGTGTACATGAAGACTGAGCGATTTGGTGGTGTGTGGCAATATGGATTCCCATCTGTCACTTGAAATGAAAACAAATCAAAACAAGATCGGATAATGGAAATGTTTTATGGAGAATTTGATATTTCCATTAAATTAGTAATGTTCTTATGTGTTGAAAGGTGTTAAATTTAATTTAGTTTTTAATTGTTTTAGTTCATGTGCAATTCTGTCGATCTTTCGTTATACTTTACCTTTCTGTTGTTGATGGGACTCGAAAAAACTTTCTGTTTGGGTTTTTAATTGAATTGGCGGAACATTCCTTCACTAAACAGTGGTGAATTTGTGCTTTATTCATTTTGATGTGAAATTATGAAATGTAATTATCCATCAAAATCAATCGTTGCAATGAAATGAATCAATGTTGCAATGAAATGTCATGCAAAATGTAAACAAAAGTGCCAGCACTTTTCTGGATGTATTGTAAAACGGAATTCTATTTGATTTTTTTTGGTCGAGTGTATGACAGCAGAAAGGGGAAGTGAGATAAAAAAAACCCGATTTCTATAGTGTAGTGCTTACTCTAGTGGAAGTTAATGAGGAAAGGCCTTACTTTCCATTCTATAATAGTAATTGTTCGGTGCTACGGCCTAAAAGTTAATTACTTTTAGACTAGGGAGCACGAAGCAAAGAGAACATTTTCTAATCATTTTCGTCGTATCTATTCAATGAGATGGAGGAATCGAATGGATAATTTTTTCCGTGTTACATCGGATCCTCTTGCTTCATCTCACAGTGGAAACATTTTCTCTAAAAATTTGTTCTAAGAGTTTATTCTCTAGATCAAGCCTCGGCACTGCTTGGCTCGTCTGGCTCCTCAATACGATAACATTTTTATTCAAATTTTACGAGATTATAATCAATGTATGAACGTTTTTACTCGACTCTCCAACGCAATGATACGTGTTGGTTGACGACGGCCACTTCGGCAGCCGAAATCAAACGATTGACTAACAATCGATGGAGCGAGCCCATGGTACTTACAAACTAAGGTAATATATTGCGCATGTTTCACTCCCTCTCTTTCTTTCATTGTGACGTCACGTGAATCACACTTTTGTATTATCTACATAAGAAAAGCTATTGAAATTACTTTCTTGACCAATAAAATAAGGTGTAAATGGTGTTCTAGTTGATTTTATGGCTGTAGATTGAAAAAATTTAAATAAAAACCATTTAATGAATTTAATTGCAAGTTTTATTTATTTTTCTTTTTAAACTTGAACGTTTTTCCCTTAATTTTTGATTTCCAATTCTTATTCTAAAACACATTTTACATCGCAAAAATATTTTAATTATTATTAGAATTACTCAAATCTTAAATCAGTTTTTTTAATAAAAACACGTCCATTCATTTGAAATATAATTGAAGAAAAAAATTTAATCTGACATTAATAACAAAGGTTCTATAAAATATTACTAAGACCTAAGCACAAACAAGTATATACAGATAACCAATGCCCATAGTAGCAGCTGTACCCATTTTTAGGTCGTAGCCGACAGTCGTAGCTGACAAAACGAAATGAGAAAATGCCGAAACCAACCGACTGCGATCGTTTGCTAGATATCCTCTTCCCATTCTGCCTTTCGGCGATCAAATAGAATGTTTCACGATCGTAGTCATCGCAGCCGGTTGGTTTCGGTATTTTCTTATTGCGTTTTGTCAGCTACGACTGTCGGCTACGAGCTAAAAATGGGTGCAGCTGCTACTATGGGCATTGGTTATCTGTATATACTTGTTTGTGACCTAAGCTTACAATAATTCTCAAAGTGAAAATTCTAATACTCTCCCTTAAGCTGAAGGTCTAATTCCAATAATGTCTCTAAATTTTTCAAATTTTATTTTATCTAATGGTTTTGTAAACATATCTGCTGGTTGCTCAGAGGTACTGATATATTTAATTTTGATATTTTCTTGATTAATTATATCTTGCACAAAATGATACCGTACATCAATATGTTTACTTCTTGGATTAAAACCTGTATTTAGAGCTGTCGAAATAGCTCCTTGATTGTCGCAGTAGATTGAAATTGATGATTTAAAACCTAATTTCGACTTAACTCCATGCCACTATACAGCTTCTTGAGTAGTAGTACTTAATGATATATATTCAGCCTCATGTGTTGAAAGAGAAACCGTTTGTTGTTTTCTTGAGGCCCACGAGATAGCTCCCCCTGAAGCAATAAATACAAAACCTGTAGTTGATTTTCTATCATCTGCATCTCCTGCCCAATCAGCATCTGAAAAACCATTTATATCATTTCCATCTGATTTTTGATATTCCAATTGATAAGATGAAGTTCCACGCAAGTATCTCAATAAATGTTTTACACCATTCCAATGACGAATCCCTGGATTCGAACTAAAACAGCTAAGACGATTTACTGCAAAAACAATATCCGGACGAGTACATTGTGCCAAATACATAAGAGAACCAACTGCTTCCCGATATGGAACGTTTTTCATCTCATTTTTTTCTGCTTCAGTATTTGGACACATTTGTTTATTCAATTTTTCAGAACTATTGAACGGTGTACTTACAGGTGTAGAATTTGCCATCCCAAATTTATTTAATATGTTTTCAACATATTGTTCTTGATCTAGAGAAATTTTATTCTTATCCCGTTTAATTCTAATACCTAGAATTTGAGATGCTGTTCCCAAATCTTTCATCTTGAATGTATCACTTAAGCTCTTTTTGATTGATTCAATCCAAGTAACATCATTCCCAAATAATAAAAAATCATCAACATAAATAGAAATTACCATAATATTTTTCTCCTGTCGTTGAACATATACACACGGATCATATTTAGTAGATTCAAATCCTAATTTCTTTAATACTATATCCAGTGCCTGATTCCAAACACGACTGGACTGCTTAAGGCCATAAATTGCTTTTTTCAATTTACATACACCTTTGTTTTGACGATTTTCAAAATACTCTGGTGGTAACATAAAAATTTCTTCGGATAATTCTCCTTGTAAAAATGCACTAACCGCATCCATTTGCTCTATCTTTAAATCATAGTTTGCTGCAAGTGCAAAGAGATATCGCAACGAACTATGCCTTACAACCGGAGAATACGTTTCTTCGTAATCCTCCCCCTTTCGCTGCGTATATCCTTTTACAACAAGTCTAGCTTTATACCTTTCAATTTTGCCTGTTATGTCTCGTTTAGTTCTAAAAACCCATTTACTCTTGATCGCTGTACGATTTGAAGGTAAATCAACTAAACTCCAGGTTTCGTTGTCTAACAATGCTTGATATTCTTCTTCCATAGCCATCTTCCATTTATCAGCGTCTGGTCGAGTCAAAGCTTCTTTTAAATTTACTGGATCTTCAAATGTCTCATTTAAACTTGTGGTTTGTGAAGAATTTAAACAAGTACATTTAAAACACTCAGTGAAAGCTACCTGGGTTTGTTCATTCATCTTTCCAGTATGACTACAATCTTCAATTCTGTGCGATGATCCTGGTGTATCAATCACAAAATCTTGAAATCGTGTAGGCAGTACTCGTTTTACAGTCGAAGATAGATTTTCGTTGCTAACTTCATTGAAATCAATTTCAACAACAGATCTTGGATCTTCATTTTTTACTTGATTTTGCACCAATGGACCGAATTTAGTTATTCCTTCATTGATAAAAATGACATCACGACTTTTAAACATTTTATTTTTAAATTTATCATATAATCTATATCCTTTTGTATTTTCATCGTATCCAAGTAAAATAGATTCATTACTCTTTGAATCCCATTTCTTCCGATTCTGTTTAGGAATATGCGCCATAACCGTACAGCCAAAAACTTTGATATGAGATAAATCTGGCTTTTTAGTACTCCAAGCTTCTTCAGCTGTCACACCAATGCTTCTCAACGGTGATCTATTTAACAGATATACAGAATATAACACGGCTTCTGCCCAGAATTTCTTTCCGAGATCTGCTTCCGCCAACATACAGCGAGCCTTTTCTACAATAGAACGATTATTTCTCTCTGCCAAACCATTTTGCTCAGGAGTATAAACATTAGTTGTTTGATGTTTTATTCCTTGTTTCTTAAGCATTGATTCAAAACGTTCGTTGGTGTATTCTCGGCCATTATCTGTTTTTAAAATCTTGATACGATGATTTGATTGATTTTCCACTAACTCCCGAAATTCATTAAATGTTTTCAAAACTTCCCAATCCGTTTTAGTTTTAAGAAAATAAATGAAAATCTTTCTTGATTTATCATCTATGAAAGTTATAAAATATCGATTGCCTCCTAATGATTCCTGTTCCATTGGTCCACAAATATCTGAATGTACAATTTCAAGTAATTGATCAGCTCTAGATCCTTCTTTATTGAATGGTAACCTGGTTTGTTTACCAATCGGACATACTGGACAATCTTGAATTGGCTTATCCGAAAAATAGATTCCAGTAACCATTCCGTCTTTTAATTTTGATAAACTCTGATAATTCAAATGCCCCATTCTTTTGTGCCATAATTCAATCCCTAAATTATTACACGAATATATTTGATTTTTTTTTTGATTGATTCATTTTGAACAGACCATTATGAAGATCTCCAGTTACGATTATTTTTCCACTAGAATTTCTAACTTCACAGCCATTTTTGGTAAATAATACGCTGTGCCCCTTTTCAACTATCTTACTAACCGATAACAAATTTGCTGATAAGTCCGGTATATATTGAACATTGTTTATTGAAACAAATTCTTCAGTTGAATTACAGGAGGTTTCCAGTTTCACATTACCCATAGACACTACTTGCATCTTTCCATTATTTGCTGCAATCACAGTTGCATTTATTGGTTTTTCATTTTCCAACAAATCATGATTTTTCGTCATATGTGAAGTTGCTCCGGAATCAAAATACCATGAATTCTCGTCACAATTACCAATTGTAGACAAAACCGCACTTAGAACATCACCTTGAACATTTAAAGATTGCTTCGTTTTGTTCCAACAATCCTTCGCTATATGCCCAAATTTCTTGCAACATCTACATTGAATCTTCTTTGGCTGCTTAGCTTTACTTCGATTCATCACAAATGCATTATCTTTTGTGTCTGGTTGCATCTCCTGTAGCAATTTTGTTTTTACTGCATCTCCAGTGATTGGCACTCCAGCATTTTCAAGGGCCATTATCATCGGACGATAATCTTCTGGCAAACCTGCTAGCAAAAATGTTCCAAGCCATTCTTCATTGATTTTAAAACCTATACCAGTAAGGGAATGTGCTGTCGAGATGATTTGATTGACATATTTATCCATAGAACCACATCCAACTAAGGTCGTTGAAATTAGCTTGCGAAGAAGTCCTACTCGTCGTGTAAGTCCATTGTCTTCGTATACTTCTGCCAATTTGTTCCAAATTTCTTTGGCAGTCTTAGCACCCTGAATATGTACATAACACAAAGAATCTATGGAAAGTATTAACTTACTACGCGCTTTTCTGTCTTTGACAACATCAATATCTATTAATGGAGTGTACCATCATCCTTTAACTTGTAATTAATTGTTGCGTCCCATAAATCATCCAATCCCAGCCACGCTTCTGCAGCTATCTTCCAGAATGCGTAATTGCTTCTCCCAAGCAATTTATCAATGCAGATATTTCCAGACATTTTCTTTATATTAGATTTAAGTAAAATCTTCAAAATATTAAAGGCCCATAACCTTTTAGAATTACTCAAATCTAAAATCAGTTTTTTTAATAAAAACACGTCCATTCATTTGAAATATAATTGAAGAAAAAAATTTAATCTGACATTAATAACAAAGGTTCTATAAAATATTACTAAGACCTAAGCTTACAATAATTCTCAAAGTGAAAATTCTAATAATTATATCTACATCTGACATTGAGACATTTACAACAGACATTAATGTTTGTATATAGTTTAGGGATGGTTTCAACGAGTTGGTTTCATCATTTTCATTATTGAATGTGTTGAATACTTTGTGTATTTTTAAAAGCTTTTATTTAGCTCGTTATCTTGTCTGTCTGTCTGTCTGTCTGTTTGTCGGGGTCAAATCTTGCAATCAAATTTTGACCCACTTCCACTTGTCCGATTGACTTGAAATATAAGTCCGATGACAATACAATATTTTCACTACTTCGTCCTTGTAAGGATAACGGAAGGTCCTGTAAGGATAACGTGATTATCCTTTTCTCCAAATTTTGCGGAAAAAAATCTATTCTGGGGGTTTTTGGGGTCGCTGAATCCGAATCTGTCATTAAAAAGTCTGTAAGGATAACGGAAGGTCCTGTAAGGATAACGTGATTATCCTTTTCTCCAAATTTTCCGGAAAAAAATCTATTCTGGGGGTTCTTGGGGTCGCTGAATCCGAATCTGTCATTAAAAAGTCAGTAAGGATAACGGAAGGTCCTGTAAGGATAACGTGATTATCCTTTTCTCCAAATTTTCCGGAAAAAAATCTATTCTGGGGGTTTTTGAGGTCGCTGAATCCGAATCTGTAATTAAAAAGTCTGTAAGGATAACGGAAGGTCCTGTAAAGATAACGTGATTATCCTTTTCTCCAAATTTTCCGGAAAAAAATCTATTCTGGGGGTTTTTGGGGTCGCTGAATACGATTCTCAAGTTAAAAACTCTGTAAGGACATCTCAAATGTAAGGATATATATTCGAAGACTAAAAAGAACAAAATAAAAAAATTAAAAAATAAAAATTTTAAAAAAAAGCTTTTATTAAAAAAGAATGCACTAAAAAGAAAAAAATAATTTTCTGGACGCTGTGTATCACAAATATAAAAGCTTTTAAAAAGCGAGATAAAGCATAAAACAATAAAATAAAAACTTATCTCGCTTTTAAAAAGCTTTTATATTTGTGATACACAGCGTCCAGAAAATTATTTTTTTCTTTTTAGTGCATTCTTTTTTAATAAAAGCTTTTTTTTAAAATTTTTATTTTTTAATTTGTAACCAACTGCATTATTTTCATGCAGAAATTTCCAATTTTCCTCCTTCAATCTGCAGTTCTCTGCTTCCAAAGTTGAAATTTTTCTTTCCAAAACTTCTACCTCAGTTGAAGTGAGCAAATGTGATCACAGCATCTGAAAATATTAGAGATTTTATTAGAGTGGCGGAAAATTATAATCACCATATGAAATTACTTACTTCCATAGTTCAGTATTACATTATTTATCTTCGAATGTTCTGACGACATTCTGGTCATTAACTGTTGGTGTCTGACTATCAAATAATAGTTCCTCAATTAAATCTTGACGATACTTCTTCTCGCGTCTATCACTTCGCTTCAGGATTGCTGCTCGGAGAATATTTCAGTAGCTCGTGCTGCAAATTCCATATATACTGATCTGCAGTAAAATATCTTGAGCATATATACACCGTATTAAGGTTTATTTTATCCTTTCTTCGATATTTTACTATCCATACTTTAGCTACTTTTTGGTCTTTTGGAAACCTGAAAAGTCTTACTTCACTAACTTCCGCAGTTTTTTTCGACGCTTTTTATTGTCCGTTTCACAAGCAAAAACCGAGCAAATAGCAATCTCGTTTATTTGTTCAATAATGTTGAGTTTTAATGCAATAATATTATAAAAAACACCGACTTTCATACGCACAACGCAAATTTTCTATACAAACTGAGCGAGCTGTCAAATTTTTGTGATTCACGTGACGTCATGCGCAGTAGAATACCATTTTGGAAACTCGGAATATATTACCTTAGTTTGTAAGTACCATGGAGCGAGCCTACGACAGTCATTCAGTATGATTTCTGCTGTTGATGCGTACTGGTGTATAAATTTGCTCTCCAAAATTATAATTGCTTCCCAAAGAACACTGATGTACGAAATTTTTTCAGAAATTTGATTTTTTTAGTTTTCTTTTTCCATTATGAAGCGCTCATATTCAAATTCAAATACTATGTCGTGGGATTGGGAAAACAAATATTTAATAACCACAAATAATGATAACCGCCAATGTCTAATTGGCATTTACATGTCGAAAATTTACGATTTTGACATTTTTGAATGATCAGAAAAGCCCATTATCATAAGTTATTTAATTAAAACATTTGAAGACCTCGGTGCAAAAAGCGGTCACCTCCACTTTTTGACGAAAATGAGTTATTGCAGTTGGCGCAAGAATAAAAGAATGCGCATATTTGGCTGCAAACTCCGGACTCGTTGGAGGACTGTGTAAAAAGTTATTAAAGAAAAGGAGACGACTGAAAGCATTGTTTCATATAATTTGACGCAGAATTTTTTTTCAAAAAATCTTTAATTTTTTCTGAGAGTTTTGTTTTGTGAAATTGAATATTTTTTTATGTGTTTATTTTTAAACGCTATTGAACATATTTTGGACTGTATTTTGTACCCAATAATGCATTTTCAAAACCGCTAATATCCTCTTGGGTGCCAGAAACAAAATATGGATTTATCTCAAATTAAAACGATGTAAGAATACATGTTTGATTTAAATTGTAATTTTTTAACTTTGTCCCAGAGCAAAAACTTCACGCTAATATCAAAGAATAAGTATCTGAAGAAGCGAAAGAAACCGAAATTCTCATAACCCACGTTAGAGTGAGCATATGCGATATAGAAAAAAACGTTTTAAATGTGCAGGCAAAAGGTAAGTCTCTTTCTGTCATGCACACTTAAATGGTCTCTGCAAAAAAACAAAAAATCATGGAGTTTATGCAATGTGAGAGGGTGATCCAAATGACCGAATATTTTGAGATCAAAATTCGAAAATCACATTTTTTTTACATAAAAACTGTATTTAGTAACTATAAGCAAAGAAGGTCCACGAGTCATTTTTAAATGAAATTTTTGTTAAAGAACTGCGTTAAGCTGTTTTTTTTTCTTAAATTGCTGTGACATAAACAACAGCTTATTGGCTCACCTTAAACACGAAATTTTCTCTCATCACAAACACAAACATAATGCGGCTGGCCCCATTTGTTTACATTTTGTTGAGGCATTGAACAAATCATTTTTCGTATTTTTCACTGAGCCAAAATAGGTTTCCCCACTGAATAATAATGGCACGAATAAAATTTTTGAAATGCATTGTCACCGAATGTTTATTTGTCACCGAATGTTTCAAGAAAAACCCAGAAAGAAAATTTTTCAGGCTTCCGATACCGATGGAAAGGTAAATTTTTTGGTTTTCTTCTAAAATTGCCAATAAAAAAACAACACTTGGCGAAAAAAACAACACTTACATCAAATTGAAATACCTCGCAACGTGAAATCACAATTTTATGTTTTGGAATCGACATATTTACCGATAAAATTTACTAAGTTTCCGCGACACTGGAGTTTGTTTTGAACTGTCAAAGCGGTATTTGAGTAGTATTGCCAGCTGTTTTCTTTTGTAGTTGAAATTAAGCGCGACAATTTAAAAGGCAATTCCTTACCATTGTGCTTTATTTTAAATACATGAAATTTGATAATTTCGGTTTCTAAAATATAATGTTCCTTTAACCCTCATCCGTATCTCATTTAAAGTTACTTAAAAGTATTTCATGTGTCAAATTGACACCAGAAAATCCCATATTTTTAGTGTTAATTGTAACAAAATTTAAGTTTTCTCAATTGATCATTATTTTTTTTATTGAGAAAAGCAAAAAAAAAATAATTTGTTCTTATTAATAACATACAAAATTACATAAAAAAGGAATCAAGAAAATTGAATGTTGGTTCCACATTCTTCACAATTTGTGAAACGGTCAGATGGACAAGTAGATTTTACACATATATCACATCGTACACTGTGGACATTGGAATTAGGTTTTTTTTTTTTGGAAACAATGGCCAATTGTATTTCTGTTGATACCATTTCAATTCAAATAAAAAAATGTGCATGAAACATCTTGTTGGCGCAGCGTAATGTTTAAGTGTTTACCATTGTGTCAATTTGACACATGAACTACAGATTAAGGGAATTTTTTGTACAGCGACCATGTGACACCTAACGGTGAAGCCAATTAGAAAAATTAAAAATTCGTATACGATGTTTACCTTGCGATCTCAGATCAATTTAATAAAAAAAAAACAAAGAAATAAGTGGATTTGAATTCGAAAATTGTGTCAAATTGACACAAAATACGGATTAGGGTTAAAATAAATCCTTCAATTTATCTTAGGAAAAAAATTTGGCTAACTTCGATAAATCGGCAAGATTTGATAAACATAAAAGGCACTAGCATTGATCGTGTTTGCGAACTTCATTTCCACGAAAGAATGTTTTGTTCCGCAAATCGTCTTCGGAAAAATGCTTGTCCTGTGGTTTCATTGTCTACTACTGACATTTAAGATATCCAAATAACACATTTTGTTTTAAATTATTGAATTCTGAAATGTGCGATTTTTCTAAAAATTGAGTAAGAGCTTCATAGAACTATAAACTAATTCATTTAATAAACATATTGTTGAAACTTGTTATAAAACTAAAAGCCAAGCAATAGATTTTTATTAAATTAGTTATGGTTGCTGCATGAAGAAGTGAGAATTTAGCTGAAGGTGGTGTGGAAAATCACATATTAATTTATGCCTTGGTTAGATTATTTAAATTTTTTTAGCATGAATTTAGATTCAATATTTTTTAAATTTATAATTTGCCAAATGTTCATCTGGCAACCCCCCATATGATATTTCTCTCAATTCCGACATCTTGTCTCACATACACATTGAATTTCGTGTTCTTATGCAGACAAGACGACAGCTATAGTTTTATCGGACGGACTCTCCACTCATCAAAAAATTTTGTCCTTTCTTTCGCTTCTTCAGATACCTATTCTTTGCTAATATCTTTTTTGTCTCTCCTGAAAAATTTGAAAAAGTGGGGATGACCGCTTTTTGCGCCGAGGTCTTCATTTAGAAAAAAAAATACCAGAAGTTGTGTTTTAATTTTCAGCCTGACGTTTCGAGCCTTTTTTTTGTCTCATTTTGAATGTAACATTTCGACAAAGTTTTTACGGCTAAATATTAACAGTTATAACATAGTGCATTTAAATGATCGTTTAACGCCTCTGAAGATGAACCAAATCAAGGCTCGAAACGTCAGGCTGGAAAATTAAAACACAACTTTTGCTTTTATTTCTTAAAATTGGACCGCTATGCCCGCCAAACTAATACAAAAAAAATACCGAAATTACCGGTATTTTTTAAAAATATTTACCGGTAATTTCGGTAGTCAAATTGGCCGGTAAAACCGGTAAACCGGTAAACCGGTTACCGGTATTGCAGTCCCTAATTACTATATAATAAATTTCATTTGTTTCTGTATATTGTAAAAAATATTTGAAAATAACATTTCTTTTTAATTAACATTGAAAGGGAATACATCAAACAAGAATTGTATTACCTAATCAGAAGCCAATGTCCCGGATAATGGAATGGGCTTTCTAATTTTCGTTTGTGTTTTCCGTTCACACTGTCCCCTTCGTCTCTCGCTCACAGACTTATCACGATGTCTGGAAAGTATTAATATAAATATAATCTTACATATAATCTTTTTTGAAAATTGGTCTGAACTTTTATCTTCATTATCTTCATTTACTACATTTACTACATTTTTCGCATCAATCTCTAATTGCTAGTGTCACTGTTTAGAAAGATTAAATCTACAGAGTGGACATCAGCGCTTAATAGACTACCCTACTGAGTAGGAATAGACCATGAATCAAATACAAACAGATTGCGCATTGCGCAGGTCCACCATGTTGGATTTTTGCTGTCAAGAGATTGTGACTTCAGCTGCGCGTAGATGTTTAATAAATATATGGAAAAGTTAGAATTTGTGGTTTTATTTCAATTTTAAGTGTTTGAAAAGTAGTTAAAAGTGCTGTAATATCAAAACTAACCTCAAGAACTAAGTGTTGAATATTTAAGACATTGAAATGGGTGTTTGTGCCGTGTGCAACAACGAAAAGAAAGGCAGTGAAAAGACGAGCTTCCAAACATTTCCCAAGAACAAACTTTTATTGAGGAAATAAACGAACTTCTGTAAAAGAAAGGATACATTTAATGCGGGAATTTGTAGCCTAAACTGCGAGAATTTGTAGCCTACATTTTGTACCTGATTGCTTCGAAAATAATATGCAGTATGAAATGGGTAAGATATGAGTAAATAGCAAAACTCTAAGTAATGTTTATATTTCCAACTTTATTTAGCATTTCCGAAACTGTTGCAACTTCAAGTCGGACAACCAGGATGGCTGAAAAGCAGTCAAAACTTAGGCGAAAACAGAACAAATCTCATATCAATGACATTTCAGTACGCTCTTGTGACGTCATGCGCAGAAGTTTACTAAAATGAAACTCGTTTTTGCGCAATCTGTTGTATTTGATTCATGGGAATAGACTATAACCACAGATATCGTACTATTAGATTAGATCAAGCCATTTGCTATCTCAAATGGGCCACTGAAACGTCAAAAAGCTATGACGAAAAAAAGGGACAAAGCTAGTAAATTCTGAGAAATTTAAATTCTGGAAAAAAATGCTTATGTAGGTCCCCGACGGAATATTATTCAATCCCTATACCGATTATTCATGTTAATATTCAGAGCTGCCACATACATTAAAATGCAATTCCCTAAACCTGTGTATAAGTCTTATGAGTTCGACGTAAAACATATAATTCAAGTGTTATTGAGTTTGTTAATTCGAACATCTGACATCACTAAAGCTCGAAGAATAAATGAGACAAGCATAGTCACGCTGTCCCATATTTTTGCTATGGAATTGTTCGAGTGCCGCGATCTAGTAATACGATATCTGTGGTATACACCTAAACCGCATATCAGAATGAAGCAGCATTCGCTGCGGTAGCAAAACTGCCTTGGCAGTAAAATTGGTTTTGCTGACTTCCATCACGGAATGGAGCAGCACGAATCCGGAGTAAAATCAGTTTGACAGTTCTCATTTGTTTGATTTTCTCGTGAAATTTTGTTAATTTATCTATTCGTTCATAAAATGTCTACAGTAATTGATGATTTGGATAAAATTAATGAAGGCATTAGCGTTCTGACGGCGTATAGCGTATATTCGAAGTATATGGAAAATTTACTGCTCGGGCAGCGTCAGTAAAAATAGAAATAGCGATAAAAAAGGCGCGAAAATTTTTGCTGCTTTTAGTACGTCATAATTTTGCTCTTAGCCAATGGGAAACTTTTGCTGCCCGCTGCCCCGAAAATGCTGCTGCATTCTGATATGGGCTTTATACACGACTCGGTTAAATACACCCTTTAAGCTCGATCCAGACTACACGATGTACGGGGTACGAGATACGAGGTTTTTGGTTTCCTCGTACCATGTACGCATCCACACTGCACAGGGTTTTGCTCATTCGTGTACGCGGTTACCACGTACGAGGATAATCAAACAGCTTCTGATTTTACTCACTAGGTGAAACCATGTGCAAATTTCCCATCCAAACACTCGATGTTCGGGGTACGTGCCAACCTCGTACCCCGTACATCGTGTAGTCTGGATGGAGCTTTAGTGAATACCAACTGGGTCAGTGTAGCTAGTTGTATGAAACCTAATGCCTGGAGCCCAATGAACGCAACGCGAACGCAGAAACTGTCACTTACAAGTTTGTTCCATAGAAATCATTTGAAGTGAGCACAGTGAACGCAACTACAACGCAAAAGTTTGCAAACTTCTAACTTTGCCGCAGAATTCTGCGTTGACAGTTCATAAAGTGAGGTTGGGGAAATGTCGTTCGAGGAAAAATTGATAGCCTTACTGCAATAACATACGAATAACAAAGATAAAGACCAACAAAGCAAATTATAGCTTCAAAATTATCCATTTTTGTAATATTGCCAACTTTATACCACTTTATATTATGTCACTTGTACTACTTCACGAGATGCCATTGGGCTTTGCCGCTGAAATGTTGCGCTGCTTGACAGTTTGTGCGTTTTAGTTGCGCTCGCGTTGCGTTCATTGGGCTCCAGAGGTAACTTCATCTTTTGTGCCTTCGTAACTTCGTGGAGAATGTCTTCGTGGAGAAAAAATCGCGGTGGCCAAAAAACGTTGGTCATAAGCAGAGACAAATATTTCCAGTTTGATTTAACAGACAATGACAGATAAACATATTTTGAATGCTCTCCGGCATATACCGTAACTTATTTGGTCACTTGACTGATTGAGTGTTACCAAACTGTAATGGGCATGCGAGATAAACTCGGTTATAGTCACAGATATCGTACTACTAGATCGCGGCACTCGAACAATTCCATAGCAAAAATATGGGACAGCGTTTGTCTCATTTATTCTTCGAACTTTAGTGATGTCAGATGTTCGAATTAACAAACTCAATAACACTTGAATTATATGTTTTACGTCGAACTCATAAGACTTATACACAGGTTTAGGGAATTGCATTTTAATGTACAGTGGCAGCTCTGAATATTAACATGAATAATCGGTATAGGGATTGAATAATATTCCGTCGGGGACCTGCATAATCATTTTTTTCCAGAATTTTAATTTCCCAGAATTACTAGCTTTGTCCCTTTTTTCGTCATAGCTTTTTGACGTTTCAGTGGCCCATTTGAGATAGCAAATGGCTTGATCTAGTAGTAGGATATCTGTGGTGTATACCTCGAGACCAAATTAGTGATTTCACTGAGTTGGTACTTCGAGATAAACACGAGCTATACTACTGAATAGGACTCCAGTTAGACAGATTATTAGACCGGTCCGAATAGCTTGAACTACAGATTAGAACATTTTTTCAATTTATTATAAAAACTAAGACTCCAGATTTTTTCGATACCTCAGAAATGAGTTTTTTTTACTTGTATGAATGAATTCAGTTATTTTAGCAATTATTTGTTACCATGAATCAAATTGTTTCGCGCTGTTTCGCGCTCTTTATCAGCTCAGCGGTTATTTTTATACATACCAATGTCCACTTTCTAAATTATAGGCTCTCTAGTCACTGCTAATGTCGCTTGTTCTGATACGGGTTTGTCTTACGATCTCAAAAAAAAAACACCGAGTCCCCATTAACGAAGAAACGCCGTTAAACGAAAAAGACTTCATTTGACATCTGTGAACAGTGAAAAGCGAAAAATAGTTTGGTTTATTGTGTTTTGAAAAAAGGAATGTCGCAAAAAGATAGAAAAACTAGTCCTGGCTTCATCCGAATTTTATGGTCATCTATAAGATTACAAAAACAAAATCAAGCAGACTTGGCTAAAATCGTAAAGCAAATCACCAGCGACACTGCGGAAATTTTACCAGGTTTAACCGCATTCATTAATTCACGTATTTTATATTGTAACAAAAATTTTTAGCGGAGATTGAGAATTCCTTGCAAAATGCCATAGATGATGGTTTACTTGAGGTAATTCACAACGCTGCAGGAGGTCTAAATAGAGCCACAAAGAAAAATGTCGATCCTAGGACATTCAGAGTTCCCAACACGGAGGACATAAAGGTAACAGTAAAATAAGACTAGGCGAGAGTTCAGTTTAGCCAGAATAAGGCTACATATGAGGAGAAGTGTCCCCTATCTGAAATTGGCGCTTTTAGCCGTGACTCGCCCTCTTGGCTACCCTCAGAAAAATGGGCACAAATTTACTTTACCGGCGGGACGGTAAACTTAAAAAATAACACCTCACACTACACAATTGGGGTCTGCACGTTCCAAAAAAGTAGCAATTGATTGGGGCCGACGCCGTTTTATAGGTAAATTTCGATTTTGAAATTTACCGAAATCGCACTGTTTTGGCACATATTAACCATTATAACCACTTTTCTGACGAAAAAAAACTTGAGCTACAAACCAATTTTTCTTTGGAGCCAGGGGTCCGCGCCAGCGGACCCCCCAGAGCGGACAAACTTTTTTGCCCCATCCCGCTTTTTCCCACCGCCCCGCCTAGTTTTTGTTGATTTTTTCACCGAAAAATATGGCAATGTTTTTCACAGCATGAGCTATCGAGGTATTGGCGTGCATGTTCAATGGCATCTTATCTGTCAAGAGTTGTACTAAAAGTGGAAAAATAAAACAAAAAATTTATTGTGAAAACGGCGTCGGCCCCAATTAATTGCTACTTTTTTGGAAAGTGCAGACCCCAATTGTGTAGTGTGAGTTGTTATTTTTTAAGTTTGCCGTCCCGCCGGTAAAGTAAATTTGTTCCGAAAAATGTTACTTGGTTCACCACCACAATCTTTCAATTTATCATTTTTGCAATAATCGCTTACTGTTTTTATTCTTTCATTTTTTCCTCCGCAAATAGTGTTTTAAATCGAAGTTTTTATCGAAATTCACGAGCGCTTGAAAATTCGGGAACTCTCCAAAACTCCAGTCAATCAAGAAATCTCTAAACTCTACTCCAGAGGTCCTTCACTAAATTGCATTAAAACCGACTTTTAAAAAAAAAACTATTCCCATCAGTTTGTAGCTAACTTTCGGCATAGATTAGAGAGTTACTATAGATAAGAAACGAGGAAGAAATTTTTTCCTGAAGAAGAGTACTTTGCATCTGTTTCATTTGCTTCGTAACGACATGAATTGCTTTTGTGTGAGAAATGGTGTAAAAAACTTTATTTTGGGATTTTTTTTGCTGTCCGCCGAGCATTCTCTAACAATACATTGCACATAGTTTTTCGCGGACATTTTGCGTGCTATAAAAACGTTAATAATAGTAAAATGGAAAACCTGTGCGCCTACGAATGATTCCCATCGACGAATGTAAACAAAGCGCTGGCCCCGGATATGTTTGTGTTTGTGTCGTATGAGTCAATTGTGCATTCCAATTGAACGTGAAGGAGTGAAAAGGAATTCCGATGTCATCAGAAAATATTCCACTAGCGCAGCTATTTACTCTACGTAAGTATATGGGAAAATGCGTTTTCTTCTCATCTATAGTAACTCTCTAATCTATGCTTTCGGTCAGTCTACATCGAGAGAGCGCGATGGATCTACATTGAGAGAGAGAGCGGGATGGACCGAACAAGATTGTCATGAATCCAACGAAGTATATACAATGGAAGTATGATCATAGTTTAACTAGTTAGGAAACGTAGGGCTTTTTACGTGTACCTACGTTGGAGTAAAGATAACCGATATACTCTGGACGCGGTTTTTCTTTCTTTCCTATGCGTAAATTACCAACAAAACACAACACATGTAAAACCTAGCCACATTTTCATACACCACCAACACATGTAATCTTCCGACAATCTTCCGCTGGCGGAAGATTGCATGTGTTGGTGGTGTATGAAAATGTGGCTAGGTTTTACATGTGTTGTGTTTTGTTGGTAATTTACGCATAGGAAAGAAAGAAAAACCGCGTCCAGAGTATATCGGTTATCTTTACTCCAACGTAGGTACACGTAAAAAGCCCTACGTTTCCTAACTAGTTAAACTATGGTATGATCTCCCATAATACGCTAACACCGCGTCTTGATTAACAATTTTTCATCCCAAGAAATATCTCACCGCAATGAGATTTTTTTGACAGCTGGGCCGAAAATCTGTTGAAGTTTTAGTACCCAAAATGGCGATGAAAAGAAAACACCTAGTCGCCGCTCTCGCAATTAATGCAATACGTGAAATTGAAAAGGCTGAAACAGAAGAACAGACGAAAAGAAAAACCTCTTAATGTTATATATTCTCTTCCAAAGCTTTTTGTATCGTATTGTTTGTAAAAAATTAGTTATTTTCCCAACTACTTGTCGGGAGAATTTAGATTCCGCCATCTTGAATTGGGAAATTCCAAGAAATTTTGCAATTGCAAGATTTCTTGAAATTTATCTCTGGGATTTTTTATCGCCGTCAACTCGAGCTCTGATTGGTCAATCAAAAATCTCTGCGATGAAAAATCCCAAATCAAGACGCGGTGTAAGAAATCAAATAGCGCGAAACACAGCTAGAGTCTCTTTCGCACATTTTGACTCTCTCTTTCGAAATGGATCCCCTAATACCATTACCAACCTTGACGAGTAAATAGGGATGTGTTAGCAACCTTATTTGAACAAATAGGGTTGACAACTAACCAAATCATGTGTTGATGTTTGAGGTTATGTTGAATAGTTCCTGAAGTATTCTTCATTCAAAATGCCAAATGGAGTGTATAAAACAAACGTGTCTATTTCAAAGGACATGTTTGATTAATTCTAATTAAAAAAATAAAATTGCCCTTCAAACTTATTATTATACTTTTCACATCGCGACACATTAAAAAAAATTTGCGCCAAAATACTTCACATAAAACACGAGTTGGCAATCTTTCATTCTCGTGTGAGAAACAAGGCGATCGGTAACAGAAAGAAAGATCAAGATATCTGTTTGGCATAAATGAAGCTGGCTGCTGCATAAATGACAGCAGGGGACTCTCAACTTTAACTTTGAAATGAAAAAGTGTAACATTTGCGTTTTGCACTGATTTTTTTTCGAATTTTTGAAGAACCAAATGTGCATACTAGATTTAGCAAGTAAAGTGTAATTTTCATGTAATTTGAACATGACTGCAAGTGAGTTGACATGAAATTTGTATAACGCAAAATGTTTACGAGTGCAATTAGGTTGGGGGCTACTGAATCCCCATGTTCAATCTGCTGCCGTGCCATTTTTCGGCTCGGATGCTCTGTCCATTGTATATAAGTCAGTGCATGAATCGCGGGGCCCAACCAGGAACTTTCTCTACAACTTTCTCTTTGGGACGACCAAAATCGGTCCACCCAGTAAAAAATTAGGCATAAATTAAAAAAACATACATTAAAAAAAACATTCAGGTCGAATTGAGAACCTTTTCCTTTTTGGAAGTCGGTTAAAAATATACAAAGACCATGGTCATTAGATAGTCCAGAAGCGTAGATCCCTAAAATATATAGACTGGTTTACGACCTCCACACTGTAATTTATATGTCCTTGCAGGACTGTGGAGGGGAACATTTTTTTTCTTCTAAAAAACTGCGCTCATATAACCTCTATCGGTTCTCAAACTACATCAAAAAGAGTGGGGACACTTTCGAGCAAATCAAAAAATCGAATTGATATACAGAATATGTGGAAAAATTAAAAATATGGTAGCAAAAACTCCCTTAAAACTTATTTGAAAAAAAAAAAACGCAAAGACTCCCAAAAACTTATTTGAAAAAAAACGCAAAAACTCCATAAAACTTATTTGAAGGGCTCTGGGAGTCAATAAAACAAATCAAGCTCCGCGAACACACATGAATATGCATGTACGGCGAAATGGCATATACATGTACGGAAATAAACGAAATGGGTACTTCGGAAGTTCGATTTGGACAAACGCCATTTTGATAACGGGATCTTGGCGTTACAAACGGTAAGGCAAAGTTAATATACCCTTTGGTTTCACCATACGGGTATAAAAACAAATCTGTGCCAATCAAAACAAATACAGTAGGAATTCGGTCGAGTGATTCCGCCAAAAACCAGAGCATCAATCTTGTATTGCGACGCGTCTGCGTCTTTCGTTCGACGCGAAGAAATCGACGCGACTCAATATTGCAATCGTATATCTCGACTCAATGTGTGTCGAAAGAAATAATTTAGGATAATTTAGAGGACATTTGGTTTGATTATCAAAATAGTTCAGTTTGTGTATGGCATAAAGTACACATTCCAATATTTGATCTTGATTGTCAACATATTTGACACTGTTGGTGCAAATTGTTCACCAAATGTCAAACGAAAGTTTCTAAATAAGTGCCATCGAAATTGATATCCTTGATTTGGATAATTCGGATAACACTATAACACTAGATAACACTGTCAACTTACGCCAAATTAGAAGGACACGAAGGGAAAACAATAATCCGCTTGAACTTCAATCTAAGCAGTGAGTATGTTTGTAGTTTGTTTACATGAAGTTACACCTAACAAAATATTTGCTTTTCTAGTTTTTAACAACAATATCGAGTTAACAAGGAGTCATTTTTGTATATCTTAAAAAACTGGAACTGAACGAAGGGGAAAGATCAACATACATTCCACCTATCCAGCGCCTAGCAGCTGCTTTACAAATTTTAGGAAATGGATCTTACCGATGGTCATCCGGAAATGACGATGACTTTCTTGTTCCTTTGGGACAAAGCACACTCTCAACATGCTTAAATGATGTGCTTGATGAAATGAAGAGTCGGTTGTGTCCGGTATGGATAGGTTCCACGGATATCGAGGAATGCAGAAAATGGTTTTTCCAAAAGTATAAATTTCCTGGAGGTATCGTATGCCCTTGCATGTTGCTTTTTGACGCGATTATAATTAAATATTTTTCAGCAGTGGTAGGTTGCGTAGATGGAACGCATGTATATCTTCTAAAGCCAAAAGACAACGAAGAAATGTATCTAAATCGGAAGGGAAAGCACAGTCTAAACGTTACGATTATCTGTGACCATATGCACAGAATAACCCACATTTGTTCACGTTTTCCGGGAGCGGCACACGATACTTTTGTTTGGGGACAATCACAGGCTAAAGAAGAACTCCTGAAAGCAAGAGTAGACGGCGTGAGAAATTTTTGGCTTCTACGAGATAGCGCGTATGGTGTAGAACATTGGCTAATGACACCCTATTGAAACACCCACGTTAATAGGGAGGAAAGCCATTTCAATGATATTTTTGCCAAAGCTCGTTCTAACATCGAGATGTGCATTGGAGTCTATAAAGGCCGTTGGCGTATACTCATGGAAGAAAGAAAAGCGCGATATGGACCACAGAAAGTAGCTAAAATGGCTAATGTATGCGCTGCGTTGCATAACATATGCACTCAATTTCGAGTTTCATTTAATTCCGTGAACTTAGCACCTGTACACGATTCACTTCTACATCGCGATTTCGAGGAAAATGCACATACCGATCAAAAAATTCAGGTTCAAAATATTAGAGATCGATTAAAAAGAGCAATTATATATAACACTTAATATATGTACTTCTTTATTAAAAAAAATATATACTCATGGAAGAATATTTCACTAATTCACAGCCTTCATAGTCTTTGTAATAAAAATAAAATATTAATCCACAGCTTTCAAAGCCTTTGTTATAAAAGTAATTAAAAATGAGATCTATTAAGGGCCTCGATTTCCATTTGTTTTAGTTGATTTGTCTTTATGAGAATCTCCATTTCCATTGCCCTAAATTTAGCTTTTTCGCAGTTTATGTCTTTGCATTTTCAATTCCTCCCTTTTCAGTTCATTACTCTCTTCCAATAGTTTTAAAAGCTTATCTTGAAATTCTTTTTGATTAGATAGCAGTTGCGTTTTCGAATCGTCTTGACTTATAGGTATGAGTTTTTGCCGTTTGGCTGGTGGTGATATACATAATTTCCGCGAATTCATATACATCAGAAGTGTCTTGAGAGAGATCAAATTCATGAAGGACCTCTGAATCGCCGCTTTCATTATTTTTTTCCCCGAAATATAGATCGTGTGCTTCAAACCTATCGTCGCAAATATTATATACGCGTCCGAAAAAATTGACGTTCTAAGTTTGCAGCACTTGAGGAAAAGGTGATCGAAACCTTTTCCTCAAGTGTGCTTATTGGTTTGATGTCTTGGGGATCTCCGCCAGTTTGTTTGAGGGACCTTTTATTATACGCTAATTTTGATTTAGTATTATATTTATACTGACGCCACACCAGTGATGCTATATCGAGGGGAATTCCCCTTTTTGCGGGGAATTTGAGTATAAAAATAGATTTTTTATTTTGGACGAAAATATTGAGTAAGTTTATTTTGGACAACTTTTTTCGAGCATACTACACGAAGGTCACCAGAATCAAGATAGTATATTTCTACAATGCTGTCTATAGGAATATTCATGATTTCAAGTGTTTACTATTTTAGAGGTTTACTTTACCGAGTTTCTACTGTAAAACACATCGAAAACTACAATTGGCTGGCAATCGTACAATATCGTATATAGTGAGATTATAAACTTTCAAATATAAAATTTTGAATGGGATCATAATATTCCAGTGGATTTTTTTAAGCTGATCTTATTGAACTTTGATGTATGAAAGATTTATTGAAAACACTTTTGCAGTATTTACTATTTATTTAGTATTGTAAATACTCTTGCAATGTAAAAACTGCGTTACCAATGGTAGAGTTTTTACTCTTTTTGACAGATAATATTGTGACTCGGTTATCGCATCTGACTCGGTTATTGCAACAGGCTCTGTCTACTGTAGTTGCGATTACCGAGGTCACACTATACTTTCAAAGTACAATGGTTCTATTTTATTTTTGAATACTCATGTCCCGCGCCTAAAGTACTTTTTTGAAATTACTTTGCAAAGTAAATTGGACAACGCATTTTCAAAGTATTTTATCAAAACAATTCACTGTTTTTACCGAATTTAAGGATGCATTCGCAACAAACGCGCATATTGATTCATTACTAGGGCTGCCGAAAATATGCATTTGCATATTTCTTCTCGTTATGATTTCGGCTCCGGGAGTTTTTTATTCATCCGAATCAATAAGTTTAGAAGCGAATGAAGATCACTTGTTGTTGCATATTTCGCATATTTGACACCTTAGTGTATATTTGCATATAAATGCATATTTAGTTGCATATTTTTCAACTTTCATGAAAACCAAATTTTTTTTTGTACAATTCCAGTGTTTTTACTTTCTAGGAAGTATATAAAAAAAGTATTGTATTCATGAAAAATTTCAACCTATTAATTTTGCCTAAAAAATATTTCCCGATCACTCCTTAGTTGATTGAAGTCATATTACAAAATTGTCTTTCTGTCTGTCAGTCTGTTTACAAGATTTCTCAAAAACTATTAGAGCTAGAGCCATGAAATCTTATAGGCATATTTGGTCTTGGAATGGGACGATCCTATCAACTTTTGGTGGAAATCCGTTAACCGGCAGTAACCAAAATGGCGGCTTTTTAAAAATCGCGAATTGGTTACTCCGAAACTACGCATTTTTAGTAGTGTTAAGTATGACAAAACCTGGAAAAAATAAAAATTCCTACACTTCTGTCTTTTGCTAGAACTCGATATCTCAAACTGTTATCGAGATATGCCGTTATTTAAAAAAAATCGTTTTTTTCCATTATCTCGAAAAAAATGTTTTTTTGCTTACTGTATATGTGAGATGAATTAATAAGAATGGCATTCTGCACAATTTTGTCTTTTACCGTTTCCATTATCTTTTACCGTTATTGAGATATTTTTATAAAAATGTAAAAAATATATTTCGAGCATACTACACGAAGGTCACCAGAATCAAGATAGTATATTTCTACAATGCTGTCTATAGGAATATTCATGATTTCAAGTGTTTACTATTTTAGAGGTTTACTTTACCGAGTTTCTACTGTAAAACACATCGAAAACTACAATTGGCTGGCAATCGTACAATATCGTATATAGTGAGATTATAAACTTTCAAATATAAAATTTTGAATGGGATCATAATATTCCAGTGGATTTTTTTAAGCTGATCTTATTGAACTTTGATGTATGAAAGATTTATTGAAAACACTTTTGCAGTATTTACTATTTATTTAGTATTGTAAATACTCTTGCAATGTAAAAACTGCGTTACCAATGGTAGAGTTTTTACTCTTTTTGACAGATAATATTGTGACTCGGTTATCGCATCTGACTCGGTTATTGCAACAGGCTCTGTCTACTGTAGTTGCGATTACCGAGGTCACACTATACTTTCAAAGTACAATGGTTCTATTTTATTTTTGAATACTCATGTCCCGCGCCTAAAGTACTTTTTTGAAATTACTTTGCAAAGTAAATTGGACAACGCATTTTCAAAGTATTTTATCAAAACAATTCACTGTTTTTACCGAATTTAAGGATGCATTCGCAACAAACGCGCATATTGATTCACTAGGGGCTGCGCCCCGAACCGCTTCGCGGTTCATCCCCCTTCCACAGGTCGGCCTTCGGCCTCGCCCCTCGCACTTGAATTGTTGGAATTTGATGTATGGAGATGTTACGTAAAATTATTTAAATATATTTCAGCTCTCGCCTTCTTCTTTACTCGGCCTTCGGCCTCGAGTCAAATGCATATAGTTAACCCAAAAAAGGGAAATTTTTTTAGAGACATTTTTCTTTGTGACCCAACGGTGTATTACAAAATCGTACTGTTTACTTACAATATATTCAATAACGGTAAAAGGTGGTTATCCACACGGCGAAAGACAATATTGTGGGAAATGTCGTTCTTTTTCATTCATGTCATACATTGAAGCACCAAATCCCTTTAGAATTGCAGAAGATAGCAGGTGAGGGCTATACATAACGATGGTATCTATACTGTTTTTCGCAGTATTATATTGTTTTTCAGACTCCAATACTGCATTACTGCTTTTTTCCCCAAAATACTGTATTTAAATACTCAGAAAACTTTAATTCTTTAACGTTTCGGAATTCAAATTTATTAATAGCAATGCAAAACGTCAGTGGCAACACAAAACAGTGGCAACACATGGCAAGTGTAAATACATTCAAACGACGAACAGCGAAGTATTGATGGCAACATGTCATATAGATTCGCTTCTTCCTTTCCCCATCGATTACTATATATATAGATTCCTTTTTTTAATGAGTTTTTGGAGTAGCAGGTTACCCAATATAATAACGTTGTAGGAGGTAAAGTCATAAAGAAACAAACATACAACATTTTATATTAGAGTGAAATTTTGCAATAAGAATTTCAAAAGGTGTTCCAATTGAATTTTCATTTGGAGTAGAAGGTTACCCAATATAATAACGTTGTAGGAGGTAAAGTCATAAAGAAACAAACATACAACATTTTTTATTAGAGTGAAATTTTGCAATAAGAATTTCAAAAGGTGTTCCAATTGAATTTTCATGTATTGAGTATTTATGTAGAATTGGATTCTAAACACTGTTTGTTCTAGGAGTTTTGCAATAAAGTGAACCGTTTTCGAGAAATTTGCAAATAACTTTTTGGATTGTATGGGAGAGGGGGGAAGCTTAAGGGGTAGGTGCACCAAACTTCACAGAAACACCCTCTGTGCTAATCTAAAGTTTTCCTGAAAATTTGGTCAAAATCGGTTCAGCGGCTTAGAAGTCTATAAGCCACATACATACATACATACATACATACATACATCCATTTTTATATATATAGATTACTAGGGCTGCCGAAAATATGCATTTGCATATTTCTTCTCGTTATGATTTCGGCTCCGGGAGTTTTTTATTCATCCGAATCAATAAGTTTAGAAGCGAATGAAGATCACTTGTTGTTGCATATTTCGCATATTTGACACCTTAGTGTATATTTGCATATAAATGCATATTTAGTTGCAGATTTTTCAACTTTCATGAAAACCAAATTTTTTTTTTGTACAATTCCAGTGTTTTTACTTTCTAGGAAGTATATAAAAAAAGTATTGTATTCATGAAAAATTTCAAACTCTTAATTTTGCCTAAAAAATATTTCCCGGTCACTCCTTAGTTGATTGAAGTCATATTACAAAATTGTCTTTCTGTCTGTCAGTCTGTTTACAAGATTTCTCAAAAACTATTAGAGCTAGAGCCATGAAATCTTATAGGCATATTTGGTCTTGGAATGGGACGATCCTATCAACTTTTGGTGGAAATCCGTTAACCGGCAGTAACCAAAATGGCGGCTTTTTAAAAATCGCGAATTGGTTACTCCGAAACTACGCATTTTTAGTAGTGTTAAGTATGACAAAACCTGGAAAAAATAAAAATTCCTACACTTCTGTCTTTTGCTAGAACTCGATATCTCAAACTGTTATCGAGATATGCCGTTATTTAAAAAAAATCGTTTTTTTCCATTATCTCGAAAAAAATGTTTTTTTGCTTACTGTATATGTGAGATGAATTAATAAGAATGGCATTCTGCACAATTTTGTCTTTTACCGTTTCCATTATCTTTTACCGTTATTGAGATATTTTTATAAAAATGTAAAAAAATATATTTTTGCGAATTTTCCACATGTTTACCTTTTACCGTAAATCGATATCTTTTACCGTTCTCAAATTATCTCAAATTTTGTACGTTTTGAGGTGTCAACCAAACAAAACGATAAGAAAGTTTGGTGTTGGCCACAACTGATATTTTTATACAAGTTTTAACCCCGATTATACCATAGACAATATGAAGTATTGAACATATTTTCGAAATATCTTAAAATTTAACAGTTGCAATTTAGAAACAAGTTTTCTTGTCAATTTTTTTTTGTCAGTCAAAATGTCAATCTTTTGTACAGACTATTATTTTTTCAATTTTTCTGATATTCAATGGTATTTTAATTTTTTTTTTATTTTCTACAAAAGTCCGTTAACTATTTTGGGTGAAATATACTATATATCGGATTTTGAATGTTTTTAAAGTGCATATTTTTCAATTTTTAGTGCATATTAGGGAAAAATACCCAGATCTGAGCCCCCTTAAGCCTTTTTTCACTTCATACCATATTTTCTTTGTCTTCAGTATACTTTCTGAGAAACTTATACTTACTGGTTGAAAGTATGGAATGATTAAATTAAATTAACATATACATATTCCTCAACAATTTGGATAAAAAAAGAATTATGTGTAAATGTGGAAATTATCCCAAAATCCAGTTCTGAGCCCCCCGTATTAAATTAAGTACGCCTAGTAATTTATAGAAATAAGAATTGAATTCGAAGAATAATTGGTTTCATCACGTTGTGAAATGTGGGTTAATCGGCTCAATCGCGCACAATTCTTGTTTTAGCCGGAAAATTAACAGGGGTGCTCAGAACTGGTGCCGGGGCTCAGATCTGGATACTATATGCGCATATTTCACCTTTTTTAAAAGCTTTTATTTAGCTTGCCTTCGTGTCTGTCTGTCTGTCTGTCTGTTTGTCAGATCAAATCTTGCAACCCAATTTTGACCCACTTCCACTTGTCCGATTGACTTGAAATTTTGCACACTTATATAAGTCCGATGACAATACAATATTTTCACTACTTCGTCCTTGTAAGGATAACGGAAGGTCCTGTAAGGATAACGTGATTATCCTTTTCTCCAAATTTTCCGGAAAAAAATCTATTCTGGGGGTTTTTGGGGTCGCTGAATCCGAATCTGTCATTAAAAAATCAGTAAGGATAACGGAAGGTCCTGTAAGGATAACGTGATTATCCTTTTCTCCAAATTTTCCGGAAAAAAATCTATTCTGGGGGTTTTTGAGGTCACTGAATCCGAATCTGTCATTAAAAAGTCTGTAAGGATAACGGAAGGTCCTGTAAGGATAACGTGATTATCCTTTTCTCCAAATTTTCCGGGAAAAAATCTATTCTGGGGGTTTTTGAGGTCGCTAAATCCGAATCTGCCATTAAAAAGTCTGTAAGGATAACGGAATGTCCTGTAAGGATAACGTGATTATCCCTTTCTCCAAATTTTCCGGAAAAAAATCTATTTTGGGGGTTTTTGGGGTCGCTGAATCCGAATCTGTCACTAAAAAGTCTGTAAGGATAACGGAAGGTCCTGTAAGGATAACGTGATTATCCTTTTCTCCAAATTTTCCGGAAAAAATCTATTCTGGGGGTTTTTGGGGTCGCTGAATACGATTATCAAGTTAAAAAGCCTGTAAGGACATCTCAAATGTAAGGATATATATTCGAAGATTAAAAAACAAAATAAAAAAAAAAATAAAAAAAAAATTTAAAAAAAAAGCTTTTATTAAAAATAATGCACTAAAAAGAAAAAAATAATTTTCTGGACGCTGTGTATCACAAATATAAAAGCTTTTAAAAAGCGAGATAAAGCATAAAACAATAAAATAAAATTTTTTTTCGCTTTTAAAAAGCTTTTATATTTGTGATACACAGCGTCCAGAAAATTATTTTTTTCTTTTTAGTGCATTCTTTTTAATAAAAGCTTTTTTTCAAAATTTTTTTTTTTTTTTTTTTTTTAAAGCTTTTATTTAGCTTGCTATCTTGTCTGTTTGTCTGTTTGTGTGTCGGGGTCAAATCTTGCAATCAAATTTTGACCCACTTCCACTCATCCGATTCACTTGAAATTTTGTACACTTATATAAGTCCGATGACAATACAATATTTTCTATAGTTCGTCATTGTAAGGATAAGGGAAGGTCCTGTGAGGATAACGTGATTATCCTTTTCTCCAAATTTTCCGGGAAAAAATCTATTCTGGGGGTTTTTGAGGTCGCTGAATCCGAATCTGCCATTAAAAAGTCTGTAAAGATAACGGAAGGTCCTGTAAGGATAACGTGATTATCCTTTTTTCAAAATTTTCTGGGAAAAAATCTATTCTGGGTGTTTTTGGGGTCGCGGAATCCGAATCTGTCATCAAAAAGTCTGTAAGGATAACTGAAGGTCCTGTAAGGATAACGTGATTATCCTTTTCTCCAAATTTTCCGGAAAAAAATCTATTCTGGGGGTTTTTGGGGTCGCGGAATCCGAATCTGTCATCAAAAAGTCTGTAAGGATAACTAAAGGTCCTCTAAGGATAACGTGATTATCCTGTTCTCCAAATTTTCCGGAAAAAAATCTATTCTGGGGGTTTTTGGGGTCGCTGAATCCGAATCTGTCATTAAAAAGTCTGTAAGGATAACAGAAGGTCCTGTAAGGATAACGTGATTATCCTTTTCTCCAAATTTTCCGGAAAAAAATCTATTCTGGGTGTTTTTGGGGTCGCTGAATCCGAATCTGTCATTAAAAAGTCTGTAAGGATAACGGAAGATCCTGTAAGGATAACGTGATTATCCTTTTTCTCAATTGTTCCGGGAAAAAATATATTCTGCGGGTTTTGGGGTTCGCTGAATACGATTCTCAAGTTCAAAAGCCTGTAAGGACATCTCAAATGTAAGGATATATGTATATTCGAAGACTAAAAAGAACAAAATAAAAAAAATAAATTTTTTTTTTAAAAAAAGCTTTTATTGAAAAAAATGCACTAAAAAGAAAAAAATAATTTTCTGGACGCTGTGTATCACAAATATAAAAGCTTTTAAAAAGCAAGATAAAGCATAAAACAATAAAATAAACATTTATCTCGCTTTTTAAAAGCTTTTATATTTGTGATATACAGCGTCCAGAAAATTATTTTTTTCTTTTTAGTGCATTTTTTTAATAAAAGCTTTTTTTTTAAAAAATTTTTTTTTATTTTTTTTTGTGCATTTTTGGCAGCCTTATTCATTGCTTTATTTCATTTCTCTTCTGTATTTCATTTGTATTTATTTTTTTTATGTGCCAGGCTGACAGACGAAATTATTGTCATTGTTTCTGGAAATCATTATAATCCTTTTTTTTATTCATTACTTTCCATATTTTAAAAAAAAAAACATAAAAAAATAAAAAAAGAGAAATCAAGTCGCAACCGGGATTCCAACCCTAGTCCTTGCCGTTTGTTGTATTTCTACTTGCGCGTTTGAATTAGTTTGTTGCACTGATTCATGCGTTCTTCCAGTGAAGATTGGTCGAAATTAGCATACTAAGCCAAATTTTTAAGATGACCATCAAATTACCGATATAATTGATTATCACATAATTTAAACAAAGCACTTTTACTGATTTGCAATTTAAAATATTTCGATTGAAAATATATTTAAGAAATCC